>CM042144.1:80233061-80300561 GCA_023376005.1 Doryteuthis pealeii
GAGAGAGATATTAACAGTTACAATAATGCAAATAGCCCTCCATTGGGAGAGGGGGACAGTCTTCTCCCTCTGCAAGTAGCAGTAGGTATATTCTACAGTCCAGATGACAGGGTAGTGAGAATTGATACGTTCCATTTGTAGTTGTAATGGTACTTCTTCACAAGCCAATATCAAAAGGTCGAAGTGAAAATTTAAAAGTTGGGAGTAGGGCCGCCTGTGGCCTCTGCACTGCGAGTTGGTAGTTGGGGTTTATTTCAAATAACTGAAAAAGTTTTTTAATTGGCAGTGGAATTTTCAACATTAAGAACATTCTCACAATCAATGTTGTTAGCCATTGCTCTACAAATGCGAAGTTTTAATTTCGCACAATTTGAGGAGGAGGCTGAGGGGGGGGGGGAGAAGTTGAAGGAGGGGGGAAAGGAGTAGGAGCGAGAAGGAGGGAGAGGAAGAGCTTGGACGAAATAGCGGTTTTATAAGGCAATAAAATGAGTCATTAAGGGTTTAATCATGGCTACAAAAAGAAAAAGAGAAAAATCATTGCAAGAAAGATAATTTCAATGGCATTTGAATAAATGTAGAATATATATATAATATATTATATATATATATATATATTATATATATATATATATATATATGCATGCATGCATGTATGTATTTGTATACAATATATATTGCATGCATGTAAATTTGTATCCATTTATATATATGTGTGTATGCTATTTCCTGTATATATATATATATATATATATTATAGATTATAATATGTGTGTGTGTGTGTGTGTGTGTGGTGTGTGTGTGTGTGGTGTGTGTGTTGTTTGTGCATTATATATCATATATATATGTATATGTGTGTGAGTTATATATATATATATATATATGTGTGTGTGTGTGCGAGGGTGTGTGGCGTATTATTATATATTATTATTATATATATATATATATAGCTCACATACTAAAGCAAGTATATATATATACTATATATAATATATATTATATATATATATATATATTAATATATGAAATATATAATACTCACTATCATTTTAAGTTGAGAATATATATATATATATATAATAATATATACTCACAGCACTAAAGCGAGTGTATATATATATATATATTTATATATATATATATATATAACTCGCTATAATTTTAAGTTGAGAATGCTAGATGCAAGATAGAGACCCATTAGGATTTCTGCACATTTTTTACGCTCTTATAAGGCACAGATGTCGATCAGTAATGACGTTAAAACGTATTCAAATCAGAGGAGACTTCTAAATTGAATAAAGAAAACAAAAACTAACATGATCTTGCTAGATAAATTGTCGAACTAAGTGTAAACAAGCAAAAGCCACATAATGTCATATACCATCCAAGACTATATAGATATATATATATATATATGTGTGTGTTGTGTGTGTGTGTGGTGTATACATGACAATGAGTACAGTGACTTTTTATATTAATGTCTTTGTTTCTTTGTACCATACGTATATCCAGTTGTTTTCCACTGTAACTATATAATGCACCTTGCCTTAAAGATGGTTATTTCCCTTAATCCGTTATCTATTCTAGATATAAGGTAACATTAAGCTCTGTAAGGAATAAAGACTGTAGTATATGTATGCCCATAAATACATTAAATAAATGAAACAAAATCGAAAAAATTTAAAAATAATCATCTTGAATATTTATGGATATATTTTTTTTTATATTGTATTTACTTTTGAGGAAGCATAAAACGTTATTTCATCATAAATTAATATTGTGTTCAATTTGCAATGTCTACATAGTTTGTTTTTTTGTTTTGTTTTTTTGTTTTAGTTTTGTTTTTTTTTTGCAGGTAGAATAGTAATGTTTCGGAGTTCCCGGGTTATTAGATTCTTCTTCTTTTTTTTTTATCTCGAGCATAATTTTTCTAAGAAAAGCCGTTTTATATATATATATATATATATATATATTATATATATATATATATATATATATATGTATGTTAATATATATTAACTGTCTGATGATCGCAAGTACGCATGAAACTCTAGTTAACGTGGATACTATATCCATAATATTCAACCTTTGATTTTGATCTACTCCTGCTATATCAGCATTGAGCCGCCTTCATATGCTAATACTTTTTACAATTCATGTTCCGTTTATATTATATTATCATTGCATTATATACATTACATACATATATATATATTATATATATTAATATATATTATTATATATATATTATATATTTAAAAATAACATACTGTATTGATCAGCAATTTTGAAATATGTAAAAAGACAAAGGGAGCAAAAAGAAAAAAGGAGAAACTCAAGAGGCCTTTTCGACCGATGCTAGCAAAGACACAGGTGGTTCTGTAAGTATTCGGGTATACAGGAGAATATGGAAACTACTAAGCTTCTTAGTAAATTAGAAGAAATTAATTCACAAGAATCCTGGAGAAATGCTCAAGTTGATATATTTTCAAACAGTCAATATTCATGAACTTATTCAAATCATCAGCTTTACCGCATCCATTCGTAAATGTACTTCTTGGTAAGGTTTATTAAAATTAGTATTACCATATTGTGGCAGCTCTTTTTAACATGTTATGAGCTTACTTTACCGTTTTATTTTACGGTTATTTTACAATTAACACAGTTTTACATAAACGTTTTGTGCAGAATTCATTAATTACATAATTGGTTGCAACAAAACAACTGCAACGTAGACTGGAATATATAAGGAGGGAGTCCATGATTGGTGCAATCATATTTTTGTAAGAGTCTAACGGACAATAAACTTCCTGGTACAGACCAATGAAACCTCACTCAGAAGGCACGTACATTTCTCTTGAACATTGAAACTATGTTAGAGTTACTATCTTAGAATAAGAAAAGTTTTGCAAAATCTAAATGGTAAAATAACAAACACAGTCCTATTTTTCTTATTTTTTATTATGTGTAAAAAGTTATAACAGAGAGTGAAAACATTATTTTAGTAGCTTCAGCGTATACCACATTTCTTTGTTTTCCAGAAGGCGAATAAATATAAATGTCTTATACGAAGTTAAAATTAATGACACAGCAAATCAACATAAAAAAATATTTTTCTAATGCAAATCCACTACAAATAGTGCTAATCTTAGTATTGGTAGATTAAACTAATTCCCGAGTTCAAGTTGAGCGTCCACTGATTCTATCGAATACAGATGGTCGATAATGCCCGACTAATTGTTTAGTAGTTCCAAGGGATCGTAAGCATTTTATTTCGCTAAATAATGTATATATAATGCAGAATACCAGTTGATTAGTAAATATGCGTAAAGGTGATTGGCTGGATCTTATCCGTTCATGCAGGAAATCGGACCAGTTCATTACTTAACAAGAATAACACGGGATCAAATCAAAGTTTGTAATTATTGATGGTCCCAAAGCGATTTTTATAGAAAGGAGAGAGTTTAATTGAGAACATGTAAGTGGAAGGAATCAGTGGACGTTCTTTCTAGCAAACAGATGTATGTGGTGAGTAAAGGTAAATTACGTCAGTGTAGAATTTAGTTTGAACGCTCGGTCATTTCTCCCCTTGCATTAATCAATTTGTTGTTTTCTCCTTATTCTTTTTTCTTCTGTCTTTATTTATTTATCCATTTTCTTTTTAACCTCACTTCTTGCTTCTTCTTCTTCTTCTTCTTCTTCTTCTTGCTTCCTTCTTCTTCTTCTTCTCTTCTTCTTCTTCTTCTTCTCGTATCTTCCTAATTCTTCTTCTTCTTCTTCTTCTTTCTTTTCTTCTTCTTTCTTCTTCTTCTCGTATCTCCTAATTCTTACTTCTTCTTCTTCTTCTTCTTCTTCTTCTTCTTCTTCTTCTTCTTCTTCTTCTTCTTCTCATTTCCATCCTCGCTTCTCTATCCCCCAACAAAAAAACAAACAAACAATTGTTGCATACTCATACACATATACCCATGTTGGTACATACATGTTTCTTTTAGCTGAGAGAGGGAGAGAGATAGACGCAGTTAGATAAAGAGATGCATAACTTACTTCTTTGGCGATTCGTGATCTTTAGTCGCTTCTATTTCTCTGTTCTTACTGGTTGGTGTCCTTGATTCATTTCTTCTTCTAGGCCAGTCTTGTTGCTAGCATTATCAACGCACAAACCCATATTATTTATTTAAACTTTATTTACTTAACTAAACATATTCTCTAACTAAACACAGCGCGCGTGTGCAGTGAGCACCAGCTAAAGCAGATATATCTTTATTCTGCCTGACGTTCCAAGCTGAAACTGAGAGCCAACCAGGTCCCACGTGACTTCACGTATGTAGCGGGCTTTCTATGATATCCATGGAAAGTCCCGCCCGTGATATGAAAAGGGGCCATCCTCTTCAGAAATACAGGGGTTGACAATAATCTATGCATAGATTTATGTAACACAATATGTCTGTGCATGTATTTCTTTTTATAAATTTGATTATGTAGTAAAAAGAAAGACAAAGTATTCAAAAAACAGATGAAATTTATTCTTGATTATTTGACTTTCGTCTTCACGTCTTGACTTTCGTCTTGCGTGTACCAATCAATTTTGACTTTCGTCTTGCGTATATACCAATCAAGTCTTTGACTTTCGTCTTGGGTGTACCAATCACGTCTTGACACGAACACTGGCCAAAATACGGTTAGAAACCTTTTCTCTATACACATTTCACAACTCCAGTCATTTAAAAAAAAACATCGATCACTGTTCAGGCAACAATTTTTCCTTCCTATTGGATTGTCTTGATGAAGGTTTAATATAAACCGAAATGTTTAAACGTCGATATCATCATCAAAAATAAATTAATCTTCTTTTCTTTTCTTTTTTTTTAAAATACTTTGATTTTCTATTTTCTGCATATTGTCGGATTTATTTTAGTATAAAATGTGATTATATGTGTTGTTTTGTTAATCAGTTTTATCATTTCTGCTTCGTTTCGTATTTTCTCTGCAACATCAACCACCAAACTTGTTAGCGATGACAGTGTGACACGAGCCGTTCAAAATGATAAAACCGAAATGCTTCATTAATGGCAGAAACTGATTTGAAGGTTTGATAGCAATAACATCTGTTTGTCATCGACTCGGAGGAACTTCCGTTCTAAAAAGAAAAAAAACAAAGAAAAAAACAAGCAAAGATAGATAACACTGCCTTATTACTGACGCATCGCTCGCTACAATTGTTATTACCCAAACAACAACAACAACAATAACGAGCGAAACTACTAATTCGAAAACGCAGGTCAACTCAATTCTCTAGAGAATCCGTTGATTCTTTTAGCACTTAAAACTAAATGATTCCTTCACAGATAAAACGAACAAATTTGAAATTAAAGAAAACATAAAAGTATAATGAGACGTGTGATGCGTTATATTTGAGAATCAGCAAATATTGTTTAGGATTCCAAAAGAGTTTATGTATACTAGCAAAAATATGCAACCTTCAGGTGCAAGTATTTAAGTTTTGATAAATAAAACATTATATTAAATTAGAAAGACTAACGAAACGCTTATAAAAAGATTACACTTATTTTTTTATAATTATATAAAAATATTCGTATGATTGTTTTTGATGAATTTGAGAATAAAAAAATGTCATATTAGAAATCAGTAACACCAAGTAATCATTTATTAAACATGGTTTTGTTAAAACCAGTATGCAAATTATCAACACCATATACTATGTAAACCTTTATTTCTTATTCATGTGTAATACACATTGCAGGATATTTAATATATATTTAGTATAAATAAGATCGGTTATTTTTAAGCAAATCGAACTCAGTTATCCTTTAAAAGATCTAAGATTAAATAAGATGCTAATTATGATTGAATAGGGATTATTTAATAATAAGTGAGAATATAACGTAAATAACTAAGGAAATTGGGACGTCGTTGGTGGCGTAGTTTCGGTTAAACAGACAAATACATAATGTCCATTATATATATATATGTATATATATAAAAAAAGAAGAAGGTCCGCAAAATGTATTATGTTCTCAGAAAAAAAAATTATTCTTTTTATCTTACATATGCGACACGTGTTTCTGATTTGTTGTTTTCTTCAGGCATTGAGTTATTATTTTGGCAGAATATTTCCGATATTTGATAGATTGTGTGTGTTTCTGCAACTTTTCTATTATAATGGCTGTTTAATTAAATATTAAAAAATTACACAGCCATTATAATAGAAAAGTTACAGAAACACACACAAATATCGGACATATTCTGCCAAAATAAACAGATCAGAAACACGTGTCGCGTATGTAAGATAAAAATAATTTTTTTTAATTTTCTGAGAACATAATACATTTTGCGGACCTTCTTCTTTTTTATAAAATATTAAATTTTCTCCCGTTGGAACCAGAACAACATTTATATATATATATATGTCCGTTTGGTGTGGTGGTAAAGACGCTTGACAGTCAGCTTGACAATCAGGGTTCGAATCGCACACGGGGCGGTCTTTGTATCTATAGCTCTGCTGATGAGGCCTAATAGGCCGAAATGTACATACAGAGATTGATTTTTCTCGATTTGTTTAGCCTTAAATTTAATAGGTAATCCCGCCTAATTAGTTAATTAATTATTAATTAATTAACTTTCATAAAATTAGGTTCGACTTCATTTAAACACATATTCTCCCAAATATTGTCGGCTGAAAATAGCCATATCACAAACATCGTCTGTTTGTTTACTTCTCGTACGTTCGTGTAGAGGTCACTTAAGAGGAATGTAAATACCTACTCCTTAACAAAACGAAGAAATCTGCTAAGTCCGTTTGGTGTGGTGGTAAAGACGCTTGACAGTCAGCTTGACAATCAGGGTTCGAATCGCACACGGGGCGGTCTTTGTATCTATAGCTCTGCTGATGAGGCCTAATAGGCCGAAATGTACATTGATTTTTCTCGATTTGTTTAGCCTTAAATTTAATAGGTAATCCCGCCTAATTAGTTAATTAATTATTAATTAATTAACTTTCATAAAATTAGGTTCGACTTCATTTAAACACATATTCTCCCAAAAATATATATATATATATATATGTGTGTGTGTGTGTGTGTGTGTGTGCATGCCAGCATATACAAGCGTATGCACGGAACAGGTGCATCCGCTCTTCTACATCACATATGTAAATAACCAAATGACCCATGAATACACGTCAGATTCATGTACATTTCCCTCACAGACACACACCATATTTATTGCATTGCGACTCAGATTTAGTTTCTTTTTCTATTTCGCCAAAGTCGTTTGTTTTTTGGGTTTTTTTAATTTTTGTTTTCCCGACGAGTTATTTTCTATTATATCTGCTATGTCTAACCACACTCAGGAAACGCGATATGTTGAAACACAGTGTCTGTGAATGACTATATATATATATATATATATATATATATGGTGTGTGTGTGGTGTGTGTGTGTGTGTGTGTGTGTTTGTGTGTGTGTGTATGTATTCGTAAACATACACCAAAAGAGCGCACGCAGGATTGCCTCATTAGTGCTCTTATATGGAGCATGACAAGTTCCAGGTCTTCCAACATAATATTTGTTCTCCCAATCGACCCTACCCTAAGCACAATTTTGGTAGGCGATCCTGTATCAAAAGTCCACCAAGCACAATAACGTTCAGCACACACAAAGAAAAAGCAATTGCCACTACCACTACTATTAAGCAGTTAGTGACCAATGAGAAACGACGTACGTCACTTCCGTCTAAGTTGTGAGTGTATATGTACTCTCTCTCTCTCTCCCTCTCTCTCTCTCTCTCTCTCTCTCTCACACACACACACACACACACACACACACACACACACACACACAAACCTGATGAGTTGGGACAGTTAAACACTTTGTCCAAGCTCCCTGAAATAGACTATAATGCAAAACCTCTAAGTCTTTTGTTATTTCTTTACTATTTCTTTATATATATATATATATATATATATATATATATTATATATATATATATATATATATATAACACTTGGCCAAAAGATAAAAATATATATAAAATATGCATATATAAACCGCTAGGATTTTTGCACTGATGAGCTACTAAGTGAAACTATTAGTAGTTGTACTCAATACTCCCTGTCACGGTTTTCTTTAAAGATTCTTCTCGGTGAAAACTTGGTAGTTATTTTCTGTTTCTGGTTCGGTTCTCCAAACCGACTTACGTACGTATTTGACCCCTTGTTAATATCCATTGTTATTATGACTCATTCCGTTTCTTTTTCCGATGATAAAAATTGTGACTCACTCGGTATTTTCTTTCAGTTTTTCTTTTCCATCTCCTTCTTTAAAATTGTTATATTCCAAGATGTTAGGAATAACAAAATATTTTAAAAAAAAACAGTTGAATATGGGTTTAAAATAAAATATTGGTTTTTATTTTCTCCCCAACCAGGAATATAGTAGAATAGGTTTGGATAAACACGTAGTCAACACGTAGTTTATTCCTGAAGCAGCCACATTGTTGTCTGATACTACACTTTTTTCAGTGAAGAGTCAATAGTTCGTTAGGGGAAATAACTCTCCCCTACAAAAGATTTTATATATTGTCAAGAAAGACTTTCTTTTTATAAGTCAAGTGATTCTTTCTGACAGTGTGTGTGTGTGTGTGTGTGTGTGTGTGTGTGTGTGTTGAGAAGGAGAGAGGTAGATGTAGAGAAAGAGAGAGAAAACGCAAAAATTAACACATGAGATTTGTAAAATAAATTTCAGTCATTATTTTCTTTTATCAACATCATTATCAAGTCTGATTAAGCTCTCAGCTTACAAACGTTAAAGTCAGCGTTCACCTTTATGTAAATCAAAAGTTTGTAACGAGAAGATTAATAATAGTCTTAAAACTAGAAACTGACTATGACTTTTTTGTTTGATTGATTTTTGTCGAAATAAGTTAAGTTGTAGTTAAATGTTTTTGAGTTACGATATACAAGTATTCCTAGTATTATTTGGATTATTCATTGTTATCTGTACAACGTTTCGGCCGGTGTGCCCTCCGGCTTTCTTTGGGTATTTCTTGTCGGACTCGGGAACTTTCTCGGACTTGGGAACCTTCATTCCGAACTCAGGAAACTTCTTGTCGTAATCGGGAACCTTCTTGTCGTAATCGGGAGCCATCATGGAACTTTGAACCTAACTCTTTATTCAGTCTACGAGGGTATCCTGTTATCATTCTGCTAACCATAGCTGGGATACAGGTGTTAAGCTGTGTTAATTATACGAGATCAGAAATACCTGAAGAAGGCCGGAGGGCACATTGACTGAAATGTTATACAGATAACAATAAATATGAGGACAATAGTCCGAATAATCCAATTAATACTAATTATCAAGCCTCATTTTAAAAATTCCGAGAAACGAGTATTCCTGATACTAGAAATATATGACTTAATTCCATTTATATCTTAACAATTTCCCATCGATTCGTAATAATGCTTTCTGATTTGTAGAGAATCTATATATTCATACTCGTGTTCCTTAATTGTATTTCTTCCTTCTTTTCATCTATCATTATCTATATATTAATACGCTTGTTCCTCCGACCGTTATCATCCTGAAAACGTCATGAAATGTAAAAATGTATATCTTAATTATGTGGTGTCGCTTAATCGCTTAATCGCCGAATTATTATTTCTTATGAGTGTCATTACTTAGCTAAATAATGGACCATTCCGTTTTTATTATAAAGAAAGAAGGGTCAGGAAAAAGACATTCTACAAAGAAAAATATAACCAAGAAGAAAAAAGAGAGTAGGAGAAAGATAGATAGGGGTTGAGCGCCGAAGCGATAACGCTAATCTGTTTCAATCGAATATAATGAAAAGGTGAAAAGGAGGAAAGATAAATAAAAGAGTGAGCGAGTGTTACACCAAGATTTTTGTACATTTTACATATTGAAATATTTAACAATAGCCCTTAGATAAACATATCAGACGTTGTAATAATTAACTTAGCAGGCTGTAGTATATTCACAGGTCCTCCTATTTATTATTAGTATTAGTAGTAGTAGTAGTAGTAGTAGTAGCCTTTCACATCAGTATTAGCTGATGGTCCTTCACTGGTGTCTGAGTGGCAACAAGTCTCCTCAGGTCTCCAGGACTCTCCTGGATATTCTAGCTGATTTCACCAATGCTGTTATTTTGATGGTCTCAACTCTTCCTCTGATTTCCAGTTCCTCTAGTCACTTTTCTAAGCTTTTGGGGACCGTTCCAAGTGTCCCAATTACAATTGGTATCACTTTCACCCTCATATATTTCTCATGGCAAATTGTTTTTATTTGGAGTGAAATAATAGAATGGGGAAGGAGTCTCGGCAACACTGAAGAGTATTGGTACGACAATCCGGGCACTTGACGAATACACTAATAAAAGTATGGAAAGACTAATTACAGCAGCCAGGGAAAACAATTGCAACATATTGAGAAGCTGAAATACATCAAAAACTAAAAAAACAGAAATGGGAAGAAAAACAATTACATGGATACTTCAAGCATGAAACTCAAGAGATATCACATCAGAAGACAGAGACATGGCTAAGAGGAGGAAACCGCAAGAGAGAAACCGTATTAATTATAATCGCAGCACAAGACAATGCCATAAGAACAAAATATATATAAAGGCAAAAATAGATAAGACGCAGCAAAATAGCAAGTACAAAATGTGTGGAGACGAAACGGTTAATCATATAAGCTAATGCAGCAAACTAGCATGAAGAGAGTACAAGACTAGGCATGACTAGGCGGGAAAGGTTATTCAAGATGAGAAGTTTCCTTCTTCTTGTTAATTAACACTAGATCTGGTCTAATAGCAAAATTTAAAGGAAAATATATTTTAATCATTGTCAAACTTGATATGACATTATAAAGATGAATTTGGCTGACAAAGTGAAAAGGCATTCACTTTTATTTTAGCATTTGACAATAGAATATTTTGAAATATATGGTGTGCTACAATACACCACTTACATTTATAGACTAAGCGCAGTCACATAGTTTAAACCTCCGCAAATCAACAGATTCTAAGATTTAGAAAATATATCTTTTAAATATAAAAAAATAAGTATGAATTAAATCTTACCTTAGTAAATTAACAGGATTAATTATATCATTTATGAAGCTTAACACATAAGCTTAACACACATATATAAGGTGTGCTACAATACACCACTTACATTTATAGGCTAAGCGAAGACACGTGATTTAAACCTCAGTCAATTACCAGCCCGAATACGAGGCTTGTTAACTACTTAATTGCTGATAATGAGAGACGTCTATTTGTAATCGTTGACGAAGGACCTGCAAGACTAAGGAACACCAAGGAACAGCTAAAGGATTCTTCACTAAGGATTGCGCTCTGCTTAACACCAAGGATCTCCGCTGGACAGCGCTATTGCTTGAAGCCTAAAGGATGGCCACAAAAGTCGTAACAGTTTTGACACAAATGGTAAAAGAAGCCGGTTTGACACATCAATGGTAGTCTACACGGGCTCATATAAAGTCTTGTTTATTTCAGGTTGACAGTAAAGAAAAAGAAAATCAAAGTGGTTAGGGAAGCGTATGAAAAACTGTGACAGTGTTGTTATTCTCTTTTTAAAAACGTTTTACGGATAATATATGAAGAGCATTTCTTTAATGATTTGTCGATTTTATTTTATGTCTATAGAATGTAACTCTTTGCTCTTCTCTGCGATAGCATAACCTCGACTACATATTGTATATCTTTCTTTAAAAGAAATTCCCTTTCCAGGAAATCCTATAGTTTTGACACTGGCAGAATAAATAGTTTAATGAATAAATAAGACAATTGTCCATAACCTATTTCTAATCGGAAATGTCATTTTCACCCACTGTGCACACACACACACACACGCACACGCACACACACGCACACGCACACACACACTCACACTCACACACAAATATATATATATATATATATATTATATGTGTGTGTGTGTGTGTGTGTGTGTGTGTGTGTGTGTGTGTGTGTGTGTACTAGATAAAACGTGATCCGTTGGGTCACCCATTGAGCTCAGGGTAGATAATTAGGATTAGGGAAAAGTGAGTTTGCAAAACGAATTAAACTTTTTAAAAAATAAATACGACGGAGAATTAAAAAAAACAACTTAAAATCAGTTTGTAAGATTTTTTAGAAAGGAACGTTTTACCAAATTTACATTTAAATGGACCCGATCAAGATGTTGAGAAATTATGGGCTGCCTGCTTCTGAAACATTCTAATAATCATTCTTTTTACTATCACAGAGAAAACTAACATATACAACGAGGAGGTAATTAAGATATATATAGAAAGGAAGAAAGTGACAAGCAGAATGGAAAGTAAGAGACGGGTTAGTTTTTGACTTAGTTGCAAATTATGACAAATTATAACTAAATAAAATGGATTTTTTGAAAATATAATTCAATTCTAGAAATAAGGAATATTTGGTATTAATTTTGTGTCATTGAACTAAATAGGAAAACAGACTTTAGCAAACAATCATTGATTCACTCAGCTTTAGTATAATAATAGGTATATATAATATTAGTAATAGTAATATTGTAAGAGTGTTAAGGGTTTACAATAGTTTCGATCTCAATGATCTCATCAGGACCCTACCTTATACTTAACTAAGTCGTTGTCATTCCTTATTTAAACTGAGATAAACTTTTTTTTAAGTGAATCATATATATAGGCTACAGATTAATTATAAAGATTATGCTTTATTATTCCTGAGTAAACATGAATCGTAAACAAATTCTCAACTGATAAAACTGACAAATATAAAAACTTTGACTTTAGCTAAAAACAGTGTCAATCCCATATACGCGATACAGTATATTTAATATATGAGATTAAGATTTTTGGATGTTTGTTTTTTAGAAGCATTGTTGAATAAAGTATATATTATATTTTGCTTGAAGGCAATTACAATGCATGTATCGCATAAAATCCGATACTTTTTTTTTATAGAAAATGAACTTGACGAGTGTAATCCCGGCAAAGGATCGCTCGATGTGTAGAACATCGTACAGACTGTTTCGACTTTATTAAGTCCGACAGGGAAGTCGTTAGTATACATCGCTGATGAGACAATAAAGTCGAAACAGTCTGTACGATGTTCTACACACCGAGCGATCCTTTGCATGGATTACACTTGTCAAGTTCATTTTCTATTAAAAAAAAGTATCGAATTTTATGCGATACATGCATTGTAATTGCCTTCAAGCAAAAATATAATATATGAGATTAATAACATTAAAACAGTATCTCCAAAAAGTATCCTATTCGGAATGGAGATTATATCCTGTAAGTAACGAGTTAGGAAATAAGTGTGTGACATCAGAGGTTGGTTGACGTGGAACTAGTGGAAAAATTGAAAAGTGTAAGTAATAATAATAAAACATTTTTGGACGATTTGGAGGGTTTCATTTTTAACCAGAAGTGTTGCAAGATGGCCATACTTTTTAGGAATACGAGTATTAATATATAGACTGATTTTGTGTGAAAGATTTTAATCAAATGATTTTTTCATCTGTTTCAAGAGATGCAATGTACAAAAAGGACTTCAGAAATGTTAATTTACTTAGTCTTTCAATATCAGTTTCCTCCACACCTTCACCACAAATCACATGTCAAGTTCTGAAGCAAAGTTTGTAATCTCTAGTGATAAAGTTTAATCTATTTCATTAATTTCTTTTTCAGTCATAGAAATATGACCAAAGTCCAAATCCAAAACTATATTAATTAATTTACAATTTTCAGCTGTCCTGGGATTTACGGAACCATCGTAGAAAAATACTTACTAATCAATACCGAATATTTACCGAGAAATAAAAATAAGAAATATAAGGATAATAACAACAACAATAATAATAACAACAACAACAATAAGAAGAACAAGAACAAGAACAAGAACAAGAACAAGAAGAACAAGAACAAGAACAAGAACAAGAAGATATATTACCAAATAGTTACGAATAGATGAAAATAAATATAACGAAAATGATACTGTGGGCAAAAATGAACGGGTAAGGCAAATTTATGATGGATATAATGTCAGTCATCACTGTTGATTTTTAAGGAAGATTTCCTTCCAATTTTGTTATTGTTGAAAATTTATGTAGTTTATTTCCAATTAAATCCATTGTTATTGTAATATTATTATTTACGGAAGATGGATTAGTTAGTAAACTTTGTCCTCATTTCTATCAGTGCGCCACAATAGATATCCGTGCTGCCAGCATGACTTGATAATGATGATGATTATGATGATATTTTTAAAAGAGCCAGATTCAAGGAATTCAAGAAAAAGGTATGCAAGAACTCAGCCGTGATTCAATCCCGTAGGCAAGCCAAATTTTTGCTTATAAAAAGTGTTATTGTACTGAGAATAGCAATGTGTGACGCACAAGATACACATGTTAATTAATTTAGAGACAAGTCGGGATAAATAAATATTTGCTTTTTTAAGGTGATTCCCTAAACGTTTAATGCATTCGTCAACAGGTATATTGGTGCATTTGTTGAATGAATAAGCAGCTCTACGTGGATGCTGGATGCTGCGCAGAGGACCTCTCGAGAGCAATGAATGATAGAGATGGTTGACCAGAGATTGTCATTGACATCCGTTCTACTAGCACGACATGGGGATGAGGATATTGGTGTATAGGGATTTAATGTCAAGTTTAGCCAAAGATTTCTTTTTCCTATTAACATTATTTATTTCATTGAGAAGGAAGTCAGAATTACTAAGATGTGCGTCGCTGATATTACCTAACATACTTTAGCTAAAACTTATGCAATATCGTGGGGGCGGGCAGATGCCAGAGACGATTGGTCTCAAATAAATCCCAGTGTTGTGGGTTTAAGGAACACAATTAATTTTAGGTATTGTTAGGCGATAATTGATTAATTAAGTCAAGAAACTGTACTCTCTTGAGACTAGTTTCCTATAGGATTTGTTAAAATTATCTAAGTTTTTTTTTGTGGCTGTTTATGAAGAGGCTGGTTCATAAGTGTCACTATCGTTCAGTAATTCCATTGATATATGGTTATAGTCTGTGATATAGAAGGTGATAACAATATTTTTAGTATATTATAACAACATTGTTATTATATATATATATATATATATATATATATATATATATATAGCAATGATCGTCTGTTGTTTCCAGACTGGATCTCTCTGGTTATCGTAAAATATATAAACAAATATATGTATTTAATAGTTTAAACCCACCCCTATAACGGCAGCTATCAAATGGCCAAGAAGTTAACGAATCGGGCTGAAGAAAAGTTAGTCAGGGTTCGCTCCTGGTCAGAGGTAGTTGCTGTGTCTAGCCACACTGAAGAGACGTGAAACATCGAAACACGGTGTCTGTGGATGACTTATATATATATATATATATATATATATATATATATATATATATGTGTGTGTGTGTGTGTGTGTGTGTGTGTGTGTGTGTGAGGAAAAAATAAAAATAAAAATTAGACCTTTAGCATTATATACTATTTCAGGGAATCTAGAGGAATTATATAGTCTTTCCCATCATCAGATGCATCCTCAGATGAACGAATGGATAATTTCTATAGGTTCCCTAAAATAGTCTATAAGCTAAACATCTGAATCTTCTTTGTTATTTTTTCCTGATATAATTTTGCTCTGTGACTCTGACAATAAGAGCACACATTGAGCTCTGTAAATTACAACATTTGAGAAACTACTACGCCATAAGGAAGATTTCTTCACTTGATCTTTGGATTATATATTATATATATATATATATATATATATATATATATATATATATATATATATATAAACTTTCAATAAGAAGGAAAACCTTAAAATAACACCATTTGCTATTATAAATTTATGTCCGTTTTTGGTAAAGTCCGTAGCTGACAGTAGGTGTCATTTATTGATTTTTCGGTCGAAAACAATTCATAATAGCCGAATGACGGTTTGTTGAGGTCTTCTTTCATATCGAAAGTGTAAATATTGTTCAGTGTATAATCAATTTATTAATTATCTTACATTGAGCTCTCTTAGGGATTTGAAATAATCCGTGAATTAATCTATAGGTGTGTATCAGCATGGGTATGCGCATTGTGGATATACATAGGATATAAATGATCCCAAATAGAATAATGATCAACTTACCTATCAATGGGATTATTTTACCTTATAATATATATATATATATATATATATATATATATATATATATATATATATATAGTAAAATTGTAAAGTCGGTGGAGTGGCCTACTGTTGGTATTAGCCGGACAGTTCACCCCTTTATTGCTGAACCAAGGAAATTGCTTTTGCTGAGGTGGATCACCACACCTACCGTCAGCCACCCAATTTACCGCATAGACAAATTATCCAAGCTGTGCCACTTCTGTGCTAAGTTGGTGTGGAACAGTATCGAACCCAGTACCTTGCTATGTCGAATGCTCCACCAACCCGGTTCTACGTATATGTATAGCTATAGGCAGACGCGCGTGTGTGTATAATAACGGGAAATATTTTACAATCGATAAGAAAACAATTTGAAATATCTGCGACACTCAAATTATTTAACAAAAAAATTAAAAATCAGTTATTATTGTATGAACCATATCAAAGGAATCATTAGCAGACATGACTTTTAAATTTTAAATTAAAACGCTTATAATCAAAATATCAAGTGCAACTGCAGAAATAGAGCAAGATTCCCCTTGATGGGTAATGGTTTAATCAATGATATGATATATAAGACCACTGTTAGAAAGAAAAAAGTTAACAATAAGAATGAAAGGATATACATCGGTGCCACTAAACTGAATCTATTCAGATTTTCATTGAGACATAGTTTATAAATAAGATTTATTCTATTTATTAATGATTTTGACCATGAAATAAATACTCATTGATAAACTTACGCAATTCCAGAGGGTATTGTGACGTAGGAAGAGGCGTAATTTCGGTTACAGAGAGAAAGACACAGAATATCCATTATAATAATATGATATACTTTCAATTCTCTGTGTATGCTTTTATAGAAGACAACTCCTACTTTTACTGTAAAATCTAAGTTCATTTTTGTGACCGATTTTAGCAGAGAGGGTTAAGTTATTTCAGTCAAGTGTTCATCAACTCAATACATCTCCTCAAAAGTTGCCGACTGAATTTGAGTTTGTTATGTTACTTTGACTGCGTCATTTTGTCTGCGTTTGATTAGTATCTTTTACTCGTCTTCCAGTATTCTTATTCTCATAAAGCTGTCTATCTGTCTCCCCTCTCACTCCTCCTCTCTTTCTCTCTCCCTCACACACACACACACACACTCTCCCTCTCTCACTCTCTTTCTCTCTCTCTCTCTCTCACACACACACACACACACACATACATTTCATTATCTCTATGATGATTGGAGTTTCATGCTGAATCCTTCATAGTATTTATCGAGTTTATTTACTTAGTGGTGCCCATATACTGTATAAGTAACGTGTAACAAATCTAAAATTGAAAATAATGATGCATCTAATAAAAATCATCCCATGACTATGACGAAGACGTTTTGTTTTATTTATTCTTGATGGTATTCATTTATTTATTTATTTTTTAAACTCGTTAGGTACCAACAATTTTCCCGGTGAAATCCCCCCCTCCATATTTAACACAATGAAACTTGCATAAAGGTTAATATTATCTTGAAAATGTTTTGTCCATTCGAAAGAAGAAACATTAAATAATCGATGACTTTTTTTCAATTCTCCAATACTAGAAAAAAAACTACCAATATCCCTCTTACATGGGAATTCAAACTTGGATACCACAATGCAAAACTCAACGCAAGTATCTGCGCCTTGTATCTTCAGACGGAGGAAAGACATTCACAGCTTAACGGGTGCGTTGTCTTGACGATAATAAGTGGCTAACACGCTGCTTTGAAAGCAATGGTTACAATCCCATTTTAAATGTACTAGCAAATATATGCACCCTCCGGGTGCAAGTGTTTACGTTTTGATATAATAGAATATTATATTAAATTAGAAAGGCTAATGAAACTAAATAAGAATTAAGATAAAAAGATTTGAAACAGAAGGGGGGTATAATTGAAAAATAGAACAACTGAAACTTACTCTTCAATCACTCCTATCTTTCATTGCTAAATTTTCCTAATTGAACTATTTAGTTAAAATAGGAAGTAAGAATATAATTACAGTTATTTGTTCTTATCAATCGATTTCTTTTAAGATTTATATCCCGAAACTTTTGCTCATATTTATTAAAATAAAACCAAACAATCACCAATCAATAATACTAAGCACATATTTATTAAAATCAAATGTTTAATATCAATATGCAAATTAGCCTTCCCGTTCACACAATAAACTGCCATTTTGTTGTATATACAAATACAATTGTATATTATTATGTTGTAGATAAGGCCAACAGTATTAATCATACAAAACAATTTTATTAATAATTGAAGTTTAGATAAAAACAATATCATGGAGAATGTGACGTAAATACCTGACTTATGACTTGAGTAGTAATATAGTTTCTGTTACAGACAGAAAAGCACACAATCTCCATTATAATAAGATTGTACACTATAATAAATGAATAAATACAGCTCTTACACCCGTAACCGAGCACTTTATTTTGAATTCTCCAATACTAGAAAAAGCAACCAATATATATATATATATATATATATATATATATAACTCTCCTTGGTGATTTTGTACATATGTATGTATTTATCAGTAAAGCTTGTTGGTTGGCGATAGCACAGTAATTAGAACTTCTGACTTCTGACAAACCGATCGAGTTTTGATCCCAGCTTGAAGTTGCTCAAAAGTATAGCCGCACTGATGAGACGCGATACGTTAAAACAGGACTGCATGTGGATGACTATATATATATATATATATATATATATATATATATACATACATATTTGAATTAAATCCAGAAGTCACAACATACCAAAATGCTTATTAACCAATGTTTTAAATTTTTCATCTATTTTATTGAATATAAACGATGCTTTGATGATGGCTTATTAAGCAAACCAAAACGTTCCTTCGTTGGCTCCTTCTATAATAAAATGATAAACTGAATATCTTGCTTTTTAATTTTTTTCTTTATTTCTTAGGCTTTATTAATTTATTTATTTAATTGGGCGCGACATGTGTTTCAGATGTTTAGAAATATTTTTTTTAATTCTGAAATTATCTTTTTCTGGGTTCATATATATATATATATATATAATATATATATATATTATATATATATCGGCTTTTTTTTTGGGGGGGGGTAGGCGTAGTCAATTTGTTGTGGCGTCTTCTTTGATCTCTTTATACTGACGTGATTATGTTTATTAAGTGTTTGTATGTACATATGGATATATTGTGTGTTTGTATAAAAAATATTTAATGGGTGTATGCGTTTGTGTGTGTCCTGGTAGTTTTATCTGTGTTTGTGTGTATATACATATACAAGTATGTGTACTGTTATATGTACACATCTGTGTGTTTTTTAGTTTATTTATGGGAACTGTGTATGTGTGTGAGGGGTTAAGTTACTCGCTTATTTGTGTGTGTATGTGTGTGTGTGTGTGTGTGTGTGTGCTTGCAGTCATATTGTTTTTAACCTGATTGGTGTATGTGCGTGCGTATGCGCGTGTGCGTGTGCAATCATGTTGTTTTTCCTGTTACTGCGTGGTGTTGTGTGTGTGTGTGTGTGTGTGTGTGTGTGTGTGTGTGCGTAGTTATGATAATTTTGTTTGTGTGTGCGCGTGCACACGTTTGTGTGTGTTGCTCGCCTAATTTTTGTGTGTATGTAGGTGTGGATATTTTTTAAAGGCTAGTTTGTGTATGTATGTATGTATGTATGTATGTATGTGTGCGCATGTGTGTGTAGTTATGTGGTTCTTCTATTTTTGTTTTGGTGAGTAGGTATGTTTTTTTAGGCTTGTTGGTGTATGTACGTGTGTGTGTGTATATATATGTGGGTGTGTGTATTTATTTTGTTCTCGCACAAACCCATATAAATTTAAAATCTATGGCACAACCAACAACAGAAACAAATATAATGTTGGGACTGAATTTATAAAAACAACACTGAAATCCGGAAAAGGTATATTATGTTTTGTAAAGTAAAAAGTAAAGTCGTCGGGCGGCCTGAAGTCGGTATCAGTCAGTCAGCGAGGGAGTCTATCCCCTTTTCAATAGCGCTAGACCAAGGAGATTGTTTTTGGCGTCTGAGGTGAAGCGCCTCACCTACCATCAGCTCATTACTTTACCGCACATATCCCTGTGCTACTCATAACGCTGAGTTGGCGAGGACCGGTATTGAACAAGGAACCTTGTGGTTTCTAGCCGAATGCTCTACCGATCGTCAATACGCAGTTCTCCAACAGTATGATTAGCTACTCGACTAGTAATGACTCGACTACGAATACAACTACGTAACTCGACTACGAATAACCTCGCGCATTTATATCTTTATATTCGTTCCGTTGAACGAGTCCCCCTATCTTGTAGGTGGAATATCTTCCATTGCAACTACATAAGTCCCTCTAGGAATTACAACTACACAAGAAAAATATACTTTTTTTAGAAAACATAGGTCGAAATTTTCCACTATACAAGAGAAACAATAGTGCTTTATAGGATAAGTAAGAATGTTTTATCTAATGATTTATCATACTGTAAATAAGAAATATGACCGATTAAAGTAATTAAACACAAAGACTAGACTGGCTCACCAAATGCATATATGTATAGATACATGAACACACGCATATATATATATAATATATATATATATATATAATATATATAAGAGAGAGAGAGAAGGGCCGAGCTGATGGTAGGTGAGGCTTTCCACCTCAGATGCTAAAACAATCTCCTTGGTCTAGCGCTATTAAAAAGGGGATAGACTCCCTCTCTGATTGGCTGATACCGACTTTAGGCCGCACCGTCGACTTTACTTATATATATATATATAGGGTGATTGAAAAGTAACTCCCGAATTTAAACTAAAATCTGGCCAGTTGTCAATATTCTCCCAAGTATTGACAACTAGCCAGATTTAAAATAGGGAGTTACTTTTCAATCACCCTGTATATACATATGTATGTATATAGACACACACACACACACACACACACACACACATATATATATGCATATACATAGACCTATGCACGCACACACACACACAAACACACACACACACATATATATATATATATATATATACATACATACATAGACACATGCATACACACATATATACACATATGTATAGACACATGCACGCACTCATATACATGTATATATATATACACACACATATATATATATATAGAAAGAGAGAAAGACAGTGACAGATACACACACATATATACATACATATATAGAGAGACACTTACACGCACATATATATACATATAGAAGGAGACACATGCACGTACCCATATATATATATATATATATATATATATATATATATATATATATAATATACTAGCATACTTCATATTAAAATTAAGACGTTCTATAGGGTCATAATGGATACCAAGCAAGTATCCCAGATCTATTACAACTGAATAGCGAGTTCGATCCTCGCTGTATGCCCCACACTTGCGATCTTGGGTCACATCTTACCAATGGGGAAATTGGATTATTTACATATGTTTATTTACCCATGACACAAGGTCGAGTTTGAATTCAGCTATCCCCCATCTAGACAGGTTGCTATACCAAAGTTAAAGAAACCACTCTGATCTACTATTTACCCATAACTGGGGGAATAATAATTGGATTCATACCTTTCCCATGAGTATTTTCGTTCTGTGAAAGGTAAACAGCTTTGAACTCGGGTCACCATGTCCATTCCCAACGACGATAACCATTACACCTGAAACACTTTATTTACATATCGATCAAAAGTGCAAATGAAAGAAAACGAAAAGATCGACAAATACTTTGACCTTGACAGAGAACTAAAAAAAAAACTGTGGAACATGAGGTGATATCAATTGTAGTTGGTGTCTTGGAAGAGTTCTCAATGATTTGGAAAAAGGCTTGAAGAATTGGAAATCAGAGGAAGAATCGTGACTATCCAAACAAGAATACTGAGAAGTGTCCTGGAGATCTGAGAAGACTTGTTGTCACTCAGATACCAGTGAAAGATTACCAGAACAGTTAATGATACTGTCAAAAACAATTTTCATCTCACTCAGCAAGCAGCAAAAGCAATGGTCATCAGATAATTTATGATATTTTAAAATAAATTTGGGTGTGATTTTTTTTCTCTTTCTACTTTATTTGTTGAGTTGAGATAAAAATAGTGATTCTTGAGTGTTATGGAAACCTGATTTATTTGCAAAGCGTACGATTTCTGAAATGGCTGACGAATGAACCATATGAATTTATTGAGTGCCCACTAAACACCGTTAGATAATTCATTAATTCTCTCTCTCTCTCTCTCTCTTCACCCCCCCCCCTCTCTCTCTCTCTCTCTCTCTCTCTCTCTCTCTCTCTCTCTCTCTCTCTCTCTCTCTTCTCTCTCACTCTCTCACACACACACACACAAAGATTTAACTTACATTCGGATAAAATGCGCTTCTCATTTTCTCATTTCATATTGTCAATTGATTTTTTCAAAAATTGTGACGTCTTCCTATTGTTTTGACACCGCACTAATTCGAAAAATCTCACTGCATCGTTATTTTCTGCGTGGGTATGATAACATAACGCAGCAAAGAAAAGGCCATGGAAATAAGTGGAAAAAATAGAAGTTTCACTCTATGCGAGGTTTTCATACTTGCGTTACCTGGTGGTCTTTCACTGGAGTCTGAGTGACATATCAGACTCGGGAACCTTCTTTTCGAACTCGGGAACTTTCTTGTATTCGGGAGCCATCACGGAACTTTGAAGGTTCCCGAGTCCGAGAATGTTCCCGAGTCCGACAAGAAATACCTGAAGAAGGCCGGAGGGTATATCGGCCGAAACGTTGTACAAATAACAATGAAGATGGGGACAATAGTCCGAATAACGCAGATAATACATATTCCTCTTTTACAAACCTCTGGTGACCGTTCGACGGTCACCAACTATAATTGGTATCACCTTCATCCTCATTTTCTTTTTTTTTTTGTTACTAATGTCTAAGAATTTGTGTATCTTTTCGTTTTCTATTGTCCCTACCGTATTCCTCAATTGCCCCTATGGCAAGCCTCTAATCATAATATATGTGCTAAAAAGCAACGACTGAGAGTCTTATTGTCCTTGGTAAGACGCTAAACAGCATGTAGTGGCGAGGTTTCATTTCTGGATCTCTTTGGAAAGTTGAGTTCCCCGTCATTGCCATTACACCCAGGTCCAACCTGACCCGGGGGTAGAAACTTAAGGTTTGATATATGGGTTAAATTTATTTAAAAATGTGTTTTAAAAATGTGCTTCAAAATGAGGGTTATTTTTAATTTAAATACTCAAGAGTAAAGCGAACAAACATCTACGGCATAAAATGACTCCAGGGTGGCATGCCGTAAAATCCAACCTACAAACTCTCCAAATAATTTATTTATTCGGTGCAAAATCCAGATTGCGAAATTTATAGTCAACATCAATTAAAACCATGAGCACTGGAGAGGGGACTTTTGTAGAGGGAAACACTGCAAAAGACAAAATGACAAGATTGGATTATTTGGACTATTGTCCTTATCTTTATTGTTATATACCAAACGTTTCGGTCGATGTACCCTCCGGCCTTCTTGAGGTGTTTCTTGATGGACTCGGGAACCTTCTCTAACTCGGAAAATTTTTCTGCCATACTGACATTCTTAAATATACCTCTCATGTTGTTTTGCTGATTTTTTTTAGGTGAGGCTTGATGGTTTTTATAATTTGGATTTTTCGGACAGTTGTCCTAATCTTTATTGTTATATACACAATGTTTCTGTCAATGTGTCCTTCGGCCTTCTTCAGATGTTTCTTGTCGAACTCGGGAACTGTCTTGTCGAACTCGCAGCTTTCATATTGTAATCGGGAGCCTTAACAGAACCCTTTATTCAATCCACTTCTCATTCCGTTAATCAGTACCGAGTACAAATGTTAAGCTATGTTAAGAATTCTATGATATTATCGCCATTAGCCAGAATTGAATCTGCAACTTAAAGATGATTGTCACTTAGAAATGTATTAATTCAATCCGTTGCCCCATGTGTTAAACTATGTTAAGTATTCTATGTTATCATCGACATTGGCCAAGATTGGACCTGTGACCGAGAGATGATTGTCCCTCAGAACTATATTAAACAACCCTTATATCCGTTGCGCCATGTGTTAAGCTATGTTAAGTATTATATATTATCATCGACATTGGCCATGATTGAACCTGTGACCTAGAGATGATTGTCATTCAGAATTGTATTAATTCAACTAGAAGGTTCCCGAGTTCGAAGAGAAGGTTCCAGAGATCGACAAGAAACATCCAAAGAAGGCCAGAGGGCACATCGACCGAAACGTTGACGCTTTCCTGAATATAGATGAACATATACAAACACACAGACATATATAAATATGTGGTGTGTCTATGTGTGTGTGTGTGTGTGTGTGTGTGTGTGTGTGTGTGCGTGCGTGCGCGTGCGAGCGAGCATGTGTGTGTGAGTGTGTGCTGAGCTATGTGTCCAACATAACAAGGCTCATAACTCAATCAACAAAGAGTTTTGATTTTCCAAGAAATCATTTAATGAACATTGCATATATTTTCTATCAAAATATTCCGTAGTAAATTGTTATACTCGGAAAAAACATCTGAAATTATATATACAAGCTAAAAAAACTTGTAAACAGTGAGTTCCAATAAAGTAATTCGCGATATTAGGAAAAAAAAAAAATCAGTTTTGAAAGTCTATTGACTATATATTAATAACATCATTTGACGACGATGTGAAGATTCTATTTATTTTTTGATGCAGCGATATATTGTATAATGCAGTCAATACAAGACTCTTTCCTGAATATAGATAAACACGCATATATATATATATAATATATATATATATATATATTATATATACTAAAAGCGGCTACCCGGCATCATTTGGGTAGATAGGGATTTTTTTTAAGTTAGTCCCGCAGATACATTATTACTGAATAGTGAGTAGGATGCCCCATTAAAATCCCTACGTAAAAAAACATCTAGCGTTGATCCAGCCACTCTAAAAAAAACTTATTGTCTAATATTTACAATATTGAATGTAAAAAAAGACTTAACTCTCATTGCTTTGAGAGTTAAGTCCTTTTAAGACTTAAATAAGAGTTAAGTCCCTGTTCTTTTTCCGAGAAGAAGCTTGTAAACAATGGCAACCATCTTTGATTCAACGTAAATTTCACGGAGAAAACACGACGCTTTTCAAATCCATTTTAATGCATGTTTTTAACTCCAAAATATCATAAAATGTCTTTTTAATAACAATTAAGTTCACTTCAAATAATGCGCAAGTACAATTTTATGGTAGGAATTTAGTCACTTAAAGTTCAAGATTACCTATATTAGTAATAGTAGTAGGGAAAATAGTTAAGGGTATACCATGATTTCATCAGGAACCTACCTCATACTTAACTGTTGATATAATTTCTTAGTAAAACTGAGAAATGTTAAATGATATTTTTTCCAATTAACACGTGCAGTTTATTCTATTCATTTATTCCTCAGTTCTTATTTCTGTATTATTATTAACTTAATTCTAATTATAGAATATATATATATATATATATATATATATATATATATATATATATATATATATATATATATATATATATATGTGTGTGTGTGTGTGTGTGTGTGTGTGTGTGTGTGTGGAGATGGAAGTGAATCCGACGGTATGTAGTATAGTAAGAAATTTGAAAAAACACAGGTTTAAATAAAATGAGTGGGAAGATTATTAGCCGACACTGCAGTGTTTCGATCTGTTAAGTAGATCTTCTTTAGGGCATTTGTTGATATAAGGAAAAGTAAAAAATGTTATCACAGAATAACGAGAAAAACTGCGATAGCCCTTGTTCAAAATTGGAAGTTTGAAAAAGGAACGCTGGGAAGGCAGACGGTTTGAAATATGACATCAAATATTCTTCTTTTATAGTGTGTGTGTGTGTGTGTGTGTGTGTGTGTATCGAAAAATGACATTGAGCATTTTTAGGTGTTTTGTGTGTGTGTGTGTGTGGTTGCGCTTGTGTATATATTTTACGATAAATGACATCGAAACAAAGCTCAAAGTTGAGTGTGCGCGCGCGCGTGTGTGTGTGTGTGTGTGTGTGTGTGTGTGTGTGGTGTATGTGCGAGCGTGAATGCATATTAATTGAAAAGAATATTTGTTTCAAGTAAGTGGCAATAAAATATTCTTTTGATTTTGAGTTGCTGTGTGGGTGTTTTGTAAATAAGGGGGTGTTAGGAGGAAAGAATATCTGCGTGTGTCTATATATATATATATAATATATATATATATATATATATATATATATATATACGTTTGTGTTTTAAATAAGTGAAGAGAAAAAAGGGGTTAGTGTGTGGAGGAGGTAGAAAATTTTATAGTAAGAGTTGTGTAGATAAAGTTTGGATTATTATTGTTTTACTATTGAAATATTATTTGATATTTGAAGTTAAAACGGTCAAAATACAGAGAATTTTGAAGTGTTCGAAAACATTTTTTATTCATTTACATTTTTCAACTTTTATATATATATATATATATATATATATATATATATATATATATATATATATAAGTAATTGGTAATTTGCTTGAAGTATTGTTAAATATGTTATAAAATATTAAGATTTGAAGGCAATACAATGCGTATAAAAAAGAAAAAACAAAAAGATGTTTTTTTGGTCTTATCGATTTTTGTTTTTATTTTTTATATGCATTGTATTGCCTTCAAATTTTAATTCATATATATATATATATATATAATATATATATATATATATATATATATATATAGAGAGAGAGAGAGAGAGAGAGAGAGAGAGAGATTTCTGTACAATGGATATTCAGGCACATTTTATCAGTATCGAGGATCCGTCTCCATTTCTCGATATTTGATATCCTTGTTTAACTGAATCTCGGGTATTGATAATTATGTCTTCATTCATAACTCTTTTGATTGATTTTGAGTCTATACTCGGGGGAACAGTGCTTTCTACAGGATAGACAGTGAATGTGGTTCCCATGAGCTTGCAGATATGCGAGTGTGATACAGGTTTCTTGGGATCGATGCGTGACGTGTCAAAGGGTTCCGTAGTCTGACTGATGCTTGAACTAAGGGATCTTAGATTGGTTGGGTCGGGCGCTGAATTAATGTCCGTATAAACACATAAGCCTATGCTTAGATGAGTGAACAGAACGCGAATTCTAGATTAATATAAAACATAGGAAATTGATTAATTGCTGAATATTTAGCCTATGAATTTATATGAATAAAACATTGGTATAAAAAGTCATATCTGTTACATGCACGCACGCGCGCGCAAACACACACACACACACACACACACACACATATATATATATATATATATATATATATATATATATATATAAAAAAGAAGGTCCGCAAAATGTATTATGTTCTCAGAAAAAATTTTTTTATTCTTTTTATCTTACATATGCGACACGTGTTTCTGATCTGTTGTCTTCTTCAGGCATTGAATTATTATTTTAGCAGAATATGTCCGTTATTTGATAGGTTGTGTGTGTTTCTGCAACTTTTCTATTATAATGGCTGTGTAATAACTGAGAACATAATACATTTTGCGGACCTTCTTTTTTATAAAATATTGAATTTTCTCCCGTTGGAACCAGATCAACATTATATATATATATATATATATATATATATATATATATATATATATAGAGAGAGAGAGAGAGAGAGAGAGAGAGAGAGATGATACACAGGAAAGTGTTCTTCAAATACGCCACCCTATAACATCACCCTCAGAATCTAAATATGTTTTGCTTATCCCTGGTTTGCTTACCTCTTGCAAAGAAAACTTATCAATTCTTTATCTATCCGGGAGATTCTATGAAATATATAAATATGTGTGTGTGTGTGTGTGTGTGTGTGTGTATAAAACGTTTTGAATCAGTACGATACACTGCTCTATGCAAGAAAATTCATTACAATTTTCCATATATCTTCAAACAGGATAAAAAAACACGTCAACGCTGCGTGCCTGCTAATCGTTCATGTGAAACTGTCTGGAGCTTGTACCATTTTTATTTTATTTATAGTTGAAATATTATATATATATATATATATATATATATATATATATATATATATGTGTGTGTGTGTGTGTGTGTGTGTGTGTGTGTAGAATTAAACAAAAGACACATCTCCTGTTTAACAATTTTATTTTTGATCTTTTCGAATTTTCTGGCCAACTTTTTAGTGTTTGGGTGAATTCGTGGATAAGTCCACCAAAGTTCAGGTCCCGAGTACACATTCTGCACAAAAAAAAAAATAAACAAAAACTCCAAATACTACAAGCTTTATACATAAAACAATACAAACCATCCTTAAATAAAATTAATTTCCAATGCAGTACACACATTTTAAAATGCCTATAACACCTTTTTCATCAATTCTTCTCATTCTAGCCTTCACATTAATTTAATTTTTTAAAAACTGGAACACATAACCCCTGATGATGGCACTTCGAAGTGCCGAAAGCACTCGGGACCTGAACTTTGGTGGACTTATCCACGAATTCCACCCAAACATTAAAAAGTTAGCCATAAACTTGAAAAGATCAAAATTAAAATTGTTAAACAGGAGATGAGTCTTTTGTTTAATTCTACATGTAAAATGAAAGAATGCTGTCCAAATACACATATATATATATATGTGTGTGTGTTATATTCCATACATTATGTGTGTGTTAAATACACATACATGCGTGTGTAGCACATATATATATATATATATATATGTGTGTGTGTGTGTGTTGTGTTTGTATGTATATATATATATATATATATATATGTGTGTGTGTGTGTGTGGTGTGTGTGTGTGTGCATGTTTGTAAATATACATATATGTATGTGTGTGTGTGTGTGCGTGCTGTGAAAAGCAGGACAATAGGCAAAACTAATACAGTGATAGCCTCATCAGAATATATTGAATCTATCACACGAATTCTACAAGAAACAGAAACAATGTCAACATGCTAAATTTACACAAATTCCGCTATATTTACAAACTTCATTTCTACGTCAAACCTTCGAATGTCCCAATTTGAACCGGCGCCATGAAGCAATCCTTACAATGGAACGGGCCGATTTAATTTTCCGTCTTGTCCCCCTTTTCACTCACTTTTTGATTTTATTCCAAACCTTACCCGTATATATAATAATATATATATATATATATATATATATATATATATATATATATATGCACAAATACATTGCTCGACCTATTGACATCACTTAGAATACATCGACTGCAATCCTCTGCAGGAAGTAAGACTCTCCCTTACAAATGGTGGTCCTGGATACGACACTAAACTCAATCCAGAGATCTGGGAAGTGTCGAGGCTTGTTTTGGCTGCTTGGT
The DNA here is from genome assembly GCA_023376005.1 of Doryteuthis pealeii. Taxonomy (NCBI): domain Eukaryota; kingdom Metazoa; phylum Mollusca; class Cephalopoda; order Myopsida; family Loliginidae; genus Doryteuthis; species Doryteuthis pealeii. The sequence goes on from CM042144.1 coordinate 80,262,752, forward strand.
TGGCTGGTTAGTTTGTACAGCATGTCAACCCTTGTTGGGATATTTCATGCCAAAGACGTTTTGTTTTATTCATTCTTGATGGCTATTCAAATTTTCAATTCATTTTGGCTGATCCACAATTCAATTCAGAGGAAATGAATCAATCCTTTAGTATGAGCTATTTTAACTCAATAGCACTACAGACTTTTCATCTCCTGCCACACCAACACCTCTCATGTCCTACCACGCCAACCCCAGGATTTTCCGTACCAACACTCATAAATAGAATAACTATTAGAATAACTATTTTTCTTTAAAATAACTATTTAGTATAAAATACTTATGCATACACCATAGAACACACACACTGTTTAAAATTATGAACTTTACAATTTACTTAAAGCCATGTAAAGTAAGTAAAGTAGGCGGAATGACCTATTGTCGGTAGCAGTCTGACTGCGAGGGGGTCTATCCGCTTTTCAGTATCGCATGACCAGGGAGATTGTTTTTGTGTCTAAGGAGGAGCGCCACACCTATCATCTGCTCCCTTCTTTACCGCACAAATCCAAGCTGTGCTACTCCTACGCTGTGATTGGTAAGAGCCGGTATCGAACCCGGAATCTTGTGATTCCCAGGCAGATGCTCAACTGACTGACCTATGCAGGCCCTTAAAACTATGTAATTGCCTGAAAATTAACTGTATTAGATAGGAATACTGGAAGCCATAAAGCTGTAATTGTTTATAAACGATTATTATTAAATCTATATATTAATGTACGTGTTCCTTAATCGTATAGCCGTTATCGTCTTTCAACAACCTCTGGTTAAAAATTAGACTAATCTGTTTCAATCGAACATCATGAAAAGATGAAAAGAAGTAAAGAAAGATAAAAAGAAGTGAGAGAGAGAGAGAGAGAGAGAGAGAGAGTTAAAGTCGGATCATTATACTTTTTACATATTAAACCATTTTTCAATAGCTCTTAAGTAAACATATCAAACGTTGTAGTAATTAAATTATCATACTGTGGGGTATCAATAGGTCCTTTTCTATTAGTCAAGTACCATATGTTCTTATAATCGGTCAATGTGCAATGTAATGCTCTCTCTACTACCACCGACTTCAGAGCCCAACAATGTATCCTCTCATTCCCCAGCTATGGGTTAAATAGGGCCACTACTATTTTTCTACAAGGATAGTTTTTACAATAAATAATTCGCGAAGATTAATATGCCATTAAAAAAAATGTCCTTTATATATGTACTAGAAACGGCTACCCGGCGTTACCATTAAATAAACCCCAAATCAAACCTCTTCGTCTCGATAACCTTTCTTCGGCAACTTTTGAGAGCTACACAATGCTAAACATCACTTTAAAATTGGTGTTGCTCGTAGGTCGATATGTAACTTTGCTGGCTCCATATTAATATTAATAATAATGTTGTATATCCACAGGTCCTACTAATTATCATTAAATAGGAACAATCGCTTGTAACAATAGAAACAATTGCTAAGACAACTTAGAATATTTTCAGGGAGAATTCCTTCAGCCCACTTCACTCTAATATGCTTGCTATTTTTCATCATGTGAGCAAAGAAATCAACAAGTATTTACTTGTAAAATCTGGTTATTGAGTTTATATATATATATATATATATATATATATATATATATATATGTGTGTGTGTGTGTGTGTGTGTGTGTGTGTGTGTGTGAAGAGATGGAAGTTAATCCGACGGTATGTAGTATATTAAGAAAATTGAAAAAAAAACAGGTTTAAATAAGTTGAGTGGTAAGTTTATTGACCGACGCTGCAGTGTTTCGATCTATTAATTAGATCATATTCAGGGCATTTGTTGGTAAAAGGAAGGTGATAAAAACGATTTATCACAGAATAACGAGAAAAGCAAGGGGTAGTTCTTGTTTATCAGTCTGTTCAAAATTTGAAATCTGAAGAAAAGACGCTGAAAAATGGACGGTTTGCAATATGACGTTAAATATTCTCTTTTATGGTGTGAGTACGAGAGTGTGTGGGTGTGTGTATAGAAAAAAGGCATTCTGCATTTTTAGGTTTTTGTGTGTGTGGTCGCGTGTGTGTGTATAAAATTGACCTTGTGTCACATCCTGCCCGAGCGAAGGGGTTGGTGTATATATATATATATATATATACCAACCCCTTCGCTCGGGCAGGATGTGTCAATTTCTTATTGAGATTATACTTTGGTGGACAGTGTGCTTTAAAAAGTATATGTGGGGATTAAGAGATAAAATTTAAAAACAAAAAAAAAAACAAATAAAAATAAATTAAACAAAATAAAATAATTGTTTAAAAAAGACATAAGAAGTATCAATCTCCCAGGAGCCCCCTGACAGGAGAAAACCTGACAGGAGGAAACCTCTGGGCATTCACAGAGAAAAGGGCCCTGCTTCCTGGCTCCAAGAAGAATGGTCGGCCCTTCTGACACAGACCTATATACGGAACAGACGCTACAACTGAACGGGAAGAAATTTTCCTCTCCACGAAGAGCTATGAACCTGGAATAAAATATAACCTTAAAACTATCTTTGTTTTTGTTTCTTCTTTTCTTTCCTTTCAGCCTGACAACCCACAAGAAGGAAAGAAATATGTAATGGGGTTTTAAAGAAGAATCCAGCAAATACGCACCAAAACGTCCAACGGCCTTAAACCCACATAAACCCACAACTACCTCACCCCATAGATGCACATTTTTGACAACTTCTATTTAAAGCAATTTAAAGGGGAAAATTGCAAGAATATGTTAATTAAACATAGGTTTTAACTTGAAAAGTTCAAATCAATTTATTCAACCCCATTTGCGTTCTCCTTTCGTAGTGCCTGTTTACTTATCTTTAAAATCCCCATTTAAATATTAGCCTTCTCTTCTTTCAGTGTATGAAAATTGATTGCAAACATTCTACCTCGGAAAAACTTCCCTAAGGAAGACATTTATAAACGAAAATAATTATCAACAATGAAAACATATGAGTGAAAATACTACAAAATAAAACTAAAGAGAAGAGTTATTCCAACGTAAGGCATACTTCCATATTCATCTTTACCTTCTTCCTAAATGCACATTGCCTCGGGGATTATGGTTTAATAAAACCAATATGAGTAACGTTGGGTTCGTATTATCTATATATCTATACATATATAAAGGGTAATTGTATGTATATTTGTGTGCGTGTGTGTGTGTGTGTGTGTGTGTGTGTGTGTGTGTGTGTGTGTCCGGCTGAAATTACGAAGATAAACCAATTAACGACAAAGTAAATGTATATACACATTCACTATCACTAGATCTTGCATTTTGAGCAAAAAATAATGAAGATTTTATTTATATTCCAGAAGATAATTAATAAATAAAATTTGAATAGTAACAGCAATACTTTTTCTTTTAGCATTCAATATTTTTGATAGGAGACATTGGTTTTCTTTTCAGAGTGTCTGTGTAGTTTTTTTCTGACGCCCACCAAGCCGGATCAACGTAGAGATCTTAATGGGACATCCTGCGAGGATCAAAATCACGATTCAGTAATAATGGATCTGTGAGACTAAGTTTTTGCTACTCTACCCCTCTACCAAGGTGACGCCGGGTAGCCGTTTCTAGTATATATATATAAAGGACAGTTTGTGTGTATATATGTGTGTATGAATGTCCAGAGGAAACTAAGAAATTAAAACAATTAACGGCAAAGTAAATATATATATATACATATTCACTATCACCAGAGCTTACTTTTTGTGTAAAGATAATGAAGAATTTACTTACATTCTTGAAGATATTCAAAAATTAGGATTTGAATAGTAAGAGAAGGGAAAATCACTGGTGGCGATCAAAATTAAAACATAAGCAAATCAATTATGGAAGACCAAAACAAAGAATTTGCGAGACTAACATTTTTACCCTCTCTTTACCAAGGCAACGACGGGTAGCCACTTCTAGTTTGTAAATAAATAAGAAGAATTATCAAATTAATTAGGAGTGTAAATAAATGAGCTAAATATGGGTTTACCACACCGAGTCTGAGTCGAAAAGACAGTCCATGGAGTAGAAAAAACACTGACTCTATCTATCCAGGGCAGCGGTCAGTAAATAAGGTAGAGCTAACAATGAAGAGAACCATTACTAATTATTTGCTTGAAAAAGGTGCAATTGTTAACAGTGTTTTCTATTGCCTTGGGCAAAATTAATCTCATTTATTGAATGACCCTCGTATATATATATATATATATATAATATATATATATATATATATATATATAAAAGTATGTTTTTGGTATGTACGTGTCGACGTATAATTCCAAAACGGGAGGTCACTCTGATTCGAAATCTTGCATACACATCAATATCCTTATAACTAAGAAACACGCCAAATTAAGCCAAAATCACCCAATTTGCGAAACTGTCCGTATACCAACTCCTGCTGATGATAAAATATTTCCCCTGCCTGAATTTTTGTCACAGCGATTACTCAGCAGTGAAATTCAATTTTAGTGAATGAATTTCGCAGTCTATAAATATTATTTATAGTCCAATCTTAAAAATATCGATATGGTTGGAAACAAGAGAAAATAATCTTTCTCAATATATAATTGGTATGAGTCTTTATCCATTGAATTATTTTTTATAGCGAGTTAGAAAATAATTATTTTGCTTCGGACAGCAAAATTATGTTTTAACGAAAAATCAAATCTTATTCATATCGCAATCTTTTTATTCCTCTCTTTAAAATATTAATTTAGTTAGAAATGAAATGAAATAATCTATCTTACAAATATTTATTTGGTAAGAAAGATATGGCTTTATCGATTTAATTATTTTTTACAGCGAAGTAAGTAATAATAATAAACGAAAACATTTAATAATAACTCAATTTTGTCTTTAATCAGTATTTAATTTTTTCGTATATACAAACGAGTTTTAGAAAAAAAAACCTTTTACAAAAATAGGTAGTTAAATTATATAACTACTTATTTCGTAAATAAGTAAACATATAGTTGTAATAACAATAACAAAATGTTAAAAATAAAAATACGATGTAGTTGAATGGATTATATGAAGAAGTTTAACTTAACATTTTGTATATAAACAGTGTTTGAAATGTTAAGTTAAGCTTTGTTTCTTTCGTGTTTATTAAAAACTAAACAAACATAAAATAAAAATGATTCTAATGTACGTAACTTGAATAAGAAAATTTGTTATTTAATTTATCATAATTCTAATGATAAATAAATAGTCAGATTTTTTAAAAATTAAGTCACGACTTTCTTTTTTTTTTTTTTTCTTTTTCTTTTTTTACTAAAAACCGTCAAAAATGGTCTTTCGAACTTATCTCGGCCGAACTTGAAACGGTCGGAAAATTAGGGTGACCCAGAAAAAAATAGAACCCACACATTTTGTAATAAAACTGTTAATTTTAACTAGGGGGTTTAGGATTAAGGTTAGGGTTAGGGTTAAGGTTGCAGTTTAGGGTTAGTTTAATGGGAAAATAAATAAATAATTTAGGTTCTGTTTTTTTGGGTCACCCTAATTTTCCGACCGTTTTTCAAGTTCAGCCCTTATCTCGATATTTCTTTTAATCATTGATTAACTTTTTTTTTTTAACTTTAGAAGTTACTTTAATTCATTCATATTAGTGTCGTCTCAAATATAACATTTATTTCGACCGTTTATTCATTAGACAATTCCCGGCGATTTTTTAAAAAAATTGATAATAATTATCTCTTATTAGTTTAACACCAATTTTCCCTGTGAAATTTATCTCCCACCCCTATATTTAACACAATGAACTTGAATAAAAATTAATATTATCTTGAAAAAATGTTTTCCATTCGAAAGAAGAAACATTAAACAAACTCCTGATGATTTTTTAAATAATTTTCAGCTTACGGAAATAAGGAAAATTATGATTTTTCACCGTTAAATCAACTGAAATTTAATGTAGCCAAAAACAACTTACGACGTGAGGATTTTTAAAATATACTATGAAAAATCAATTAATGGTCCGATTTTCACGAAAATATATTAGGGGAAATATTTTTTTACGAGGTCTACCCCCCATTCCCTATTTTATTTTAAGAGATATTAAAAGACCCGAAATTGGGTATACCTATCTCTTATTTTCTCTCCACTCACTCTTTGGTGTTCCTATTTTTTTTTAGTCCGGTCATGGACCGGGTACTTTGGTGTATATATATATATATATATATATATATATATATATATATATATGAGGGAGAATGAATAAAGAAAGAACAGAATGGATAATAAAATTAATCAATATCACTTACACTTAAATTCATCTTTTATTATCCATTCTGTTCTTTCTTTTCTTTATTCATTCTTCCTCATATTGTTGGATTCATTTCCAATTTCCATTTTTACACTCATATATATATATATATATATATATATATATATATATATATATATGATAAGTAATCCGCAGACACGTGTTTCGAGGTATCACCTCTCATCAGTGCAGTTATACCTTAACAGCTGTGTGTGTGTGTGTGTGTGTGTGTGTTGTGTGTGTGTACGGACCTAAATGAGCCCTAGGTAGGTAATTTCTGACTCGTTTAGATACTTATAATTTTGCTCTACTTAGTGTATTGGGCACTTTCTACATACTTAACTTAGACTACTCCTTCTGTGTTTTTTCTTTTGGCCTCTTCACTACGATACCGATGATTATTTTCAGACAGTACATGTGTTTTAGTCTCTTCTTTTTCTTTTTTTTTAAATTTATTCCCCAGATATCAGCTTGTACATGTCTTTATTTGAAAATTGCATTATCTGTTTTTATTTCACAGCGTCAGAGTTATAGAAATTAAAATCATATGTATATATCTATGTGGAGAAATGTTACACTAGATGGAAGTTTATTATTGGTCATAGCGTCGATTTTTTTCCTTTAATAGTTTCCTATTGTCCTGAAGAAGGTTTCTATGTAAACCGAAATGTTCGAACATCGACACTTCGACCAATAATAAGCTTTCATCCAGTGTAACATTTCGTGTTTGTCTACATTTATCCACATACTCTCGGATTGATTTCCTCATTTTACTCCCATATCTATCTATCTATCTACCTACTATATATAATATATATATATATATATATATATATATATATATATATAGGGTGGCCAAGAAGTCACTAATTAGCGCTATGGGAAATGCAAAGAGCATCGTCCAAAATTTGAACACGTCTCGACGTGTCTATTTCCTATCTTACACCCATAACCTTATGGCAAACTATGTATATTGTGTAATGGATGTCCTATCTTACGTAATTCTATAATCAAAAATATATGGTATCTGTTCCCTCAGTGACTTCTTGGCCACCCTATATATATATATATATATATATATATATATATATATATATATATATAAGATTTTTGGATGTTTGTTTTTTTTTAGAAGCATTGTTGGAAAAGTATATATTATTATTTATATTTTTGCTTGAAGGCAATTACAATGCGTATATTGCATAAAATTATTATCTTCTATAATTATCGAATTTTATGCGATATACGCATTTTAATTGCCTTCAAGCAAAAATATAAATAATATATATATATTATATATATATATATATATATATATATAATTTACAATAACGTCAATTTACTCATCGCATCCTTTATTTTCCTATCGTAAATTTTCTAGTAGAGAAACGAACAGCACACATCAGTCTAATACTTTGTAAACCAGCTGTATTCGGAAATGGAAGACAGGATTATCCAGCAAATTATGTATATTGCCGACGGCAACTAAATTTTAGGAATTAAGATGTAAATAAATCATTAGTAAATAATATTGTGGGGGGGGGGGGTAACCTAGTGAAGATTTTTATGTTAACTTGGTGTTGAACAGCCACAACAGGCTTCGCTTGGTTATAACTTAAACACGAAAATAAAGAATAATTGATAAATTCACCTCGTTATAAAAATGAAATTTTGTAAAATTAAGGTTTTTTTTTCTGTTTTGCTTTTTCTTGCTTTATGTAATACACAAATAGAAAATCTTTATCGGTATTTTTAAACAAAAACTTTGAAAAAAGTCAAATATATAGGTACGTTAGACATATGAATCATCGAAAGACAATTATGTTTTGAAAGTTTATATGTATTTGCCAACTCCTTCGCACGAGTAGGATGCAACACAAGGTCAGTTTCTGAAGCGGAGTTTAACAGGTTTGAATTCAGAGTTTTCCTTCTCCGACTGGAAAGCCAGCCAAGGTTAAAGAGCCCAGTATGCCCTGCTATTTACGCATAGCTGAAGGGAGAATAGTTGGATTCATACATTTCCCAAGAGTATTAAGACTATGTGAAATGCAACCCGCCTCGTCCAGGAATTGAACTCGGGTCGATGTCCATTTCCTACGACTCTACCCATTACACCATGCGCCTCCATAAGAAAAAAATAATTGAAAGTTTATATCAGCCAAGATATATTCATATGCTTTGTAGTGTTCGCAGTATGTAAAGTAGGTGGAATAGCCTATTGTCGGTATCAGCTAGACAGCGAGGGGGTATATCCTCTTTTCGCTAGCGCTAGACCAGGGGGATTGTTTTATGTGAAAAGGATATGACACAAGGTTAATTTCTCAAGCGGATTTTAACAGACTTGAATTCAGAGTTGTCCTTCTCCTATACAGGTTGCCAAACTAAGTCTAATGAACCAAAAAGGGTTGATATGCCGTAAAACAAAACAACCAACGTAGAATGGTTGCCATGGCATGGTTATAGATCACATGGCTGGAGGGAGAATAGTTTGATGCATACCTTTCGCAAGGGTATTAGCGCTATGTGAAATGCAAACAGACGTGTCCCGGTTTTGAACTCGTATTGCAGTGTCCGTTTCCTACGACCATAACCATTTCTGTTCGCACCTCCATATTTTTATTAATGCTATTTGGGCCGATTTAGCTAAGTCGATTCGGCATTCGACTAGGAATCGCAAGGTTTTAGGTTCGATATTAGTCCCCGCCAACCCAGCGTATGAGTCAACGAGACTGGGTAATCTGATCTGTGCGGTAAAGTGGCGAACTGACGGCAGTTGTGGCGCCCCACCATAATCAATCAATCTCAAACCATCTCTCAGATCTATCACTAGTGAAAAGGGGATACACTCCCTCGCTGCCCGGCTGATACCGCTCCACCAACTTTACCTTACTTTATCATTAGCGCTATGTGAAATGCAAACAACCTCCTCCAGATTTTGAACTCGTGTCGCCGTGTGCATTTCATACGACTATAGCTGTTAAACCACGTACCTCCATATTTTCTACGACATAAAACCTTATATTTGAAGCCGGCAATTGATCTATTGTTTATCAATGTCACATTGAAACAGAATATTTGGTGAGCGCAGATAAATCTCTTAGCCGAAACCATCAATTATAACTCTTACTCTTTGAGATATGCGAAACAACCGCTTAGGTGAAGCCTTTTGAAAGACAATGTTTTTCTATATCTGAGACGTTTTTATTCGAAACTGAGGCATGTTCACCGCGAAGGATTTATTTCTAACAAGTCATACTTGAGGAAAAAGGGTAACCCCAGATCCCTTCCCAGTTGACATTTTGTTTGAAAGACTTCAGATGCAAAGAGCACCTCAGATTTCATCATTGATAGATGGAGAGATCGGATTCGAGTGTCGTGAAGAACTCGTCTTGCTTCCAGCATAACGCCTGCATAAAATTGAATTATATATTGCCTCGGTAGATTTTGAACAGTGAATATAATTCATTAAGGGCAGTGACAATTATGGCCTGTCATAAATTGATCAAGAAGATGTATCGACCTTATATGTATACATTTTGTTCCGGGAAGGAAAGAGCATTTACAGCCATTACATTCTATTTTAAGGTTCAGACAAATATTGCTTAGGCTTGACATGACAACGGGATATTCTTGTATTACGATTACTCATATAATATCCTAAGATCACAAGATATATATATATATATATATATATATATATATATATATATATATATGTGTGTGTGTGTGTGTGTGTGTGTGTGTGTGTGTGTGTGTGTGTGTGTAAAATGAAACTGGAAGTGAATCCGACAGTATGTTGAAAAAATGAATAAAGGAAAGAAAGTATAAAATGGATAATATAGGATATTTAAATCAATACTACTTACACGTGTAATATTTTTAAATAATCAAATGAAATTTCTATTATCATTATTTCATTTCATTTGATTATTTAGAAATAATAATAGTTTGAATAATGTACACATGGATAAACTCCTGACCGAAACATGTGTAAGTAATATTGATTAAAATATCCTATATTATCCATTTTATACTTTCTTTCCTTTATTCATTTTTTCATATATATATATATATATATATATATATATATATATATATATTCATCCTGACTCTTTCGGTTGCTATTTCTCATATTTTCTTATTGTATTCTTTTTCGTTTTTTGTTTGTTTGATTATTCTGTTGAGACTTCTAACACACACACACACACAAACACACACATACCCACGCGCGTGCGCGCATATATATATATATATATATATATAGAGAGAGAGAGAGAGAGAGGGTGAGATAGACAGACAGACAGAGGGAGAGAGTGGTGTGTGTGTATATGTTATATATCATATGGGATAGTTGTACAAAATAAGAACGCCAATATATATATATATATATATATATATATATATATATATATAGAGAGAGAGAGAGAGGGGGTGAGATAGACAGACAGACAGAGGGAGAGAGTGGTGTGTGTGTATATGTTATATATCATATGGGATAGTTGTACAAAATAAGAACGCCAATATATATATATATATATATATATATATATATAATCAAATACTAAGTATTTCAAAAGATAAATGTATTCTTAGTTGGTCCAGTTGATGTTAGATCGTTTCAGTTTGTTATAAAACCTTCATATGTTTGCGCGTTTTTGTATGAGAGAATGAGTGTGTGTCATATTTTATTTCGTGTATAGGTGGGCAATTTTTACTTACTTCAAATTATAGAATTACTCTCTAAATATGAATTACTCTATATATTCAGGTAGGGGGGCCAAGTTTAGCTATCGGAGATGTATTCTGAAAAGTGTGGGTGGGTCCCTTAAGGTAAAATTTTCATATTTTAAAAAGTACCTGGTACTTATTACTTTAGCATAACATTTATTATTCTGATGTTTGGTTTGGTTTGGTTTGGTTTGTTTTACGACATACCAACCTCAGTGGGTCATTTAATGCCGATGAAGTTTTAAAATGAATTCATTCTTAATGGATACTCAATTTTTTATGAATTCATGTTTTTCTATTTAACCCATAGATGGTACTAACAGGTACTAAATATCCGGGACAGAGTGGACCTGGGAGAAATGGTGATAAAGGGGTGCTCCACATTCCCCAAACATCCAAAACTGGAACCTCACCATCAGTTAGAGTTTTAAATCAAACCCAGGACATGAAGATCATCAGCTACTGCCTTCTAGCACCCATATGATAAAAAGGGTTGGGGCTTGCTATAAGGGCAATAGGGTTGTGACAATCATATAGGTGCTAGGACTTGACGTGCCCAGTCAAGTGATCAGAAGGAGCCTCACCGACCGCCTGTCTAGTCAAAGTAAGGGCTAAAGTGGAATGTTGCATGTCATGGGCTGCTCATCCACAAGGATTCCGTCCTTAAACATCACGGGTCGCCACCCACGGTCAACAGGTGCCCCAATTGGGGGAGTCTTACCCCTCTTGGTCACTTCAATTCCTAGAACATATAAGATTGTCCCAACCTAATGCCCTTATGGCAAGCCCCAATCCTTTTTATCATATAAGTGCTAGAAGGAGGTGACTGAGGGTATTATTGTACTGGGTATGACGTTAAACTCTATCTGATGATGAGGTTTCAGTTCTGGAGCTCTGGAAAGTGAGGAGTACTCCATCATCACCATTACTCTGACCCGGAATGGTGGTACCTGTTTAAATAGTTTAATGGTTTAGATACAACAAAATAAGTTTTTAAAGTGTATTTTAAAAAATAGGTTGGGACAATCGTATATGTGCTAGGAATTGAAGTGACCAAACGATTGGTCGGAGCTAATTAAAGGTCAAAGTGGACACTTGCATGTCATATACTGCTCATCAACTTTAAGCATCATGGGTCACCACCCACGGCCAACAGTTTTTTTTTATTTTGTTTTATTCATTCTTGATGGGTAATCAATTTTTTTTTAAATATTTTCGGCATAAAATGATTCAAGAAGGGTTGACATGCCGTAAAATCCAACCAACCAAAATGTTAAATTCTCATGTGTATTCATAAAATGCGCTCTAGCCGATAAGCTAGGGGGTGTTTCCGATTAAAGCTAAGCATTTAATTGCAGTCTTTTAGAGGAGAATGAAGGTGAGTGTGGTGTGAGTATATTTTAAGTCTAAAGGCTCAAAATCACTATCGCTGTATGTGGTTCCTTGACGAACACTTTCCTAGCAAGTCTTGTAGATTTGACATTGGAAATCAAGAAGATTAATGGAAAATTGATCAATTCGTTTGGCTATGTTCGTGGTGAGAAAGATTTTTAGCATAATCATTTTGTTCAGGCAATCTATCACAATTTGTAAATATTAAAACGGAATTTACCTTAAATAGCCGACTGTCTAGGAAAAAAAGGCGTGGGAAACAGCGATGAAAAACAGAACATATAACAAGAAAAGAACACTTGAAGAATCTTCAAAGCTAAGACTCGAATTATGCAACAAATATAAAATGTGGGAATCTTAAGTGGAATGACATGGTGGCTACAATGGCAAAAATCCAAAGTGAGTTTATTTGACATTTCCAAACCTGAAAAAAAAAGTATTGAATTTAGAGCAGATCTTGAGATACAATTTATGATGGGACTCTCTTAGCGTTCGATTAGATGTGCTCGTCAAATGCATGCATCATCACTAAATATACAGTTGACTATTTGTTTGTTCTGATGTCTCTGTGATGACAAAGTCAGATAAAGGTCACCTCAGCTAAATAATGGACCATTCCGATTTTATTGAAAAGAAAGTAATGGAAGAAAAAGGAAATACACAGAAAAAATATAATAATAAAAAAAGAGTAGGGGAAAGATAAAAAGAGAGGGTGAGCGCGTAGAGGCGATAACGTTAATCTGTTTCCATCGAATATAATGAAAAGATGAAAAGAAAGAAAGAAAGACAAAAGAATGAGAGGTTTAAATCAGGATTTCTATACTTTTTACATATTGAACTATTTGACAATAGCTTTTAAGTAAACATATCAAACATTAGTCAGATAAAAGTCGAATAGGAATTTGTAATGTAAAATATCTTATCTATATAATAATACAACCGTTATCATCTTGCCATACAAAAATGAGACCGTCCAAACGATTGCCGTCACCTCCGTTAAATAAGGGACCATTCCGTTTTTAATATAAAGAAATAAAGGGAAGAAAATGTACATGCTACACAGAAAAATATAATACGAAAAAAATAAGGAATGAAAGTAGGGGAAATATACTGAGCGATGGATGAGTGGGCGGAAGCGATAATGCTAATCTGTTTCCATTGAACATAATGAAAAGAAGGAAAGAAAGATAAAAAGAGTGAGGAAGGGATTACTATACTTTTTACATATTGATCTATTTATTTATTTATTATAGCTTTTAAGTAAACAGATCAAATGTTGTAATAATTAAATCATCATACTGTGGTATATTCACAGGTCCCGCAAATAATGGAGATTATGTAACTGTCTGTAACCGAAACTACGTCACCACTGACGTTACGATTTCCTTATGATTTTCCATATCGAGTATTCTGTTCATTAGGACTACTTGAATTAATAACTTTGTTGATAAGGCAAACATTGTGTATGGAAAATACCTATTTCGTTTATTTTCTTTTATTCTTCATCTGAATCGAAATAACCCCGTTATTTCTAAGACACGAAATGAATTGTAAGATGTGTGAGTCACATAGTTGTATTCGGGTGGATGTGGCTCAGTCACTTACCGTATATCGTCCATTTCTTTGGATTGGTCTACCAAAATAATTTTTGATGAAATAATACCTGTAATATTTTGAATGATGGAAATAAAGAAAGTTTTTAAAAAATGCCTAAAAGATTTTGATAAAAAAAAGCAATAGATAATTGCATTTGAAAACAGGAATATAGATTTATATCAAGTGGGATTCCTAACAGCTGTATAATTATATTTCTATAGATTAAAAAAAAGTTCCAAGTGTTGTATATTGTACAAACGGAAATAGAAATTTCCGGTTAAATTAAACAAAGCAAAGAAAAGACGACAAAAATGACTTTTTTTTCCAGGTAGAGCGAACAAAAGAAGGATGGGTACAATAGGTTCGGAAATAGATTTGCCCGTTATCAGATCAAAATATAAAGATGCGTAGGCGTATCGTCAATACAAAAGCCAGAAGGAAGACCAGTTAGAGGGTCAGATAGGAGACGGCGAACAGAGTACAAGGAGCGACCGTCGACACGGACCATCGCTGCCAGCGGGCAGTGAGGTCGTCCACCCCTTCCACGTCACCAACACCAGTCATCCCAGCAGCAGTAGTAGTCATTGTCACCGCTCGCCACCCACTAGACAGGAGAAGAAATAAACGCAAGTTTTTACTATACAACATGTGTTGTGATTTCATTAAGCGACCACTACATATATCGTCTAGGGTTAGTGACGATACCCGCTATAATACGTACGCCGATTTAGCAGCGTGAGTTTGAAGAAGCCGCTATATAACATATATAGAATTTGATGCCAGTATATAACATATACGATTTAGTGCCGGTAAAGAAGGGACTATGCAACACAAGTACAAAACACTGAATGTGGATTTTTCCAGATTGATTGTAAAAGCAAACTCCATCAGTGAATTTGTCTTTCTTATTTCTTCTTTGTGATATTTTTTTATTTGATGTTTCATACAAACACTGATTTCATTAAGGCAAATTGAATTATATTTCATAATCTTTCTTTCTCCGTTTAGTTTCAAATTAATCTCTCAGTGATCAATGGTCTTAACAAGGAGACATTTTCCAATATTATTGTACCATCCAGTGTTTTATATCTTATTATAATGGAGATTCTGTCTATAACCGAAACTACGGCCCTACCTATGTTCCAACAACCCCACGAATGGCGTACGTTTATCAATGAGTACTTAATAAATATTATTCATTAACGATGTCTCCATGAAAATCTGAGATAAAATTTTTTTTATCTCAGAATAAGGAGAAAGGCGAGTAATAGTCCTTGTTTATCGGTCTGTTTAAAATTTGAAGTCTGAGAAAAAAGAACGTTTGACGTCATATTTGACGTCATATTTCAAACCGTTCATTTTTTCAACGTTCTTTTTTCTCAGACTTCAAATTTTAAACAGACCGATAAACGATGACTATTACTCGCCTTTCTCCTTATTCTGAGATAAAAAAAAAATTATCACCTTCCACATACCAACAAAAGCCCTGAAGATGATCTAATTAATAGATCGAAACACTGCTGCGTCGGCCAATAAACTCACCACTTAACTCATTTAAACCTGTGTTTTTCTCAATTTTTATTATACTACACACACACACACACACACAACACATATATATATATATATATATATATTATATATATATATATATATATAATGAGATAATGAGTTTAGTATATATGGCAGCATCTTTAAAAAGCGGACGTGTATGAAACGAATTAAAAAAGTAGATATTGAATAAGTAACTGAAACATTCTCTTTAATGCTATCATATCTCGGCAAACAATATACAATCAAGATAAGACCGGATATCGATTGAAAAACTTACGATGAAAACACAGATGATAAAAAATAGATTAAAAAGAAATTGCTCGCTGTTTTTTTTGTTTTTATTACGTTACTTAAAAGCGACTATATTGAAAGGCAATATGAGGAGGAGAAAAGGAGTATCGACACCAAAACAGTGACGAAACTGAATGACATAGATATCTATAACGCCTCCACTGAAGATGGTAGATTTCTTTCGCTTTTGTTTGAATGGTCTAGCTTGTTCTAACACTCTTGAAAACTATGAAAATCTCTTGGTAATGCTAATGACACTCAGTATTTGTGTACAGATTAATTTCACAAAGAATGGACCGAGAGAACTCTGCAGTGTCATGACTACAGCCAACAAAATCCATCATATCAAGATATTTGATTAGAAATTTTATCGGTGTTGCTGGGGTCTTCTTGTTTAGAGTGTGTCCTGGCTATGACCTTTGATTTTCCCAACCCTATTGCCCTTATGGCAAGCCCCAACCCCTTTTATCATATGGGTGCTAGAAGGCGGTGGCTGCGGGTCTACATGTCCTGGGAATGACATTAAACTCTATCTGATGGTGAGGTTCCAGTTTTGGAGGTTTGGGGAATGTGGAGCACCCTTTTATCACCATTGCTCCCTGGTACACTCTGACCCGGACTGGTAGTACCTGTTAGGGTCCCATCTATGGGTTAAATAGAAAAACATGAGTTGATAAACAATTGTATTATCCATTAAGAATTGACTTATTTCAAAACTTTATCGGCATTAAATGACCCACCGAGGTTGATATGCCGTAAAACAAAACAAAACAAAAAAACAAAATGGCTATGACCTTAAACTGTATCTAATGATGGACTTCTAATTTTGGAGCTCTGGGGTGTGTGGAGTACCCCCTTTATCACCATTACACACAGACCCACTCTTAACCGGAGTCTTAGTACCTGTTAGGGTCCCATATATGGGTTAAATCAATGGTTCTCAACCTTATTTTACCTATTGACCCCTTTTAATCGTATTTTACTCTCGTGGAGACATTCGTTGTTTAAAAATCCCATTGTATTTTTATACTTAAATACATTTTACTTGCCCGAGTCCCAGAAAAAGTTATATATTCACCGGGGGGTCCATATGGACCCCGGGTGAGAACTACTGGGTTAAATAGAAAAATGTTTTTAGAAAATTGAGTTTTTAAAAAAGATTGAATACCCATCAAGCATTAATAGAACAAAACGTCTTCGGCATAAAATAACCCGATAGGGGTCGAAATGCCATAAAATCAAATCAACCTACTAACCAAACTAGGGAGCATGCTTAGTCACCAACAACTCGACCATGCAGAAGGTAGAACTGTGTTACATGGTAACAGTCAGACTGCTGACTTTTACTCTATTTCGAGGGCACAAATCGGTCTCTCTTATATGTTACTGTGCTATTGATGAAAGGTCTCGAAACCTGCTTCCAGTAAGATTGTCCCAAAATTGTTGGTTGCTTTGTTGGTTGGATTTTACGGCATGTCAACCTTTGTTGGATTATTCTATGCCAAATACGTTTTATTTTATTCATTCTTGATGGGTACTCAATTTTTTAACTTAATTTTTAAAAACATTTTTAAACTCATTTTTTTAATTAAACCATAGGTAGAACACTAACGATGCTACCACCGAGTCTGAGTCGACCTAGGAGTAAAGGTGGTGTGTTCCACATCCCCCAGAGCTCCAGAATTGGAACTCCACCATCAGATAGAATTTAACGTCATACACAGGACACTAAGACCCTCAGCCACCGCCTTCTAGCACATATATGAAAAAAATGGTTGGGTCTTGTCATATTGATAATAGTGTCAGGACAATCATATAGGTGCTAAAGCTTGACGTAGTCAGTCGATTGATCGGAAGAGGCCTCTCCGACAGTCTGTCTAACCTAAATAAGGATTGAAGTGGAGTGTTGCATATCATGGAGTGCTCAGCTTCTAGGATTCTATTCTTATAGATCACGGGTCACCACCCACGGCCATCTAGCGGCCCCCATTGGGGAGTGTTTTACACCTCTGGAAATATGCAATCGGTGTATTCTAAAGCCCCTACCGACAGGGCTGCTAAATTATGATTAAACAAAAGAAAAGTCCTTTTGATTCAAAGTAATGTCGTCTTCGTCAACGCATCATCAACGCATGACATTTCAAAATTTAACGAAATACAATTTCAATTTAATTTTCGAAATTGCAGGTTCATTTTGAGTATCGATTTTGCTGATCTTGCATTTCTATTTTGCCTTTGGGAAACGAACAATAATGTTCCTTTCATTATTTGATCAAAAAACGGAAATATATTTCAATAAGCGTAGAAAGAAATTTGAAAAAAAAAACATTGATAATTTGAAATTATTCGTGATTTATGAAAAATGAAGATACAATTATTTCTGAGAAGTGTCTATTTTAATTTTTAAATACATTAGGGACCCTATAGAGATGACAAGCCCGATGATAGCTAATTAAAATTAACTAAAATAATTAGGATTATTTGGAACTACGTTTGGAAAAGAAAGTTTTTCTCACTTCTTCTACAGAACAACGACTTTTAGACGACATTTCGTTGCACAGTATCGTTGCTGGGGATGAAGGGGAGATTTGCCACTAGGAAGGGAAAGCAAGGCTTTCCAGACTCAAATCCAACCTCACGAGACAAACAAACGTTTTACAAGATTGAATTGAGCTAGTAAAGTGAATGATTATATAAAAATCATTAAGTTTATATATATATGTATATATGTAATATGTGTGTATATATATATATTGTATGTGTATATATATATATATATATATGTATATGTTATGTAATGATGTATGTATATATATGTATATTGTATGTGTTATATATATATATATATATATATGTGTATATATATTGCGTGTATAATATATGTATAATTATATGTATAATTATATATATAGTTGAATGTATGGTTGTCTTATTTTTTTTAAGTCAATGTTGATTGAATATATATATATATATATATATATATATTATTATGAAAGTACGCAAACAGTTTGTTTGATATGGCTATGCGACAATTTTGGGGAGAATATGTGCTTAATTGAAAGTCATACCTTATTTGAAAATAATTAGTTGATAATTAAAAATTAGGCGAATATATCTGTTCAAATGTAAAGCGTAAACAAATCGAGAAGTCATTCTCTGTATGTACATTTCGGCCTATTATGCTCATCAACAGGTTATAGAGAGACTTTTTCTCGATACACACACACACACACACACAACACACTATATATATATATATATATATATATATATATATATATATAGCCTTTCAGCAAATCGTGTGTGGGAGAGGTGTATTTGGCTTTTGTTAGTCTATGTTTATTGAAATGTATTTTATCTATATACAATATATCTATATTACAATATAGTATATTTTACTTTATTTATATGTATACATATGTCTCTCTCTCTCTCTCTCTCTCTCTCTCTCTCTCTCTCTCTCTCTCTCTCTCTCTCTCTCTCTCTCTCTTTTATTAAAGATTATCGCATAGAAGGCTGTAGAAATGACCAGATACCGAATGAAAGTCAGAGGTAATTGAAGGACACACACACACACACACAATACATTATATATTTATTATATATATATATATATATATATATATATATATATATATATGTTGGGATGTTTGTGCTATCTGCCTATAAGCCAGTCTTCTTTTAGTCAGGTCAATTAATATCTAACACATTCAAATATTCTTTGACAGTTTTTCTAGCAAAAGAATTTGTTTTATATTATGTAAAAAGGAAATATCGTTCCATTTACCAAGATTGTAAACATAATCAATTAGCGAATTGTCAGAATACTTATATTTTTACTGAAATGGTAGACACAGTTATGAGCATCGAAGTGTATTCCCACATTTTTGTTGTTGATGTGTAAAGGCATATAGATTTAAAAAAAGAATTTATTTCAGTCATCTAATTTGATTTTTTATTAAAGATTATCGCATAGAAGGCTGTAGAAATGATCAGATACGAATGAAAGTCAGAGGTAATTGAAGACACATTTTCTAATTATGAGTGGAAAAATGTTGTCTATATTCGTACATGTTTTTCGATGTTGAATTTAAAGAAATCAGATGTGATAACATGGACGTAATCACTCCGATATATATATTGCCTACTTAATACTGTATCATGTACACATGCATACACGTATAAATACGCACACACAAACACATACATATATACACATTTATACACACACACACAAACACACACGCATATATACGTATATACACATACACACTCATATTATATATATATATATATAGTATTATAGTGTGTACAGAAATAGCCTACTCGAGTTTCACCATAAGGATCTTCAGGGTTAAATCCACTGAATTAATCAGATATTGATTAATTATAGTTAACTGTAATTTATCAATATATTGACTAATTCAGTGGATTTAACCCTGATGATATTTATGGAGAAACTTGAGTAGGTTATTTCTTGTACTCACAATAATGCTAAAATGCTCTACTTACGTATTGAGCACTTTATATTTGTTATAACGCTGACTTATTCAAGTAACACTTATACAATCAAATATTGAGAACACATATTTTTACGGGTAAGTCTTTCCTGTACACATATATATATGAGAAGTACAACATATATATATATATATATATATATATATATATATATAATGTAGACGTAGAGTCAACGCCTATAGGTAAATGTCAATTTCTCACCAATGCGATCTTCAGACCAGGAGCACTCATTATTCATAAATATACAAAACCAAGTTTTAAATGAATGATGATATATATATATATATATAATTATATATATATATATATATAAATTATACATATATATACAATACACAATACACTTGTATATGCGAATTCCATCCCTATGTTCTGACTATATATTCTGATTGTTTGTACTAATGTTTCTAGTTCTTTTTCATTTTTTGCAAAAATTTTTATGTCATCCATGTACATAAGATGGGTTATTTTTTGCTCTGATTTGGTAAATCTGTAACCACCTGTACATTTTCTGAGTGTGTGGTTAAGAGGCATCATTGGTATAACAAATAGTAATGGGGATAGGGAATCACATGGAAAATTCCTCTTTGTATTTTCACCTCTGCTAAGGTCTGTCCTCTGCTGTTAATTCAACTTTCCAATTTTTCATGGCATTATTGATAGAGTTTATTACTTTGTTCGATATTTTGTACATCTTAAGCATTCAAGGATCCATGTTTGTTGGGCCATGTTGTATGCCTTTTTGTAATGAATCCATGCCATCGCCAGATTTTTTTTCACTTATCTTTGCCTCTTTAAGAATGTGCTGATCTATAAAAAGCAGGTCATTTGTTCCTTTTGTTCCTTTACGGCATCCTTTCTGTTCTTCTGGAATAACCCACGACAATGGAGCGAGTTGTATATGTCTTCTTTTATTTGTGCGGTTAAGATTTTTCACATTATAGGTAGGCACGTTATTGACCTATAATTGCTGGGGATGGTCCTTTTTGGGGTCTTTCTGAATCAAGGTGGTTTGCTTTTGTCATCCACTCCGGTATATTTGCTTCTTCTAGACATTTGTTCAACTGTCGGGCCATTTTGTTATGAATGGATATGAATTTTTTGAACTGTATCCATGTATTCCATCATGACCGGTGTTTTCCAGTTTGGTAATTCTTTAGTGTTTAGTGTTTCTTTTAGCGATTCCAGATGTTTTTTGCTTCGGGTCCTTCTTCGAGTCCTTGGAGTTCCTTTTTCATTTCACTTATCCATTCTGCCTTCCTATTGTGTTCTTTCTTTTCTTATTTGCTCCAGAAGTTTTCTGTTTCCTTTGCCTTTAGATATTCGTTTGTCTTAATGATTGGTTCACTGACTTGTTGGTAGAATTTCTTTTCATTATTTTGGAAGTCCTATTCTGCTTGTATTGTTTAACTCTGTTTCGGTATCTTTTGAGTCTTGATATGTTATATGATGGGCATACATGTACATACATAGATAGACATGCTAGGCATAATTCACCACACACACACCATACTATGCATATGTATATATGCTCACACATATATGTGTGAGTGTTGTACACACGATGATGTATGGTGTAGCCAAATGGAATCAAATATTATTAAACTTGATTAAATTCTTTGGGAAGATGTAGATAAAAAAACGCTGAGACAGAAGAAATTTTGTATGTAAAAGTTTAGATTAGTTTCAACTTTTTCTTATAAACGGTTATTTAGACACTGATTAGCCCGACATTCCATATTTGCATATCATCATTATAATTTACACACACACACACACACACAAACACACAACACCACAATTATATATATATATATATATGTGTATGTGTGAGTGTGTGTATATATCTCTATATATGTGTGTATGTATGTATCTCCCCCTCTTTTTCTCTCTCTCTTTCAATCTCTCTCTACATATATATATGTGTGTGTGTGTATTTCTCTATATATATGTGTGTGTATGTATGTATGTATCTTCCCCCCTCTCTCTCCTCTCGCTCCCCTATATTATATATGTGTGTGTGTGTGTGTGTGTGTGTGTGTGTGTGTGGTATTCTATATATGAGTGTGTATGTATGTATCTCCCCCTCACTCTCTCTATCTCTATCTCTCTCTCTCTACATATATATAATATATATATATATATATATATTGTCTGTGTGTGTGTGTGTGTGTGTGTGTGTGTGTGTGTGTGTAATAAAATGAAAGCAAGGAATATGAATTCACCTGAAACTTTATTTTTCTCAAAAGTATGTGCTGATCTATATAGTTTTTTACATAGGGAAAGAATCATTACATAGAATAGTTTTAGTTGAAACAATCAAAAACAATGTAATAGTTCTTAGAAAAGGTTGAACGATAAACTCCAAACAGAAACAGTACTAGTTGGTTACGTCCTTATATTGAATATTAATAATATTCGTGTTACTTATTTGTAAGACCGTTATCATCTTGTGACACCACTGGTTAAAAATAAGACCGTCCAAAACGTCCAAGATTAATGTTAAAAATGTAAATCTGATTATCTGGTGTTGTTTATTCGTCGAATTTTTATTTCTCATGAGTGTCGTCACTTCAGCTAAATAATGGACTACTCCGTTTTTATCGAAATAAGAAAGGAATGCAAGACCGTGCTACACAGAAAAAAATATAATAAAAAAGAAAGAAGAAAGGAGTAGAGGAAAGATAGAGAGGAAGCGATAATGCTAATTGGGAAAGAAGTAAGAAGAAAAAAAGTGAAGTTAAATCAATATTATTAAACATTTTACATATTGAACTAAATTCATAGCTCTTAATTAAAAATACAAACGTTGTGTAACGTTGCGGGGTCACAATGTGGTTGACACAATGGGTGTCTTTTCACCGTGCGCTCACTGGGTGCACTATTAAACTCACACAAGTCGCTGGACGCTTACAAGGCATGTAAATTTCTGACACTTGTTTACAACACTCACGATCTAGTAGTCGTCGTTAGTAATAGCGGACCCAAATATTTCTTTCACACTTCTCGCGTGGTCAGGGAAAAGGTATCAACGTTTCACGACAGTGGGTTTTAGTTCGGTCAATTTGACTTGTGTTTACCTATCCTCTCCTTAGTATCAGTCAAGTATCTGTTCACGTTTTTTTGTTTTAATGGCTTTCATTCATGATTTCTCGTACGATTTTTTTGGCGTAGTAAAATAAAGATGAGGACGGTACTTCTTGCTTTTCAATGGCTCATTTATTTAATTTATTCTTATATTGTTCTTGAGAGAGGAGAGAGGGGGGAGAGAGAGAGAGAGAGAAGAGATGGAGGGAGGGGAGAGAGAGAGAGAGAGAGAGAGAGGCTTCATTAATAGGTATTTTTAACTTCGTCCACTGTAAATATTTAAATATCAAGCTTCATTAATATGTATGTGTTTAACTTCGTCCTGTGTAAAATATAAAATATCAGGCTTCACACACCAGCGACACCGAACCAGATTCGCGACCGGTCTCCGTCAAAATCTAAGGGTAACTGCCTCGCAAAAACTGCCAGACCAACTGCACTGCCCAGACCAACAACTCACTTTAAAATTAAGGTTTCCTCATTATATAGAAATGGGTGTGGAGCTTTTCTAGACTATTCTAAAATTTTTCGAATGTTCTAACTGTTCTACAAAATTGCATGTGTCCCTAAGAGGTCAACGGGTCAACCATCCTTTCTTCTGACAAACCGATTAAAATACATTTTAATAAAAAATCCTAGACTTCCGGCTATCGAACCGATTCCAGGTGATAATGAGAATTCCATTATCTTCTTGCTCGCCTGAATGTTTTATATTTGTTTTCAGGCCGATTCTTCAAATCATACCACATCTATTAAGGTTACTCTGTGTCTGGCACAAGGCCACAAATATGGTGTTCCGGGTAAGGCGCACCAATTATGCTACAGTTGTAATAATTGTATTATCGTTCTGTGGTATATCCACTTGGTGCTGCTAGTGTCAAATAAGTCAATGGCGAATCCATTAGCATTCCTTAAGATACAAGTCAGTTTTATTATTGGTTGAAGTATATTTCTTGTACTTTTGATAAAAGTTTTGCATTCCCCTTCTATTAAAAGGAGATCATTTTAGTTCTCTGATTGTCTTAGAATTCACCTTTTCAACGTTTCGACCGATGTGCCCTCCGGTCTTTTTTTTAATATATTCATATATGGGATGAAAAGGAACACCATCTGACCTTGTGGATGAAGTTAAGATAATAGATATGGAAGAACATTGGAGAAGATGTCTTAAAGAAGCAGCACATATGTTTCATAGGCTATAATGACCTCTTACGTAAATCAATTAAAGAGATGAATAATATGGAACCTGTAATCAAAGAGGTTAGATTAGATTATCATTTTGTTTTATTATCGAGATTAATAAATTCCTTTTGCTTTGTATTCTTGCTGCCCATTGACTTTTTTTAGTGATTCTGCAAGTTTTCATCATCAATATGCCAATAATAATTAAATTTTGAGAACATATATTTCTAAGCAGAGGCGCGCTCGCGGCGTAACGCCCAACTTCATAGGCAGTGAATTTGGCTACCCGAATTAAAATTTTAAATGTAAATCACGTGATCATACAGTTCTCGAATCAAGACGCGGAAGCGAAGAATTGATTCACTTTGGCCTTTGTTAGAAAATTGTTGTTGTGGGTTGAAAATTGAAATTAATCTATATATTAATACACTTGTTCCTTAATCTTCCGACTGTTATATCTTGCAACAACCTCTGGTTAAAAATGGGATCGTCCAAATCGTCCAAGATGAAATACAAAAATGTAAATTCTGATTATCTGGTGTTGCCGAATTCTTATTTCTTATGAGTGTTGTCAACTCAGCTAAATACAGGACCATTCCGTTTTTATTATAAAAAGAGAAAGGGAAGAAAAAGGTCATGCTACAGAGGGAAAATATAAATCTAAAAGAGAGAGAGAGAGAGCGTATGGGAAATATAGAGGGGGGTAACGAGCGCACGGAAGTGATAACGCAATTTTCTTTCAATCGACATAATGAAAAGCTGAAAAGAGGGAAAGAGAAAAAAGAGCGAGAGCGAGAGAGAGAGAGAGAGAGAGAGAGAGAGAGAGAGAGAGAGAGAGAGAGAGAGTTAAAGCAAGGTTATTATACTTTTAATTACATATTGAACTATTTGCAATAGCTCTTAAGTAAACATATAAACGTTGTAGTAATTAAATTATCATACTGTGGTATATCCACAGCCCCGCTAGTTAAAAAAATATATATGCGTAGCGAAGCCGTAGAGAATTTATAATCAACACCCAAAAAAGAGTACATCTAGTGAATAATTTTGATATTTCAGACTGTTGTCCTCATCTTTATTGTGGTATGTATAAATACAAGATTCAGGTTACTGTATCCTCGGACCTTATTCAGGTGTTTCAGAAAAGATGAGGACAACAGTCCGAACTATCAACATTATTCACATCAAGCCTCATGTCAAACATGCAGACAAATAAGTGTACATTTTTATTTTTTTATTTTTATTTTTCAGATTTGAGTAGCCATTAGAAAGCCACTTTTGAAATCATTTACCATTAAGCAGAATTATATATATCAAGATCTTCATCTTTCAGTATGGCGCATTTTTACAGTTTTTCTTTCTTAAAGAGGTGAGAGAATGGTACATTTATATTTACATTCATGTAGTTTCTTAAAAAGTTTTTTTAGCGCACAATTATATGATATCAGTATTACTATTCATTCTATGCCAAGAGGTCAGGGAATTGCGTTCATTGTATGTTCTTATTTACATCATTGTGTAGTTGTTTCTTAAGATTGGTGGATTCATTTTAATGGTATGCCAATCCACCTAGGGTTATTTTATGCCAAGAGGTCAAGGAATCGCGTTCATTGTATGTTCTTATTTACATAATTGTGTAGTTGTTTCTTAATATTGGTGGATTCATTTTAATGGCATGCCAATTCACCTAGGGTTATTTTATGCCAAGAGGTCAAGGAATCGCGTTCGTTGTATGTTCTTATTTTTGAAATCATTTACCATTCAGCAGGTTTGGTTTAGTTTGTTTTGGTTATTTTGTTTTACGGCATATTAACCATTTTTCAAGTCATTTAATGCCGAATCAAGTCATCTTGATAAAAAAAAGGACCCATGTTTAATGATCACCCAATAAACTATTGAACAGGCTCAAAGTTGCTTAACTTTGGTAAGTGGACGTGTGTGGTGTAAGTGTTACAATCGTAGAAAATGGATGATATGAGTTCAAATCCTGGACGCGGCTGATTGCATTTGTCAGAGCGCTAATACCCTTGGGAAAGGTATGCATCCAACTACTCTCCCTCCAGTTATGGGTAAATAGTAAGACAGACTGAGCACTTTAACCTTGGCTAAGTAACTCGTCTAGAAAAGGAAAATTCTGAATTCAACCCAGTTCAAAATATCGCTTAAGAAATTGAGCTTGTATCACATTCTACACGTGCAGAGGGATTAGTATATATATATATATATATATTATATATGATAAAAGAGTTTTGGGGTCTCCTATATGGCAATAGGGTCTGGCCAATCCTATAAATGCTAGGTCTTGACGTGACCAGCCGATTGATCGCCCCCTTAGCCTAAGTAAGGACCAAAATGAAGTGTTGCAATCATGGATTGCTCAATCACATGGATTCCGTCCTTAAGCATCATGGGTCGACACCCACGGCCAATATGGGGGGGTCTTATCCATCTACAGAAGTGCACTTGACATATTCTACAGTCCAACCAACAAACCAACCAAAAATTCAAATCCTTTTTTAAACACCTTGTATATATAATTTGATAAACCCAGAGCCTTGGGCATTATTTCTCGGTAGCATTAGGCTTTTTTACCGCCACGACGGGGTAATTACAAATATATGCAGATGTAGATTTTGGCAAATCTTGGAATATATTCTATCTATATATATAAAAGGGCAGTTGTGTGAATCTGTATGTCCGGAGGAAACTCCGAAATAAAACAATTGACGACAAAATAAATATATATACACATTAGATATCACCAGGGCTCGTTTTTTTTAGCATAAATAAAGATGATTTGAATTTCTATTTTCGAATACATCTAACAATTAAAAATTAAATAGCATTATACGCTAGAATTTTACTCGCTAAAAAGTAAACATGAATAACGGAAGCTCGATCAGTTTTTCTTTTTTAATTTTTTTCATATCACATTTTTACTGATTCAAGGTTGTAGTAAATATTTCATTGTACAGGATAAACAATCGTTATTTCATTTTTTTTTAATTATACAATTTTCATAGTGAGTTTAAGAATTATTCACTTAGTTACACTTTTGACATCATAATTATTATGGTGAAATACAAAATTCTTTCTAAGATTAGTTTTGATTTTTTTTTTTTTTTTTTTGCATTTAAAATTTTAAATAGAAGACTTTAATTTTCCACAGAGATTTTATGCCTGTGCACTTTTTTTATTAATTTATGAATTCTACGTTAAAAATTTCGGTGTCGCAAAGTTTGTTTACATTGTAAACAAACTCGAAACGATCATTTTTTTTGTTTTTATTCATTTTTATGTTCATGTTAGTCATGTTATTTTTATAAAATCATCATCATGTCGCGCAGGCAGCACAGATATCCATGACAATCTCTTGCCAACCTTCCCTATCATTCATTGCCTTTGGGAGCTCTTCTGCGCGGCAGCCAGCATCCTCACATAGTTGGTCAATGTAGGTCCTTGCTGGGCGGCCCACACTAGCATGTCCATGTGTTAGGTTCTACAGGAGAAAGTTGCTTATGAGCTCGTCCTTGCTACTCCAGCAGTGCCCCGCATGCCTAGTCCGTCTTACTCGGATGGTTTGTGAGATGGGGGGCATATGGCCATACAGCTGTTTCCTTGTTGTGCGCTGTTTCCACGACTTGTTCAAGACTGCACACAGAATTCTTTCCCATCCAACTTATTCTCGAGGCGCTTCGTTAGGGTCCAAGTGGTGCAGCCATACAGCAGTACTGATATAACCACAGCCTGGAAGAATTGTCGCTTTAGTCTGTCAGCGAGTTCTGACTTGCATATGACTGACAATTTGTTTGTGGCTAGCCATGCCTTTCCTATTTGTGTATTGATATCACTCTCTGTGGATGAGATATTACTACCTAGGTACGTGAACTGTTCTACAGGCTTAAGAGGCTTACCGTCAAGTGTGGAGATGTCTCCTTTCTTTTTGAAGTTCATGAACTCAGTTTTATCAGAGTTCACATAGAGGCCGATGTTTTTTGCAACCTCCTCCAGGCTATATAGTAGTGATTCAGCCTGTGCCGGTGTATTTGCAAGAAGTGCGAGGTCATCAGCATAGTTTGCGTCTGTGAGTGTTTGTGCGGTATATCGCCTGCTTTTTGCCTTTCTTAGTGTGAAACCTTTTTCTTTTATGGTATCTAGTGATGTTTGGGGTACATAGTCTAGGCATATATGGTGCTAAATCTGTGTTGCCATCAGGTGAGCGTATCGTTGCTTTAGTGCCTTTGTGGAGCATCATTATAGCGGCGACCGTTTCTTTGGGGAGACCATATGCTAGTACTTATATAAATGGCAGTTGTGTGAATCTATATGTCCGGAGGAAACTTCGAAAATAAAACAATTAACGACAAAGTAAATATATATATACACAGTAAATATCTTCAGGGTTTGTCTTTTGAGCAAAAATAATAGAGATTAAGTGGCAGCAGAAGAAGTATCAAGGGTTATATATATATATATATATATATATATATATATATATATATATATATATATATATATAAACCTAATGAGTCAGATATACCTACTAACAGTTTTGCTTAGTAGCTCATCAGTCAAAGATCTGACTTAGATCTTTGCCCTGATGAGCTACAAAACAAAACTATTAGTATATCTGACTCATTAGGTTTAACTTTATTATATGCTCTACTTAAGTATTGAGCACTCTTTACTTTTTAGCTTTTGAAAATCCTGTCGGTTTATATATATTTTTTTCATATATATTTTTTCTATTGGCCAAATATTATAGTATCAACCGGTTATTTTCGTTGGTACGACTATCTTGGTATTTTCTTTTGTTTGTTTTTTAATTTTCCCCAGGTGATGTTTGGTAATATATTTTTACAATCAAACAATTTGCCAGTTTTTTTCTACC
Source organism: Doryteuthis pealeii (assembly GCA_023376005.1). NCBI lineage: Eukaryota > Metazoa > Mollusca > Cephalopoda > Myopsida > Loliginidae > Doryteuthis > Doryteuthis pealeii. Next base: position 80,292,287 of record CM042144.1, read on the forward strand.
GTAAGGGTTTACTAACAAGTTTGTTATATATATATATATATATATATATATATATATATATATAATAGGCAATAACCATTACACTACGTGCCTCCATAATATGAACACTATATGAATTATTCAGAAGAATTGTCACCATAATATATATATTTTACTAACCTCTCTGCACGAGTAGGATGCGATAGAAGGTCAATTTCTTAAGCGGACTTTAACTGGTTTGAATTTAGAGTTTTCCTTCTTTTAGACTGGTTACTTAGCCATCGTTAAAGAGCCTAGTAAGAGCCACAGAGAGAGAGAGAGAGAGAGAAGAGGGTGTATGTGTGCGTGTGTGTGGATTGTTTGAATAATAAGGCTCGATTTCATATAACATTCAAATGTGAAATCGGCGAGTATAGTGTATTAGAAAAACAAATAGGCGTTGTCTTAGTTCTAAAAACGTATAAAATATATCTCTTATATACATTTAGATATAAGCAATTAAAAAAATGCTATTTTCAAACCAAACCTTTGAAAAATTCTTCATGTATAAATAAGAAAAATTAAAACGAATTTGCCCAGTAGATGATTTTCACCGAACATTCGCCACTTCTAATACATTTTTAGCCCGAATTTTTGTGGCCTATAAAACAGTTAGAAAATTTATCTAAACTTTCTGAAATCAAATTCATTTACATTAAATTTTCTTCAGACAATGACCTAAGTTCGAAACTAGTTGAGAACAATTAAAAAATGAATAACATAAAAAAATATTCCTATTCATTTTTTGTTCATCTTAATAAAATATATATACAATAAATATATACAGCAAAGTCTGTCTAAGCCATAATGTAAAGAGTGCTCGATACCTAGATAGAGCGAAATAGTAATAACGATACTAACGGGTCAAGTAGTATCAACTAACAGTTTCGCTTATTAGATCATCAGGCAAGATTCTGAATCAGAATCTTGCCCTGATGAGCTAATAAGCGAAAGTGTTAATTGGTTGTACGTTATTCATTAGCATTATTGTTACTATATATATATATATATATATATATATATATATATATATATATATATATATCATCTAATACAATAGCTAAAATGTAAGTAATAAATATCTTGTATAGACCTTTTATCCTTGTTATTAGTATTTTAATTTTTATTAATAAAGAACACATGTTTTCGCAGTGGTAGATTTATTTCCATCAGCAAATGCGACATTATATTGGAAGAGACATCTTTCTTATATTATATTCGTCACTCAAAATAGCATTAACGACACTTTCTTGAGTTTGGAATAATTATTCATATGTATCGAATTTTTATTTGAAAAGTATTTTGTTTCTAAACAATGTTTTTCTTTTTTTTCTTTTCTTTTTTTGTATCATTTCGATTATTCGGATATTGTCCACATCTTTATTGTTACTAGCAAAGAAATGCACTCTCTGGGCACAAGTAGTTAAGTTTTGATATTATTAAATATCATGTTGAATGAATAAGACTAACATAAGAATACAAAACAAGATCACATTTATTTTTACTTATTTCTAATGATTTCTATATAAAAAATATGCATAGGATTGCATTTAATACGTTGAGATTTAAAGAGTTATATTAGAAAATCAATAACACCAAGTAATTATTTATTAAACACGGTTTTATTAAAACCGGTATGCAAATTAGTCACACCATATACAATGTAAACATTTATTTCTTATTGATATATAACACATATTGAAGGATTTTAAAACACATTAATACCCACGGGCTTCGGGGCTGAGTCTATTAATGAAATTAACGGTGTGATCCCAGGGAGCCTCCCCATTAGGCAACACCTGCCCCCTTAGTTTAAAGGGGCAGGGCTGGTTTATTTGCCTAGCGCCTGAGGCGCCTCCCTCGAGGGCGAATGCCGACGGATCGACGCATTTTTTGTGCCTACCATCCATGAGCTTCGGTTGGGTGGTCCCACATTAAAAAGGTCTTGTCACACCTGCATACGTGGGATGCGAGGTATATAACTTGATAATATGGCTGTTTTGAGACAAAACTATTTCAGCTAGAGATATTGTTAGTAATTAGATGCTAATTAAGATTAAATGATTATTTAATAACCATTGAGAATAAAAGCAAATAAATAAGGAAATTGTGACGTTGCTGGTGACGTAGTTCGGTTACAGACAGACAAACACACAATCTACATTATGATAAGATATACACAAAATTTTGGCGATGTGCCTTCCGACCTTCTTCAGGCCGTTTTGTCGGTCTCGCGGACCTTCCCTTCGAACTCGGGAATCTTTTGTCGAACTCGGGAGCCCTCACGGAACTTCGAACAGAACACTTTATTCAATCCAGTGGGTAGACTGTTTTCATTCGGGAACCATTACCGGTACAAGTGTTAATCTATGTTATGTTATATAGAAATACCTGAAGAAGGCCGGAGGGCACATCGACCGAAAGGTTGTATGATAACAAAAAAGATGACGATAGTCCGAATAATCCAAATAATCAAATTATCAAGTCTCATTTCAAATATTCAGAGAAATAGTTTTTCGTTCTGGTGTGTTGCAATTATAGTTTATTTTCAGTTGGATTTGCAATTATAGTTTATTGTTCAGTTGGATTAATGGCATATCAACGCCTGTGGGTTATTTAATGCCAAAATATATAATTAGTTTTAGTTAATATATTATTAGTTTATAGTTAATATATTATTAGTTTCACTGTAGATATACCACAGTATGATGATTTAATTATTGCAAAGTTTGATATATTTTTTTTGCGAAATAGTTCAATACGTAAAAAGTACAATAATCTTGTTTTAAATACCCTCTCTCTCTCTCTCTCTCTCTCTCTCTATATATATATATAATATATATATATATTATATATATTAATTATTTTATTATTATTATTATTATTATTATTATATTTTTATGTAGCATGATCTTTTTCTTCCCATTCTTTCTTTATAATACAAACGGAATGATTTGTTATTTAGCTGAGGTGACGACACTCATTTGGACGGTCTCATTTTTAACCAGAGGCTGTTGCAAGATGATAACGGTTGTATTTAGTAGGAACACCAGTATCATTATATAGATTAGTTGAAAATGATTATTTTTTCTGCAGAAGCTGCAGGCCACGTTTGTTTATTTTTCCAATATTGTCTCCAGGAGAAAGTTGAATTATTTTTCCGTTGTTGCCAAATTCAACATTATCGGAAATTAATTTAAATTGGCAGAAGGGTTATTAAGTCGCATATCCCATTAAATAGAGAAAAAAGATTCGGTTTGTCTTAGAATATTTAAGGGATAACGAAGAATTATTCAATTCCACATTGAATGAAGAAAAAGATTAGATTGATGATTTTTAAAAGAAATTAAACAAATGAATATTTAAATTGAGGAAGTCTACCTTGAAAAGCTCAAGGCAGATGATGATGATTTGCGTTATGACCCGAAGAAAGAAATCCATTCTTATTCTGGTGTATCAAAAGAATCTATATATTAATACTCGTGTTCCTTAAGAAATTGACCGTGTGTCACATCATCCTTATGCGGAGATGTTGATAAATACATATATGTAAATATTTGTAAATATATATATATATATATATATATATATATATATATATATATATATATAAGAGAGTTTTATAATTTGCTTGAAGCATTGTGTATATATTGGTTAGGAGGTTGATTTAGAAGGCTATCACAATGCAGATGTAAAGAAAAAATAATAATACAGTAACAATGGTGTTGTGTGTTAACCTGTATTTTATTCTTGAATTTTCGAGATAAAATCTCTTTTTCAAAAGATCACTGGAACTGAAGTAGTCTAGTTATTGCATTTCTATTTAGATTTTTTTTTTTTTTTGAAAATGATGGTATTTTTTATATAACTGTATTCTGTGTTTATAACCCGTCGGTCGCTACCAAGCTGAAGGGCTCACAGAATCTCCGAAATTGGCCGTCAAGATCGGATTTTCTGCATCAACCAAGGATTGCAGGGTCTCTATATTTGCTGGAAGTCTAGCCGAATGCCCCACGTTGTGCTAAGATCTCAAACGACTAGAAATCTGCTATAGAAACTGATTTCCGAGGTTAATGGCGGCCTATTGGTCACATAAAAAAAATAACGACTCTTTTTCTTCAACTTAATAAAATTTATATTCAAATAACAAAAGAATACAAACAATTATTTCTCAAGGTTTGTGGGAGTGATGTCCCCGTAATTAAATACTTCTGGTCTTCTGCAAAATATTGTGCAAAACAGTTCGTAAGTTGACTAAGTTTTCAAAATGGTCTTAGCTGAAGTCAGTTACTCTCGGCTTTCAGTATTGCGTTAATCTTGTCAGCTAGCCCGGTCAGCGCATATGATCCTCAAGCAATCACAACGTCCTCTTTCAAGCCCGGCGAGGCTTCATCTGCTTCTCAAGCCAAAAACGTCTGAGTTAAATAACATTTCAATCGGAACAATTTTATTTCCGGCCGGCATGAAGATATTAGGAATTTTTTCTGGACATCATATTCCAGAAAGGCACCGCCTCCTTCTAGTTCAAACCAGCGAATCGAATTTACTTCCGCTCACCAATCTAAGTGCCATCTCTTCCGGCCACTTGAATGTTTTTTTAAATACATTTGACTTTCTTTAATTTCGATTTTCATTTTCCGGTAATCTATAAAACAGGATTTATCTTTTTCCGTGCGACTAAAGTCTGATCACATCAAAGACTTGTCTATGACCGCCGCCTCTCGCTTCTGGGAGTTCCGACCTACTTGAGATTTTACTACTGATATGGTCAGCCCTATCCCGGCCACCATCCGCCTCGACTCCCCGGTCGAGGTCATTTCCGGATCGCCCATCTGTTTTGAATCTACGGCCGAGGTCAGCCGGCGAATTATCTTTCCGTTTTTTTTTCTTTCTTTCTTCTAATTTCAAAACTTAAATCGGTCACATGTTGCATGTGAATGCGGGATTTTTTTGTTTGTACGTGTGCGTATGTTTTCATGCGCGTGTCCATGAAAATGCGTGTTGGCTGTGACGTATGACTGAATCCTAGCACGGGAGTGCACGTGTGTATGTGCGTATGAAAGAGCGTATTTTTTGGTGGCCATGGTGATGTATAATATTTCGTGTTGGATGTGATATAAATCAATCTAATCATTTAATATTAATATTATTAATATTATTATTATTATTATTAATATATTATCAATATTATTATTATATTTATTTGTTTATTTACTTATTTATATCTAATTCAATTTATCTTTTTATATTTTATAATATTTATATATATGTATATATATATATTTATTTATTTAATTTTTTATAAAAAAAGAATATATATATATACAAACAACAACCCACAAGGAAAAGCTGTAAGAAAACTTACCACCTATCACACAGACCATCCGAGTAAGACGAACAAGACATGCTGGACACTGCTGGAGAAGCAAGGATGAACTTATAAGTAGAAACCGGCACATGGGCACTCCAGTTTGGGCCGACCTGCAAGGACCTACAGCGATCAGCTCTGCGTGGATTCTGGATGCTGTATAGCGGACCTCTCGGAGGCAATGACCGATAGGGACTGTTGGCGAGAGATTTTTTATTGATATCCGTGCTGCTGGCAGAACATGATGATGATGATGATGATGATGATATAGGTTATTGTTGTATGTAAAGCTAGAGAAACTTGTATATATCAATTAAAGCATTTGTATACAACTGGAAGCGGCTACCCAGCGTCGCCTAGGTAGAGGTTCATATTTTTAATAGTTTTTCAAATCCATTATTACTAAATCGTGAGTAGGATCCCCGCAGGATGCCCCCTTAAAATCCCACGTAAAAAAATGTTGCGTTGAAAAGAAAAATTAATGTCTACTATTTACAATATTAAACGAAAAAAAATTCTATGCATTTAAATGTTTTGTTTTTTTTATTATCTTCATGAATATAAATCAAATCTTTTTTTACTTAAAAAGCCAGACCTGGTGATATTTAATGTGTATATATATTTATATTGTTGTGAATTCTTGTATTTTCCCCGAACATACATACACACAACTGCCCTTTATATATGTATATAGATATAGATTAGTACATTCTAAAAATATTTTGCTTTATTATCTTTTCCTTTATAGACCAATTTTCAACAAGCCCCTTTCCATAAGTTATTCCTAGACCCTTTTTGAAAATAGCAAATGAATAATTCAGAGTAGTTGAAAATGGTTGTTATCAAAATGTGGTTCTTTGAGAAATATATTCTAGAGAAAGGAATTGTTTGAACAATGGAGATACAAGCAACGATAATTATACTTGTCTTACTGGCTTTTTAAGAAATAAATATTCGCACAGATACTTGACTAAAGGACAATTATAAATAAAAAGGTTATTTTAATACCCACGCCATCGTATATGTTGAAAATTCCAAAATATAAATTGTGTGTGTGTATGTGTGTGTGTGTGTGTGTGTGTGTGTGAACTTGGAATTTTCTATTATATTACGGTCGAGTTGTAAAATAATTAGGAATCGCAAATAATCATTTTAATAGTTTGTAATTTTTATTTAAATTTTACATTCGGAAAGAAAGAAAAAAGAAAGAAAAATAATTTAAGAGAAATATATTGAAATCTAATATTTATTTATTCATTTATTTTTTGGAATGTAAGCAATCTGAGTGTCAACAGTTGTTTACAAACGAGAGATACCAAATAATGGCAAATACTTATGCTGGATCTATGTCACAATTCTGATCTAGATCACCGAAGTTAAGCAGTGATTAGCCCGTTCAATACTCAACTGGGTGATCACTTAATCAACAGCAGGCAACCTGTTTCCTTTGTTTATCAAAATGACTTGATTCGGCATTAAATGACCCGAAAAGGTTTAATATGCCGTAAAAATAAACAATCCAAAACCTTAGAATATTTATTGATATATTTATTGATATTCATCATCACCATCATTCATCATCTTGATCATGTCGCGCTGACTCACGGATTCCCATAACTTATGGGTCATCGACCCTGGCAAGTCCCTCTCACGACATTTAGAATTTATACTGAGCTAATTAATGTAAATCAAAAGTGACTTTTCATTTTTAAAATATTACTAGAGTTCTCAAATCCCACGTGAATGCCTATAGTCAATCAATCAGTATCCATTTAATTTCAATTATTGACATTAACATCGATCAATAAATCTAACTATATTAAATAAACGGGAAGACAAAAATAGACGGCCAACTGTAATGTGAGAATGCAAGCTGCCTCCAGCCCCAGAATGATTAAGAAAAATAATAGGACATGAGAAAAAATGTTTGTACCTTAAAAAGAACATAAGCATGATCACAAAAAGACTAGCGAAAAGGCTATTTGAAGAAATTTGAAGGGGAACCGAGACTATTCAGTCATCAGCATGAGTGAAAACAGAATACTGAGGAGGGTGCTGGATTATTAAAATGACTTTCTGACTCTTGATTCCACTGTAAGAAAAACAATTGCTAATTGTATTAAAATGCAATAGGACGACGTGGCTTACGTGATGGACTGCAACATCTTAGTGAACGAGTTGGAACTCCAGTCGTGGTATTATGTTCACTTTCGGAGTAATAGTTTTGGGAAAGGTATGAACCAAGCCATTACTCCCCATCATGGTAGATGTTCTCTAAAATTAATCACAAATATCTGGATTTTTGTATTTCATTCTCTTGCAACTTCTAAACTGTTAAAATTATTCTTTAGTGTCTAACGTAGTTTTTTTTTTGTTGTCATAAATATTTTTCTTGTGTTTTTGTTAGCCTTTCAGTCATTATTTAATCTCTCTCTCTCTCTCTCTCTCTCTCTCTCTCTCTCTCTCTCTCTTCTCTCTCTCTCTCTCTCTCTCTTCCAGTCTATATTCTCAGTCTACCTCCTCTCTCTCTCTCTCTCTCTCAATCTGTTCCAATCTATCTGTCAGACTGCTTCTCTCTCTTCTTCTGTTCCAATCTATCTGTGTTTCTCTCTCTCTCTCTCTCTCTCTCTCTCTCTCTCTCTCTCTCTCTCTCTCTCTCTCTCTCTCTCTCTTCCAGTCTATCTATCTCAGTTTACTTCTTTTTCTGTCTCCCCCTCTCTCTCTCCCCCTCTCTCTCTCTCTCTCTCTCTCTCTCTCTCTCTCTCTCTCTTCCAGTCTATCTATCTCAGTCTACTTCTTTTTCTGCCCCCTCTCTCTCTCTCTCCCCCTCTCTCTCTCCTCTCTCTCTCTCTCTCTCTCTCTCTCTCTCTCTCTCATTAGTGATATTTT
>CM042144.1:80305561-80323061 GCA_023376005.1 Doryteuthis pealeii
TTTTTCTATTACTGTCTCTTTTCCGCTTTATTTCTTTCTCTCGTTTTCTCTCTGTCTCTGACTCTCTGTCCGTCTACCCCCCCTCTCTCTCTCTCTCCTCTCTCTCTCTCTCTCTCTCTCTCTCTCTCTCTCTCTCTAAATTTACTTTTTCTTTCTCTTTCTTCTTTCTTCTTCTTTCTTCTTCTTCTTCTTCTTCTTCTTCTTCTATGTATCACTTTATACTACTTTTCTCTTTTCTACTGTTGTTTTACTTTTGTTCTTTCTCTCTTCAATACGAATCTAATTCACTTACAAATATCCTTTCTTTCCCCATTAATCTCCGTCTTTTACGCTCCACCTATTTGCAATCTCCTCTCTCTCTCTCTCTCTCTCTCTCTCTCTCTCTCTCTCTCTCTCTCTCTCTCTCCCTCACACACACACACACACTTTCTCATTCTCTAACTGATATCGCCTCTAAGCCATCCCCCTTTCTTTTCCATAATCCAAACACACACCTCAGACAGCCCACTCACTTTAACTTACAACCAACGTAACTTTATTTCTTGAGTAATTGAACGGTAGGGGCAACGTCTTGGCAAACATGATGCGTGGGTTCATTAGTCACATGTGACGGGTGACCCAGCAACTATATAGAGCCGCAAACCTGCATGTTCCTTCACTTGGTGTGACGGTGCCCAAAAGTCTAGGTAGAAACAAGTATTATTCGCACCCGACACACACACATACACACACACAAAACCGAAAACACATACAAACACAAACAGATCTACGTTTATTTGCAAGACGGACAAGAACCTGTTCGAACGAGGAAGCCTAAATCGCATACGCCTTTTAGAACATTCCTAAAAACGGCAGCACATCTTAAGTGATTTCATTACAAACCATACTAGTGATTCGGGTTGTCCTTTGTTTTTGTCAAGATACAAAAAAAAAAGTTTCTTGTCTAGAAAATAAGACATTTATTAATTTAACAGTAACACTAATTAATTCATCTTCAAGCACTGAAACGTGTACTAGTTTAAAAAAAAACACATTTTTTCTTTTATAATACCAAGAAACTGAGACAAAATGGGTTCGAACCGATTCCTCTTCTCATCCACCAAATGCCAAGTGTTTGGTGTCCTCTTCAATTTCTGTGTCTTTCTGATCTGTACGACAGATGGCTGCTTCTTCAGAAACTGTCCCCCTGGTGGAAAACGCTCAGCTGCTACGAATGAGGTAATTCTTTTTTTTTTTAAATCCCTATTCTCTTTTTTATATTATTTGAGTCTGTTTTTTGTTACATTGATTGTCTTTTTAGTATTTAGTATTTAACAACAACTTTTATTGGATCAAATCGGCGTCAGAAAAATCTCTCTCTCTCCTCTCTCTCTCTCTCTCTCTCTCTCTCTCTCTCTCTCTCTCTCTCTCTGCTCTCTCTCTTCTCTCTCTCTCTCTCTCTCTCTCTCTCTCTCTCTCTCTTTTCACTTACTTACTCTTTCCCGCTTTATTTCTCTTCTTCTTCTTCTTCTTCTTCTTCTTCTTCTTCTTCTTCTTCTTCTTCTCTCTTTCTATTTATCACTTTATACTAAAAGGCTCGACTTCAACGAATGAGGTAATTTTTTTAAAAAATCCCTATTCTCTTTATTTATATTATTTGTGTCTGTTTTTGTTTACTCATTTTTTCATTATCTTTTTACACTTTTTAGTATTTAGTATTTATCTACAACTTTTTATTTGAATCAAATCGGTGTCACAAAAATGCAATGCTTTTCATCTTTGTATTATTTGGATTTTTCGGACTAACATCCTATCTTTATTATTAAACACACAACGTTTCGGCCGATGTGTCCTTCGACCTTCTTCGTGTGTTTCTTATCAAACTCAGGAACTTTCTTGAACTTGTGAACCTTCTCTTAGAATTCGGGAACCTTTTTGTCGAACTCGGGAACCTTCCTGTCGTAATCGGGAGCCTTGACAGAACTTCGAACCGAACCCTTTGTTCAATTCACCAGGGTAGATTTCTCTCATTCCGTTAACCATGACCGGGTACAAGTGTTAAGCTATTTACACGTGTACAATGGAGGGCACATCTGTAAAAACGTCGTGCATATAACAATAAATATGAAGAAACAGTCCGAAAAATCATATCAATATAAGTTATCAAGCCTGATCTCAAAAATTCTGAAAAATAGTTTTCATGTTTACTTCTGAAAAATGTCACTGCACATAAGTTTTGCTTATTTCAAACAAACAAAAAAATTTATTCATGTCAATTCATGGATTATCTCTTGCTAATAATACCATGTAACCCAATCTGTTATTTGATACTTTGTATTTCTCGATAAAAAGCCTTCGCTCTTTTAACTTTAAGTAGTAAGTCGTCGGGATGGTCTAAAGTCAGTATCAGCCATACAGCGAGGAAGTCTATCACCTTGCGCTAGACCAAGGAGATTGTTATTGGCGTCTGAGGTGGAGTGCCACACCTACTATCAGCTCCCCACTTCACCGCACAGATCCCTGTACTACTCATACGCTGAGTTGATGAGGGCCGGTATTGAACCAGGAACCTTGTGATTCATTGTCGGACGGTATACCGACTAAGCTAAACCGACCCTTTAACTTTAATTAAGTCGGGACGAAAATGTGAAATTTTTTATCTTCACTTCTGAAATAAAAACTCTGATGAGTCTCTTTCTTATTTTAAACAAGAAATTTCCGAAGTCAGGTCATGGGTCATCTCTTGCTACTGATACGACATGTAGTGTAATGGCTTGAGTTGTAGGAAATGGACTCGTCGAGCTGAGTTCAAATCCTGTTTGAATTTTACATAGAGCTAATACCTTTGGGAAAGGTATGAATCTATCTGTTCTTCCTGTAGCTATGGGTAAGTAGTACGGCAGACTGGGCTCTTTAACCTTGGTTAGGCAACTAGAATAAGAGAAGGAAAACTCTAAATTTAAACCTGTTAAACTCCACTTAATTAACTGACCTTGTGTTACATCCTGCTCGTGCATAGTAGTTGGTATATATATATATATATATATATATATATATATATATATATATATATATATATATATAAAACCCAGTATATATAACGTTGCCCAGATAAATATTACAGGGTGATTGAAAAGTAACTCCCTATTTTAAACTATAATTTTTTTTATATGCAGTTACCTTTTCCTGAAATTTTTAAATGTATGTTTGTTAATATATGACAATTAAATCTGTTTTGTTGCTGATGCTCCTCCACATTTTTGCTATTGTTGTTCGTGAATGTCTGAATCACCATTTTCCTGTGAAATGGATGGGGAGACGTGATCCACGTGAGAGGCTGGCCAAAATCGACTTGAGAGGATGGCGACAAATGTCGGTCCATATAAAATTTTAAATAAAACTCCATGTTATGTGTGTTCTTCTAGTATTCTCATTTTTTTGTAAAAAAAAAATGATTCAGAAATAAATGATAAGATTTTTAAAATAGGGAACGGAGTTACTTCACAATCACCCAGTATGTATATTTACAAATCCCTCTGTACGAGCAGAATGGGACACAAGGTCAATTTTTTAAGCTCTTTGTCCTATTATTTACCCAATGCAGGAGAGAGAATAGTTGAATTCATACTTTTCCCTAGGGTATTAGCGTTATTTGTAATGTAAACAGCCGTGTCCAGGATTTGAACTTGAGTCGACAAGTCCATTTCCTACGACTTTAACTATTACACCACGGGCCTCCATATACAATCACCTTGTATATACGCATGCGTGTTCTTCCCATATTCATTTTTTTTTTTTTGTAAAAAATAATGATTCAGAAATAAATCATAAGATTTTTAAAATAAGGAAGAGAGTTACTACAAATCTTGTTATTGTTGTTCGTGGATGACTGAATCAACATTTTCCTGGGATATGGATGGGTAGACATGATTCTGCTATTCCACAAGCGTTCCTGGGAAGATCAGCTGATGCGATTCTCGAGTGGCTTGAGAGGCTGGGGGCGAATGCTGGTGCCTATATAGATTTTTAAATAAAACTCCATTTTATGTGTTCGTCTCATATTCTCATTTTTTGGTAAAAATAATGATTCAGAAATAAATGATGAGATTTTTAAAATAGGGAAGGGGTTACTTTACAATCACCCTGTAGATGTCCGTACAATTGGAATGGCATGACCTTGGCTGCTCAAAGACACAACTGCCACCAATTCGCCTCTACTAGCTCCTTTGTTGAATTTCAAGATAGGACTGGTTGATAATACTTTGAGAATTACATGGCGTAGCACCCTAATTGCATAAAAAAAACTTAATAGGATATGTGAATGAGGATGTCTCAACGTTAAAACCTAATCGACATTTCTTTCACTAATTGTTTTAAAGGTTCTCTACCAAATATGTGCCAACACATGCATTTGAAAAAAGTAGGCATATGTCTGTAGATGGCTTTAACATTAATGCTAACTAGTGGGACCTATAGATATACTACAGTACGATAATCTAATCAAGATCATTATTATTAAGTTTGATTCTCACTGGGTGCAAATACGTATCGTTTTGTGTTAAACTAAGCTAAGATTAGCAAATGACAGCACAGCTTTTTAAAATTATGTTTTCATTGTTAAGGACCCTCCCAATGAGAGTCCATCTTTGTCCATAAGCAACGGAACAAAAATAGCTTAAAACATTCCTCTGGGTCCAATTTGCTAGTCCTACATAAAATCATTTAACGGTTTATATAAGACAGAGAAACACTTCCTAAATATACCCCATATTCATTTTTTGTAAAAATAATGATTCTGAAATTATTGTAAGATTTTTAAATTAAGGAAGGGACTTACTTTACAACCAGCCTGAATTAAGAGGAATGACCTGGCGTAGCACCCCAATAGCATAACAATTTAATGGGATATCTGAATGAGAATGTTGCAAATTGTAACATAATCGATATTTCTTTCTCTAATTGTTTTAAAGGTTCCTCACCAAATATTTGATTACATACGCATTCAGAAAAAAATAGTCATTTGTTTTGTTAATAGGTTGAATATTAATGCTTACTAGAGGGACCTGTGGATATACCACAATATGATAATTTATTTTTTACAACATTTGATATGTCTATTCAGCTATTGCGAAATAGTTCAATATGTAAAAAGTATAATAATCTTGCTTTAACGCATCTCTCTCTCTCTCTCTCTCTCTCTCTCTCTCTCTCTCTCTCTCTCTCTCTCGTTTTTTTCTTTCTTTCATTATTTTTTACTTTTCATTATATTCGATTAGTGTTATCGCTTCCGCGCTCTCGTTATCCCCTCTCTTTGTCTTTGATAGTGTCATTCTTTCTTATTATATCTTTTCTGTGTAGCATTCATTTTTCTTCCCCTTCTTTTTTATAATACAAACGGAATGGTCCATTACTTAGCTAAGGTGACGAAACTCCTATGAAATGAGAATTCGGCGGCTAAGCAACACCTGATAATCAGGATTTACTTTTTTGCATTTCATCTTGGACGATTTGGACGGTCTCGCTTTTAATCTGTGTTGCAAGATTATAACTGTCGTATTTTTAAGGAACACGAATATTATTGATGCTTATCTTATTTTTTAGCCCCTTGTCATAAATCCGTCAATTCTCCCTCCAGCTATGGATAAATAGTACGGTAGACTGGAATTTTTAACCTAGGTTAGGAGACCAGTCTAGTAGAAGGAAAACTCTGAATTTTAAACCTGTTAAACTCCTTGTAACAAATTGACCTCATATCACATCCTGCTCGGGTGGAGGAGTTGATAAATATAGATATGGCTATCGTGTAGTGCTTAATGATCGATGAATAATTACATACATAATATGACAATTCATTAATTCGTGTTACCACCCTGTCGGCTGGGGCGTTAGAATGTACCGACTGCACCTCTGCAGAGGGGCAAGACTCCTCCAATGGGGCCACCTGTTGGTCGTGGGTGGCGACCCGTGATGCTTAAGGATAGAACTCAGATGGATGAGCAGTTCATGACATGCAATACTCCACTTTGGCCCTATCTTGGGGTAGACGGGCGGTCGGAGAGGCCCCCTCCGATCAATCGGCTGGTCACGTTAAGCCCTAGCACCTATATGATTTTCCCAACCCTATTGCCTTTATGGCAAGCCCCAACCCCTTTTTATCATATGGGTGCTAGAAGGCAGTGGTTGCGGATCTACATGTCTTGGGAATGACGTTAAACTCTATCTGATGGTGAGGTTCCAGTTTTGGAGGTTTGGGGAATGTGGAGCACCCCATTCACCACCATTGCTCCCTGGTCCACTCTGACCCGGAGTGGTAGTACCTGTTAGGGTCCCATCTATGGGTTAAATAGAAAAATGTATTTATAAAAATTGTATTATCCATTAAGAATTGATTTAATTCAAAACTTTATCGGCATTAAATGACCCACTGAGGTTGATATACCGTAAAACAAAACAAACCAAACCAAACCTAATTCTTGTTATTTGAAAGTTTGAAAATTTAAATACTATCGTGCTAGTTAAATCTTGCAACAACTAAGTTTCTCACTGGGGACCATGCCGTAGTGTAAGTGTTAATGAGCCTTTTGATAAATATGAACTATGCTCATTTTTTATTAAATTCTTTGCCTATCAAATCTTCCCCATGGCTGTACCAAATTTTCTTGATATTTCTTTACTGTATGATGAGATATTTCAAAGTTCACTATCTTTTCACCTCAGAACTCATTCTATACACACAAAAAATCCTATCTTATTATTTACCAAGACCTCCCAACTGGTTAGGATGTGACACAAGGTCTTTTTAATGTTGGAAACCACGCACAAACTGAAGCTCATGCAATGGCTAGTCAAAGATATGTGTGGATTCCATTGGATGACGCTGTTAATTTTTCCATACTTAAAAGTGCTATCTTTATTATAATCTGAGTTCTTCTGCTCAATTATAATGAACTAGCCATCAGTTTCTGTACTTTGGTGGGAGAGTCGCTATGAGTGGCTTAAAATAGACAAATAGTTAAGGCGTATCTCGTGATGTAATGATTAATGAGCTAGACTGGCAGACCATTATTATTGAGTTTGATTCTCACTGGGTGCACATACTTATGGTTTTATATAAGGTTAAGCTAAGACTAGCAAATGCCAACACATTTTTTTTTTTAATTATTTTGTATTTTTAGAGACCCCTCTCGATGAGGGACCCTCTTTGTCCATGAGCAACGGAACAAAAATAAATAAAAACATTCCACTGTGTTCAATTTGCTGGAAGGCAGTGGCTGAGGGTCTTAATGTCTTGGGTGTGACGTTAAATCTTATCTGATAGTGAAGTTTAAATTCTGGAGGCCTGGGGAATGTGGCGTACCCCTTCATCACCATTATTCCTAGGTCCATTCTGACCCGGAGTGATAGTACCTGTTAGGATCTCATCTATGGGTTAAATAGAAGAAAAATGAGTTTAAAAAATGTGTTTAAAAAAATTGAGTTTAAAAAAATATTGAGTACCAATAAAGACGTTTTTGGCATAAAATAACCCAACAAGAGTTGACCTGCCCTAAAATCCAACTATCAATCCAATTTGCACGTCCTACATAAAATCATTTGACGATTTATATGAGAGTGAAAAACACTTCCTAATATACCACATATTCATTTTTTGTAAAAATAATGATTCAGAAAAACACTTCATGATTATTATTATACATCATTTTAATTCAATAGTATCAATAATTTGTTTCTTCGAGTTCCCACATTTTTTAATTGGTTGCTTCCTTCAAGAAAATCAGTTCTGAGCGCCTGCGATAAAATTATATTAAACTAACAGTACTTGTGGATATAACACAGTATGATAATTTAATTCTTACAACGTTTGATATGTTTACGAAATAGTTAAATATCTAAGAAGTATAATAATCTTAATTTAACTCTATCTAACTCTTTTTTTTTCTTTCTTTCCTTCTTTTCAATTTTCATTGTGTTCGATTGAAACAGATTAGCGTTATCGCTTCCGCGCACTCACCCACTCTCTATATATTTCCCCAACTCCTTTTCTTTCTTTCTTTCTTTCTTTCTTTCAGTAGTAATTGATATGCGTGACTAGCTTGTTAACTATTACACCACAATGGGATGCCTTTAATACTCATCCCGTTAGCCACTGTTAGAATGTGATACGTATGGGGCATCGAGCGAGGATCGAACTCGCTATTCGGTAGTAATGGATCTATGAGACTAGATTGCATACTGTTACACGACGATGGGACGTCCAATCCTCTATCTGGGTATATTGTCTTTAGTTAAGCTTAGACCATAATCAGGAACATACGATCATCATCATCAGCAGCAGCATCATGATGTCGGGCTACTAGCACGGATATCCATGACAATCACACGCCAAACGACCCTATCATTTATTTCCCTTGGGAGGTACTCTGAGCAGTATCCAGTATCCGCACAGAGGTGGTCAATGTAAGTCTTTTCTGGACGGTCCACACTGGCGTGCCCATATGCTGGTTTCCACAGGAGAATGTCACTTATAAGTTCGTCCTTGTTTCTCCAGCCGTGTCCAGCATGTCTTGTTCGTCTCACTCGGATGGTTTGTGTAATAGGGGACAGGTTGCCGTACAATTGCTTCCGTGTGAAATGCTTTTACCACGGTATGTTTAATATCGCACGCAGCATTCTTGTGCAGCTTCCCCATAGCTTATTCTCTAGGCGCTTCGTAAGGGTCCAAGAAGTGCAGCCATATAGCAGTACTGATACAACTACGGCTTGGAAGACTTGTTCTTATAACTTGTCAGTGAGATTGAATTTCCATATGACTGATAATCTGTAGGTGAAAGTGAATTGAATAGCAATCTAATTTCTGGTGTGTTCAAATCTATTAATGGACACATTACAGGATTATTCATTTTACAATATATATATATATATATATATATATATATATATATATATATATATATATATATATATATATAAGTTTTTTTTTTTGGGGGGGGGTATTGTTGTATTGAAGAATTGAAGAATTGAAAATAAAGTGTTGATTACGGGTGTAAGAGCTGTAATAATGATTAAATGATAATAAAAAATAGTACACACAACAGCGCCTGCTTACTGCCAAATATATATATATATATATATATATATATATATATATATATATATATATATAAGGGCCAGCTGAAAATGTCATTGGCTGACCAGGATGCTCTCATGGAATGTGGTTAAATGGTTTTATCTCCAACAGGCCTCTTTCCAGTCCACGCACTTCTTCCATCGGTGCCTCAGTGCTTGGATTACATTGATCAGCATCTTAGGAGATTGGCGCAGTATAATCATCTCGCGCCATCTTTATGTTCATTTGACCTGATGCTTTTTAAAACGAAGATTCGTAAATAAGTTGGCTTATTTTTTTATTGAGAATTGTTGCTCCTTTACTAATAACCTCAATAGTCAGTGTTTGAGCAGAAATGAAAACAAAAACAAGAATTTGAAAGTTAAGCCTAGTAAACACTTTTGTTCAGTCAACACAAAAACTGAATATTTATCACCTTTCAAAGTTTATTCACTAAATCCTTAGATAATACGATATCTTTTTTTTTTTAACAATCGGTGACCAAGAAATCTTTATGCGACGTAACAACTTGTCAGATAATCCAGTTGCGTACACTACTTTCTAAGAATTGTTTTAAATTACTAAACGATTCCAACCCTGTCGACTGCACCTCTGCAGAGGGGTAAGACCCCCCAATTGGGCCACCTGTTGACCATGTGTGGTGACCCGTGATACTTAAGGGTGGAATCCTGGTGAATGAGCAGTCCATGATATACATCACTCCATTTAGACCCTTATTTAGGCTAGATGGGCTGCCAAGCCCCAGCGCGTATATGATTGCCCCAACCCTATTGCCTTTATGGCAAGCCCCAACCCTTTTATCGTGTATGTGCTAGATGGCGGTGGCTGAGGGTCCTGTGAATAATGTTAAAGTCTCTCTGATGGTGAGGTTCCAGTTCTGGAGGTCTGGGGAATGTGGAGCACCCCTTCATCACATATGCTACGAGGTCAACACTGACATGTGGTAGTACCTGCTGGGTCCCATCTTTTCTATAGAAAAATGTGTTTAAACAAAATTGTCTCTATTAAGAATTAATTTATCTTGTTTATTGGCATTAAACGACCCCCGCATGTTGACATGCCGTAAAACAAAGCAAAGCAAAACAAAACAAACTAATCGGTTCTTTCATTCATTAATTAGTAGTACGTAGAAAAGTCGGGGTAGTGACCTATTGTCGGTATCAACCGGACAGAGAGGAAGTCTATCCCCTGTTCACTAGTGCTGGACTACGAATATTGTTTTTGCGTCTGGGGTAGAGCGTCGCACCTACCATCAGGTCCCCACTTTACCACACAGATCCAAGCTGTGTTATTCATGCGCTGTGTTGGTGAGGGCCAGTATTGAACCTGTAACCTTGTGATTCTCTAGGCAGATGATCTACCGACTGAGCTAAACCGGCATTTAGATAGTACACCTGCACTTTTGTCTTAAAGCAAAAGTAAAAGTTGTCGGTGGCCTATTGTCGGTACCAGCTGGACAGCGACGGAGTCTATCCCCTTTTCACTAACGCTATTACCAAGGAGATTGCTTTTGTCTCTGGAATAGTGCGTCACACCAGCTATCAGGTCTCCACTTTACCGCACAGACGCAATTTGTGCTACCCATGAGCTGCATTGGTGAGGGACAGTATCGAACCCGGAGCCTTGTGATTCCTAGGCTGAGCTAAACCAGCGACTTAAAAGAAGCTACTGAGCTAAACCAGCGCTTTAGAAGAAGATACAGAGCAATAATATTTATTGTAAGTTACATTCCTCCCCGCATCAGAAACAATCACATTACTTGCAAGACATCTCGTCAGCAACTTCAGATGGTTTGATTTGCTTTACGGTATATCAAACCTTCTCGAATCATTTAATGCCGAATCAAGTCATTTTGAAAAACCAAAGACTCGGGTTGATTACAATACATGCTGTCGTTTAAATAATCACCCAATTAAGTATTGAACAGGCTCATCACTGATTAATTCAGTGATCTAGTAGGAACTTGACCGTAACCATTCTTGTTGGGAATCAGTATTTAAGAAACAAGAAAATAGGATGTGATCATAAAGTGGGAGTTTCATTTTCTATTCCAACAAGTTATAAACTGACCCCCATTATTTGACCTTTCTTTCTTTTGCTAAAATGAAAGCAACTGTGTCAAACATTATTGGTTGGTTGGTTTTTATACAGTATATTAACCCTTTTAAAGTCATTTAATACCGAAAACTCATTTTGATAAACAAGGTACTCAGATTACTTTCAATACCTGCTGTTGCTTAAGTGGTCACCCAATTAAGTATTGAACAGTCTAATTGCTGCTTAACTTCGGTGATCTAAGAAATATGGATGAACTTTTAAAATGTAAGCTTAAATTTTAATGCTACAATTAATAGGATTTTGGTTGTTTTGTTTTACGGCATATCAACCCTTTTCGGGTCATTTATTGCTGAATTATGTCATTTCATGAAGAAAAAATGTAGGTTGCTTACAGTACTTGCTGTTGGTTAAGTGGTTACCCAATTAAATATTGAACAGACTTATCGCTACTTAATTTCGGTGATCTCTTGAGAACCGATGCTTTCAGCATGACTTGACCGTAATAGTTCATGGCAATGGAGTATCTGGACACTTATCTAAAAAATGAGTTGCACTTCTGTGTGGTTAAAATTATTCGTATATCGTAACGTCAAATTATTGATACTAGCAAGATTATGCACCATACGGGCATAAGTATTTTTACTGTAATGAAATATATTAAACTACCAAGATTAACAAAATTAAATGAGAACGCATATAAAAAGATTACTTTGTATATTTTAATTGGTTCCTATATGAAATCATTCATAGAATTGATTTTAATACGTTAGAGAATAAAGCAATTATATTAAAAATTAATAACATCTAGTAATCATTTATCAAACCGGTTTTGTTAAAACTAGTATGCAAATTAAGTACACCATATATTATGTAAACCTTTATTTATTGGTGAGATATAGGACACATTGCAGAATTTTAAATGCACTAATAACATGGGCTGTTTTGAGGCAAATCTAATTCAGATTTTCATAGCAGACATCGTTAATTAACAAGATTTATTCTATGAATTACTAATTTTAACTATAAATTAAATATTCATTGATGAACTTATACAATTCATGAGGGTATTGTGACGTAAGCAGTTACGTATTTTTGATTACAGACAGACAGACACCGAATCTCCATTATAATAAGATTGTAATGGAAGAACTGACATGTGGATCTGCGTATAGTTCCAGTCTGAAAAGATGGGAGGCTTGTTAAAAAAAACGACCACATCTAAGGTTTATTGAATGCGATTGCACTCTAAGGAAGACCGTAAAACATATTGGCCGACATGCTGGACAAAATAAGAAACATGAGGATACTAGTTTGAATCTTGTGAAATTCCAGTAATGTTGACAACTAAGATTATTCATTATCTATGCCTCTGATCATCTCTCACCTTTTTGCCTGTATCTTCTCAGTTTCTCCCTTATCCCTTTCAATCATTTTAGCCCATCCATATTTTTATACAAATTAGCCAGACCCATAAATGTTCACAACTATGATTGTCCATTATCTTATGCCTCTGATCTTCCCTCGCCTTGTGTCTGTATCTTCTCAGTTTCTCCCTTATCCTTTTCAATATGTTTAGACTATCCATATTTTATGCAAATTAGCCAGACCCATAAATATTCATAACTATGATTATCAATTATCTTATGCTTTTGATCTTGTCACACCTTTTGCCTGTATCTTCTCAGTTTCTCCCTTATCCCTTTCAATCTTTTAGCCTATCCATATACAAATTAATCAGACCCATGAATATTCACAACTAAGATCATTCATCATCTCAAATCTCCCATTCCTCAAATCTTCGCACCATTTTCGCTGTTACATATTTACCACCCCCACCTGCACGAACAGGATCTGACACAAGGTCAATTTCTTAAGCGGAGTTTAACTTTTTTGAATTCAGAGCGTTCCTTCTCCTAAACTGTTTGCATAACCAAGATTAAAGAGCTCTACTTTTTAACCATAACTGGATGGAGAATAGTTGGATCCATACCTTTCCTAAGAACAGCAATAAATAATAATAAAACATATATTATACTAAAGCAGAGCGAATCAACTTTTGTCTCTTAACGGTTTTTTTCATTATTTAATTCAATGACACGAAAATTATACTAAATTATTCCTTACTTTTAGGATTGAGTTAAGTTTGAAAAAAACCCATCTTACTTGGTTCTAATTAGTCGTAATTTGCAATTAAGACAAAAACTGACCAATCTCTTACTTTACATTCTGTCAATCACTTTCTTACTCTCTATGTATATCTTGATTACCTCCTCGTTATATATGTTAGTTTCTCTAGGAGAGTAGAAAGAAAGAAATGAGAGAATTTGAAATGTATTTGTATGTTAAATTTCACCAGTAGCTTAAATTAGGTCAAACATTCCCTTTCTTAGAAATATTAGGAAATGATTTTAAGGTTAAGTTTTTGTCCGGCCGTATTTAAAAAAAAATATTTGCTTTGCAAACTCACATTTCCTTAATCTCAATTAGTTACCGAGAGCTCAATAGGTGACCCAACTGGTCACGTTTTGTCTAGTAATAAATAAATACATAAAATATGCATCCCATATTTTCTCCTTGTTTTTCTTGATTTTGAAATTCGTTCCAAACCAAAGGATTCTCGCACTACCAACTCCAGCATAAGAATTGCTCCAACAACAGCTTATAATGATATTCATGTGCAGACATATTCGTTATAGTCTAAAAAAGAATATATTCATTCGTAAAATCAATATATGATAGTTGGTCTGACTGGATATCAATTACTCTCACTAATTAAGGCGAATATTAACCTCAAGGCGGAAAACTGGCCAATAACATGTGTCATCTTATTCAGACACATGCACAACAAAAAGAAAAAAAAACTTATTTGAATCAATTATTGGTCAGTCTGTTTAGTAATTCCTTATTAGAATAACTAAGAAATACCTTAACGGATATTCGCTTTTCTTTGTATCAAATCACGAAAGAAAACAGGCTTATGGCAACTGTAAAAAAAATACATCGAATATTAAGAGTTTAGCTATACAATATCAGTTGGACTATTTGGACACATGGCGCAACGGATATAAGGTTTGATCGAAGCGCGTGGATGTTAGAGTCGTAGGAAATGGACTCCTCGACACGAGTTCAAATACTAGACGAGGACGTTTGCGTTTCACATAGCGTAAATACCCTTGGGAAATGTATGCATCCAACCAAACCCCCTCCATCTATGGATAAATAGTAGGGTAGACTGGACTCTTTAGCCTTGGCTGGGAAACCAGTCTAGGGAAGGAAAACTCTGAATTTAAATCTGTTAAAGTAAAAGTAATTGACTTTAGGTTGTATCCTGCTCGTCTGGAGAGGTTTGTATATATATATATAAGGGTTGAGTTAATACATTCTAAGTGACAATCATCTATAGGTTGCAGGTTCAATTCTGGCCAAGTGCAATAATAACATACAATATTCAACATAGCTTAACTCTTGTACCCGGTTATAGTTAACGGAATAAGACAGTCTACACCCGTGGATTGAATAAAGGGTTCGGTTTGAAGTTTGGTGAAGGTTCCCGATTACGACATGAAGGTTCCCAAGTTCGACAAAAAGGTTCCCAAATTCGAGAAGAAACACATGAAGAAG
This sequence comes from Doryteuthis pealeii, assembly GCA_023376005.1. Lineage (NCBI taxonomy): Eukaryota > Metazoa > Mollusca > Cephalopoda > Myopsida > Loliginidae > Doryteuthis > Doryteuthis pealeii. The sequence goes on from CM042144.1 coordinate 80,320,347, forward strand.
GCCGGAGATACATCGGTCAAAACGTTGTCTATATAATAATGAAGATGAGGACAATAGTCCGAAAAATCCAAATAATACAACTTACCAAGCCTCATTAAAAAAATCCAGGCAAATTGTTAAAGAATACATCGAATGTTGACAGTTTAGCTAAATAGGATCCAATTGAAAGCATTTCTGGAAGCCCAGTACTTTTATGGCATGTTAGTACGATATTCTTAGCTTAATCCTTCCTCTATATACATATTTACCAAGGATGTGACACAATGTTGATTTCTTAAGCGGGGTTTTAACACGTTTAAATTCAGAGTTTAATTTCTCCTAGACTGGTTGCCACACCAGGGATCAGATTTCCATATGATCGATAATCTGTCTATAGCAGTTCGCGAATTTCGTATTCATATATTGACACCGCTTTCTGTTGATGAGATATTCCTACCTCGGTAGTTGAAATGGCATACTAGTTTCAGCGGCTTACCGTCTAGTGTGGAGATGGCTCCATTTTGTTTGTAGCTAATGAATTCTGGCTAATCTGAGTTCACATGGATGCCAATGCATCTTGCTATCTCTTCTAGCCTACGCAACAGTGATTCGGTGTGTGCAAGTGTATTTGCTAGAAGTGCTAGATCATCTGCGTAGTTCGCATTTATTATAATTTCCGTTTGGTATCCCTGCTTCTTGCTTTTTTTTTCTTAGTACAGCACAATTTCATCAGCTTCCATTTCTGTTTATAGCCGATTAAACTAATCTGGATATTAATACTAAGTGTAGCGGACTTAGATAAAGATAATATTAGACAAAAAGCTACATACGAAGGCTTAATTCAATAAAAACGAAATGCATGAACAAAGCAATTTAAACGAATTTACAACGTTAAAAGTAAGTCCTTTGAACAGTTGGAAAAGTCAGTTCAGAATTTAAATCAGCAGCAGCAGCTGTAGTAGTAGTCGGCATGAGAAGAAATGTTCCCACGGCAGAAAGGAGAAGAATGAAACAGAGTCATGTCGTGTGCTAACGATAAGCAGCTTGACTGTCAAGCGAACACAGCTAAAAGTCAGATGTTTATAAGAAACAGGTGGATCACAGAAGTAGCCCAAATGTTCTTGACCAGAATTTGGCGCGTATATTTTATCGTGCCCTGATTGGTTGAAAAATACAAGATTGTATCTCTCTCTTTTGTTTGAATGGTGTATGTGGTGGGGTGTTGTTTCGATCCTCTTTTTCTAGAATGTTCTGTGGTAGATAAGAAATAGTGTGATTTCCTATACTACCTAACCCAAATATTTATTCCTGGGCATTACGTGTTATTTATCAATTATATATTTTATGAAATTATAGAAAATTACAAGCATTCCCTGTAAAACAGTAGTTCAACATTCTTTAGCTATGAACCCCTTTTATTTCTATTTTATTATGGTAGACCCCTATATGCATTTAATCTTTAAAGAATTCAACTTGGGAAATCATTTTGATAAGTTTGACTGTTGAGAAAACAAAGCGTTGAAGAATTTATGATGATCTCATTTAAATTTTGATGTTGTTGTTTTTCGCATACCCACCAATCCGAGAAGCGTCACGATCATTTAAAAGAGAACACCTGAAGAAGACCGGATGATAAAACAGCCGAAACGATGTCTGTGTATATTTCACAATAAAAATGAAGACAACAGTAAAAGAAAAATCAAAATAATACATATCAAGCCTCATCTAAAAAAAAAATCAGATAACTGAGTTAGGAATTTATGGCTGACTTCTGATTTAGGTCGGAAAATTAAAACGGAATGTTTTTTGGTGATCCTCCATGACAGTTTAACTACAGCATATGAATTAACATTTTGCGAATTGGGTTACGGTTTTAGGGGATTAAGGTTGTTTTAATTACGTATTGTTTTTAAAAAATAGACAACAAAAAAACAAATTACTATACATTTAATTAACCATTGAAATTAATTATTGAATCTATTATTGAGACAGTTGTTTGTGTTAGTATTGCAATGTATAATTTCAATTAAACTTAGTTTAAAAAATATTTTCCAACATTAAGTGTATAGTAATTTGGTTTTTTGTTGTTTATTTTTTTAAGCAATACGTAATTAAAAACAACCTTAATCCCCTAAAACCATAACCAATTCGCAAAATGTTAATTTATAGACTGTAGTTAAACTGTCATTGGGTACCACCAAAAACTTTCCGTTTTAATTTTCCGACTTAAATGAGAAGTCAGCCGAATTCATGTATTCATATTTATAAATAATTTTACTTTTTAAGAATTAAAAATAGATCTGTTTAAGTTTACCATTATAAAGAAAATTTGGTTGGTTGGTTCTTGTGTTTTATGGCATTTTTTGGGTGATTTATGCCGAATCAATAGGGCCGATTCAGCTCAGTCAGTAGAGCATCCGACTAGGAACCACAAGGTTTCAGGTTCGATACCGGTCATCGCCAACAGCGTATGAGTATCACAGGGATCTGTGAGGAGCTGATGGTAGGTGTGGCGCTCCGCTTCAGATGCCAAAAAACAATCTCCTTAGTCTAGCGTTAGAGAAAAGGGGTTAGACTCATTCACTGTCTGGCTGATACCGACTTTAGGCCGCCCCGACGACTTTACTTAATGCTGAATCAAGCCAATTGATAAAAGTTTCTATGTTTCAATTTCTTTGTATCTTCAAATATTTATTCATTGTGTACGTTTCTACGTAGTTTGTTTCATTCAATAAT
>CM042144.1:80325561-80330561 GCA_023376005.1 Doryteuthis pealeii
CATCAGCCTGGTCCCTTAATCTCTCGGCCAACAAAAGCTGCCATTAAGGAGCGGTATTTTCACTGATAAATACATACATTTATATTTTACGATCACCAGAAAGATCAAATCTGTAAACAACACACACACACATATATATATATATATATATATGTGTGTGTGTGTGTGTGTGTGTGTGTGTGTGTGTGTGTGTGTGTGAATTTATTCCGATGAAGACACTTGAAAATTGTTTCATTTAATATTATATAGCTCATTTTAAATTCAATAATAGATTCTTTTTTTAAATTAAGACATTCACTGTCTGATGAAATTTACAACGAAATTGAAATCAGTAAAACTACGACACGGAAGTTTTAAAACTACGACACGGAAGGTTTTATTTTGGACATTTTTCAATTAAATGCCAAATAAAATGAATTCCTCTTGAAATGTTTTTTTACAAAAAACCTGGAAAAAATTTTCCTTCAAAATCAACTTTTGTTTCAGTCCATGAAAGCTGATATATGATGACACTCAGAACTTTTATAGCTTCGCACTTTCATAGCTTCGTGTTGAAGATATTGAGAGATCCGATAGATTTGCCGAGAACTATTCACAAAGACAGACGTTGGTCAAGCCGCATAATCCAATAAAACAGTTGATGAATAGCTTGAAACAGATAATTCTCTGAAACGCATGTCGCAACTCAGTTTAACACAGGGTGAGAAAATTCAGAGAAACAGGTTTAAATGTTTTTCCACTAACCGTAATTTTAAAATCTACGCTACACTTACGTACATAATTAATAATCTACCTATCAATTATGTGATATTATTAGAAGGTAAAAATTCCATTTTTGGAATCGTAGTTCAAAAGGATAATACCCCACCTCTGCAATATATTGATAGTGTAGTATAGCAAACTTATTTTCGATCCAAAAAGGGTTATTAACGGTCGGGGATCCATCTGTAAGGTAAAACTTCTCCCATGTATATACTTGTGAAAATTTTATTTCACAAGTTATTTTATTTATTTATTTATTTCTCAGGCCGTGAAAAGCAATATAAGGTTTCAGTGCTAAAAGTCGGTATATTCCGGACTTCCCATTAGGCCTAATTGACACAAGGACATTTTAAAGTGCGGAACCACGCACAACCGGAAGTTTATGCTGTGGCCTTCGCAAAAAGTATGTGATTACTTCAGTATTCTCCGTTTGACGCGCCTCAGGCACCGGGCAATAAACCCATTCCTACCCTTTTTTAGACAAGGGACATGGACTGGCGAACGGAAGAGCCCCTGGGATCACGCGATTTAATTAATCTTACCGGTACAGAAGTCAAAGCCCCTGGTCGCAAGTGGTAAAATACGAAGGTTATCCCAAAATATAACGTCATCAAAGCGCGAGTATGCAAGGAAACTGACCGTACGGCTATTGGCAACACTGTTGCAGTTGTGCGTTCGCCTGCCCCTGCACGCGCCTCGTAGCCACGCTCAGAGTTGACATTGCAGTTGTTTCTGATGGAACTCCCGATTGACACGACCGGCAAGTATGAAGCTCGCGCAGTTATTTGGTTTTAAAACAGATTGAAATTCATCGCCAATTAACGGAAGTGTATGACAAGTCGTTCATGGATGTCAAAAACGACTACAAGTTGTGTATGAAGTTTGCAACGACGACGACGTCAATACTATGCAGATACGACTACGACTTGGAAGATTCTCGCTTTATATTATCACTGAGATAATACATCATCATCATCATCATCATCATGTCGCGCTAGTAGCAGAGATATCCGTTACAATCTCTCGCCAACCCACTCATTCATCGCTTTCGAGAAGTCGTCTGAACAGCATCCATTATCTGCACAGAGCTGATCAATGTACGTCTATGTTGGACGGTCCGCACTGGCGTGCCCATGTGCCGACTTTCATAAGAGAACGTCACTTATGAGTTCACCCTTGCTTCTCAAGCAGCGTCTAGTATATCCTGTTTGTCTTACTCGGATGGTTTGTGTGATAAGGGCAAATGGCTGTACAGCGGCTTTCTTGTGGGGTGTTATTTCCACGAATTGTTTAATATTGCACGTGTCCTTCTTGTGCAGCTCCCATCTAGTTTATTCTCTAGGCGCTTCGTTAGGGTCCAAGTGATGTAGCAGTTTAGTAGCAGCGACACAATTACAGAAGAATTGTTGCTTTAATCTGTCAGTGATATTGGGCTTCCATGTGACTGAGAATCTGTCTACGGCAAACCATGCCTTCCCTATGCGAGCATTAGCATCGCTTTCTGTGGATGAGATATTACTACCTAGGTATATGAATTATTCCATTGAGCAGGAGTTTATCATCGAGTATGGAGACGCCTCCTTTATTTGTAAAACACATAAGACTATTTACCTTGAAAGTTAGTGTTGGAATATTTTGTGATATAAGACGTGCTGCGGTCCACCACTTAAATTTATTGACTAAGCGAGGTCCGTAGTTTAAGTCTCAGCCAATCAACAGCCCGAATACGTGGTTGGTTAACTACGTAATCGCTTATACTGAGAGACGTCCATTTGCAATCATTGACGAAGGACCTGCAAAACTGAGGAGCACCAAGGAACGACAAAGGATTCTTTACTAAGGCTCGCGCTCTGCTTAACACAAGGATCTCCGCTGGTCAAGTGCTCTTGCATGAAGCCTAAAGGATGGCCACTAAAATCGTAAGAGTTAATGAATAGCTATAATAGTTGATTCCAATCACCAGACATAATTCCCATTTACCTCAGAGCATTCAAATAGACAATTTTTGTATATTTATGATGATTAGCAGGACCTGTGGATATAACAAAGTATGATAATGTAATTATTACAACGTTTGATATGTTTACTTAAGAGCTATTGCCAAGTAGTTCAATATGTAAAAAGTATATTATTGATTTAACTCTCTCTCTATATATATATATTTCTCTCTCTCTCTCTCTCTCTCTCTCTCTCTCTCTCTCTCTCTCTCTCTCTCTCTCTCTCTCTCTCTCTCAGGTGTTGCTAATGTTCTAAATCTTCTCTGCCATTTATTCTTATATTACTTCTCTTCCATCTCAGTTAAAATTTTCAATGTTTAAATATGTTTATTTTGACGAGCAGGGTGTGTGGATATACCAAAGTATGATAATTCAATTATTACAACGTTTGATATGTTTACTTAAGTGCTATTGCAATAGTTCGATATGTAAAAAGTATAATAATTTTTTCAACTCTCTCTCTCTCTCTCTCTCTCTCTCTCTCTCTCTCTCTCTCTCTCTCTCTCTCTCTCTCTCACACACACACACACACACACACATACACACTGTTTTTTCTTTCTTTACTTTTTTTTCTTTTCATTATATTCTATTGAAACAGATTAGCATTATCGCTTCAATGTTTATCTCCTCTCGCTATCTTTCCCCTACTCTCTTTCTTTCTTTCATTCTCTCTTTCTTATTTTTGTGTAGTATGTCCCTTTTCTTCCCTTTCTTTCTTTATAATAAAAACAGAATGGTCCAATTTAGATGAGGTGATGACATTCATAAGAAATAAAATTCGGTGGATAAGCAACACCAGAAAGTGTGGATTTACGTTTTTGCATTTTATCTTGGACGATTTGGACGGTCTCATTTTTAACCACAGGGTGTTTATGAGACGATAACGGTTATATTTTAAGGAACACGAGTATTAATATATAGATTGGAAAACTAAGCGACACTTTTCCATCCTATCCAAAAACTACTCGTTCGAATTTAACGAAATTATCAAAAATGACGCCAACGTGTATATACAATTACCCTGTAAAAATTGTGAGGGAAAATTGAAAAAAGGGAATAGAAGTTACGGTTATTTACCTAATTTACTTAAATTTTTTGCTCACATCAGAAACCGTTATTTTATTGCAAATGATAGGAAATATCTATTTGAAAAAGTCAACATAGATGACATCTTGTCCTTTTTTGAGGAAATAAAATTATACCATAGAATATAGACATGAACCTTATCAAAACTGTACAACATGATCCCCAATGATGCTGACACATTAAAACCAATTACTACAAAGTGTAAATATAGATGCACAACATATATTACTTCCTAACCGCTAGGCATGATATAACCCCCGACGGATCGATATGCCGTTAAAATCAACCAACTTAAATGCAAGATGATAACGGTCGAACAATTAAGGAACACGAGTTCAAATGGGTTTAAAGGAGCTCTTTAGGCTTGGTCGGCAACCCATCAAAGTCAACGGAAAGTTCTATACAAAACCTCTGCTGCCTTTCAAGGAAAGACTAGGGGAGTAAACCCCGAAAACAAATCAGGAGCCGGAGTCCCTAAGGTGGCGTGATGCTGAGACCCAGTGCTACCCATCAGCTCCTGCGAAACAACCGTTGCCAAACCCATTGGTACCTTACCTTTCCTTTGGATCACAGCGACAGTGTGGAGAGGGGGGATTTGCTGCATGGGCCATAGCTTATTCTCCATATGAACCCGCCCAGGCTATGTAGTTCAAAGAGAGAGGAAAACATTTTTATACATAAAACAATATAAACCATCCTTAAACAAAATTAATTCCCAATGCAGTACTCACATTTTAAAATGCCTATAACACTTTTCCTATGAATTCTCTTCATTCCAGCCTCCACATCCATATATATATATATATATATATATATATATATATATATTATATATATATATATATAGTTAAACCTAATTAGACAGATATACCTACTAACAGTTTCGCTTAGTGCTCTTCGGGGTTAAGATCTGAGTCAGATCTTAGCCCTGAACAGCACTAAGCAAAACTAGCGTACTCACATACACACAAAAGCTCGCGTGCGCACACATACGCCCCCATATATATATATATATATATATATATATATATATATATATATATATATATATATATCGTCTCTCGTAGACGGAAGGCTGCCAACCAACCATACTTAAAATTACAGTAGAGCCAACTATAAAAATAATTCAATCCATAATAACAGATTTTTCATAGT
>CM042144.1:80333061-80405561 GCA_023376005.1 Doryteuthis pealeii
TGTTTGCATTTCACTTAGCACTATTACCCTTGAAAAGGTATTAATCCAATCATTCTCCCTCCAGCTATGGGTAAATGGTAAGACAGACTGGATTCGGGAAACTTGATTTGACCGGTCTAAGAAAATAAAACTATGAATTGATACCTGTTAAATTCCACTTAAATATTGGTCTCCTGCTCGTGCGAAGGTGTTGGGTAAATACATATAATAAAATCATTAAGTTTACTTTCAACGCATTAGCACAGTGGTTACAATGTATGACTGCAACTTGAAAGATTTGAAACTATATATTTTTAATTTTGAAATTCGCTGTACTCTAAAATGTATGAGACTTATACTATATATATAACCATGGAGGTGCTCATTGTGTAATGGTTATCTTCATAGGAATTATAGATTGACAGCAGTTTGCATTTCACACACACACACACACACGTATATATATATATATATATATATATATATATATATATATATATATATATAGAGAGAGAGAGAGAGAGAGAGAGAGAGAGAGGGGGAGATGAGTGAAGACAGTTGAATTCAGTTAATATTTCTCCTCGTTGTATGAAGCTTTTTCAAAACTTTATTGACATAAGTTTTTGTATATTTTACTTTTATAGTAAACATGTCGGCATCAGCCAATCAGTGAGGGAGTCTATCCCCTTTTCACTGGCGCTAGACCAAGGAGATTATTTTTAGCATCTGAGGTGGAGCGCTACACATACCATCAGCTATATATACAAGTTTAAACGCAAACATACTTTTATTTGATGATAAGCTAATTAAACGAATTATTATAATTTTAAAAAAGGAGAAATTAAAATAATTATTTTAATTAGCTCATCACCAAATAAAAGTATGATAGTGTTTAAACCTGTGTACAAATTTAGTAGTACCAAAAACTTGTTTATATATATATATATATATATATATATATATATATATATATATATATATATATATATAAATTATCTGAGTTTACTTTCGTTTGATGTATATCTACGTATTTAGCCGCTCACCTTTACTTACCTTGAAGCTTCTTCTTCTGAGAGTCTTTGGTAATTAAACAATAACGATTTAACAAACATGGAAAATACCAGCTGCTTAGAAATCATTCACGTTTGAAGTCGATTTGTCCGTGCAAGAAAGAGATCTGCGAATAACGCAGTGCAAGAAAACTCTTTGAGACCATTATTAGTGGAATATATAAAGGTAGGTTTATATATTTATTGTTTATATTTACACATATAAAGGGCAGTTGGTGTGTATGTATGTATATATGTATATATTTCAGGTTGAAACTATGAAAATAAAACAATATACGATAAAGTATATATATACATATATGATGGACTCTCCCGTCGAACGACGTATAAGTGTTCATACAATGAACATCCACACAGTGATTTGTTTATAGTGATGAAGGCTTGTGTTGGACCATACACACTTTTTAGCACAGTCGATAGGAAAGAATTGGTGCATCAAGGGTTGCCACAAACCCAATAAACGACCGACCTCAGGAATTTTGAATTCAGAGTTATCCCTCTCCTAGACTGGATACTTACCCAAGGCTGAAGGGCCCAGTCTGCCCTACTATTTAACCGATAGCTGGAAGGAGAATATATAGATTCATCCCATCCCATTCTTTCCCAAGGGTATTAGCGCTATGTAAAAAGCCAACAGCTTCGTCTAGGAATTGAACTCGAATCGACGAGTAAATTTACCCCAACTCTAACCACTAGCCAACGTGCCTCCATACATACATATATATCACGTGCAAAAATTATGAAGATTTGATTTAGATTCGGAGATATTTGAAATTTAAAATATACATAGAAATAGCATTGAAATTCTACTTAAAAATGTCCAGCATTTGAGAATTTCAAAAGTAAACAAATCAATACACTAGGTTTTTTATCCACTCCTGCTACCCAGGCGACACCAGGTAGTAGCTTCTGGTTTTAAAATTAAAAAAAAAGTTTTTATTTTTCAAGTTGCAGTCATACATTGTAACCACTGTGCTAATGACTAACGATTCAGACAGTTTTGGCTTTGAATATTGGTAAACCTACCTTTATATATTCCACTAATAATGGTCTCAAAGAGTTTTCTTGCACTGCGTTATTCGTGGATCTCTGACAAATCGACTTCAAACGTGAATGATTTCTAAGCAGCTGGTATTTTCCATGTTTGTTAAATCGTTATTGTTTAATTACCAAAGACTCTCAGAAGAAGAAGCTTCAAGGCAAGTAAAGGTGAGCGGTTAAATACGTAGATATAGATCAATCGAAGAGAAACTCAGACAATATATATATATATATATATATATATATATGTGTGTGTGTGTGTGTGTGTGTGTGTGTGTGTGTGTACGTGCCTGTGTGTGTGTATGTGTGTACATCTATATGTCCACACACACATATTTATATATCATATATATATATATAGTCATCCCCAGATTATCCTGTTTCAACAATATATATATATATATACATATATATATACATATATATATACATATATATTTATGTGTGTACATATATATATATGTGCATATATATATGTACACATACACACATACACATGTATGTATATATATGTGTGTGTGTATGTGCTTATATATATGTATGTACACACACACTTTCAAACGACAAGTAATATGTATATATATATGTGTGTGTTTTGTACATATATATCTATACATATTCATATGATATGTATTTGTATACACACACGCATATATATATATATATATATATATATATAATATATATATATATATATATATATATACTCTGGTTTTCAGAGTTCTAGAAAACCTGTAGCCATTTCAAAAAGCTTAAACAAATCATTGTCTCATCGTCTGGGCATAAGCTTTTGTTTTTTTCTGGCCTTTCAAGTCGAATGTACTTGCAACTTTGTTTTGATTACTTTTTGTTTAAGTATGGTGGTGGGTGAACTTTACTTTGAATACAGTCTTATTGTGTTAACGATCATTTCATTTTTGTCCACTGCAAAATTAGTGAGTGAATCAGATCGAAATTATTTGTTTCCAAATAAATAATAGACTCTAAGACGAAAACGAGGCTGGATCGTGAGAGTGAGTCACATTCTAAGTCAGTAAGTGCATAGGAATACCAGGAAAGGGAGATAAATCTTCGAAAAACCAAGTTTTAATAATTTTAGCACTCTAATAATAAAGACAACCAAATAAGTTCGCATTCATTTCACGATTGGTCCTTTATATATACACACACATATATATATATAATATATATAATATATTATATAAGAGAGAGAGAGAGAGAGAGAAGAGAGAGAGAGAGAGAGAAAGAGAAAGAGAAAGGGAAAGAGATAGAGTATTACAGTGTGTACGGAAATAACTTACTCGTTTCACCATAAGGATCTCCTGGGTTAATTTCCACTGAATTAATCAACATATTGATTAACTACAGTCAATTGCGAAAGTCATATATATATATATATATATATATATATATATATATATATATATAATCCTTATGATTGCTAATATCGTTTTATCAGTTTTTAACAGAGACCATTCATTTATTAATACTCGTGTTCCTTAATTGTACGTCCGTTATCATCTTGCAACATCCTCTGGTTAAAGATGAGACAGTCCATATCGTCCAAGTTGAAATGCAAAAATGTATATCTTGATTATCTGGTGTTGCTTATCCACCGAATTCTTATTTCTTGTGAGTATTGTCATCTCAGCTAACTAATGGGCCATTCAGTTTTATTGTAAAGAAAGAAAGCGAAGAAAAGGGACATGCCACAAAGAAAATTATAATAATAAAAAAGAAAGAGAATATGGGAAAGATAGAGAAAGGAGATGAGCATGCGGAAGCGACAACGCTAATCTGTTTCAATGGAAGATAATGAAAAGCTGAAAAGAAGGAAAGAAAGAAAAAGAGTGAGAGAGAGTTAAATCATGATTATTATACTTTTTATATAATGAAATGTTTGGCAATAGCTCTTAAATAAACATATCAAATAATTAAATTATGGTAAACTGTGAATTCAGGGACGTAATTTTTTACCACAGTCTACCGGACAGATGTTAGTGGAATATGAAATGAGGTCCAATTTATATATTTTTAATTTCTGTTCTGAGATTAATACTTTTAATAAAAATGAAACTCTAAGGCAAACATAACTTAATGTTTTAATTCATTTATAAGTTTTAAAAAGATTACAGCACAGCATTAATTTATATTGTATAGATTTAAAGTTGTTGCGTAGTGATTCAGTCATACACTTTTTTTTTTACCTCGGCGTTGTTATTTTAAGGGAATTGAGATTATAAACTTACCAAGACTTATTCTGAAATAAACTGAAAATTATTATTTGCCGAGTATTTGACGATATTTCTATTTCAGATTAACAATAATAAGAAAAAATCTTAAAGCTGTCCACCTTTGCAGTTCTGAGGTCAAAAACAGTCTTCCTAAATTCGTATCATACTGTGGTATATCCACAGGTCCTGCTAGTGGATATATCAATTACAAAGCCATGCAAGGTGTGTCAACATACAAGGTGTGTAAAAAAATATCGAGATTTTTTGTACTTTTTGACACAGTTTGTATTCTGAAAAAAAAATAACGTTCCATTCATTGTTCATTTCTATCTTGGTAAATACAGCTTCAATCCCGTTACTTTTATGACACACCTTGTATTCTGAAAATAATTAACGTTCCATTCTTTGTTCATTTCTATCTTGGTAAATACAGCTTTAAACTTGGAACTTTTTGGCACACCTTGTATTCAGAAAAAAATTAATGAATGGAACGTTATTTTTTTTTCAGAACACAAAGTGTGTCAAAAAATACAAAAAATCTCGATACTTTTTGGACACATCTTGTAGTCTGAAAAAAAATTAATGAATGTAACGTTATTTTTTCAAGAATACAAGGTGTGTCAAAAAGTACAAAAAATCTCGATACTTAATGGGAATTTCTCTTTTTCACCGTTATCCAAAAGCAGAATTTTGATTCCCCAAATTCAATGACTGAGATTGATATTTACCACGTACCCCACGTGTACGGTGTAGGCACAAGGCCCTATTAATGTGTGACCACCCACGAACCGAAGCTCATTGGAGGCGGGTACAAAAAATGCGTTGATCCCGTCGGCATTCCCCCTCAAGAGAGGCGCGTCAGGCACCGGGCAATAAACCCAGCCCTGCCTCCTTAAAATCGAGGGGGCAGGTGTTGCCTTGGGGGATGGCCCCCTGGGATCAACGTTGTTAGCTTGTAAGGTCCAGGGCTGAAGCCATCGGACCCACTGGTCGAGATTATATCGACGAAATGAATTTATGAATATACGCAGAATCTCATTACCTTTTTACGATTATTACTTCAACTCTATTTCTAATCGTGGATCAGTATTAAATAGAAACCTTAAACGTGTTTCTTTGTGTACGTGTATCCCATGAAGATTAATGGCGACTAAAAGATCAATATTTATATTACCAGTGTGATTTCATTGACTTTCTGGTTTTCCTCTTTTTAAAGAAAACAAAAGGTGTGTGCGAACCGGTTTAAACCGGTTTCAGTGAAAACAACTCAAACATAGGTGTTCTTTTAACTGGTAGACTTTAAATAATGACAATCTACAAAGTGAACGGGCTGACGTCACTGTGAAACGTTGTACATTTCCGCAGATCGTGAACAATTTTGTGCAAATTATATTTGTTCTTGTTTATTATCATTTACACGATAAAGATTAAAGACAGAGTCAATACCTGTTTCCGCCCTGTCGGTGGGGCGTTAGAATGCACCGACTGCACCTCTGCAGAGGGGTAAGACTCCCCCAATGGGGCCACCTGTTGGTCGTGGGTGGCGACCCGTGATGCTTAAGGATAGAGCCCAGGTGGATGAGCAGTTCATGACATGCAATACTCCACTTTGGCCCTATCTTGGGCTAGACAGGCGGTCGGAGAGGCCCCCTCCGATCAATCGGCTGGTCACGTCAAGCCCTAGCACCTATATGATTGTCCCAACCCTATTGCCCTTATGGCAAGCCCCAACCCATTTTTATCATATGGGTGCTAGAAGGCGGTGTCTGCGGGTCTACATGTCCTGGGAATGACGTTCTCTATCTGATGGTGAGGTTCCAGTTCTGGAGGTTTGGGGAATGTGGAGCACCCCTTCATCACCATTGCTCCCTGGTCCACTCTGACCCGGAGTGGTAGTACCTGTTAGTGCCCCATCTATGGGTTAAATAGAAAAATGTATTTATAAAAAAATTGTATTATCCATTAAGAATTGATTTATTTCAAAACTTCATCGGCATTAAATGACCCACTGAGGTTAATATGCCGTAAAACAAAACAAAACAAAACAAAACAAAAAGACCTGTTTGACGTTTGCGTCAAGCAAATCCTGACTGTGTGATGGTGTGTTTTTTTTTGTTTTTTGTTTTTTTTTTGTTTTTTTTTATTGGTTCGCTGCCAAAATATGGTTAAGAATTCCCACTTTTCAACAACCCCCTCTGCTGGGGTTTTAAAATACACCGACTACACTCTGTAAGAGGGGTGGCGAATGCGTTAGATAACACACATTCTCACAGACACATGTAAGGTCCTGACGAGTTCGTAACTGATCGAAACCACGGTAGACCCATAATATTTCGCGATTCGCATGAGTAGCACAGGGATCTGTGCAGTGAAGTAAGGAGCTGATGGTAGGTGTGGCGCTCCACCTCAGACGCAAAAACAATCTCTTTGGTCTAGTGTTAGTGAAAAGGGAATATACTCCCTCGATGTCCGGCTGATACAGACTTTAGGCCACCCCGATTACTTTACTTTTACTTTATAATTATTTTAACTCTACATTTCACGAAGTATTGAGCACTCTTGGATAAATTACTGACATAATACTACTTCAACAAAATCGTGAAAGCAGTGTTCGGGTACTATATATAAAATATATATATATATATATATATATATATATATATATATCTGTGTGTGTGTGTGGTATATATATATATATATATATATATATATATATATATATATATATATATATATATATTAGAGAAGACGGTAGAAAATAAGATTCTTTGGTCTGTTTTAACATAAAATCTTCCCATGGAACTGTGGTTAGCAAAATTTCTTATAAATTATTTCCTGCTGCAATGAAATCGATCCTCCTTGGGGACCTTATAACCAAACTAAGATTAGAATATATAAAAGCCTTTTTAGTCGAAAAAAATTATTGTGTATGTATGACCACTGCCACTTGGATAATTTAATTATTACAACGTTCGATATGTTTACTTTTGAGCTATTGAAAAAAAAGGTTCATTATGTAAGAAGTATAATAATCTTGATTTAGTTCTCTCTTACTCTTTTTCTTTCTCTCGTATTCTCTCTCTCTCTCTCTCTCTCTCTCTCTCTCTCTCTCTCTCTCTCTCTCTCTCTCTCTCTCTCTCTCTCTTTCCACTACTCTTTTCTTTCTTTCTTTCTTTCTTTCTTATTATATTTTTCTGGGTAGCATGTCTTTTTTCTTCCCTTTCTTTCTTTATATATATAAAAGAAAGAACTGTCCACTATTTAGCATATCAATAAAATCGGAATGGTTGATTATTTAGCTGGGGTGACGACAGTTATAAGAAATAAAAATTCGGCTAATAAGCAACACCAGAAAATCAGGATTTACATTCTTGCATTTAATCTTGAACGACCTGGACGGTCTCATTTTTAAACAGAGGGTGTTGCAAGATAATAACGGTCGCACTTTTAAGAAACACGAGTATTGTGCAATAAATTGTATAACCATATTAGATAACTTTCCTTCTTTATGGATGTGTAATCGCAGACTTGTATGGCTTTAGCTCATTCCTCTGTCACTGAATTCCACGAACATTTGAATTTCGTAAATGAATTAAAATATAATTCATTTAATTTTATAATTCTGGACGAGAGATACGTCATTAAATGTTGTTGTTTTTATATACATATGCATAAGGGATTTTTATATGGATGTAAGGAAACTCTAGAAACCAACCCTTTGTGAAAAATAATTGAATTACAAAATAGGAATTTTAAAAAATAACATTGAATTACGAAAACATGTAGCATCAAAGCCATTGTGTTAATTTATTAAGTTTCGTAAAGGTCAAGAATATTTTCCCCTTTTTGATTATTCTGATGCAATAGTGGGGCGTACAGAATGAATAAAATCCTTTATTACAATCATTCAATAAAATTGGGCCCACTCGTGAAAATATTTCCTGTAGGTTTGAAAAGACCTTTATATTCATGATTTTTGCGTGGATTTTTTTAGATTAAAAAAAATAGTTTATGCCTATAAAAAAAGAAGTTTGACTTTTTATGATTATTGGAGTTAATTCAATTTTGTGGGGTTTTTTTCTGACGAAATTGATTTGTGACTTTTCGCACTGTGTTTTTTTCTTTTTAGCTTAACTGATACAAAATGCCCATTCAACAACAATAAAAAAAATATCTCAGTTTCCAAGTGTTATATTATTCACTAATGTGATCAGTACAAATATAACAGTTAGAAAGGTTAATGAAACTAAATGCTGATAAAAAAGATTTTAAACAGAGGGCGGTATAATCGAAAAATAGAACAAGTGGAACTCCCGTCTTTCATTGCTAATTTTTCCTAATTTATCTATTTAGTTCAAATAGAAATTAAAAGAATAGAATTACAGTTATTTCTTCTTGTTAATTGATTTCTTTTAAGATTTATCCCCGAGATTTTTGTTTATATTCATTAAGATAAAACCAAACATTTAGAAATCAATAATACTAAGCAGATATTAATTAAAATCAATTTTTTAATATCAATAAGCAAATTAGCCTTCTCGTTCACACTGCAAATCGCTATTTTGTTGTATATATATACAATTTCATGTTATTAGTATGTAGATATGTTCAACATATCTAACTTCGGTTTCGACCAGGAGGTCTATTGGCTTCGGGTATGGACCATACAATTTAACATTGTTGATTCCAGGAGATCATCTCCCCCTCCCACAGGTAACACTCGCCCCCTTGATTCAAAGGGGCAAGGCTGGGTTTATTGCCCAGTGCCTGAGGCGCCCCCTTGGGGGGGGGATGCCGACAGGATCAACGCATTTTTTGCACCCGCCATTTATGAGCTTCGGTTCGTGGGTGGTCTCACATTAATAAGGCTTTGTGCCTAACCCGTACACGTGGAGTACATGGTAAATATCTAGTATGTAGAGATGGCCAACAGTATTGATAATGTAAAACAATTTTATTAATAATTGAGGTTTAATAAAAATAAAATCATGGAGAATGTAACTGTTAGAAAGTTAGATTTTTAAGAAGTTAACGGTTATTTGTGTCAACTTGTTACATCTTTTAAAGGAATCGATGTGCCTACGCGTACAGTTACTTTCTCGTATGTTCTATATAATCATCTCAGCAAATATAATCATTCATAACAGACATTAAATTAAAGTTGGCAGAGAGGCCTATTGTCGGCATCAGCCGGACAACGAAGGAGTCTATCCCCTTTTCGCTAGCGCTAAACCAGGTTAGTTGTTTTTGCTGAGTTGTTGCGCCACGCCTATTTCCAGCTCTCTACTTTACAGCATAGATCAGATTAACCAATCTTTGTTACTCATGTGCTGAGTTGGCGGGAACCGATATTGAACCAGGAACCTTGCGATTCCGAGGCGTGTGCTCTATCGGCTAAGCTAAACCGGCCTATTTTATACTTATAATCATCCTATTTAGATCTACATTTGATTTTTATTGGTACTTTCAGCACTATATTTGGAGACACTCGTGTGTAATGGTTATCGTCGTAGGGAAATGGACTTGACGACGCAAGACCAAATCCTGGACGAGGCTGTTTGTTTTTCATATAGAGGTTAAGCCTTAGTGAAAGGCATCAATCCAACTGATTTCCTTTGCGCTATTTTTGTTAACATTTTCATTGGGGTCCTTTAATGAGATACCTTAGCACCATATATACTTATTATAAGCCGTGATTACGTACTTCTAACGTCACTAGATCTCGTGAAAGGAAATGGCTTCACCATAAAAAAGGCAAGAAGCAAGTGATATCCCACAGAGACTACTACAGATGCGGACTGTACAGATGATCTGGCGCTTCTTGCAAATACACCTGCACAAGCCGAATCACTGCTACTTAGCATAGAGAAGGCAGCAAAGAACATTGGCGTCTGTGTGTACTCCAATAAAACCGAATCCGTGTGTTTTAAATGTGTCTTTGGATATTTTAGGCCGAAGATGATTTTGTCTTATTCATTCTTGTTAGGTATTCACTTTTCTAAAAATCCTTTTAAACACATCTTGGTTAAATCCTACTTAACGGACATAAATTCCACCATCGTATGTCACCCCGCTGAAAGAAAAAAAATTCTAAAAATCAACAAATTAACCGAATTTAATGAAATTTTCAGTCTTTATACATTAATGAATATAAACAATATAATGCACCAGTTATTTTATTTAAAAACTTTTACATTGTTTCAGGTCAATTAACTTTGAACCACGTATGTTTGTGAATCTGTGTTACGCCTCAAAGATACGTCGTTCAAAGTTAACTGACCTGAAAAAATGTAAGTAGTAAATGTAAAAGTAATAATATCATAGAATAAATTTATGTAGCCTGTTTCATTGCTGAAATACTTATATATTATTTAATAGTGCCAAGATTGTATGTTTAAACCAAAGTAAAGACCAAGACTTTGCTGATTTCCTAGAAAGGCCTTCCATATTTGGAATATCAGTATCATACAGTTTTCTATACCCAATTTCCCTGTTTAGTTCTTATACCATACTAAAACATACTAAATATCAACTACAAAACCAATAAGATGCTCTTTCAATAAGAATAGAAATATCTAATAATACTTTAGAATATACAACACAGCGACTACCTGGCATCGCCTGGATAGAGGGTGGAAGTTAGTCTCGCAGATCCATTATTACTGAATCATGAGTTGGATCCTCGCAGGATGTCCCTTTAAAATCCCGATGTAAAAAAGACCTTGCATGGATCCAGCCTGGTATGGCGTCAGAAAAAAATGTGCACAGACACTCTGAAAAATTTTTTTAAATGTTTCCTGTTAAAAATATTAAATGCCAAAAAAAAAAAGAACATCCATGCTGTTACTATTCAAATTTTATTTTTTGATTATCTTCACGAATATAAATCAAATCTTTTTTTGTTCAAAAAGCAAGATTTATTGATCGTGGCCGAGGCAATATGGTCTTTGACTATGCCTGCTGAGGTCCCGGTTTCGATTTCTGTCGTTAGTATACATCGCTTAATAAAGTCGAAACAGTCTGTACGATGTTCTACACACCAAGCGATCCTTTGCCAGGATTACACTTATCAAGTTCATTTTCTATTTAAAAAAAGTATCGAATTTATGCGATACATGCATTGTAATTGCCTTCAAGCAAAAATATAATATTAATCTACTTTGTCGTTAATTGTTTTATTTTTGAAGTTTCCTCCGGACATACACACAAAACATTTCCTTCTAAAGGTCAAAATGATGGCAATCGTTGGTTAGGCCAACAAAATAATCTGATGTTAAGAATTATTTAACAAGGTAAATTTTCATGTATATTTTTTATATGTTGAATATAAACTTAATTCTATCAAAAGTTTTAATGGTTATCAGAATAATAAGGAATATATATATATTTACAATCAAACAAAACATGAATTAAAATCAAACAATAGATGAAATTACAATCAAACAATATATCAATTACAATCAAAAACAGTCCTGTCGGCTGGGGTTGTAGAATACACCGACTGCACCTCTACATAGGGTAAAAATCCCCACATGGGGCCACCTGTTGGCCATCGGTGCCGACCTGTGATGATTAAAAACGGAATCCTGGACAGTCCATGATATGCAACACTCCACTTTAGTCCTTACTTACGCTAGACGGGCGGCCGGAGAGCGTCCTCCCATCAATCTACAGATCATGTCAAGCCCTAGCACCTATATGATTGTCCAAACCTTATTGCTTTCATGGCAAACTACAACCCCTTTTATCATGTATGTGCTAAAAGGCGATTGATGGGAGGTAGCCCCCACCCCCTCCAACCACCCGTCTAGTCTAAGTAAGAGCCAAAATGGAGTGTTGTATGTAATGGACTGCTTAGCCACCAAGATTTCGTCCTTGAGCTATACGGACCGTCAGAGAGGCCCCCTCTCTGACGGTCCGTATAGCTCAAGGACGAATTTGGTCACTTCAAACCTAGCACCTATATGATTATCCCAACCCTTTTGCCCTTATGGCAAACCCCCTAACTCTTTTATCATATATGTGCTAAAAGGCTGTGGTGAGGGTTTTAGTGTTGGTCACCCAAATAAGTATTGAACAGGCTCACCGCTGCTTAACTTCGATGATCTAGCGAGAATCAGTGCTTTCAGCGCAACTTGATTAACGGCCTGCGACAATTCGCCCATATCAAATGCATGTTATAAATGGTATTTTTTATCAAGTGAAAAATCTTTATGACCAAATCAAACTTTTCTTAACAGATTCAAATGAAATTCCCTTGAACTGTGTCTTACGATTCACGTCTTTCCATTAATTATACCAGTTCACATTGGTCGTTAAATATTGAAGTGATTTTTAGGTTTCATATTTCAAATGCGTGACCCCATGAAAAGGCATGGCGCGTGTGACACTCCACGGGTCTGATTGACACGGACATAAATAAATCAGATTTGATAACCTTTTTTATTATTTTTTTATCAATCTATTCATTGTTGTTATTTTGTTTTGAGACAAAAAAATTGATGATCGTTCTTGTTGTTCACGGTGAATAAAAGAATCAAAATTATTATAATTATTATTATTATTATTATTATTATTATTATTATTATTATTATTATTTCTTCTCTTTTTAAATTATCGAACGGACCGTTCCAAGTAAAGTCATTTTCCTTAAACTAGAAATCTCTCTCTCTCTCTCTCTCTCTCTCTCTCTCTCTCTCTCTCTCTCTCTCTCTCTCTCTCTCTCTCTCTCTCCTATCCCCTCTCTGTATCTTCTCTCTTCTCCTCTCTTTCTCTCTCGCCTCTCCTATCTATCTATTTCTCTTTCTCTCTTCCTCTCCTCTCTCTCTTCTCTCCTCCCTCCCTCTCTCTCTCTCTCTCTCTCTCTCTCTCTCTCTCTCTCTCTCTCTCTCTCTCTCCCTTTACACAATGCCTGGGTTGGAAACCATACTGCATCAGGTGGTGAAGATATTGGTCTTGTTTTCTTTAGAGTATTGAATCATCCATTCTTCACCATTACTCTCAGGTCCACTCTGACCCGGAGCGATAGTAGAGTCCCATCTACGAGTTCAACGGATCTTTTAGGAAATCCTTTATATACTTGAAACTATGTAATTTATATTAGAAATTATTACTTGAAGCTATGATTTTTTTACCAACGATTATTATCATTACTTAGTTAATTAGTTCCTTAGTAATGGACTTCAGCATTAAATAATCCAAAAAGGTTTGTCATGTCATAAAAAACAATCGATACATATCACACAAATCATGCACACACGCACAAGCACACATTCATACATACACACATACACATACATGCACATCATATCTATCACACATATCACAAATATGAGAATTTTGCAAGAGGAATAAAATATCTATCACGTCACGTTCTCTCTCTCTCTCTCTCTCATTCACCATATATATATATATATATATATATATATATATATATATCTTGAGGTTGGCTAGACTAGCTGTTTGTAGAACGTAACATGCAAATACGTTTCATAACTCTCCCATACCTATCTCCCCACGCTCACTGAGAAACTAACACATATAACGAGGATGTAATCAAGATATACATAGAGAGGGTGGAAGTGACAGGCAGAATGTCAAGTGAGAGACGGGTCAGTTTTTGACTTAATTGCAAATTATGACTACTTATAACCAATTAAAATAGAATTTTCTTTAAACATACCTCAATCCTAAAACTATGGATATTTTAGTATAACTTTCGTGTAATTAAACTAAACAGTAAAAAAGCGATAGCTAGCAAAGGTTGTTATATTTTTTAGTTTAATATTTGAAAATGAGTGTTTATGGTTTATAAACCTAGTTTTAAATTCTGATTTTGTACAACCTATGTAAAATTTAATAAGTTCTGGTTTCTGTGTAGACGTTATCGGTACAAGTTGAATTACACCTTTGGTCAAACACTTTCCTTATACCGAGCACAATGAAAACGTGGTAGTAACTTTTTTATGAATATATATATATATAATATATATATATATAATATATATATATACCTGCGGGGCGGGGTTCAGTGGGTTCGGCCCTGGACCGTGGCTACAATTATTAGCGTTGATCCTAGGGCTATCCACCCAGGCAATACCTACCCCCTCGATTTAAAGGGACAGGGCCGGGTTTGTTGCCCGGTGCCTGAAGCGACCTGCTTGAGGAGGGATGCCTACGGGATCAACGCAAGGTGTGTTTTCAATTCTCGATACTTGCGACCTTGTGTCACATCCTATCCGGGGTGAACGAGTTGTTTATTAAAGGACGTCCCATCGAGGTATAATGGATAGCATGCTAATCTTACAGATTCATTATTACTGAATAGTGAGTTCGATCATCGCTAAATGCTCCATACTAGCGACCTTGTTTCCATTGTGTCTTATCAATTATTTGTCTAATATCTGGTTCACATTTCATTTAATCGTAGCTTCTTGGATATAAATCTAGATTAGACAAGATAACCTCTATTATCGTTCTTGTGTTAACTAGCAAAGGTGCGTGCTGCTCAATACATTTAAAAAAAAAAAAACGTCGTCGTCGTCGCATATCCTTTTCACTAGGCAGTACCAAACATTTTGTAAGTGTATTTCTCCTTAGATAAATAATAAGGTAAAAATAAAGTTTATCCCTTGACTATAAAAAAGGTGCTGATAAATATTCTATAAGAAATAAAGGAGGGGCGTTCTGTAATGGTTATTGTCGTAAGAAATGGACACAACTAGACGAGGCAGTTTTGCATTTTGCATTAACCCTAATACCCTTGTAAAAGGTATGAATCCAACTATTCTCCCTACAGCTATCGATAAATAATAGGGTAGACTGGGCTCTTTAACTTTTGCTAGGAAACCAGTCTAGGAGAAGGAAAAATCTGAATTCAAACCTATTAAACTCCAATTGATAAATTGATTTTGTGTCGCATCCTGCTCGTGCAGAGGGGTTGATATATATATATATATATATATATATATATAAGATTGAAATGTCAGGATGTTATTTAATGGAGTTTCTCAAATAGATTTTAGGGTCTATATCTAATGTACCTGCTACGAGATGTTTTAGCTTGAATTTCATATTTTTTATCAAAACCTTTTGTGTCCTAGGTGTGACTTTAAATTGCATCTCATTGTGAAGTTCCAGTTCTGGAGCTCTGGAGTGTGTGGAATGCCTCTTCATCGTCATTACTCCCAGGTCCACTCTGACCCGGAATCATAGTACTTCTTAGGCTCCCATATATGGATTGAATAGAAAAAAATGAGTTTTAAAATAATTGTATTCTAAAAAATTGTTTAAATAAAAAAAATTGAGTAACTATAAAAAATGATACAAACCCGTCTTTGGCATAAAATAACCCTACACGGTTTGATATACCCTAAATTCCAACCAACCAAAACCTTTTCCTCGTGTTAACTGGATATCTAACAGAATCTATTTTGGTTATCACAATCAAGAACAGAGGTAGTGTTGGGATAATTTTGTATATAAGGTGTGCAAAAGATTTCAACTTGTATTTATAAACTCTTCCAAATTGCGTAGACTGAATCGGCCAATCAAAACGCTCAAATATGTATTTGATTTACTATTTAAATGCGTTGATTAATTGTCGCTCTATTGCTCGTGAGATGTACAGACGAACAGACAAGGATTACACGATTCGTTAACATGGATCAACTGAAAAGGATTATACAATTCTTTAACACGGATCAGCTGACAAGGATTCTTGATGCTACACCTTTCTACTTCAAGAAAGGATCAAACTTTATACCACAAGGGATCTTCACTGTAAAACTGCTCTCACCAACAGTCCTAAAGTAGCCACACGAATCGTAACAGGTGGTTTTTATTAAGGATCTGAGATAACTGAGAACGTATGGCAAGGTCTTTTCTAGAGAGACAAAAATAATTATCTTTCCTTGCATTGTGGGCTAGGCATACCACGTCACATGTCTGTTGGCCACCTGATAATTCGGCCCTTTAAAACATTCTGCTTTGTCCCTATTCTTGGAACGGATAAGATTTATCTAATTTAGTCCTCGCTCGTGAAGCGAAAAGGACACGCTTTTCTTTTCTGTTCGTAGAACAGAATAGAGATAATTTGTCTCCAGATTCGGCTTGGCATTGTATTGCACCTCGCCATGAAAACCACTGAAGATTAGTTAGACTTTTCTCATCATTTTATTGTACCTGCTCTTACACGTTTTCTTCTTTGTGGAACATTATATACAGTTTACCTGTTGGAGACAAACATATTGTGTTATTTTGTTGTTGCACGTTTATCTATTAAACATTCATATGAACATCATTCATGTGTTTTAGTTGTTTGTATTTCCTTACCGAATGTTCCGTGTTAATGTATCTACGGATTCACTAATGCTTTATAAAGTCCTAGTATTGATTATAAACAAATACCATTATTCTTATATAGGTGATAAAAAACAGTCTTTGTTTTAAAAGTCAGGCCTGTTTTTTGGGGCCATCCTATATATATATATATATATATATATATATATATATATATATACAGGGTGACCAAAAAAACAGGCCTGACTTTCCCCAAAAAGTCTGTTTTTTTATTACCCTCTATTTTGATTCAGGAGAAGTTACGATGGAATAATTATCATAGAATTAATTATTTTTGTCACTCATCTATTGTCAGCCTATTCTGGCTTTAAAAATCAATCCAAGCTAATACTTATTTTTAAAAAGTGACATTAAATATTTCTTAAAAGTATATATTTATAGTGATATTGATGTGTGTGGGGATTAAAATACAATTAAAAAAGTAACAAACCCCCTTCACACCGGAATAACCCTCCGAGAATGTCCGGGAAAAAGGACCCACTTCCGACCTAGGAGATAATCTCTCGGCCATTCGAACTTAGGCCTTAACTGTGTCTAGACACTGCTACTGGCTAGGAAAGAATTTACTTACCACTGGGTGGCTATGGCCGATGAATAAAGCCTAAATCTTTAAACAACATTATGTCTTTGTCTCTTCCTTTTCTCTCTGTGAATTCCTTTTCAGTGCGACCCCCAAATAAGATGGGATTAAAAAGTAAACCCTAGGAATACGCGTCAAGAATAACCACAGCCACCTTTTAAACCTAAAACATTAAACCCCTTGCCAACCTTGTCAACCCCACATGTGAAACTTGCTGGCTATGAAAATTCCATGGTCTACGAGTTAACTCAGATCCTTAATAAGCCTACCTGTGTTCTTGATTCTGATAGCCAATTTAAAATTCTGTTATATCTCCTTTTACCAGGAAAAAAAGGTTTTGAATTTTAAAAAAAATGAAATTCAGCAAATTGGTCGAAACAGTAGTCAATGTTTGTGACAGAACTGTAAGACCGCCCTGTCGGCTTGAGCGTTAGAATGCCCGACTGCATCTCTGCAGAGGGGTAAGACTCCCCCAATGGGGCCACCTGTTGGCCGAGGGTGGCGACCCGTGATGCTTAAGGATAGAGCCCAGGTGGATGAGCAGTTCATGACTTGCAATACTCCACTTTGGCCCTATCTTGGACTAGACGGGCGGTCGGCTGGTCACGTCAAGCCGTAGCACCTATATGATTTTCCCAACCCTATTGCCCTTATGGCAACCCCAACCCCTTTTTATCATATGGGTGCTAGAAGGCGGTGACTGCGGGTCTATGTCCTGGGAATGACGTTAAACTCTATCTGATGGTGAGATTCCAGTTTTGGAGGTCTGGGGAATGTGGAGCACCTATTCATCACCATTGCTCCCTCGTCTACTCTGACCCGGAGTGGTAGTACCTGTTAGGGTCCCATCTATGGGTTAAATAAAAAAATGTATTTATAAAAAACTTGTATTATCCATTAAGAATTGATTTATTTCAAAACTTTATCGGCATTAAATGACCCACTGAGGTTGATATGCCGTAAAACAAAACAAAACAAAACAAACAATCGAATAAAAAAAAAAAAAAAAAGAACTGTAAGAAATGAGCAAAATCAAAAGGGATTTTCAGAGAAAAGCTAAACAAAACCGAGCACTAACACACAAACAGAGGGGGGGCAGTAGACTAAAGAAAAACAGCCATGGTGTATGGACAATTGGATGAAAGTGATATTCAGTGATAAATCATGAATCTACATTGGCCAATATAATGATGCTGGAACTCACCAGGAGATGTCCAAATGAAATATAAAGATGACTGCCCGATGAAAATAAGTACATTTTCCTAGTCATTCCTTATATGGGGATTGTCATCTCCCCATCTATACATATATAAAGGGCAGTTGGTGTATATATATATATGTACGTATATCCAAACGAATCTATGAAAATAAAACAATTAACGACTAATATATATATATATATATATATATATATATATATATATATGAGATTAAGATAATTTGCTTTAGAAGCATTGTTGACTAAAGTATATTATTATTTATATTTTTTGCTTGAAGGCAGTTACAATCCGTATATCGTATAAAATCAGATAATTAATGAAAATAATCAGGACAAGCGAACTCGGCAAATACCACCCACCATGTAGAACATCGTACAGCAGCCGTTTCAACTTTATTAAGTCTCATCAGCGACAGAAATCGAAACCGGGAGCTCAGCACGCAGTCACAGACTTTACCACTGGGCCACCGCTACGCAGTGAACGATGTATGCAAAATTAGCTTGTCAAGGTATTATTATTTTCATTAATTATCGGATTTTATACGATATACGCATTGTAACTGCCTTCAAGCTAAAATATAAATAATAATAATAATAACACGTTATAATAAAGAAATTCCCCGAATGCTAACTAATACGAAACTTAAGTTCCTGGTAGAGTCACCCAAGTGGGCAGATCTGGCTCACAGTGGTATTGGGGCCACAACCTGACCCAAAGGAGCTTGGCAAGAATCCAAAGGGCGTCTTCATTATCGTCAGGAATCAACGGCTTTTGGTGAACTTCTCGCTGCGTCTGTGGAAAATCTGCGGCAAACAAGGGCATCTCCCTTCTCTGACAGGGGATCTGCGTAAGAATTTTGGGGACCGCTTGGGAATTTCCTATTCTCATTTTATTCCTTTCGTGTATAAAGTACGTAAGACTTTGTAAGTTGTTCAAACGTCAGTCGACCGATTGCCAATGGCCGTCTCTCGGCTCTTTATTTATGCCCATTTTTCCCAGGGCAGACCAGTCCATTCAGACAACACACAGGAGGATATCACTACTTATAGATGCCCCTCCATCCCCCGTGACCACGGAATGAACCGATGTGGTCATCATGGTTTGTATGCGTCTGAGTATAGGCGTGATTGTCCATGCATTTGAGGGGACAAGGTTCTTGGTGCTCGTATCCTGCGATACGAGCGTTGTCTCAACGGTGGGAATTCGGATTGATGTAGGCACTCTGCTACATCGCCCTCTGCCGCACTTGGGACGTCGTCAACCTCCATTGCCTCCTCCGACTCGTGCTGCACGTCAGGCGATGCGATATCGATGTTCCCATCGGTGTCCATGGCCTCATCAGGTTGACGTTGCTGTGGGAGCTCAGAATCCATGGGTGGATGTAAAGTTTCCGGTGTGGAACAATGTGGGCCGTCAACCACTGGATATATTTTACGGAGGAAGCGACGTTTGCGCAGTGTTATTCGATTGCTCACATCCACACGTACTTGGTACTGTCGGTTACCACACGTCTCCACGATCCTCCCCGTTTTTGTCCATCGACGTGGATAGTGACCATCCTGGTTTTGGATTCGGACGAAGTCGCCGATCCGTAGTTCCGGGTGCGTACGGCAGTGTCTATTATAGAACTGTTTGTTCCGCATGTGCTTCTTAGCAATCGCAACCTCCCTTAACCCTATTTCTTTCCACTGCTTCCGCGTTTGGTACTTGTCCCGTAGGACTGGAAGGTGGTCCTTAATAATTCGTCCAAACAGCATTATAGCTGGGGATATGTTTAGGTCTTGAACGGGGGTGTTGCGATGGGTCAGCAGTGCCCGAGCAGTATGATCATGGTTTAGGCGACCACAGTTGTCTGTATTGTCGGCGAGAATACGCTTTGCTGTTTTTACAGCTAACTCTGCACGACCATTGCTTTGAGGGTAATAGGCTGATGACGTCCGCTTTCGTACACCCCAGTTCTTCAAAAATGAGTTGTATTCCTGTGACTCGAATGGTGGTCCTTCGTCCGAGGAGAGTTCTTCTGGCGCGCCATACGTACAGAACCAAGTTCTTAACGTGTCGCATACCGTTTTGGCTTTTCCTGATGACATTAGGGCCACCTCCACCCATCCGGTACATCGATCCGCGTATACAAGGTAGTTTTTGCCATGTATGTCAACGAAGTCCACCACAGCTTGCTGGAAAGGAAATTCTGGGTCTGCTGGTGAAATCAAGGGCTCCCTAGGCTGGGATGACGCAATCCTGTTTGCAGCGCCATATAAAGTACGTGAATTGTTCGAACGTCGGTCGAGCGATTGCCAATGGCCGTCTCTCAGCTCTTTATTTATGCCCATTCTTCCAAGTGTTATATATTGTACAAACGGAAATATGAATTTCTGGTTTTATTAAACAAAGAAGTTTTTACAACTGCCCGTTATCAGATCAGGAGATAAAAATACGTGGGTGTAGCTAGGAAGATAAAAAGAACTGAGGGCTTCAGACAGGTCAGTCGTCAGAGTCCCGGGAGGAGAGAGTGAGGGATCGGAGTCAGTAGGCGGCCGAGCGGGACCTCGCGTAGTTGGTGTCGGAAAAGCTAGCGTTAATATTTACCAACTGAAAAAGCTTGTCGCCCAGAAATTTAATTGAAGGACCGAAAGTGTAAAGACTGAATATATTGATTAAACTGACCCTCTCTCTCGAAGTTAAGAAGCTTGAATTTATTTCAATAAACTTCTGGAGGATAACTTTGGTGTTATTGTCATCTCTTACAACGAAGATAAAACTATTGCAATTTAGTACAGTGACGACGCGCTATGCAACACAAGGGCAGACCAGTCCATTCAGACAACACACAGGGGGATATCACTACTCAACACAGGTGCATTCGTTGAAGGGAGCCGGCTCAACCCACCTTCGGTGAATGCCGTAACAGTAAAGTAATATATATATATATATATATATATATATATATATATATATATATATATATATATATATATATATATATATCACCTGAAATGTCACCTGCAATTAACACACAAGGTTAGATGAAAGAGGTTGTCTGAACCTCATACGTCGAAATCGACGGGAGAGTCCATCATATATATATATATATATATATATATATATATATATAATCATGTCACGCTGTTAGCACGGATACCCATGACAATCTTTCTTCATCCGTCCCTATCACTCATCATTCTCGGGAGGTCCTCTTTTCGAGGCAATTTATTTTCTATTGATTATAATTAAAAAAATGTCTGCCTTTCTTTTAGGATAAAAAATATAGATTTGTATTCAATTGCAAATTTGATAGTCTTCATAAAATAAAAAAAACAGTGAAAAAATATAACAGAATCCGATTATTTTAAGATGTGAAATTTATAAAGTGAATACAATAATACTTCCTACGCATGACTCCTAAAGAAAATAGAATTAAATGCCTCAGATAATATCCTAATTCATGTATCTATATGTCAATACTCGTCTTCCCTAAACGACCATTATCCTCTTGCAACAGTCTCTGGTTATAAATGAGACCGTCCAAATCGTTCAAAATGAAATGCAAAATTGGAAATCCTGATTATCTGGTGTTGCTTATCTGCCGAATTCTTATTTCTTATGAGTATTGCCACCTCTGCTAAATAATGGACCATTAGGTTTTTATTATAAAAAAAGAAAGGAAAGAAAAAGGACATGCTACACATAAAAATATAACAAAAAAGAAGGAAATAATTAGGGGAAAGATAGAGGGGATGAGCCCGCGAAAGTGATAATGCTAATCTGTTTCAATCGAATATAATGAAAGGATGAAAAGAAGGAAAGAAAGAAAAACAAGAGTGAGAGAGAGTTAAATCAATATTATTATAATTTTTACCTATTGAAGTATTTTTCCAATAGCTTTTTAAGTCAACTGATAAAACGTTGCAATGATTAAATTATCATACTGGGGTATTTCTACAGGTCCTGCTAATTATTTATAAACACGTGAAAATTCTAATGTTAATCATATATATCTTAAGAATTCACAATACTCCATAAATATAAAAATTCGCACGTAATAAAACAGGATGAAAGATAATCTAAGGGACGCAACTCATACAAATATTTTAAGAGTTATTTCCCTTGCATCATAGATAATTTTACTTTTTGAGTTACTATTTACAGAATAGTATGAATTGATGTTAGCTTTAAATTTTCTTAATTTTTCAATGGAATTATTTGAATATATATTCCACAAGTTTTAGCAGTTAAGTGAACTTCTAATTCCATTGCAGCCGTTAATTAATTTAATTGATTTTTCTTTAAGCATTATTTATTTTTTTTAGTATCGCTAATAAACAGAGTTCATTGTTGTTTTGTTTTGTTTTGTTTGTTTGTTTTATAGCATATCAACCCTTTTCGGGTCATTTAATACCGAAACAAGTCATTTTGATAAAAATTTCTATGTTTTAAGTTCTTAATATCAAACAAATTCGTATAAATATTAACTTCATTTGGTTTGGTTTGGTTTGGTTTGGTTTAATGCTGCAATAATCCTGTGGGTTATTTAATGCCAAAAACTGTTAGAGTGTAAAATAAAAGTTGGTACTCAAGTTTCCTTTACAGGTGTATTTTTGTAGATGTATTTTGTGGATGTATTTTATATCTGATTCATAATTTTAGATATATTTTTATTTCTCTCAAGAAAGATAAAATGTCACCCATGTTAGTATTCTCAAACAGATCACTCATATTATTTGCGTTGAAATAGTTTGGGTTTTTTTTTTCAGATTAGAGCGAAAACTCCACACTCTATGAGGAAATGTTTGACAGTGTAGAGTGTTTGGGATATCCTGCAACGTGGTTAATCCTCCTAACGTGTTGTTTATATTGTTCATGATAATTTCAACTGTAATATTATTTTCAATATTTTTAAAGATGATAATTATAACATGTGAACTAATAATTAAATGTATGCATTTATTTATTTTTATATTTAAAAAATGAAAGCAATCTTCATTACAATAACTGCAGAAAACACATTCTTTAATAAATACAGTGATTAATGCGAACTTTTTATGGTACACTTATCTATTGTATCATCTATAGTATTATATATATATCTTTTTGGCGTTTTGGTAGAGCATCATTATAGCGGTAACCGTTTCTTTGGGGAGGCTGTATGCTAGTAGTATTTGCTCCATTTTATCTCTGTGTATGGAATCAAATGTCTTGGAGAAGTCTACAAATAGTAGGGTACCTGAAGATTCTTTGTTCGAACTCCTTCTATGATTCAACGAATAGTCAGGATCTGAGAGGTTATGGATCTATTCTTGCGGAATTCATTTTTTTTTCTAAGGATTTTCTCTACTTCGGGTCTGATGCGATTAAGGAGACGTGCATTATATATCTTAGCGGCTATAGCTGTGAGGGTTACGCCTCTGTAATTCTTAGCGATTCCTAGGTCTCCTTTTTTGGGGAATGGGAGGATGCAACCCTTTGTCCATCTTTCTATCACGTTTTGTCTGTATACTTCATTGCATAGCCTAAGTAAAATGACATCAAATTTTCTTATTTTCCAGACCTCTGGGGGTATTTCGTCGAGGCCTGATGCCTTTCTATTTTTTTAGTTTTTTACGTACGTCATTAGGTCCCTCCTTTGTGAAGTCTCCTAGCTTTATTGTCACTGGAGTCACACAAGGAGATACGCAAGCGCCATTTATTTTTTATAATATGTCTAGATTACGTTCTTCGAACATCAGTAGACCCCATAAAAGATAAAAGGCCTCACACTAAAAAAAGCATGAAGCAGAAGATACCCCGCACAAACGGACACGGATGCGGACTACGCAGATGATCTAACACTTCTTACAAATACTCCTGCACAGACTGAATCCATGCTACATAGCCTAGAAAGGGCAGCACGGAACATCGGTCTTCACGTGAACTCCGACAAAACGGAGTACATGTGTTTTAAAAATGAAGGAGACATCTCCACACTCGATAGCAAACCCCTAAACTCGGTAAAACAATTCACATACCTAGGCAGTAATATCTCATCACCAGAAAGCTATGTTAATACACGCATAGGAATGGCATGGTCTGCTGTAAACAGATTGTTAGTCATATGGAAGTCCGATCTCACTGACAAGTTAAAGCGACAATTCTTCCAGGCCGTAGTTGTGTCAGTGCTGCTGTACGGCTGCACCACCCAGACCCTAACAAAGCGACTGGATAATAATCTATACGGTAGCTACACAATGCTGCGTGCAGTCTTAAACAAGGCATGGAAACAGCACCCTACGAGAAAACAGATGTACGTACAGCCACCGGCTCCATATCACACAAACCATCCTTGTAAGGCGAACGAGACACGCCGGACGCTGCTGGAGAGGCAAGAACGAATTTATAAGTGACGTTCTTTTGTGGAAGCCATCACATGGGCACGACAGCGTGGGCCGACCGGCAAAGACATACATTTACCAGCTCTGCGCGGATACTGGATGCAGCGCAGAGGACCTCACAGGAGCAATGAATGATAGGGAAGGTTGGCAAGAGATTGTCATGAATATCCGTGCTGCCGGCGTGACATGATGATTATATATATATATATATATATATATATATATATATATATATATATATATATGTGTGTGTGTGTGTGTGTGTGTGTGTGTGTGTGTTTGGGCAGCATTCTTTCATTTATGCATGTTGAATTAAACAAAAAAAACACATCTGTTTAACAATTTAGTTTTTGATTTTTTTCAATATATATATATATATATATATATATATATATATATATATATATATATATATAACCTGACTGCGTGCAAAATCCCCCGACAATACAATTTGTAAATATAGAAACAAAATACCAACCGGTGTCTGGGTAAAATATATATATATATAAAAGAAAAGACCAAAACATTCGTACTAATTAAAATAATCAACCGGTATCAGAGTGTAATGTCCAAAAAGAAAAGAAAACACCGAAAGAGTTGCTTAAGTGGAATATGTTATAATGCTCAATACAGTAAGTAGAGCCAAATAGTAATAATAATGATAATAAAGTCTAAAGAACCAGAAAAAGAATAAAATAAAATGATCCGTTAGGAGAAACTTAGGTAGGTAGGTAGCTTCTGACTTGAGGCTTTATTATTATATTACACACACACACACACACACATATATATATATATATATATATATATATATATATATATATATTAAGTCGTCGAGGCGGCCTAAAGTCGGTATCAGCCAGTCTGCAAGGGAGTCTATCCCCTTTTCAATAGCGCTAGACCAAAGAGATTGTTTTGGCGTCTGAGGTGGAGCGCCACACCTACCATCAGCTCCTTACTTTACCGCACAGATCTCTGTACTACTCATACGCTGAGTTGACGGGGACCGGCATCGAACTAGGAACCTTATGATTTCTAGCCGAACGCTCTACCGACTGAGCTAACCCGGCTCCTTTGCTTTAAAAAGACCTCCTTTAAAGCATTAATAAAATTCTGTACCCACAAAAATTATATATATATATATATATATATATATATATATATATATATATATATACTTTGGTGGACTTATCAACCATTTCCACCCAAACATATATATATATATATATATATATATTATATATATATATATATATATATATATATATACATATATATATACTTTGGTGGACTTATCCACCATTTCCACCCAAACATTAAAAAGTTCGCCAGAAAATTAGAAAATATCAAAAATAAAATTGTTAAACAGATGTGCCTTTTGTTTAATTCTCTCTCTCTCTCTCTCTCTCTCTCTCTCTTATATATATATATATATATATATATATATATATATATATATATATGATAAATGGAAATAAATCAGAAGTTATGATTGAAAATAGATAGTAAAACAAATGATAATAGTATTACTGTTTCGACCTTTTATAAAAACGGTCTTCCTCACGAGTAACTATATTGATGAAATAAATAAATAAATATTTTGTTATTTGTTTAAAAAGACGTGACATTTGTTTTGAATTAGAATAAAATAAAAATATCGAAAAAAAATGTTTTGAAAGGGGTGGGGGGTTGAAATATTTACATCTACTTGTCGATAAAAACGTGAGGCGGTGGCTGTCAATTATCGCTTTCTTCTCGCATTAATTTGTCAATAAAAACGCCTTCAAACCGCTAGTTGGTTTATAACTAGCACGGGTCAAATTTTCAGCAGACACCGCCTAACGTATTTTAGAGTAGGAGGCCAGGACTACAAAAACCTAAAATGCCCAAGATTTTTCAAAGCTTCACCTAACCGCCCACTTTCAAGTTCTACGCATTCAGGAATAGAGTGACAAAAATATATTGCAATGTTATAAAAACACAAATGTTTTCGGGTTAGGGTAAAGTTCGTGGATTTTCTTCAAAGGATTAAAAAAAACGATTAACTATACTAGCACAAAATACCCCCCCCCCCATGCGATGTAAAAATAGATTTTTGAAACATATTGCCTGAGGACTGGGAGTAAAACATTCAATGTCAGCGAGTTAGTATAGTACCCTAAGTAAAATCATCAAATTCATTAAAGGATTAAAAAATAAAACAATTTGAAATGTAAACTTTAAATATGTATTAAGATAAAACAATCTATATTTAGATATATAATACCAGTCATGTATTTATTAAAAGTTGTTTTAAAAAACAATGAGGACTGTCTAATGTTGAATGTTCAAATTTTGAGTGTATTTATTCTATGTTATGACGATTTTGGGTAAATTGACGTAAGCAGTGAGGTAATTTTTGTTACAGACAAAAATCGGAAGCGAATCTCCATTATTAATAGATAACTGAGAGGTAGTGATGTGTCAGTAAACTTTAGATAAGATACATAGATTGTATAGATATTAACAAAAGATAGATAGATAGATAGATAGATAGATATCGCCGAAATGCACTAAAGGAGTTCATCAGTTATGTTACACCAGTATCCTTGCAGATTTCGGGTTTTGTAACATCATATCTGTTCACTTGGTAACCCCGACCTGTTAGTAGTCTGCCTGCTTTCAAGGTTTGCTCTATGTAATTTAACGAATAGTTCAGTGATTCTTATATAATGGCCCTGCGATATGTAACACATCAATTTGGAAGAAAGATAGATAACTAAATAGATAGATAGATAGACATGATAGGTAGATAGATAGATAGATAGATACGAGCAAAAGATACATAGATAATTAAATAGATAGATGGGTAGATATGAACAATAGATAGATAGATATATAGATAGATAGATGTGAACAAAAGATAGATAGATAGATGTGAATAAAGATAGATAGATAGATAGATAGATGTGAACAAAAGATAGATAGATAGATGTGAACAAAAGATAGATAGATAGATAGATAGATAGATAGATAGATGTGAACAAAAGATAGATAGATAAATAGGTTGATAGATAGAGAGATGTGAACAAAAGATAGACAGATAAATAGATGTGAACTAAAGATAGATAGATAGATAGAAAGATAGGAATCATAGATAGATATACAGGAACAATAGATAGATAGATAGATAGATAGATAGATAGATAGATAGATAGATAGTGAGAGAGAAAGACAGACAGAAACAGAAAGAAATAGAGAGAGAAAGATCAAAAGAATGTGTGTTTGTGTGTGTCTGTAACTCTGTGTCTGTGTCTGTGTCTGTGTGTTTGTCTACAAATGAAATTGACTGAAAGAGAGTACGAATTTTTTATCTATAGATTTTTCCTTTTATCAATTTTTGAAACTGTCAACATTCTTACTCTATCTATCTCTCTTTCTCTTTTCACATTCTCACACACACACTCAAAGACACACACACACACACACACACATATATATATATATATATATATATATATATATATGGAGGATGAGCTGTTGCCCATGCAATAAATACCCCCTATCCACACTGCCGCTGTTATCCAAAGGAATGGTAAGGAACCAATGCAATTTGAGTTTGAGTTTTGTTTAACGGCATATCAACCTCTGTGGGTCATTTAATGTCAAAAAGGTTATTTTGGATTTCAGTCTTTAAAGTAGTGGTCCTATGGAGATAATCGGTTATGTTCTGTTATATCTTGTTGAAAAAGTTGCTTTTTTTATAAGATTTAAAATGTTTTCAGGGTTTATATTCTTAAAGATGTCTCTCAGGTTTCTTGCTTGATAGTAATTGGCGTGGATATGTTTAAGTCTGTTACAATTTAGAAATATATGTATTTGGGAAGC
Organism: Doryteuthis pealeii; assembly: GCA_023376005.1. NCBI lineage: Eukaryota > Metazoa > Mollusca > Cephalopoda > Myopsida > Loliginidae > Doryteuthis > Doryteuthis pealeii. Next base: position 80,361,781 of record CM042144.1, read on the forward strand.
ATTCTTTCATTTATACATGTAGAATTAATCAAAAGACACATCTCCTGTTTAACAATTTTATTTTGGGCCAACTCTTTAATGTTTGGGACCTGAACTTTGCTGGACTTATCCACGAATTCCACCCACACATTAAAAAGTTGGCCAGAAAACTCGAAAAGATAAAAAATAAAATTGTTAAGCAGGAGATGTGTCTTTTGTTTAATTCTATATGTACAATTTAGAAGGATATGCTTGGTTGTAAGTTGTACTTTGCATGTTGGGCACACTGGGGCATCATCCGCTGTCGCAGAAGTTGATGGTTAGAACTGGATTTCAGCCTCACACCACCTTGGGGACTCCGGCTCCTTATTTGTTTTCGGAGTTTATATATATATATATATATATATATATATATATATAATATATATATATTTTATTGTTTTTGTTTTTTATGCTGTGAAATATATAATATTGTATATTTTAAAATACACATTGAATATCATATTTATTTAATAGAAGGACTGGCGAAAATCTGCAAAAATGTTTTTATAAGATCCTTTCGCCTGAAGAGATAAGATAACATTGAAAGTGTTTGTATATATTTACCAACCCCTCCGCACGAGCAGGATGTGACACAAGGTCAATTTTTGGGCAGACTTTAACAGGTTTGAATTCAGAGATTTCCTTCTCCTGGACTGGTTGCCTAACCATGGTTAAAGAGCCCAGTCTACCTTTCTATTTACCAATAGCTGGAGGGAGAGTAGGTGGATGCATACCTTTCCCAAAGGTCTTAGTGCTAGGGGAAATGTAGACAGCCTCGTCTAGGATTTGAACTCGGGTCGACGAGTCCATCTCCTACGACTCTAGCCATTACACCACGTGGCTCCATAAGAAAGTGTTTGTAAGATTATAAGTATCGGCGGGTTTAGAATACTCTGACTATACCCCAATGTAAGATTCCCCCTGTAAGTGGTTTCTTGGACATGACACTAAACTGCATCCTGTGGTGAGGACTTTTCTGGAATTCTAGGACGCATGGAGTCACATCTTCATTTCCCTTACTCCCCCCCTGACTGATCCGGAAAGGTTGTACATGCAAAGGGGCTATTCGTGGAGCAAATATATCTGTTTGATGGTTTTGTATGGTTTGTTGGATTTTACGGCATGTTGGGGTATTTCATGCCGAAATTCTTTTGTTTTATTCATGCGTGATGTTTATTCAATTTTGTTATAAACTCAATTATTTAAACATATTCTTAAATCTCATTTTTTTTCTATTTGACCCATAGATGGGACCCTAACATGAGATCTATTTGAATATCATTAGAAAAGAATACGTAATATCACTAGGGTCGGCTTAGCTCAGTCGGTAGAGTGTCCGGCTGGGAACCTTAAGGTTCCTGGTTCGATTCCGGCCTTCGTCAACTCAGCGTATGAGTAGCACATGGATATGTGCGGTAAAGTAATGAGCTGATTGTAGGAGTGGCGCCCCGCCTCAGACGCCCAAACGATCTCCTTGGTCTAGCCCTAGTGAAAAGGGGATAGACTCCCTCGCTGATTGGCTGATACCGACTTTAGGCCACCCCGACGACTTTACCTACTTAATATCATATAACTAATTTATTTGTATTGAGAATAATTTATTGAAGCTATAAGTGTTTACTAAGGAATGTTATTATTAGTTACTTGAAAACTATGGGATAGCAATAGGTTTGGGGTGTTTTAAAGATTTAAAGGTAGCTGGATATTCTCGGTGGTTGTTCTTAGGGTTTTCACTTTCAACCCCATCTCATTTGGTGGTCGCGCTGAAAAGGAAGGAATTTAAGGAACAAAAAAGAAAGAGACAAAGGCAGAAGGTGGTTTTATGACTTAGGCTTTATTGACCGGGTCATAATCGCCTGTAGCAAGGGAATATCTTCCTGGCTAGTAGGAGCGACCAGACCCAGTTACGGCCTATGTTCGAATGGCCGAGATATTCTTTTGGGGGTCTGGAAACAGTCCTTTTTGTCGCACATGCGCGGAGGGTTCTTCTAGTGAAGGCCCATGGAAGTTTTTTTTATTTTCATTTTAATCTATTTTAATTTTATTTTAATCCTCACAAAACCATATAACAGTTGATTGGTTGGTTAGTTGGGTTTCACACCATATCAACCCTTGTTGGGTTATTTTATGCCGAAGACGTTTTGTTCTATTCATACTTGATGGGTATTCATTTTTTATAACTTAGTTTTTTAAACACATTTTTAAAAACTCTTTTTTTATTTAACTCATAAATGGGAGCCACACAGGTACTACCACTCCGGGCCAGAGTGGACATGTGAGTAATGGCATTGAAAGAGCTTCAGATTTTAAAATTCACCATTAGATGCAATTTAACGTCATACCCAGGACGCTAAGACCCTCCATTACCGCCTTCTTGTACATATATTATAAAAAGGGTTAGGGCTTGCTTTAAAGGCAATAGGGTTGGGACAATCATATAGGTGCTAGGGCTTGACGTGACCAGCCGATTGACTGGTGTGTACTTCTCCGACCGACCGTCTAGCCTAAAAATTTGAAATAAACCGTTGCATATCATGGACTGCTCAACTACCAGGGTTTCAGCCTTAAGCATCACGGGTCGCCACCCACGGCCAACAGGCGGCCCTATTAGGGGCATTTTAAACCTCTGCAAAGGTGCAGTCGGTGTATTATATTACCCCAGCTGATAGGCGGTCATATTACTCTGTGCAAACAAATGATTGCTATTAAGTTGAGATAATTACTTGAAACCATATAATTGTGCATAAATTACTGTAAGATAGAAATGATTGAAACGATACAAGTGTGCCCAAAAAACATCTTAAGAAACAACTAAACAAATAGTGAAAACTAACGTCATGCTGAAATATCACCGATGTTAAACAGTGATGATCCTGTTCAGTATTCAATCGGGTGACCACTTAAGCAATATCAGGTACTGTAAGCAACCTGTCCTTTATTATTAAAAAACGACTTGATTCAGCATTAAATTACCGAATAGGGTTGATATACCGTAAAACCAAGAAAAAATCCCCTCCAAAAAACTAGGCATTAAATAACCTTAAACGAGTTGACATGTCGTTAAAATCAATATAAGCTGCCTAAATAAAATGATACGCTGAATACATTAATGATCACATTTTCTTTGTTGTAATTGTTTTAAAGCACTGGGTTCCCAACCTTTTCAGTCCGACACCCACAAAATTCAACTCGCGATCTTAAAAGGACTTTTAAAAATCATCATCATCATCATCATCATGTCGCGCTAGCAGCCCGGATATCCATGGCAATCTATTGCTAACCGTCCCTATCATTCATTACCGTCACGTACATTTCTGATATGAACCTCTGATGATGAAGTTTATACTTCAAAATCGATAAGACAAAAATAACATCTTCTTGTTTTTATTTTTTATACGCATTGTAATGCCTTCAAATTATTAATATATTATAACATACTTAACAATGCTTCAAGCAATTTACCAATTACTTTTGTCTATAATCAGAAAGAGATTAAATATCAGGGTTAAATGAAGAAGTTGCCAGAAGGAGTTTATCAGATAAGTGATGGATTCATACTTGTGAATGTAGCGTACTCTTGTCATGTTTTATTTTGGCAAATATATGTGATTGCAGCAGTATGCAGTGCCAAACATGCTCACTACTTGCTGGGTATGGGTGATAAAGTTGAGGAATCATCCAGATGGAAACACGTGGTTCTTATTGAAGTCAAGAATGTGGCAAACAAGAAACTTGGACTTCTGAAAGCTGAAGATCAAAGAGTTCCTTTTGCAGTTTTAATGGTAATTCTTCAGAGAGAATAACCAAAAGTGGAAGAGGAAATTTTGGAAGTTGGGTAAAGGATGGGTAATCAAATTATCCTAGTGTGGTATATCCACAGGTCCCGCTAGTAATATAGATATGTCGATATTTTAAGACGGCTATACCCAGCTCAGTCGGTAGAGCGTTCTGCTAGAAACCACGAGGTTCCTAGTTCGATATCGGCTCCCGCCAACTCAGCATATGAGTAGCACAGGGATCTGTGCGGTAAAGTAAGGAGCTGATGGTAGGTGTGGCGTTCCACCTCAGATGCTAAAACAATCTCCTTGGTCTAGCGCTATTGAAAAGGGGATAGACTCCATCGCTGTCTGGCTGATACCGACTTTAGCTTCGGCTTGTGGGTGGCCCCACATTAAAACGAGGCCTTGTGGCCAGCCCATACAAGTGGGGTATGAGGCAAATACCCCCTTGATTTAAAGGGACAGGGTTGGATTTATTGCCCAATGTCTGAGACGCAGGGGCAATACCGATGGGATCTACGCATTTTGTTCACCTACCATCCCATGAGTCTCAGCTCGTGAGTGGTCCCATATTAAAATGACCTTGTGTCACACCTTCATACGTGTGATGCGTGGTAAATATCTACTGTTCTTAGCAAAATTCAGCAGGCCTCGGCCAAATTAACAGCGTGATCCCAGGGAGCGGCCCCCCTCAGGCAACACCTGTCCCCTCGATTTAAAGGGGTAGGGGTGCGTTTATCGCCCGGTGCCTGCGGCGCCCTAAAAAAGGAATGCCGATGGGATCCACGAATATCTTTTTACTAGCCATCGCATGAGTTTCGGTTTGTGCGTGGATTCCCACTTAAAAAAAAAACCTTATGTCGCATCTTGACCTGGTGGGAGGTTAAGGTAAATATCGAATTACTGTTCTTAGCTAGGAGAACCGGTTGTCCGCGATAATCTTACTGATGACGCTTGTATGAGATCAGAAGATCAGGCGATTTCTTTTTTAAATTACTCGCAATATGTTGAGAATTGAAATTTGAGGTATGAACGATGTTCAGTTACACTTATGTTTATATGTTCACTAAAAACATTTAAGTTTACAAATTTATTATGCCGACGAAAAATATTATTTGTAAAAAAAATAGGCATTGAAACATTTTACAGCGCATAATGTATTACATTATATTTTATTATGTTTTTATACAATACAGTGCTATTTTTCGTATTTAAAAGAACGTAACAAAAATTACAATGTTTGTGGGGTGTAACGAATTAATGGCATTTAAGTTTATTTCAATTGAGAAAATTAATTTGATATACGAAGAAATTGAGTTACGAGTGAAACGAATTAAATTTATAAGTCAAGGTGCCAGATTACATTTTTATTACTCTGGCTAGACGTATATTGAATTGTTTGGTTAAAATTCCAATGTACTTATATGATACAACATGACAATATACAATGAAATTAAAGTATACAGAAATAAGTGGAGAATGATGTAAGAAAATAATCAGCTGATTAACGGTACTTATAAAAGAAGGATCGAATATTCGAAGGAAGGATTCAATGCCAGAAAGGGACTACACAAGCAAGCACGACGCCGACCTTTTAGCTAACCGAAAAGTAGCCGGCCTTTCTTTCTTTCTTTCCTCTCCCAGGTTTGACAGTGAACTTACAGGCGGGAGCATCATTAGTTTACTAGATCTTATTATTCCGATTCTGTTATTATAAACATCTCTCTATCTCTCTTTGTGTCGATGACGCATACACACAATTGGATGGCAAAATAAATTTGTTGAAATGAGTTGCGCTCGAGTTTGTTTTTAAAAGACAGTTCAGGGTTACCCGGGATCTTAATTTAAGGGTCGTTTCCACACACGAAGAAACGGGTCTATATATATATTTACCAACCCCTCCACACGGGCAGGATGTGACACAAGGTCAATTTCTTAAGGGGAGTTTAGCAGGTTTGAATTCAGAGTTTTCCCTTTCCTAGACCAGTTGCCTAACCAAGGTTAAAGAGCCCGGTCTGCCCTACTATTTACCCATAGCTGGAGGGAGAATTGGATTCATACCTTTCCCAAGGGTATTAGCGCTAAGTGAAAATGCAGTTACCGCGTCCAGGATTTGAACTCGGGGCGACGAGTCCATTTCCCATGACTTTACCCATTACACCACGCGCTTCCGCGAAAACGGGTCTATATATAAGAATGAAGACCCACTACGTTACACTAGTGTATAGAGTGATTTCGTATATAAGTCGACCCTTGATCTAGGATCACTAAATTCTAACTTATGAGATTACCTGTCTTTTCCTCAGCGTATTGTGACATCGTTTTTTGTGGATAAGAAATTACTACCGAGTTATGTGAACTAGTCTACTAATTTCAGTGACTTACGATCCAATGTGAGGATGTCTCCTTCTTGTTAAAAATACTTAATAAGCATTGATGATTGATTGATTGGTTTTGAAGGTATAAGAATAAGATGTGGTGATTCTTATAATACGTTAGAAGGCCCAGAGTAACCTTCAAACGTAGGTGGATATACATGTAAAATAATCCAAACAAAAAGTTACATATAATAACAAATACAGACTTTATTGTCTGAGCACGTGGACATAACATTTTACAATACAATACAAAACAGATAGGACTAAAGTCCTAAAGAAATGATGAAGAGTTCATGAAGAAATTATTATTATTATTATTATTATTATTATTAGTTTTTCACACCAGCGTTAGCCGATGGTCTTTCACTGGTGTTTGAGTGACAACAAGTTTCCTCGGTTCTCCAGGACTCTCCTGAGTATTCCAGCTGATTTCAACAATGCTGTTGTCTGGGTGGTCAGTTCTTCCTCTGATTTCCAGTTATTTCGACCCATTAAAGTTTTTCACACCTGATTTAGCCGAAGATTCACTGGAGGCTGAGTGACAGAAAGTCTCCTCGGGTCTCCAGGACTCTCCTGAGTATTTTAGCTGATCTTAACAATGCCCTAGTTTGTATGGTCTCGATTCTACCTCTAATCTCATACTCACCTAGACTCTTTTCCAGACTCTTCGAGACCGTTCGAAGGGCACCAATTACAATTCGCAAGATATTTACCTTCATGTTCCACAAATTTCTCAGGTCCAAGTATTTGTTTATCTTTTCGCTTTCTTTTATTGCACTTGGTGTTCCACCGGGACGGCAAAATCCACGTGATGACATGTGTTGTTGTTGTTGTTCTTCTTCTTCTTCTTATTATTATTATTATTATTATTATTATTATTATTATTATTATTTACTCCTTTTGAGTTTTCACATCAGCATTAGCTGATGGTCTTTCACTGGAGTCTGAGTGACAGCAAGTCTCCTCAGGTCTCCAGGACTCTTCTGAGTATTCTGGCAGATTGCAGCAGTGCAATGTTCTGAATGGTTTCAATCCTTCCTCTGATATCCAAACTTTCCCAGCCCTTTTCTAATCCTTTTGGGACTGTTCCAAGTGCACCAACTACAATTGGTATAACTTTCACTTTCATATTCCATAACTTTTTCAGTTCTCTGGCAAGGTCCAGATATTTGTCTATTTTTCATTTTCCTTTAACTTCACCCTGTGATCTGCTGGCACTGCAAAATCCACTAGTTGACAAGTTCTTTCTTTTTTGTTTATCAACACTAGGTCTGGCATTCTTGTTGGGATAAGGTGATCCGTTTTTATCTCAAAGTCCCAGAGAATTTTGTGCGTTTCGTTCTCAAGAACAGATTCTGGTTTATGCATATACCATTTTGTTGTTTGGTCAAAATTTAATTTTTTGCATAATTCCCAGTGGATCATCTTCATTATTGTTATTATACAGTTTTTCACGCCAGCCATAGCCGGTGATTCACTGGAGGCTGAGTGACAGCAAGTCTCCTCAGGTCTCCATGACTCTTCTGATTATTATTATTATTATTATTATTATTATTATTATTATTATATGCCGATATTAATTTGGCATAAAAATTAATTCTTTAGAATTCGACCTATTCACGAGTACATCCGGTAAATTTGAATGGTTGACTTTTAAGAAATAGTCAAGGGTGGAGTGGGGAGGGTCTTTGTCAATTGTAACTGTAGATTTTCAAAGGTCATTTGTGCTGTCTATGATTGAAAAGATTAATGAGATGCTCTTTTTTTTAAAAAGTTTTGTTATTTACTTTAAAAAATTTGATATTTCATTCGTTGATTTTACGTTAAAAAAAACGTCGTCCCTTGATTATGAAAAGAGACGAGATTAAAGAAAAAATGGCTGCATCGTCCGTCCAATGAAGAACGATAATTAGAATTTTACGCTTCTAAGAAATTGTCGATGTAGCAAGAGTTAATCATGTTTTGTATCCTGTTATTCAGGTCACTAACCCTAAGCAATAGAAGAGAATGTACATTACTAACAACTATAAAAAAATAAGCGACCCCTGGGCTTTAATATAATAAAATATATTAGATCAGAAAGATTATTTAAACTAAATAAGAACTAATATAAAATATTACACTTATTCAAATGTTACTTTTTATTAGTATTATCTGCTTTATTCGGACTATTGTCCCCATCTTCATTGTTATTTGTACAACATCTCGGCCGATATGCCCTCCGGCCTTCTTCAGGTATTTCTTATCGGACTCGGGAACCTTCCCTGACTCGGGGAACCTTCTTTTCGAACTCATGAACTTTCTTGTCGTAATCGGGAGCCATCACGAAACTTTGAACCTAACCCTTTATTTAGTCCACGGGGGTATCCTGTTCTCATTCCGCTAACCATAGCTGGGGTAGGAGTTGTGTTAATTATTTTTCTAACTGCCTCTACTCAGGATTGAACTCGGGATCCAGAGATAACTGTCATTTAGAACTGTCTTAACCTAACTACCTTATCCACTAGGCCATGTGTCCAATTGGAGTCCGAGAAGGTTCCCGAGTCCGACAAGAAATACCTGAAGAAGGCCGGAGGGCATATCGGCTGAAACGTTGTACAAATAACAATGAAGATGGGGACAATAGTCCGAATAACGCAGATAATACTAATCTTCAAGCTTCATCTCAAACATTCAGAGAAATATTATTTTTTATTGATTTCTATATAATAAAAAAATATACATAGTATTGCTCTTATACGTTTGAGAATAACATGATAGCATTAGAAATCAGTAATAGCAAATAATTATTTATTAAACCCAGTTTTGTTAAAATCATGATGCAAATTATTCCTACCATATACTACAAATATTCAGAGAAATAGTAAATCTGTGTTATGCAAGATGTTGTTTCTTTACATTTTCCTATTGTTGTTCATGAATAGCTGAATCACTATTTTTAATGTAATAAAATATTAGATTAGATTAGAAATATAAGGATATTACACTTATTTTAATATTATCTTAATTGATTTCTATATAAAATTATAGATAGAATTGCTTTTAATACATTTGAGAATAACATGATAGCATTAGAAATCGGTAATAGCAAATAATTATTTATAAAACCCAGTTTTGTTAAAATCCTTATGCAAAGTATCCCCACCATATACTATGTAAATCTGCATTTCTTAGAGATATACAACACATATTTCAGGATTTTAAATGCATTGATAATATGGGTAGTGTTGCGGTAAATCTAACTCAGACTTTAATAGAGACATCGTTAATAAATAAGATGCTAATTAAGATTAAATAATGACTATTTCATAATCGTTGAGAATATAACATAAATAACTAAAGAAATCTTGACATCAATGGCGACGTAGTTTATAATAAGATATCAAAGCATTAATTTAAAAAATCTACCCGATCCAGTAATAAGATAATATCACGTCGGGGTCACCAGTTGTAAATCCCGAGTACTTTTACGACCATTGTTGTGGTCGACTTGGGCCAAAAAGGGTACGTGTTCGTATCACGTCGGGGTCACCAGTTATAAGATTCAATGGTTATGACAAAGTCATAACTTGTTGGAACGCGAACAAACTCCGACACAGGTTGATAGACAAATCATTTAATAGGTATACAGTACAAGGATAAACAGGGTACATAATACATAGAGGTGTACATAAACATACATACAAAAGTAGAGATAATGACACATTCATGAATGGTAAAATACAAGATATTTAGGTATCAAAGAGATACCTAAATGTACATAAAAACGTATTTACGGATACATGACTAAAGGATAGTCATATATCGTATAAGAGACTTACTAGCGGTGAGTGGCCAGTGTTAACGGCCGAAGCCCCAACAAGAAAGGGGTAGACCGTGTCTAACCCATGTGGTCTCGTAGCGAGCAGCAGGCAAAGAGAGTGAGAAGTTCAAATCAGGCGCTTAAATACACCAGGCCCCTAGCGGGAACCAGCGACACTAAACGGACAGACAACTCCCCAGGCAAATACGAAAATAATTCCTACAACCGGTTCTCTTTTCAACATTCAAGCTAGCTTTTAGGATTTAAAGTGATAATTCAGAAATTATCTAATCTTAAGATTTCCTGTGTATATTTCATTCAACCTTTTGTCCGTTAACTCTTCAAAGGGGGGCAGCTGGATTCCACAACCCGTATTCTGATTTACTAAGTAATTTTGTGTAATTATTCTATACTTAACAAAGGTCCTGAAACTTATTCTTTTCAAACGTTTGTGCTACGTTTGAATTCCAGTAATTATAGTTTAAGGGATTACTAGTATCTTTATTCTACTAGATCATTTTTTGTAATTATTGACAAAGGTCGGAAAACAGTTTCTTCCAATTGTTCGTGCTACGTTCGAATCTCAGGTATTCTAGTTCGGGGAATAACCCTAACGTCTTATAGTGTCACACTAGTACCTATATTATTGTCCTAAACCTATTGCCCTCATGGCCAGGCCCAACCCTTTTTATCAAGCCGGTAGCTGAGGGTCATAATGTCCTAGGTATGACGTTAAACTCCATCTAAAAATGAAGTTCACATTTTGGAGCTCTGGATATTGTGGGTTATTCCTTCCCCACCATTACTCCCAGGTCCAAAATGAGTTCTAACAATTCTAACAAAAGGAAAATGTGTTTTAGAATAAATTGAGTTGCCATCAAGAATAAATAAAACAAAAACGACTTCGGCATAGAATAACCCAAAAAGGATTGAAATGCCGTAAAATCATATAAACTTGCCAGGGTAATTTTTACTTTTAATTGTTAAAATTCCTAGCATAAAATTGTGCGTGCGCATTATCTGAAATTAACTTAATTGTTAATAAGAACACATTTTATGATATTTTTTGTTAAAGCATGCAGTTGTATTGTTTTCGAAACGATTCTAAGATTTGTATATTTTGCACGGACACATTCAAAATGGCTACCGTCTTGTTTCAAAGTGAAAGTCAGTTGGCTAAATTCCTAGCATAAAATTATCTGAAATGAACTTAATTGATATTAAGAACACATTGTATGATATTTTTTTCTGTTAAAGCATGCAGTTGTATTGTTTTCGAAAAAGTTTCTAAGATTTGTTTATTTCGCATGGAGACTTTCAAAATAGCTACCGGGTTAATTTCAAAGTGAAAGTCAAGGGAGGTTACTCTAATTGCCTTATTTTACTAGGAATTTTGACGACTAAAGGTGAAAATTACCCTTGCCAGAAGATTAGACATAGTGTTAATTAAGAAGAAAAAGAAGAAAATAACTTCTTATCTTGTGGAATTTGCCTTTCCAGTAAACTAGAGTAATAATAATAATAATAATAATAATAATAATAATAATAATAATAATAATAATAAAGAAAGTGAAAACATAAGCAAATACTTGGATATCCGGCATAAAATAACCCAGCAAGGGTTGACATGCCGTAAAATGCAACCATCCAACCATTTTCTTCATTAAATCTTGTGCCAGACTTAATCGAGATTAGTGATTCAAATCCACACATGTACATGCATGTCTCTAGACTATTTGTATTACTATTGTACGTATAACTAATTAATGAGAAAAACGAACTCCACTCTTGGGACGATATCGGTTAAACCGCGTGTGGTGAGAGCATTCTTTTCATTGATTTAATGCTATGATATTACTCGTCCCAAGAGTAAGAGTTAAATAAAATCTCTTATATTATGGCTTTAATGACAATTTCCTACCACTAAGCCAAGCATACGCACACACATGCCCGCACACACACACACACATACACACACACACACACACACACAAACACACACACACACACATATATATATATATATATATATATATATATATATATACATATATATATATACACACATATATGCGTAAAATACATATATATACATATATATATATATATATATATAGAAGTACGATGAGGAAATTATATATATATATATTTGTATATACACACACACACACACATATATATATATATGTATATATATATATTTGTATATATACACACTCCCCGCATACGTATATATATGCATGCACACATACATATATGCACTCATATGTATATACGCACACCTGCATATATATACGCACATGCACATATATACACACATACACATATATGTATACACAAATATACATGCACACACAAATATATATGTACATATACACACACGCATATATGTATATATGCACACATATAGACATACATATATACATACACACACACACACACATATATATATATATATATATATATATAGTAAGTAAGTAAAGTCGTCGGGGTGGCCTAAAGTCTGTATCAGCCAGACAGAGAGGGAGTCTATCCCCTTTTCACTAGCAATCAAAGAGATTGTTTTGGCGTTGGGTTGGAGAGCCACACCTACCAATAGCTTCTCACTTTACCACATAGATCCCCGTGCTAATCATACGCTGAGTTGGCGAGGGTGGGTATCAAACCAGGAACTTTGTGGTTCCTAGTCGGGCGCTCTATTGACTGAGCTAAACCGGCTCTCTCTCTCTCTCTCTCTCTCTCTCTCTCTCTCTCTATATATATATATATATATATATTATATATATATATATATATATATATGCTCACATATATACACATATATACACACATGTATATATATATAATATATATATATATTTATACACACATACTATATATATAGTATGAATACATATATATATATATATATATATATATATATATATATATATATATATATATATATATATATATATATATATATATATCATATGTCCGTTGGGGACACTTTTGTTACCTTCTGATCTGTTTTTTTCCGGAAGAAAAAATTGAAACAAAAGACAGTTACCAATAATGATATAGTGTTTTCTTTGTGAATTTCTCCCGAGGGAATTAACTTCTCAAAATTGACCCTATTGTTAGCCAACGTGTGTGGAAGTCTACGTTCTATCATATTACGATAATTAAAACCACAACAACAGCATCATTTTCTGTTTTGTGTTTATAATTTTTCGGGAAAGAAGAAACATAAGATTGCAACTATATCAGGTTGTATAGGATGACTCTCGTGATATAATGTTTAAAGAACAAGACTCAGGTTCAATGATGTTAAGCAGAGATGGGCCTGTTCAATACTCAGATGGGTGACCACTTAAGCAACAGTAGGTGCTGTGAGCAAAAATTAGCCTTTTGATTATCAAAATTACTTGGTTCGGCATTAAATGTCCCGAAACAAAAAAAGTATAATTATCATCATCATCATCAGGTCTCGCTGAATGCACGGATTCCCATGTCTCTCTATCGCTACCCGGCCCTATAGGTCATCGCTCCTGACAGATCTTCCACGCAGAATCCAGAATCCGCACAGACCTGATTGATGTATGTTTTTACTGTTGTGTCCATGTGTAGGTTAAAGCAGATTGCATTGATTTATAATTACTTTGTTTGATTTGTTTAATGGCACATCAACCTGTCTAGGGTTATTTTTGTCCGAAGGTTAGGGAACTACGTTAAGTGTTCACTTAGATTTAGATTTTATGAGTAGTTCTTTCTTAAGAAGCTTTTTTGCACATATTACATCAAGTATTCCTGTCTAATACAAATAATTCGCTCACAATTGAATAGTTTCAAGTATCCCTATCTAATACTAATAAGTATATGTTTTTAAATAATTATTTCTATTTAATATCCATTTGCATATGCATACAAGTAACTAATAATAATCCTTAGTAAACAATTTTTGATTCAAGTAAGTATTCTTAATACAAATAAAACTTTTATTTTATTATTCTTTTTTATTGGAAAGATTTTTTCTCAAATGCCTCATATTCTTATCTGAAAATAGAGAGAAGATAAAGTTGGTTGGTTGGTTGGTTGGCTTTTACGTCATGTCAACCCATTCGATCATTTTATGCCGAAGACGTTCTTATTTTATTCATTCTTGATGGGTACTCAATTGGTTTTAAACACGTATATTCTGCTTAATCAATATATGAGACCCTAACAGGTATTGCCACTCCTGGTCAGAGTGGACCTGTAAACAATGGTGATGAAGGGGAGCTTCACATTCCCCAGAACTTCAGAGCTGGAACTTCACCATCAGATAGAGTTTAACGTCATAATCAGGACATGAAGACCCTCAGCCACCACCTTCTATTACATATATGATAAAACGGGGTCGGGACACCCATGTAAAAACTAGAAATGTAACCTGTTGGTTTACCTATTGAGCTCGGGGTAGATAATTGTGGCCAGAAAGAAAGTTTAGTTTGCAAATCTAATTAATTTTTTTTTTAAATGAATACGACCGGGGAATTAAAAAAAGTCATTAAAATCATTTTGCTAAAATTTGCAATTAAGGAAAAAACTGACCCGTCTTACATATAAGCCAGCCGTTAGTTGCTGAAAATTAACATATGAATAAAGTGGGAAGTTCAATCCACTGCTCACACTCTCCAATCTCTCTCACTTTGGTCCTATCTTGGGCTAGACGGGCGGTCGGAGAGGCCCCCTCCGATCAATCGGCTGGTCACGTCAAGCCCTAGCACCTATATGATTTTCCCAACCCTATTGTCCTTATGGCAAGCCCCAACCCCTTTTTATCATATGGGTGATAGAAGGTGGTGGCTGCGGGTCTACATGTCCTGGGAATGACGTTAAACTCTATTTGATGGTGAGATTCCAGTTCTGGAGGTTTGGGGAATGTGGAGCACACCTTCATCACCATTGCTCCCTGGGCCACTCTGACCCGGAGTGGTAGTACCTGTTAAGGTCCCATCTATGGGTTAAATAGAAAAATGTATTTATAAATGAATTGTATTATCCATTAAGAATTGATTTATTTCAAAACTTTATCGGCATTAAATGACCCACTGAGGTTGATATGCCGTAAAACCAAACCAAACCAAACCAATCTCTCTCTCTACGCTCACAGAGAAAAGTAACATATATAATGAGTAGTTAATCAAGATATATACATATATATATATAGAGACAGACAGACAGACAGACAGAGAGAGACAGAGAGACAGACAGAGAGAGAGAGACAGACAGACAGACAGACAGACAGACAGAGAGAGAGAGGGGGAGAGAGAGGGGAGGAAAGTGACTGGTAGAATGTGAAGTAAGAAACGAGTGAGGTTTTGACTAAATTGCAAATTACGACTAATTAGAATTTAAAAAATGCAACTAACATTACTGTTATGACCTGTTTAAGGGTCACTAAATAAATACTCAACACGGAGATAAAAGTAGACAACAGATGTATGCAGCATATATCAATGTACAAAATGAGGAGGGTTTCCTTGGTACCAGCATACACGAAGACATGCATTTGCTACTTCTCACTTGAGCAGCTTTGCACTGATAAATATACCCTTTGGGTAAGTCCATTGTTCTGGTCATAGGTGAGTCACCTACAACAATTACTTAATCCCAAAATTAAGAAATATTTTGGGATGTATTTTGTGTGATTAAACTAAATAGGAAAAGCCTTTAGTAAACAATCATTGATTCACTCAGCTTTAGTATAATAATAGATAAAGAGAAGATCAAGTAACTACATGAAACAAGTACACTGAAAAGAGCAACTTTAAACCCAGTGACATTTTATGTGATATAAAGGTTTTACACTCTAATTCATCTCTAACCTTTTTTATTATTTACGAAGTTATTCTTATTCTGGCTCACTGGCGTTAAATTGGTTATATTAACTGCTATTATTAACTAGTATACTTACCTGATGTAGAGCTCTCAGGGTCTATGTCCTGTGTCCAGTGGTTTCGACCAATGGACGGGTTATGTATATTAATATAGTAATATCAGCGTGATACTAGGGGTGTATCACTCCATGCAAGCGGCAGGGCTGGGTTTATTGCCCGAATTTCCGAAGGGATCCACGCATTTTTTTACTGGCCACGCATTGGACCAGTAAGATATTAATATCAGCGCGATCCCAGGGGGCCATTCCCCCAGGCAACACCTACCTCCTTGATTTAAAGGGATAGGGCCGGGTTTATTGCCCAGTGCCTGAGTCTCCTTAATAGAGGAATGCCGACGAGTTCCACGCAATTTTTTCACTGGCCATGTATGAGCTTCGGTTTGTTCGTAGTCCACCCGTTAATGATCCTTGTGTTAATTGGCATGGTGGGATGCCAGTAAATGACTTATTAAGTCGTTAGTTAATTAAACAGTAAACTGGCTGGTTACTTCTTACTTTCGCTGTATCTCTTGTTATCAAACAACAGTGTCAAGATACGAAAGCCCTGAGCGATCTTAACTCTTGTAGAATAGGCGTAGTCAGTAGCAATCAACATGTTCAATAGCTAGAGAGCAGTCATGAGTAAACTGCGACCCACGGACCATATGCGGCCCACCGTGATTTACTGTTATCGTCTAAAGAAATGAACATGGTGACCAGAGTTCAAATTCAGGACGGGGTTGCTTGCGTTTCACTTGCTAATGCCCTTGGAAAAGACATGGATCTATCTCTTGTTCCCACACCTAGATTTGAGTAAATAGTAAAGCCGACTGAGATTTTACGGTAACTGGTTTAGGGGAAGGAAAACTCTTTGTTGCATATCAAAAATATATTGCTTAAAACTGCCTTCGTTACCCAGTTATAAAATGTCAACAAATACAACAAAAATCTCTAAATCAAAATTTTAACTTAAAAGATTTTAACTTAAAAAATAATAAAAAAGGTTAGAGATGAATTAAAGTGTAAAATTTTTATAACACATAAAATGTCACTGAGTTTAAAGCTTTTACTTAAAAGCTTTTACTTAAAAGCTTTTATTAAAAACTTTAAATTAAAAGCTATACATTAAAAGCTTTCAATCAAAAGCTTTAAATTAAAAGCTTTAAATTAAAAGCTTCACGTCAAAAGCTTTAAATTAAAAGCTTTAAATTAAAAGCTTTAAATCAAAAGCTTTAAATTAAAAGCTTTCAATCAAAAGCTTTAAATCAAAAGCTTTAAATCAAAAGCTTTAAATTAAAAGCTTTAAACCAAAAGCTTTAAACCAAAAGCTTTAAATTAAAAGCTTTAAATCAAAAGCTTTAAATTAAAAGCTTTAAATCAAAAGCTTTTAAATTAAAAGCTTTAAATCAAAAGCTTTAAATCAAAAGCTTTAAATTAAAAGCTTTAAATCAAAAGCTTTAAACTAAAAGCTTCAAATCAAAACCTTTGAATAAAATGTTATAAATCAAAACCTTTAATTTCCGAGGTTAAAAAATTAACAAGCGTCTGTGTGAATTCAACTAGAGAAGAACAAAATCGGTGGCCCTGAACAGTTGATTCTTTTTGCTGTTGTTGGCCTTCTTGCTCCATTGCACTTGTACCAACCATGTGTGACAGTTATCCACATGGAAAATATATGAACATTAAAAATAAATAGAGGAACCAATGCCTATGTGTTAAATCAACGAGCTGGAGACGGCAATTTGATCATCAAATAAGTTCAATACAATCATTCTTTTTATTGTCAAACTGTATTCCTATTAGTAGTATGAGTTGAATAAACAGTGTATTTTGTTTCCTCTTAACATTGGGTTTTCAAAAAAGCAGTATAAGGCACCTTTTACAAGAGATCAAACGACAGATCATCGCTTGTGACTGTACATAGAATCAGATGAAACGCCCGAAATCGTCTTGAAAATTCTCGTTGTTAAGAAAGGTCTCGAACAACAAATTATAGCAAATATATAAAATAAAACACATCGCAATATATTTCTGTCTTAGAGATTTAGAGAGCATACACGTGAAAAGGGTGCGCATGTTAATATGTACAACCTATTCAAAACTAGACCTGACTAAACACAACGACTGGCATTTTTTAATTCAGTATAAAATAGCGATCATATATCCCTTGGTAAACCTCTGAAAAATGGAAAAAAATTTCAACACAAGCCATTGTTATCAGGTGCAACCCCACATTTTCACGCCAGACCAATAGTTTAAAAGTTTGTTCAACTCCATTTGTTTATTGGTTGGATATTTTTTTCAAAACGAGGCAAATATTTAAATTATACTTATGATATAGAATATTTCAGTTGATTACATAAATGTGCCTATGTGCACAAGGTAACAACTTATATTTAAAAAAAATGTCTACCTATGATTAGAAAAGTTGTACCATCTACTTACCTACATACATACATACCCATCTATCTATCTATCTATCTATCTATCTAGATAGATAGATAGATAGATAGATAGATACCAACCCTCTGCAAATGTAGGATGTGACACAAGGTCAATTTTTAAGCGGAGTTTAACATATTTGAATTTAGATTTTTTATTCTCCTAGACTTTTTGCCTCACCAAGATTAAAGAACCCAGTCTGCCCTACTATTTGCCCATAGCTGGAGGATGAATAGTTGGTTTCATACCTTTTTAAAGGATATTAGCGCTATGTGAAATGCAAACAGTATAGTCCAGGATTTGAACTCTTCCCGCCGTGTCCATTTCCTAACACAATAACCATTACACAAAGCGCCTCCACTCCACATGAGTAGGATATGGTAACTTTCACAAAATATCAAAGGACAGCAAGCCTTCTAAACATTCTGGTGTCCACATTAGTATTCTCGTTCATCTTAATCAACTGATTGATTTTAGCACCATGTTAATCCGTCTAGGGTTTTATATGCTTAGAGGTAAGGGAATTGCGTTCATTGTACATTTATATCTATAAATATAAAAAATGTTGTTCTGGTTCCAACGGGAGAAAATTCAATATTTTATAAAAATTATTATTACACAGCCATTATAATAGAAAAGTTGCAGAAACACACACAACCTATTAAATATCGGATATATTCTGCCAAAATAATAATTCAATGCCTGAAGAAGACAACAGATCAGAAACACGTGTCGCATATGTAAGATAAAAATAATTTTTTTTTAATTTTCTGAGAACATAATACATTTTGCGGACCTTCTTTTTTATAAATATAAATATATCTATATCTACATTAATATTTATAAATTTATAAACATTTATATTTGTACTTTTTGTGTAGTTGGTTGGTAGGTTGGTTGGGTTTTCCGGCAGGACAACCCTTTTGGGGTTATTTTATGATGAAACATTTTGTTTTATTCCTTCTTGATGGATATTCAAAAAATATTCTTTTCAAACGCAATTTTTAAAATCATTTTAATACTTAAAAAAAATCTATTTAACCCATATATGTTACCCTAACATGTACTACCACTCCGGGTCAGAATGGACCTGGGAGTAATGGCGATAAAGGGGCACTCCATATACTCAGGACACTAAGACCCACAGCTAACGCCTTCTATCACATATTTGATAAAAAAGAGTTGGGGTATTTACAATAAGGACTTTTTGTATACTGTATTAGATTAGAAAAAACGTTTTGAAAATTAATCCGTTGGACCCGAGAAGTTAAGGCGTAAACAGGTGCAAGCGCATTTACCTTAACTGTCCCTGTGAGTGATCTGGTTATACAAAAGACGTATTAGCAAAGAAATGAAATAAAGAAATAACCACAAAAAAGATGCCTCAGAGTTTATTTCCCCGACAAGAGATGTAGATCCGTGTTTGGGTGTGCATGTGGGCACCCATAAAGAAAAGAGATGCAACAGTGAAGTGTTGTGGCTTAGACCAGCATCTGGTTGGTTTGCAGCTTCTTAGATCATTGTTTGTGGCTGGACACAGAATCGGATAAAACGGCCGAAATCGTCTCAAAAAGAGCAAAAGAGATTAAAGCTTTTCTTCAGGAAAGACATAAAATCAATGAGATTGCCAACAAACAGACCAGATCTAAGTCCAATTGAAAATGTATGGTGGAATATTTTTTTTAAATGGTCCATGACAAGACACCGTCCACCAAAGATGATCTATTAACTGACATTTGGGAAACTTGGAAACACTTTTATAAAGAATTAAATGTATTAAATGGCCTAGTGGATAAGGTTAAGACAGTTCTAAGTGACAGTTATCTCTAGATTGCAGGCTCAATCCTGATCAAGAGCAGCAATAACATAGAATAATAATTAACACAGCTTAACGCCCCTACCCCAGCTATGGTTAGCGGAATGAGAACAGGATACCCCCGTGAACTGAATAAAGGGTTATGTTCAAAGTTCCATGATGGCTCCCGATTACGACAAGAAGGTTCCCGATTGCTACAAGAAAGTTCTCGAGTGCGAAAAGAAGGTTCCCGAGTACGAAAAGACTGTTCCCGAGTCCGAGAAAGTTCCCGAGTCCGACAAGAAATACCTGAAGAAGGCCGGAGGGCATATCGGCCGAAACGTTGTACAGATAACAATGAAGATGATGACAATAGTCCGAATAACGCAGATAAAATTAAATTTAAATTAATAAATTCAACGCATGAAAGAATTAAGCCAGAGAATGGGCAACTAAGGGTATTTGCCTCTCATCCCACTTATGAGGGCGTGACACAAGGACATTTTATGTGGGCCCACCCACAAGCCTAAACTAATGGGTAGTAGGCACAAAAAATTCGTTGATACGCTCGGCATTCCTCCTCAAGGGGGTGCCTCTAGCATTAAGCAATAAACCCAGCCCTGTCCCTTTAAATCAAGGGGTCAGGTATTGCCAATTAATTTTACTTAACCGGTCCAGAGGCCGAAGGAAAAATACCAATAATTTGAATAATTTAATCTATTTTTTTTTTTTTTAAATATTTTATGAAGCCAGAATGTTATTAAATAGAAGCTATTAAATAAAAAAAAATTGTTTTTCATCTCATCTGTTATTAGTTTATTTACTGCTAAATAAAAAAAACCAAGTGAACATCCTTTAAATATGTTAATTTCATAATTTTTGCCAGCAGTAGTATTATAATAGTATTAGTATTATAATAGGGAACATTATTTGCAAATAATTTAGAGAAAGTAGTCTATAATTAGCATTCTCTATCGGTAGAGTGTCCGCCTGGGAACCACAAGGTTCCTGGTTCGATACCGGCCCTCGCCAAGTCAGCGTATGAGTAGCACAGGGAACTGTGCGGTAAAGTAAGGAGCTGATGATACGTGTGGCGCCTCACCTCAGACACTAAAATAATCTCCTTGGTCTAGTGCTAGTGAAAAGAGGATATACTCCCTCGCTGTCTGGCTGATACCGACATTAGGCCACCCCGACGACGACTTTGCTTACTTACACTAACAATGCTATGTACTATTTTTGTAGTAAAATGGTGAAAAACAAAAATTGGGTCATTATATTGGTAAGAAAGGTTTCGAACGATAAATCATATTATAATGGAGATTATGCAACTGTCTGTCTGTAACCCAAACTATGTCACGACTGACGTAACGATTTCCTTAGCTATTTAAGTTATATTCTCAATGATTATGAAATAGTCATTGTTTAATCTTAATGAGCATCTTATTTATTAACGATGTCTCTATTAAAGTATAGCTAAGTTAGATTTGCCGCAACAAAGCCCCTATTATTAAGGCACATAAAATCCCGAAATATGTGTTATATATCTCTAAGAAATAAAGATTTACATTGTACATGGTGGGAATAATTTGTATAGTGATTATTAAAAAAAACTGGGTTTAATAAATAATTATTTGCTTTTACTAAGTTCTAAAACCATCATGTTATTCTCAAACGTATTAAATCAATCCTGTATACAATTCTATATAGATATTAATTAAAATAACTTAAGTGTATCTATTATTATACTAAAGCTGAGTTAATCAACTTTTGCTTCCTAAAGGCTTTTTTACTGTTTAATTTAATGACACGAAAATTATACTAAATTATTCCTTACTTTTAGGATTGAATTACGTCTGAAAAAAATTCTGTTTTAATTGGTTCTAATTAGTCATAATTAGCAATTAAGTAAAAAAAAAAACGACCAATCTCTTACTTTACACTCTGTCTATCACTTTCTTTCCCTATATGTATCTCTTAACTACCTCCTCGTTATATAATCTTAGTTTCTCTGGAGAGTAGAGAGAGAGAGAGAGAGAGAGAGAGAGAGAGAGAGAGAGAGAGAGAGAGAGAGAGACGGGGGAATTTAAAATGTATTTCTATGTTAAATTTCACAACAGCTTAAATGAGGTCAAACATTCCCTTTCTTAGAAACCTTACAAAGTGATTTTAAGGTTTCGTCCGACCGTATTTATCTATCTTAAAAATTTTATTCGCTTTGCTAACACTCTTTCCCCTAATCTCAGTTATCTACCTAGAGCTGAATGGATGACCCAAGGGGGTCACGTTTTGTCTAATATTTATATATTCGTTCTCATTCAGCTCCGTTAGTTTTTCTAATTTGATATAATATTTTATTACGTTAAAACGTAAATACTTGTGCCCCGGGGGCGCATACATTTGCTAGTTATTGTATAGTTATTACTGCACCAGACAGATTTGTCTATATGCTTAGAATATAGAATTTTTCAGGTAATTACATACATGTGCGTATGTGTACAAGGTAAAATTTATTTAGTAATATGTCTCAACGTATTAAAGTAGATAAGTAGAAAAGTTGTATCCAAGTGTTGAAATTTACTTTTAATTTCAGGTTGTTTTACTATTATAAAAAAAATGAAATAATATTTATTCAAGAAAAATTAAATCATGTCAAACTAACTATATTTGATAACATAATTTTAGAGATACCTACGTTAATAACTAGACAAGACAAATGTGTCTACATGCTTAGAAGATAGAATATTTCGGATAATTACTTACCTCTGCGTATGTGTACAAGGTAACATTTGCTATTTAAAAATCTACCTAACTCTAAGTAGAAAAGGTATATATATGCATATACACTCATACACACACACACACGCACATATACATATATATGTGTTTTTATATGACTGATATAAATTTGAATGTGATAATTTTGCGTATATATTATTAATGCCGTGATTTGATCTTATTAAACTATTTGGTTAAGCCGTAAATTTTTTTTTTACCTAATGGATTTTGATTAGAGAGTAATTTAGAAAACTATTTACATGGGGAAACTAATAAGGGGTCTGCTAATATTTTAAGTAACTTTAATTATATATATATATATATATATATATATATATATATATATATATATATATATTGATTGTAAAGTAACTCCCTTCCCTATTTTTAAAATCTTATAATTTACTTCTGAATCATTATTTTTTTACAAACAATGAATATGAGAAGAACACACATAACATAAAGTTTTATTTCAAACTACATATGGGCGCCTGCGTTCGCCTCCAGCCTCTCGAACCGCTCGGAAATTAGAATTAAATTAGAGTTAAACGTCCATACGTCTTTATAAAGTAAGTAAAGTCGTCGTGGTGGTCTAAAGTCGGTATCAGCCTATCAGCGAGGGAGTCTATCCCCTTTTCAATAGTGCTAGACCAAGATGATTGTTTTGGCGTGTGAGATGGAGCGCCAAACCTACCAGCAGCTCCTTACTTTACCGCACAGGTCAATGTGCTACTCATACGCTGAGCTGGCGAGTGTCGGTATCGAACTAGGAACCTTGTGGTTTCTAGCCGAACGGTCTACTGACTGAGCTAACACGGCCCTTTTTGAAACAAAATAATCAAACAGAAAAGAAAAAGACACATAGATTTAATTGCCATATATTAAGAAACATACAATACAGAATTGTGAAAATGTAATTTCATATGAAAAAATTATAAATCTTGACACACCTTGTATTGTGAAAAAAAAGAAATTACATTCATTGTTCATTTCTATCTTGGTAAATACAGCTTCAATCTCGATACTTTTATGACCCACTTTATATATATATATATATATATATATATATATATATATATAAGTTAAAAGAAAGGAAATGGGCATGAGTATAGATAAAAGGATATGAAAACACCACAAAATGCTGTTAAAGTGAAAACATTTTATAAAATATTCATTGCTGATATTGAACAATATTTCGATTTTATAAAAATCATCTTCGGAGCATAAACAATATACAGAGCATAAACATATACGGAGTATAAACAAGCTCTGAAGATGATTTTTATAAAATCGAAATATTGTTCAGTATCAGCGATGAATATGTAACAAAATGTTTTCACTTTAACAGCATTTAGTGGTGTTTTCATATCCTTTATCTATACTCATATATATATATATATATATATATATATATATATATATATATATATATATATATATATATACACAAAAACAACAAGATTTGGTATTAAATAACCGACAAGCTTTGATATGCCATTAAACAAAAATAACTAACCACTTACTGACGAATGTTCTTGCTGATCATGACACACTGATCTGTTTTTTTGTTTTTTGTTTGTTTGTTTTTGATATGGAACGGGTCATTCATTTAAATTTCGAAGTCTCTGAATTTCATTCTATAAGAAATTGTCTAGTTTGGGCATAGAACCTTGAGTTGCATGATTGAATCGTAATTGCTAAATTCCTCCCAACCAGTCATGACTATTCGTGTCCTTCCTTTGAGTTAACTTGTTACTTTCATTCATATGATTGATGTCCCTTAATCAATCTCTTTTAGTCTACATTGTTTTCCTTTACTGACTCATGTCTATCTTAATATCATTTGTTCTTATTTGTATTTGGCCATCATTCATAGGAATCTCTACAAATTTATTTTCCATCATGGATATGTCAATCTATTTACCTTTTTTTTTTTTTTATTTGGTTCCTGAAAGGTTCTTATAGTGGGTTATATTCCCGTTTTGGGGGGACCGGTTTAGATCAGTCGGTAGAACACCCGCCTAGGTATCGCAAGTTTTCTGGTTCAATACCGGTCCCCGACAACTTAGCGTATGAGTAGCACAGATTGAGTAATCTGATCTGTGCAGTAAAAATAGGGAGCTGACGGAAGGTATGGAACTCCGCCCCAGCAAGACAAAACTAATCTCCATGGTCTAGCGCTGGTGAAAAGGAGATAGACTCCCTCTCTGTCCAGCTGATAACGACAATAGGCCAACTTTACTTTTACTTTATTCCCGTTTTATGTTTTCACTTTAGAGATTTTTAGTACTCCTATCTGGGGAGTGAGGAGCACCCCTTGATCACCATTACTCCCAAGTCCAATCTGATCCGGAGTGCAAGTACCTGTTAGGACCTCATCTACGGTTAAATAGAAAAAAAATGAGTGTAAATATGTGTTTAAAAATTGAGTTTTAAAAAAAACCCAATGAATATCCATCAATATAATCCAAACTTCTTAGGCATAAAATAATCCAACAAATGTTAACATGCTGTAAAACACCAACCAACCAACCAACCACCCAACCAGCCAATTGGGCAATCCTCAATTCTCTTACTAGCATAGTTGACACCATCCTCAATACTGACAAGTCCTCTTTGTCTGATCTTTCTACTCGTGGTGAACGAGTTAGCTAATTACCTATCCTATCACCAATATTGAGCACATTATATTCCAAACTGCATTATTATTTTACAGAAATGTAAATATAAACGTACAATGTACGCAATTCTCTAACCTCTAAGCACAAAATAACCCCAAACGTTTTAACATGCCATTAAAATATATCAATTAACCATTTTATCTCTGTCCCCATATAATGTATACTTGCTATTCTTTTTCTTTTTCTTTTTCTTTCTTTCTTTCTTTCTTTCTTTCTTCTTCTTCTTCTTCTTTTTCTTCTTCTTCTTCTTCTTCTTCTTCTTCTTCTTCTTCTTCTTATTATTATTATTTTATTATTATTGTTGTTGTTATTATTTTTTTCTCGCAAGCGTTGGCACCTGGTTTTTCACTGGAGTTTGAGTGGCAATAAGTCTCTCCGTATCTCCTAGGCTCTTCTGAGTATTTTAACCGATCATAACAATGCCGTGGTATGGATGGTATCGACTCTTCCGCTGATTTTCAGTTCCATGAGTTTCTTTTCCAAAACTTTGGTGACTGTTTCAAAGAGCACCAATCACAATCGGTACCACCTCCGCCCTCATGTTCCACAGTTGTTTCTTCTCAATTCTCCAGAAAGGTCCATGTATGTGATTAATGTTTAGTTTTCTTTCATTTTTTTTTTCTGTGGTCCACCGGGTGGGCAAAATCCACGAGATGACAAGTTCTTTTTTATTGCTAGGTCTGGTCTTCTGACTGGGATTAGGTGATCCGTCTTTATCTCAATCTCCTAGAGAACTTTATATCGTCTCATTCTTTAGGATCGATTCCGATTTGTGCATATACCATTTGGTAATATTCATAGTGGATCACCTTTTCAACCAAGTCGTGCCTAGTCTTGTATTCATTTTGTTATAGCTTGCTGCGTGTCCTGGATATGAGGTTAAACTGCATCTAATGATAAGGTTCCAGTTTGGAGCTTTGTGGTATGTGGAATACCCCTCCATTGCCATAAATCCCAACCCGCTCTGACCTGGAGTGGCAGTACATGTTAGGGTCCCATCTATGGGTTAATTTTTTTTTAAATGAGTTTTTAAAAAATGTGTTTGAAAAAAAAGAGTTTGCAAGAAAAATTGAATACCCAACAACAAGAATAGATAAAAACAAAAGGTCTTCGGCATAAAATAACCCAGCAAGGGTTGAAATGCCGTAAAATTCAACCAAACAAATTGCCGAATTATGTGATTAATGATTCTCTCTTTATCTCCATACATCCTGTTGCCATAAAAAAAGTTATATAAACAGAATTTTTTATTACAATTAATAATTGCGCACTTCTTGTTTCGTAACGATAATTTAGATTTAAACAATCGGTGCGCATGAAGCGTAACGTTTATCGTGATTGGAAGTAGACTCAGCGAATCAAGTTCAAAATTTGGACGCGGATGTTTGCGTTATATCCCCCCCTTGAGGAAAGGGGTGTATTCGTATATAATATCCCAGCTATAAAGTAAATAGCAGGACAGACTGTGCCAATTAGCAACAAATCTAGGAAGTGGAAATCTCTGAATTCATACCAGCCTAACTGCACTTAAAAATTGACCTTGTACCACATACTGTCTGTGAACGAGTGCTTTCGCAATTAGATATATACAAAAATTGAGGCGGGTTCTGTCATGGAGGCGTGTGGTGCAATGGTTAGAGTGGTAGAAAATGAACAAGGCGAGACATGTTCAAATCCTGAACGTGACTGTTTGCATTTCCCATAGCGCTGATACCCTAGGGAAAGGTATGAATCCAACTATTCCACATCTAGCTATGGATAAATAGTAGGAGAGACTGGGCTCTTTAAACTGGTTAAGCAACCAGTCTTGGAGAAGGAAAACTCTAAATTCAAAACTGTTAAACCCTTCTTAAGAAATTGACCTTGCGTCACATCCTACTCGTGCAGAGGGGTTGGTAAGTATGTATATACAAAAACTGGATCGATATAATAGCGATCATTCCTCATTTCATTAATAATTTCATCTTTAATTGCTTTGAATTTTTCAGATGAGGCTTGATAAATTGTATTATTTAGATCATTCGGACTGTTGTTCTCGTCTTTATTGTTATGTACACAACGTTTCAGCCGAAGTGAAATAAGAATACCTATCTCAATGGATAAGATATAGGGTTTTCTGATCGAAGTTCCATGAATACTTCCGAAAACCAGGACATGGTAGTTTGCAATTCACAAAACACTAATACCCTTGGGAAATGTATGCATTCAAATATTCTACCCCCAGCTAGGTGTAAATAGCAAGACAAACTAGGCTTTTAAACCTTGGCATGTCAACAGGTCTAGGAGATGGCAAATTCTGAATTCAAACCCGTTATACTTCGCTTAAAAATTGAACTTGTATCACATCTTGCTCATAGGGGAGCGTATGGATAAAGTCATACAACTCACCTATAGTTTTTTAAGAGCATTACCGTTAAGTGAAATGCAAAAAACCTCGTCTACGATTTGAACTCAGGTCACCAATTCCATGTCCTAAAACGGTAAGCGCGTCTCCTATGTATGTACAGGGTCAGGCAAAATGATCTGACTCATTTGTAGGTTAAATAAAAGCAAATAAAGTAAAGAAACAAAAAAGTGTTTTTATTTTCGAAAAGTACATATAATGCCATTATACATAATGGACAATGTTTGGTTTCAACAGGATGGGGCAACAGCCCACACTTCTCGACGTGCGATGGGGATTTTGAGGAAGATGTTCCCTGGTCATTTGATCTCATTGCGTGGTGACATCGGTTGGCCCGCCCATTCACCTGATTTAAATCCGTGCGATTTCTTTTCTCTGGGGATACCTCAAGTCAAAGGTATACATTAATCGCCCTCGATCTATTGAACAACTTAAAGATGCAATTCGTCAAGAAATTACTGCCATTTCACATGAAATGACCCGCCGAGTTATAGACAACTTTCGTGAACGTCTTCGACAGTGTGTGGAAAATAATGGATCCCATTTGACTGATTTAATTTTAAAAACATAATGAAACAAAATGGCATTATATGTACTTTTCAAAAACAAAAACACTTTTTTGTTTCTTTACTTCATTTGCATTTTATTAAACCTACAAATGTGTCAGATCATTTTGCCTGGCCCTGTATATATTTTAATAGTTATATATATCTGTTTTCTGAAAAAAAATAATATAAAAAAATAAATGAAAGACAAAGATAGAAACGAGATGAACGTAAAGGAAGAGGAGAAAACTAAGGAAAAAAGAGTAAAAGTGAAGAAAATAAAATAGAGAGAAGAAAAGGGAAAGAAGAAAGGAAAGAGAAAAAATGAAGAGGAGAAAAGAAAAGAAACTTGATTTGAACATCGCATAGGCGAGAAACTGTCAGTAACCAAGCGCAGTTGATCTCATGTCCACACAAACCTAAATAATGAGACGAGATAGGTCAAAACAGAACTGCATGTGAATGACTATATATATATATATATAATATATATATATATATATATATATATATAATATATATATACGAGGATGAGTCACTAGAATAAAGTTTGCCTCTCAAACCCTCTTTCATGGGGTCGATGAGATGATAGTCTGAAGGCAAACATTATTCCAGTGACGAGGAAGTGAAATCTGTAGTGAAGAAGTGGCTAAAAGAACAGTCAACAGTATTTTACGTAGCAGGAATACATGCTCTCACTCGAAGGTGGAATATTGCTAATGAGAGAAACGATGACTATGTGAAGAAGTAGATCCACAGTATACCAGCTTCATTTTGATGTACGATACATGTTCCTGTGTTGGCAATTATTCCTGTCCTAAACAAAATGGCATTACTTACACTCATATATATATATATATATATATATATATATATATATATATATATATATATATTAATAAGTCATCCACATACACGTGTTTCGGCGTTTCACGCCTCCTCAGTGTGGATAGACACAACAACTATCCCTGGTTAGGAGCGAACTCCGACTGACTATTTGCCAGCCTTTCTTAACCTCTCGGCTACTAGACAGCTGCTGTAATGGGGCTGGTGTTTAAACTATTAAATACATATATATACAAAACCTATTAGTAAACCCCTGCGGTAAGAAAAAACTGGGCAAATAGTTTGATAGTAAAAATATACTACCAAACTTCACCTGGGAGGAAAATTGAAAAAAGAAAAGACCAAGTGGGTCGAAAATAATCGATTAGTACTATAATACTTGGCCAAAAGAAAAAATTATAAATATATATATATATATATATATATATATATATATATATATATATATATATAAATTGCTAGGATTATCTAAAGCTAAAATGTAAAAAGTGCTCAATACCTAAGAAGAGCAAATAATAAAGTTAAACCTAATGAGTCAGATATACCTACTAATAGTTTCGCTTAGTAGCTCATCAGGGCAAGAATTTGACTCAGATTCTTGCGCTGATGAGCTACTAAGCGAAACTATTAGTAGGCATATCTGACTCATTAGGTTTAACTTTATATATATATATATATATATATATATATTTATATATATATATATATATATATATATATTTAGAGAGAGAGAGAGAGGGGGAGAGAGGAAAGATAGAGAGTTATTGATGTATATGAATATATCCATACAATTTGCTTGCATATCCAGACCAAAGATGTTTTGTACAATGCTCTATGTAGTTCTGTCTCTATTCTGTCATGTGTGACTTTATATTCCCTTTGGGTCAGTTTGATGAATTCAATTGTGACGTGATTTACTGCTGAATCTCTTTTTGTCTAAAGACAAAAGCCGCAAAATTCTACTTCATTATTTATTGCAACTGTTTTTTATTGCTTCCCGAATTACTGACACACTAAACCAAATACATTGATTCTGGATTTATTCTCAGACTGTTGCTGGTTGGTTGGATTGTACGGCATGTCAACACTTGTTGGGTCATTTTATACCTAATACATTTTGTTTGCTTCATCGTTGATGGGTACTCAATTTTCTTTTTAAACTGATTTTTCTTCAATTTTGCCCATAGATGAGACCCTAACATGTATTACCCTCTAGGTTAGAGTGGACACGGGAGTAATGATGATGAAGAGATACTCTACATTCCCTAAAGCTCCAGAATTGGACCTTCAATATCAGATAGTTTAACGTGATATACAGGACATGAAAACCCGCAGTCACGACCTTCTTGCACAGGGTTATCGTCTGTTGATGATTTAGTTTAAGATAAACAGGGAACACCTGTGTTGTATACTCTTCTTTACTTCTATTATTCTTCTGCTCATCTTTGGTATCTTACGTTCTAGCGTCTGGACTTTGTCTTGGTGGTCGGTCGAACTTAATTCATTTCTTCTTCTAGATCAGTCTTGTTGCCAAGACATTCATCAACGACAAAACCATATTATTTATGTAAGCTTTTATTTACTTAACTAAACATTTCATGTAACTAACCTAACGCGCGTGTGCAGTGAGCTTCAGCTAAGGCAGAAAGACCTTATCTGCCTGACGTCCAAGCTGAAACTGAGAGCCAGCCAGGTCCCACGTGACTTCACGTATTTCGCGGGCTTTCTGTAATATTCCATGGAAAGTCCCGCCCGTGATATCAAAAGGGCCATCCCTTCTGAAATACAGGGGGTTGACAATAATCTATACATGGATTATGTAACACCTGAACAAGGCTCGAGAATACAGCGGTCTGAACGTTATGTTTATACATACCACAATAAAGCTGAGAACAACAGTCCGAAACATCAAAATTATTCATAAAAAATAATAAATATCTCATTTCTAAGCGGAACAAATTGTCCGTATTATATTACAAAATCTACGATACTTCCGATGTATAAACTAAAAATAGGTGTCCTGAGTATGGTTTTGTTTTGATAGGTTTTAGTACAATCTGATTAGTTAAGGAATGGAACTCATTAGGTCATCAAATATGTTAATGGGTAGAAGTTAATGAGAGTATATGAATGAATAGCTCCGGTTGTATGAATGGATCCGTTTTATGACGCACATAAAGAGGTGACCAATAGTCATAGCAAAAATAAAGGAAATCAAATTCGATTGATGATCCGAAGAAATGACTAATGTATACCAAATAAAAAGGAAGAAAGAAAAGGAAGGAAAGAAAGAAAGGGAAGAAGGAAGAGAACAGAAAGGAAGGAGGAAGGAAGAAGCAGGCCATAAGAGAGAGAAAGAAAGAAAGAAAGAAGAAAGAAAGAAAGAAACACATCAAGAAAAAGAACATACATAATGAAAGAATGAAAGAACGAAAGAAAGGAACTAAGTAAGAAAGAAAGAAAGAAAGAAAGAAAGAAGCAGTCCATGAAGAGAGAAAAAGAAAGAAAGAAATATATAACGAAAAAGAATATACATAAAAAAGAATGAAAGAATGAAAGAAAGGAACTAAGGAAGAAAAAAAGAAAAAGAAAGAAAGAAAGGAAGAAAGAAAGGAGACCATAAAGAGAGAAAAGAAAGAAAGAATACATAAAGAAAGAGAGCAGTCACAAAGAAAAAATGAAAGATCGAAAGAATGGAACTAATAAAGGAAGGGAAAAAAGAAAGAAAGAAAGAAAGAAAACAATAAAGAAAAAGAACATACATAATGAAAGAATGAAAGAACAAACGAAAGGAACTAAGTAAGAATGAATGAAAGAAAGAAAGAAAGAAAGAAAGAAGCAGTCCAAGAAGAGAGAAAAAGAAAGAAAGAAAATATAACGGAAAAGAATATACATAAAGAAAGAATGAAAGAACGAAAGAACGAAAGAAAGGAACTAAGAAAGAAAAAGAAGAAAGAAAGAAAGAAAGAAAGAAAGAAAGAAAGGAGACCATAAAGAGAGAAAAGAAAGAAAGAAAAAATACATAAAGAAAGAGAGCAATCACAAGAAAGAAATGAAAGATCGAAAGAATGGAACTAATAAAGGAAGGGAAAAAGAAAGAAAGAAAGAAAGAAAGAAAGAAAACACATAAAGAAAAAGAACATACATAATGAAAGAATGAAAGAACGAAAGAAAGGAACTAAGTAAGAATGAATGAAAGAAAGAAAGAAAGGAAAAAAGAAGAAAGAAGCAGTCCATGAAGAGAGAAAAAGAAATAAATAAATATATAACGAAAAATATACATAAGAAAGAATGAAAGAACGAAAGAACGAAAGAAAGGAACTAAGAAAAAAAAGAAAAAGAAAAAAAGAAAGAAAGAAAGAAAGGAACTAAGAAAGAAAGAAAGAAAGAAAGAAAGAAAGGAGACCATAAAGAGAGAAAAGAAAGAAAGAAAGAAATACATAAAGAAAGAGAGCAGTCACAAAGAAAGAAATGAAAGATCGAAATAATGGAACTAATAAAGGAAGGGAAAAAAGAAAGAAAGAAAGAAAGAAAGAAAGAAAGATAACCATTATAAAGAAAAGACTTACATAATGAAAGAAATAGGCCAAAAAAGATCGAAGAGAGGAAGAACGTAAGAGAGAAAAGAAGAAAAGAAAGAAAAAAGAAAGGAAGAGATCAGACAGTGGATGTAAAAATCTGACAGTGATCAATAACTATTATCACAAAAAGTGTAAATATCATGAATAATGACAAAGGATTTCGAGCAAAATAAAAGTAGTCAGACCCAACACCGTGACACATCCAATAAAACAAAATGGTCTTAATGCCTATCTTCTTTTTTTGTTTGTTTAGATGAGGAATCATCATTATACATAGATGTATTCAATCTATTATTCTGTTTTATATGTATACTAGCAGGACATGTGGATATACCACAGTATGATAATCTGATTATTACAACGTTTGATAGGTTTACTTAAGAGCTATTGCTAAATAGTTCAATATGTAAAAAGTTTAATAATCTTGATTTAACTCTCTCTCTCTCTCTCTCTCTCTCTCTCTCTCTCTCTCTCTCTCTCTCTCTCTCTCTATCTATCTATCTATCTATCTCTCACTCTTTTTTTTTCTTTCTTTCCTACTTTTTATTTTTTCATTATGTTCTATTGAAACAGATTAGTGTTATAACTTCCGCACGCTCACCCCCTCTCTCTATCTTTCCCCTTTATTTCTTTATTTCTTTATTTCTTGTTATATTTTCTGTGTAGCGTGTCCTTTTTATTCCCTTTCTTTATAATAAAAACAGAATGATCCATTATTCAGCTGAAGTGATGATACTCATAAGAAATAAGAATTTGGTGGAAAAGCAACACCAGATAATCAGGATCCATATTTTTGCATCTTATCTGAGATGATTTGGATGATCTTATTTTTTAGACTGAGGGTATTGCAAGATGATAACTATCATACAATTAAGGAACACGAGTATTAATATATACGAGGGTGAGTCAAAAAGTAATGCCATTTTCTTTATTTCCTGAGAGTTTTTTTTATAAAACTAATGCCTACATTGAGAGCCCAACGAGGCTCAGAGCAAGAATCTGACGAGTATGACCCAACTTGCCAATCGACAATGTTCTCCTTCTGGATTACAATGCTTGACCACACACAATCATCAGAACAATGGAGAAGATTGCCTCATTCGGGTGGACAACTTCACCGCATCTTCCATACTCACCAGATTTAGTGCCTACAGACTATCATCACTTCCGCCCTAAGAAGAGAGGGTTTTAGGGACAGATATTATTCCAGTGACGAGGAAGTGAAATCTGTAGTGAAAATGTGGCTTAAAGAACAGTAAACAGAATTTTACGGAGCATGGATACATGCTCTTATTCGAAGGTGGAACATTGCTATTGAGAGAAACGGTGATATGTGGAGAAGTAGGGATGTGATCCACCGAGGACCAGCTTCATTTCGATGTATGATACATGTTCCTGTGTTGGTAATTACCTGTCCTAAACAAAATGGCATTATTTTCTGATTCACCTATGTGAAGAAATGCCATGTGATCCACAGAGGACCAGCTTCATTTTGATGTATGATACATGTTCCTGTGTTGGTAATTACCTGTCCTAAATGGCATTATTTTCTGATTCACCTATGTGAAGAAATGCCATGTGATCCACAGAGGACCAGCTTCATTTTGATGTATGATACATGTTCCTGTGTTGGTAATTATACCTGTCCTAAACAAAATTGCATTACTTTTTGATTCACCTATGTGAAGAAATGCTATGTGATTCACAGAGGACCAGCTT
This sequence comes from Doryteuthis pealeii, assembly GCA_023376005.1. Taxonomy (NCBI): domain Eukaryota; kingdom Metazoa; phylum Mollusca; class Cephalopoda; order Myopsida; family Loliginidae; genus Doryteuthis; species Doryteuthis pealeii. The sequence goes on from CM042144.1 coordinate 80,396,451, forward strand.
CATTTTGATGTATGATACATGTTCCTCTGTTGGTAATTATACCTGTCCTAAACAAAATGGCATTACTTTTTTATTCCCCTATGTGGAGACATGCCATGTGATCCACAGAGGACCAGCTTCATTTTGATGTATGATACATGTTCCTCTGTTGGTAATTATACCTGTCCTAAACAAAATTGCATTACTTTTTTATTCACCTATGTGAAGAAATGCTATGTGATGCACAGAGGACCAGCTTCATTTTGATGTATGATACATGTTCCTGTGTTGGTTATTGTACCTGTCCTAAACAGAATTGCATTACTTTTTTATTCACTTATGTGAAGAAATGCTATGTGATGCACAGAGGACCAGCTTCATTTTGATGTATGATACATGTTCCTGTGTTGGTAATTGTACCTGTCCTAAACAAAATTGCATTACTTTTTTATTCACCTATGTGAAGAAATGCTATGTGATGCACAGAGGACCAGCTTCATTTTGATGTATGATACATGTTCCTCTGTTGGTAATTATACCTGTCCTAAACAAAATGGCATTACTTTTTTATTCACCTATGTGGAGACATGCCATGTGATCCACAGAGGACCAGCTTCATTTTGATGTATGATACATGTTCCTCTGTTGGTAATTATACCTGTCCTAAACAAAATTGCATTACTTTTTTATTCACCTATGTGAAGAAATGCTATGTGATTCACAGAGGACCAGCTTCATTTTGATGTATGATACATGTTCCTGTGTTGGTTATTGTACCTGTCCTAAACAGAATTGCATTACTTTTTTATTCACTTATGTGAAGAAATGCTATGTGATGCACAGAGGACCAGCTTCATTTTGATGTATGATACATGTTCTCTGTTGGTAATTATACCTGTCCTAAACAAAATTGCATTACTTTTTTATTCACCCTTGTAGATAGGGTCGGTAGTTTTTTTACTGTTCTTAGAAAATCTACATTTAACTCGTAGCAAAATTTTGAGTTTGATGTGGTGTAAACTGATACCAAAAATGTTTTACAATTTCCCTGCCTAAGCTTTGTTTCAGCTGCAGATTGGTTTGTATTTTTGACAACATATTTGTAAATTCAGAAGATTCAAGTTGAATACTGCCTTTTTGTCCTGTTTTTCTCTCTCCCTGATCTTTTAGATATTCCCTCTCAGGGGTTGTTTGGTCGAATGAACATATTAAAGGGTATAGTTTACGGTTAGGCTGGGTCTAAAATGTTGGTTTGAAAAGACAGATTCCACCTAACTCTATATTGGGATTGTTTTAAGGAAGCGCGTGGTGTAATGGTTAAAGTCATGGAAAATGGACTCGTCGCCCCGAGTTCAAATCCTGGTCGTGGTAATTGCATTTCACTTAGCGCTAATACCCTTAGGAAAGGTATGAATCCTACTCTCCCTCCAGCTATGGGTAAATAGTAGGGCGGACTGGGCTCTTTAACCTTGGTTAGGCAACCGGTCTAGGAGAAGGAAAACTCTGAATTTAAACCTGTTAAACTCCGCTTAAGAAATTGACCTTGTGTCGCATCCTGCTCGTACGAAGGGGTTGGGATTGTTTTTAACACTCTCTATCTACCCTTTGGTTTACTTAAATTCAACACCTCAAGAGAGGAACACCAGTAGCTAGGAGACCTTCTGGCTTAATCTTTTTTGCTCAATTAATGAATATAACGAGTATATATATATATATATATATATATATATATATATATATATATATATATATAACTCAAAAGTTTGTTTATTCTAATTTTGACGGATCCGGCGCCTTTCGGGAAGACTTTCGCCTGCGTCTTAGGACCGACTGACCCGTGCTCGACCACCGTTGGCACGGAACCCATCACCACTTCGGTCTTCGAAGGTCTCGTTCGAATATTTGCTACTACCACCGTGATCTGCACGTGGTCGGCTCCACCCAGGCTCGCACCCTAGGCTTCCGTGCACACCGCGGCGCCCTCCTACTCGTCGCGGCATCGGTTCGGCGCTTTTTTGCTCAAATAATGAATAGAATAAGTATATATATATTCATCTACAGACACCGTCTTTCGACGTATAACGTCCCTCAGTGTGGCTAGACATTAGCAGGCAACCTCCGATCGGGATAGAACACCTATGAATAAAGGACGCATGTGCTATCTAACATTAGGAGGGCATCATTTGTATGTATAACAATACCTCAACACGAGCAGGGTAAGACGCAAAGTCAATTTTAAGCGCATTTTAACTGGTTTGAATTCGGGGTTTTCCTTGGCAACCCGGAAGCTCAGATCATCTGAGTTAGGCTGTTCTACAGTATTCAGTGTATTCCATATTCACATAAATAATAATCGATTTGTTTGCATTTTCCTTCCTTTTGAATTTCTAATGCAAGTGGTGTAAATTGTTTCCATTAAGTGTTCAGCCAACCTAATAGCGCCATCTACCGGAACTAGGGCCAGGTTTGATTACTGAATACGAATATTCTTCAGTTCTTTCTTTTATCCTTTTTCCAGTTCACACAGATTCGGAAGAAAAAACATATAATTGTATGGACGAATTGTACTTCAACTTCGCTATCAACAATGTTGTAAAAGTGACCACAATATAAAAACTGCTATCCGGTTACTAAACAAAGGATTATCTTATTAATTATTTACCTTTAGATATATAAAGCAATGACAAACATCAGTGGGGTTTACACACTAAAACGCACACACACACACAACACACACACACACACACATATATATATATAATATATATATATATATAAGCTTGTGAGTATTTGCTGACATCCCACCATGTCAGTCGAACACTAGGATCATTATAGAGGGGAAGCCCGTGGTGTAATGGTTAAAGTCATGGGAAATGGACACGTCGTCCCGAGTTCAAATCCTGGATTTGGTAATTACATTTCACTTTGCGCTAATACCCTTGGGAAAGGTATGAATCCTACTCTCCCTCCAGCTATGGGTAAATAGTAGGGCAGACTGTGCTCTTGGTTAGGTAACCAGTCTAGGAGAAGGAAAACTCTGAATTCAAACCTGTTAAACTCCGCCTAAGAAATTGACCTTGTGTCACATCCTGCTCGTGCGGAAGGGTTTGGTAAATATATATATTATAGAGGGGAATAATACTCAAACCGAAGCTCATGAGTGGCTAGTGTTTAACAATTGCGTGGATCTCCTCCGTATTCCCCTTTTGAGGCGCCTCAGGCACTGGACAATAAACCCATTCCTGCCCCTTTAGATTGAGGGGACAGGCGTTGCCTGGGAGTATAGGTCCCTTGGGATCACGCCGATATTAAATATCTTACCGGTCGAATGACCGAAGCCACTGGACACAGGGAACGTGCTTACAAAAGTGTACTGAATACACCGCGCATTGTTATTTGCGACCCTGGAGACTGAGAGTGTTTTAGGCTATTATATATCGTTATTTGCGGTATTCTGTCAGTACAGGTAGGTTACTAACACCTAGCTTGATGAATAATTTGTTTATTTCGATTATGTTTCTGCCCCAAGAGAGAAACACCAGTAGCTAGGAGATCTTTTGTCTTAGGCTTTTTTGCTCAATTAATGAATATAACGAGTATATATATATATATATATATATATATATATATATATATATATATACAAACACCGTGTTTTGACGTATCACGTCTCTTCGGTGTTGCTATTAGCCGATGCTAGAGCGTTTTGGTTTGATCAGCTAACCATCATCAGGAATAACATATGTATAGAAATAAACTTTTGACAATATATATATATATATATATATATATATATATATATATATTATTCAACAATGCTTCTAAAAAACAAACATCCAAAAATCTTATTCACTTCGCCGAAGAGCATAAGGCCTGGTTTGTTGTTATTATTCACTCAATGTCCCCTTACCTATTATGGTAGAGGCATGTCAGTATCATTGACAAAGTTAATTTTGCAGGGATTGTTCGCTGTGTACTGTGACCGAGGTAATATGGTCTTTGACTATGCCTGCTGAGGGCCCGGTTTCGATTTCTGTCGGAGGGAAGTCGTTAGTATACATCGCTGATGAGACTTAATAAAGTCGAAACAGTCTGTACGATGTTCTACACACCGAGTGATCCTTTGCCGGGATTACACTTGTCAAGTTCATTTTCTATTAAAAAAAAGTATCGAATTTTATGCGATACATGCATTGTAATTGCCTTCAAGCAAAATAATATATATATATATATATATATATATATATATATATATATATATAGTTGGCATCCTTTCGTCTGTTAAAGACGATGGTGTAGTGTCTAATTTTTTAACTGCATCTGGTCGAGTGGCTTTATTTCATACGGTATTGAGCAGGATGGACATCTCATGTCTGATGAGATCTTTTCAAGTTTTCGGGCCAATTTCATATTAGAGAGAAATCTGTTGATTAGCACACTAAACTTTTCATCCCCAGTACATTACGCACTCCCAAGTTCCATCATGATTTAAAACGTATAACTAAAATCTTAGGTTTCTCCACATCTCGTTATTTTACAGTAATGCTAGTAAATATCAAGTTGTACAGAACCCTAAAAAGGGATGTCTACATCAGAATGGGCTATGTGGCCTATTCTCTACACCTATCCTATTAAATTTTGGGATGTCTGCATCTTGTTTAAAATATATGAACTTTCTCTTATCTGAGTTTACGTAGGGGCCAGTGCCTCTTGCTGCCTGTTCAAGGTTATTCAGCAGTGATTCGGCTTGAGCAGGTGTATTTGTGAAAAGTACTGTTTATTTGTTGTCTGTTAGTCGCTTTACACTTGCATAAATCGCCACCTTCTAAACTTGTACACCTGATATCTTTTGACTCTGGAAGATACTACTTATAAAAAGCTTAGTATTTACACAACACCACCACCAAATGCATATCCTGGGTATGACGTTGAGCTTCTAATGGTGAAGTTGCGATTTTGGAGTTCTTAGTTGTGTCATTTCATAGTCATTACTCCCAAGACTGAAGAGCGGTGACGTTTTCGTCGTCATGAACAACCAAATGTAGATGGGAATTTCCTCTGCAATGTGTGTGACCGCATCTGCAAGTCTAGAATTGAATTAACGAGCCACCAGAGGGTCCACAACTGAAGACATCGTCATCTGCGACGGACTTCATAAAAACAAAAAAAAAATAAGAAAGGAAGAAGTCCCAGGTTCACGCTCGTCTGGAGTGGTAGTACCTGTTAGGGTCCCATCTCTAGATTAAACGGATCAAATGATGAATTTACAAAAATGTGTTTAAAAGAAATTGTGTTTAAAAAAAATTGAATATCCAACAAGAATGAATAAAACAAAACGTCTTCGGCATAAAATAACCCAAAGGTTGTTATGCCGTAAAACCCAACCAACCGTTTATTGCAGGAGGCGATACAAAGACAATTTTAAGCCGGATTTGAAATTCAGAGTTTCCCTTCTCCTAAACTGGTAGACAAAGCTAAAGAGCCAAATCTGTTCTATGATTTATCCATAGCTGGAAGGGGAGAAGAGATGGGTATTAGCTGAAAGTGAAATGCAAACAGCTTCGTTCAGGATTTGAACTCGCGTTGCCGTGTCCATTTCATGCGACGATAACCGTTGCGTCTTAACTATTCCCAGCGTTTCTTTTAATAAAAATATGGAATAGCTTGAAAAATGTTTTCGGCCCCTCGTGCGGACAACGTCTACCTATTCACCTCCCAGGAAAACGGGTATTCAACCATTCACGAACAATAGCAAAATGTGGAGGAGCATCATCTTGCATATATTAAGGAACATACATAAAAGAATTCTGAAAAATGAAACTGCATATAAAAAAAAATCATAAATAGTTTAAAATACGGAGTTAATTTTCAATCATCATTTATATTAAGGAACATACATTGAATTATTGAGGAAAATGTAACTGGATTTAAAAGAATTATAAATAGATTAAAATAGGGAGTTACTTTTTAATCCCCGTGTATATCATGGAACACACATTAAAGAAGTGATAAAAATGTAACTGCATACAAAAAGAATTATAAATAGTTTAAAATAGGGATTTACTTTATGATTCTGGATACAAAGTGTGAATGTGCATATTCTGCTTAATATATCTTACTTTGATCCAAAGCGTCGCGAATAATAATGTTATCAAAGACTTTTATTAAACCTCGAAGCCTCATCGTTAATCATTTAGCAATAATAACATTAACTAGCAGGACACACACACACACACACACACACACACACACACATATATATATATATATATATATATATATATATATATATATATATATATATATGCCCTGTCCAGTATGCCCTGCTATTTAACCATAGCTGGAGTGAGAGTAGTTGGAGTCATACCTTCCTCAAGTGTATTAGAGCTATGGGAAATGCAAACAGCTTCGTCCAGGATTTGAACTCGGGTCGACGAGTCTATTTCCAACGACTCTAAGCATTACACCACACACCAACTGTGGATATACCACAATATGATAATCTAATTATTACAACGATTCATATGTTTACTTAAGAGCTATTGCTTAATAGGTCAATATGTAAAAAATATAATAATCTTCATTTAACTCTCTCTCTCTCTCTCTCTCTCTCTCTCTCTCTCTCTCTCTCTCTCTCTCTCTCTCTCTCTCTCTCTCTCTCTCTCTCTCTCTCTCTCTCTCTCTTAAAAAATATTTACATTAATTAGCCGACAAAAAAGTGACAAAAGCACGACTCGGAAAATATCTGAGTTGGGCTGAAAATTCTCATTTTAATTTTACTTTGGGCATTTAAGCGACGCAAAACTATTTGGAATGTTTCATTTTTTTAAAAATTGGATTAAATAAAATGGGACAAATAATAAATCCGATTAAGCGACACCAGATAATCTGGATTTAAATTTTTGCATCTTGAACAAATCTCATTCTTGAAAAAAAAATTGGGCGGTCTCATTCTTAACCAGAGGGTGATGCAGGAGGATAACGGACGGAAGATGTATGGATAAGCGGAAGATGTATTAATAATACTAGCAAATAATGTAATTATTTAATTAAGTTTAATTTAAAATAAGTGAAAGTATTTAATTTTTAATGTAATAAAATAGTATATTAAATTTGAAGGGCTAATGAAACTAGATAAGAATGCAGATAAAGAGATTTGAAACAGAGGGGCTATAATCGAAAAAAAAAGAATCTTATTCTTCCATCACTCCCTTCTTTCATTGCTTAATTTTCCTAATTTAACTATTCAGTTAAAATAGGAAGTAAAGAATATGATTACCGTTATTTCTTCTTGTTAATGGATTTCTTTTAAGATTTATCCACGAGGTGTTTGCTCATTTTCATTAAGATAAAACCAAACTATTCGAAATCAAGCACATATTTATATAAATCAAAATGTTAATATCAATATGCAAATTAGCCTTCCTGTTCACAATGTAAACCGCTATTCTGTTGTATATATAAATACAATTGCATCTTAATTGTATGTAGATATGATCAACAATATTATTAATGTAAAACAATTTTATTAATAATTGAGGTTTAAATAAAGATAAGATCATGGAGAAAGTGGCGTAAATAACTAAGGGAATTGTGACTTGAGTAGTAGTATAGTTTCGGTTACAGACGGAAAATCACACTCCATTATAATAATATAATATTATAATATCTATTAATAATGGAGATTCGCTTCCGGTTTTTGTCTGTAACAAAAACTACGTCACTGCATACATCACTATACCCGAAATTGTCATAACATAGAATAAATACACTCAAAATTTGAGCATACAGCATTAGGCAATCCTCATTGTTTTTTTAAAAACAAGTTTTAATAGATACATCCCCAGTATCATATATTTATATATAGTTTGTTTTATTTTAATAGATATTCAAAGTTAATAGAACTTAGTTTCGATTTCAAATTGTTTTATTTTTTTTTTTTTACTCCTTTAATAAATTTGATGATTTCATGATTTATGGTTAAAACTCTCCGACATTTAATTTTTAACTTCCACCTCCTCAAGCAGTATCTTTCAAAAATGTATTTTTTACATCGCCCGGAGGGTGTTTTTTTTATTTTGCTAGTAATATTAATGATAGCTTCATTGATATTGGCGAATGGTGCCAGTTTGGAGAGTTTCAGATTTACATTCTAATTCCTATGAGTGCCATAATTGGCGCCATTTTTATCTGGCAGAGCCGAGAGAAATATTGACTTTTACCCTTGACTTTTCCATTCGGAATTGCTAATTCTATTTTGTTCTACCTGTTCTTACATAACAATGTTTTCTCTTTCCATTTCCGATTCTTTGGTAACCAGGAAAAGAAACAATGAGATAAATAGATAAATAAATAATATGGATAATAATGATGACTTATCCATAGAAAAAGGAGAAACTGTCCAGTGGTCCATGAAAGAAATCCTTAGATAATGTTGCAAACTGAGACATTATGAAAATGGGTGTGTCTAAACACACACACACACACACACACACACACACACACATATATATATACACACATATCCATATACATATGTACATACATATATATATATATGTACATACACACACCTATATATACATGTATATAGCAATAGCATAATCTTTACAAATCTATCTTTACCCAATCCTATAGCCCCACCACCAGAACTTTTCCTCTCATGAGCCCTCAAATGACTAATTAAACCCGCAGCAGAGCCACTAAGTTTGATGCAAATATGACATAGGAAGGACGTCCTTCCCATTGTATCAGATGATAAAATTTGATGCTTATGCACCACCATACAAATATATACATACACATGTACACACATATTTAAGCACACACACACACACACACACACACACATATATATATATATATATATACGAGGGTGAGTTAAAAAGTAATGCCATTTTGTTTAGGATAGGTATAATTACCAACACAGGAACATGTATCATACATCAAAATGAAGCTGGTCCTCTGTAGACTATATTCCTACTTCTCTACATAGTCACCTTTTGTCTCAATAGCAATGTTCCACCTTCGAATGAGAATGTATCCCTGCCCACTAAAATTCTGTTGACTGTTCTTTGAGCCGCTTTTTCGCAACAGATTTCCCTTCCTCGTCACTGGAATAATGATTGCATC
>CM042144.1:80408061-80415561 GCA_023376005.1 Doryteuthis pealeii
TAGATAGAGGATCTTAAAGGTGCTTTTTTTTCCACCAACTTCTGTTGTATGTTGTTCCTATGGCAATAACCATTACACCACGCGCTTCCAGCTTTTGAATTTTGTTGATAAGGTTGTTTCGTTTTTATTGATATAACTTCCTGTTTTGTTTTTTTTTTTTAATTCGTGCAACTTAACAATTTTGTGTTAAATAATTGTCAAATATTAGTAGGAGTGTCCTGGTGTGATATGATGGTTGATATGTGTACAAATGTCGATGGAATTTAATAAGTAATATGTTAGTCTACTTGAGGGGGTAGTAATCATATCACCAATATGAGAATTGTGTCGTTGATGTTAGAAACAGTTTCCCAATGAGCTTGAGAATTTGAATATAAAATAATTTTTTGACGTCCAATATTATTTAGTGATGATGTGATTAACTTCTTTTAATTTTCTACAGTGTACCACGACGAAGGATACAAGTCCTGAGAGTATATTATTCTCTCTTAAAACTCAAATAACTTTTCTAGCTACGTGATGCATTTCTTTTGATCACCGAGGTATGAGATATTAAAATATGATAACGTTTTATTTTTATTTGTCTGTTTTTTAGATGAGGCTTGGTGTGATTTTTTATTTATTTTTAGGACTATTGTCTTCTTTATTTTGTTAGTTATTAACACAATGTTTCGGTTGCTGTATCCTCCCGTTTTCCTCAGGTGTTTCCGTGTATAGTAAAGATTCAGCCTGTAAAATCATTTTTAATAGTGTGACCGTTAATCAAACAGGCGTCGAAGAACTTTTTAAGATCTCCTTCAAAAGATGACATCTTTGTATGTCTATCAGTTAAAAGTACTGAATTGAAAATCTGATGTGTGATGATCTGGAGAATCTTTGGCCAATTGATACACGATTGTTATATATCCACTTCTTCTGCTGGGTTTATATATTTAGAGAGTTCATTCTATTATGTTTATGAGAGTATCCGTGGTTATACCCTCATAAATCTTTTACTTACTTTCTTGCTGGAGTAACTGGCTGGTACGTTATGGCTGGATTTCTCATCTTCTGTTCTTGTGTTCTGTAATCTGATGCTATCTTCATTTCTTCTAACTTCCATTGACTGGTCTGGTCTGTAAGATGCTGGTCTGGTCTGTCTTTAAGATGCTCGTCTGATTTCACCAAAGCAACCATTAGTTAACAAAGCGACAACTAAGGCATGTATTTTAGTAATCACATTTCATGTCCAAATAATAGACCAGCAAAAATAAAAACAAAAAAAACAAACAATGATCATCACTATACTCGGATATATAGGAAACATCTGAAGAAGGCCGGAGAATACAGCGGCTGAAACGTTTCAATTCAGTGTTTTTGATTGATACACGTACAAAAACGTCATTTTTTTAATGAGATCTTAAAAAGTAATTCGACGCCTGTTTGATCAATGGCCACACTATTAAAAATGATTTTACAGGTTGAATCTTTACTATACACGGGAAACACCTGAGGAAGACGGGAGGGTACAGCGACCGAAACATTGTGTTAATAACTACCAAAATAAAGAAGAAGACAATAGTCCTAAAAATCTCACTGACAAATTACCACAAAAAAATGAGCACAATAGTCCGAAAAATCAAAATAGTTTTATTTTTATACTGATTTTTTTTCAAAGGTACTTATAACATTTTTTTCAAAGGTACTTATAACATTTTTTTTCAATGGTACTTATAACATTTTTTTTCAAAGGTACTTATAACATTTTTTTTTCAAAGGTACTTATAACATTTTTTTTTCAAAGGTACTTATAACATTTTTTTTCTTTCTATTGCAGGTATGTATGAAAAGACGAGTCATCTGCAATCGGTATTCCGTGTTAGCGTATGGTTTTTATGTCAGTGTCCATTGCAGAGAAGATTAATGTATTTTGGCAACGTCTCCATTTAGAAAGTGAGTCGTATATCTTTATTTATTCTAACCTGAGCAACACAATCCATTTTCCTATGTGGATCGGAGGTGGGTGTCAAAGTTTAGGTATCGGACATGTATACCGAAAAGGAGGGCCCCCATTAGGAAAAAATGTTGATATTATAAAAAGTATTCGGTGCTTTTAAAGGGTGTGGGAGTCATTCCTAAAATTAGGAAAATAAGCGAGAACCCGGTACTATTAGTATTTTCGTAATTTTACCATCTTTTAGACAATAACAAGATAAATAAAATTATTCTAGTTAATTATTATTCTAATAATACCATTGCAATCTATTAGATTTCCATGTGCCACATTGAAATGCGCTGCATATCTTTATTGAATTATAAAATAATATGATTAGTTAAGTTAAAGTTAATAGAAACAATGATACCGTGGCATGCATTAAAAATTGAAATAGTTTATTATAAATTATTTTAATTTATTTATATTATATTAATTATTTATATTATATCTACATCTAGATAATAAATGATGTGTCCATGTGTGGAAGTATACAGGTGTCCGTCGCTTACGAATTCGTCCTTACTTTTCCAGCGGCGTCCAGTATGTCTTACTTGGATAGTTTGTGAGATAGGGATTAAGTGGCCGTACAGCTGCTGTTTTGTGGAGTGCTGCTTCCAGAACAGGTTCAAAACAGCACGTAGCATGCTTGGGGAGTTTACATCTAACTTTTTCTCTCAGCATTTCGTTAGTCCAAGTGGTGCAGCCTACAACAGCATCGACACGGCTACAGCTTGGAAGAAGGTTCGCTTTATCTTATCTGGGAGATCAGAACGCCGGGGGTCCAGTGGCTTCGGCCCTGGATCTTAATACAAATTAATAGCGTTGATCCCAGGGGGAGCATCCCCCCAGGCAACACCTGCCCCCTCGATTTAAAGGGACAGGGCTGAGTTTATTTCCCAGTGCCTGAGTCGCCTCCTTGAGGGGGAATGACGACGCAATTTTTCACCCGCCACACATGAGCTTCGGTTTGTGGGTGGTCCCACATTAATAGGGTCTTGTGCCAAACCGTACACGCGGGGTACGAGGTAAATACCACATGGTCGATAACCTGTCTAAAGCAGTTCCTGCATTTCCTATGCGTATATTGATATCGCTTTCAGTAGATGAGATATTACTACTAAGGTATCTGAATCTCGAAATCTACTAACCCGTTCTCACGATTGGATTGACCAATCAGAGAATAGCTAAAGAAAGGTCAGCTAAAGGCCAAGCCTTGTCTATCATTTTCAGTTATTTTCCATGACTTTGAATTATCAGTTATATTTTGAATTCTACTTATATAATCAGGCTACTTATTAAATATGCAAAATTACTAAATAGTGGTGCTGCATGTATTATTGTAAATATTTTCCGACATCCCACCATGTCAGATGAACACAACGTCCGATTATTGTAGAGATCCACGCACAAACTGAAGCTCATGAAGTGGATAGTTTAAAAGTTGCGTGTATCCCTGCAAGATTCCTCTTTTGAGGCGCCTAAGGCATCGGGGAATTAACCCACCTCTGTCCCTTTTAGGCGAGGGGCGGGTATTGCCAAATTATATATCTCACCGGTCCAATGGCCGAAGCCACAGGACACAGAGCCCTAAGGCCGGGTAAGTATGATACATGTGTTATTTTATATATACTGAGTTTAACATGATATTGAGACAATAGATTGATATGACGTGATCCGTTTTGGACAAACAGGTAAGTAGAATGTACTGACTGATTTATTAAATATAATTTTCTTTCCCCTCGTAATGATGAGTCTCTTTGAATGAAAAATCTGAAAAAAGAAAATGGCAATTGTAAAAGACTTTTTAAAATGCATAAAAATCAATTTAGAAATATTTTATTCTAGAAAGTACTTTGCATACAATAAGAATTATTTAAATATTTATATATATATAAGTCCAAGAGAGAAATTCCACTATAGAGAGACATCAATCGAAGTATTTGAAAAAACATATTTGTATACAATTGAATATATATATATATATATATATATATATATATATATATATATTTTTTTTGCAAAATTACGACTTAGCCTACGTAGGAACAAAAAGCAAACCAGTAAGACTGTACGATACAGCTGGTCAACACTTGCCAACAGTGATATATGCAATCGATACGCTGTGGCAGTAAGAAACAGATTCGATATCCTCCAGGAGGCATTTGAAAGCCCCACCGCAAACGAAGAATACGAAAACTTCGTCAATGCCCATCTAGAAGCAGCATCCGAATGCATACCGACCGAACTGAGAGCCAAACGCTCTGTCCCCCTGGGAGACGGAGGCAGTTAGAGAAAAGAGAAATAATATCAAAGAAACAGCCCAAATTAATAAACAAACCCAACTAGCACCAACCTGTACAACCTTAAGAAAGCCCAGGTAGCCTTAAACAAAACATACAAAAGGGAACAAATAGAGTACATACAGGCACAAATAAATAATATCAGACAATCGGTAGAAGACAGACAGTCGCGATTAGCCTGGCAAACAGTAAAACGAAATTAGTGGTAGAAAAAGCACCTCTAAATCAAAATTAAAGGCAACCAGCCAAGAAGATAGACTAAAAAAAATGGAAGGACCACTTCCAGAAACTGCTTGGAAACCCCCCAGAAATCATAGAAAGTAATATCCAAAAGATTGTAGATAAACAACTAGATATCAAGATGGGAGATTTCACAATAGATGAAATTAACCAAGCTTTAAAGAAGCTAAAAGGTAGAAAAGCAGCAGGACTCGACGAAATACCCCCGGAGGTGTGGAAGATAGGAAAGTTCAATGACATACTGCTTAGGCTATGCAATGCAGTATATAGACAAAATAGAATAGATAAATGGACGAAAGGCTGCATCCTCCCATTCCCTAAAAAGGGAGATCTCGGAATCGCTAAAAATTACAGAGGCATAACTCTCACTGCTATTGCAGCCAAGATATATAATACCCTTCTACTTAATCGCATCCGGCCCGAAATAGAAAAAAATCCTTCGGAGAAACCAAAATGGATTCCGCAGAAATCGATCCACAACCTCTCAGATCCTGACTATTCGACGGATCATAGAAGGGGTACGAGCAAAGAATCTAGAGGCAACGTTATTATTCGTAGATTTTCTCCAAGGCATTCGATTCCATACATAGAGGAAAAAATGGAACAAAATACTATTAGCATATGGCCTCCCCAATGAAACGGTCTCAGCTATAATGATGCTATACAAAGACACTAAAGCGATGGTACGCTCACCTGATGGCGACACAGATTTCTTTGACATCGCCGCTGGAGTCCTTCAAGGGACACACTGGCACCATATATATTTATAATATGTCTAGACTACGTACTCCGAACATCATTAGATACCAAAAGAAAAAGGTTTCACACTAAAAAAGGCAAGAAGCAGGCGATATCCCGCACAAACAATCACAGATGCGGACTATGCTGATGACCTTGCACTTCTTGCAGATACACCGGCAAAGGCTGAATCACTGCTACATAGCTTGGAGGAGGCAGCAAAGAATATAGGCCTCTATGTGAACTCCGGTAAAACAGAGTTCATGAATTTCAAAAATAAAGGAGACATCTCCACACTCGACGGCAAGCCTCTTAAACCAGTAGAACAATTCACATACCTAGGTGGTAATATCTCCTCCACAGAGAGCGATGTTAATACACGAATAGCAAAGGCATGGGCGGCCACAAATAGATTATCAGTCATATGGAGGTCCGATCTCCCTGGCAAGCTGAAGCGACAGTTCTTCCAGGCAGTGGTTGTGTCGGTGCTGCTGTATGGCTGCACCACCTGGACCCTGACTAAGCGTCTTGAGAATAAGCTAGATGGAAGCTGCACAAGAATGCTGCGAGCAGTCTTGAATAAGTCGTGGAAACAGCATCCCACAAGGAAACAGCTGTACGGTCACCTGCCCCCCATCTCACAAACTATCCGAGTGAGACGGACAAGGCATGCAGGACACTGCTGGAGAAGCAGGGATGAACTCATAAGCGACGTTCTCCTGTGGAAGCCAACACATGGACATGCAAGTGTGGGGCGCCCAGCAAGGACATACATTGACCAGTTATGTGAAGATGCTGGCTGCTCCGCAGAGGAGCTTCCAGGTGTAATGAATGATAGGGAGGGTTGGCGAAGGATTGTCATGGATGCCCGTGCTGCGTGCGCGACATGATGATGATATATATATATATATATATATATATATATATATATATATAATAAATAGTTATGGAAGTAGCCATTTGGAATTTGACACTTGATGTCGGAATACGTAAAGGCCTAACCCCGCAGGTAGCATCTGCCCCATTGATTTAAAGGGACAGGGCTGTGTTTATTGCCCAGTGCCTGAGGCGCCACCCTTGAGGGGAATGCCGTCGGGATCAACGCATTTTTTTGTGTCTACCACCCATGAGCTTCGACTTGTTAGTGGGCTGAGAGGAAAAACAGATTTTTTTTATTTAATAACATTCTGGCTTCATAAAATATTTCTTAAAAAAACTAGATTAAATTATTCAAATTATTGGTATTTTCCCTTCGGCCTCTGGACCGGTTAAGTAAAATTAACTGCGTTGATCCCACGGGGCTACCCCCGCCTAGGCAATACCTGCTCCCTTAATGTAAAGGGGCAGGGCTGGGTTTATTGCCTAATCCCAGAGGCGCCCCCTTGAGGAGGAATGCCGAGCGGATCAACGAATTTTTTGTGTCTACCACCCATGAGCTTCGGCTTGTGAGTGGGCTGACATAAAAATGTCCTTATGTCACGCCCTCATAAATGAGATGAGCGGTAAATACTCTTGATGTCCGAACATGTATCTTGTACTTTATACCCTCATTCCCGAGTTGAATTGTACCACTACTGGTCCTTTTATGAGTATGGCTTTGGCATTAAATAACCCATGAAGATTGATATGCCATTAAATGAAGAAACTAAAACAAATAAAGCAAACAATGAGAAGATGCCCTAGTTTTTGCTTTTTTTTTCTAGCGTAAAACTGTTTAATTGGCTCATGCGACATTTTGCCACGTTGCGTGAATTGATTCTACTTTATAGCATTGTATAAATGAAAAAATAAAACAACAATATCCTGTATGTCCGAAAGTGATTTCCTTTATTTGGTAACAAAGAATTGGATTATTTTTAACATGCGATGGAATCAGATGTTGAAAATTACAGACAAAAATAATGAGAAATTGTAATATAAAAAAAGACGTATTGGTAAGTAGAAGCAGAAACAACAACGAAAACAAAAGAGTTCAGCGAAAGACTTGTCGATGAGATCTTAAAACTATTTATTAAGTGATGTGCTTTATTTATAAAGCCTACCGCCTGGTAGAGGTGGCATTTTAAGTTAGACTTGCAGATCCATTATTACTTATCGTGCGTGAGATCCTCGCTGGTTGCCCCATAGAAATCCCCACGTAAAATATATAACAATATAGTAAGAAATTTTCATTCAATGATTTACAATTAAAAAAAAAAGAAGATATAAATGAAGCGATTAATTCAATCAATTGATATTATATTTCAA
>CM042144.1:80423061-80435561 GCA_023376005.1 Doryteuthis pealeii
GTATACTTAACCTAATACTGGTTTTAGTAAAAACTGTATTTGATAAATGATTACTTGGTGTTTTACCGTTTTATTCTCAAGTTTATCAAAAGTGATCATATGTTAAATAGAAATCAATTAAAATGAAATAGAAATAAGTGTAATCTTTTTATATGCGTTACGTTAGTCTTTCTAATTTAATACAATGTTTTATTTATTAAAACTTACATACTAGAGAATGAGGGTAGCATATTTTTGCTAGGATAGATAATAAATAGAAATATATGAAAGTATTACGAGAGTAATCCCAAAGGTAAGGTTTCCAAAATATTTAGAAATCACAGAAACGTTTATTTTTTTTGCCAATGATGTTTACATTATTTTTATTGTTGTATACTTAACGTTTCGGTGAATGTGCCCTTCCATGAGCAGGATATGACACAAGGTCAATTTCTTAAGCGGAGTTCATAAGGTTTGAATTCAGAGTTTTCCTTCTCCTAGACCTGTTGCCTAACCAAGGTTAAAGTGCCCAGTCTGTCTTACTATTTATCCATAGCTGGAGGGAGAGTAAGATTCCTACCTTTCCCAAGGGTATTAGCGTTAAGTGAAATGCAATTACCACGCCCAGGATTTGAACGCGGTGTGACGAGTCCATTTCTTATGACTTTAATCATTACACTACGCGCTTCCAGCTGATACTGACAATAGGCGACTCTGCAGACAACTTGTTTTTACTTATTGTTTAAAGAAATTAATAAGAGAATTTAATTGAATCTGGACATGCAAATTTGGGTTATATCAGTTTAATGAAAGCCAGAGACGCATCTTGTGATGGCTTTAGTTTTTAAAACATACTCTTGTTGAGCATGGCAACGAGCTTTTCAAAATCTCAATATGAACTTCATAATAAACAGATCTTCTCGGTAAAGAGCCGGTAAATATTCATATTTACTAACCCTTCATGATAAACAGCTCATCTCGGTAAAAAGCCCGTAAATATTCATATTTACCAACCCTTCATAATAAATAGTCTTCCGGTAAAGAGCCGGTAAATATTCATATTTACTAACCCTTCATGATAAACAGCTCATCTCGGTAAAAAGCCGGTAAATATTCATATTTACCAAACCCTTCATAATAAATAGTCTTCCGGTAAAGAGCCGGTAAATATTCATATTTACTAACCCTTCATGATAAACAGCTCATCTCGGTAAAAAGCCGGTAAATATTCATATTTACCAAACCTTCATAATAAATAGTCTTCCGGTAAAGAGCCGGTAAATATTCATATTTACTAACCCTTCATAATAAATAGATCTTCTCGGTAAAGAGCCGGTAAATATTCATATTTACTAACCCTTCATAATAAGTAGATCTTCTCGGTAAAGAGGCGGTAAATATTCATATTTACTAACCCTTCATAATAAGTAGATCTTCTCGGTAAAGAGCCGGTAAATATGCATATTTACTAACCCTTCATAATAAGTAGATCTTCTCGGTAAAGAGCCGGTAAATATTCATATTTACTAACCCTTCATAATAAGTAGATCTTCTCGGTAAAGAGCCGGTAAATATGCATATTTACTAACCCTTCATAATAAATAGATCTTCTCGGTAAAGAGCCGGTAAATATTCATATTTACTAACCTTCATAAAAATAGATCTTCTCGGTAAAGAGCCGGTAAATATTCATATTTACCAACCCTTCGTAATAAATAGATCTTCTCGGTAAAGAGCCGGTAAATATTCATATTTACTAACCCTTCATGATAAACAGCTCATCTCGGTAAAGAGGCGTTAAATATGCATATTAACCAACCCCACTGTATGAGTAGGATGTGACACATGGTCGATTTCTTAAGCGGATTTTAACAAGTTTTCCTTCTCCTAGACTGGTTGCCTAACCAAGGTTAAAGAACCCAGTCACAATTGAAATATTGACTTTAGATAAAATATTTATGTAAATAATTGTTTTATTAAGAAAACTGACTATTCATATTTCTAAAATCTCGTCTAAGTTATTTTCCACTCAAATTATCCAAAATTACAGTTTTTAAAAAATATATGATAATTTTGTCATGAAACCGTTATAAAAAACATATCTTGAACATAAAGTTAATTAAATATTGTCCCATTTTTAACATAATCATTAGAATGTTATCACATATCATAAAAATATATTACTGCTGTAAGGTTAACCAGTCCGCCCTACTATTTACCCATAGCTCGAAGATGAAGAGTTGGATTCATACATTTCCCAAGGGTATTAGCGCTACGTGCAATGCAAACAGTTCGTCTCGGATATGAACTCGTATTGCCGTGTCCATTACCTATGACAGTAACCATTACACCACTTATGAAGCTTTAAATGTAGATAAGCGTAGAGATTAGAATGATTTAATACATATACCTTATTCGAATTAATATCTTTGTGAAAGGCATGAATCCAACTCTTCCCTCACAACTATGGGTAAAAGGTATAGCTGTATGGGCTCTTAATATGGTAACCAGTCTTGGATAAGGTAAACAATTCAAACCCATTTGTAAAAAGGAAAGTAGACCTGTTAGTCTATTGTTGGTATCAGTCGAACAACGAGAGGGTCAATCCACCTTTTCACTAGCACTAGGCAAGGAAGATTGTTTTTGTGCCTGAGGCGGAACGTCATACCTACCATCAGCTCCTCACTCAACCACTGATTCAAGCTGTGCTACTCATGCCCTGAGTTGGTGAGTGGCCGGTATTGAACCCTGAACCATGTGGTTCCGAGAAGGATGCTCTACCGACTGAGCTAAAAAAACAAACAAAAAAACAGTTGTACTTCGTTTGAAAATTGATCACGTATTGTATCCTGCTTGTGGAGGAAGGGTTGGGTAGATATATATTACATATCATCGGATATGTGTTGATATAAGTTTGCATTTAAACCAAATAGCTTTATATTTTTTAATCATCCGGTTGTCTCCTGTAAATTTTATTAGTCAATAGTTTAGAATGCAAAGCGGATATTTGAACTTGTTTACAATGAAAAGGATTTTTATTGGTTATTAGGGTATTAGATATAAGCAATATCGGATCTTTTTTTTTTTTTTTTTTTCAAATAATGAATTTTTAATAGATGTAAGTTTAATAATACCGTTAGGTAAATCTGATCATGCATGTATTGAAAAAGAAATTAAAGTGAAACCGGATTTTGAATTTATAAACAGAAAACAGTGAAACTGGTGGACACATTCAGATAAAGCTTGGGATGAATTTGTTATTATATTGAGTATGGGAAACTATCAAATTGCTTAACGGAAGCTAAATGAATAGGAACAATTAGTCAACATTTTAAAATACTAACCGAATATTTGTATTTGTTTACATCAAAACGATGTAAGAAGATAGTATATGTAAACTAGTAGGAAATAAACTAAAAAGTTTTTATTGGGTCAGTTTTTTTTTTTTCGAATAATGAATGTTTAATTGGTGTAAATTTAATAGCACCGTTAGGTAAATTTGATCATGCATATAATGAAATAGAAGCCGAATTTTGAATATTTAAACAGAAAACAGAGAAACTGGTCTGGACCTCCAGAAGAGTCACTTTTAGAAAAGGGAGATACTATTGATTGAAATTGTAGTTCAAATACACTTGATGTTAATAGACTGCGGGAAGAATTAAATAGAAAGTTAACATCAATATTAATACTTAGAATTGTCTTAAGCTCTTTTGGTTTCACATATCTTTCTACTGTGATTAGACAGAGAGAATTTGTGGTGTAGTGGTTATTGGAAGAACACCAAACTATCTTTAAAATCCTATAAACTTTTCTTTTTGATAACTGGAATGCCTCTTTTCGGACACGTGTCTCATCCTATTCGGGATGGAATGACCGAAAGTGAGTTATGTCTATAGTCCAGACTAATGGGTTTTACTACTGAGAAACATCAACTGAAATATGTGTTTGTTTATAATCTATTTCTCCTTTTGTTTCTCATCTCAAACTGGTATTTTTTTGTGTATCTCCTTGTGTTTGCTCTAAATACTGTGTAAATTTTGTGTTTTAAGACGTTATGTAAATTATATAAATTTTTACTTTTAATCACTGAAAACTGATAAAAAGTTAAAATATACAAATCTTAGAATCATTTCAAAAACAATATAAATATTCCTGAAGTAATTATAATTTTTTCTAAACAAGAAGATCCATTAGAAAATTATTTTGGGAAAGTAATCTCGTAAAAAAAAAAAAAAAGACAAAGATAAAACATTGGAAAGAATTTGGAATTATACCAAGTATGGAAAACAAAATTGATATGAAAAGTTGGAAATAAATGAAAAATTGAAACATGAGAAAAGAATTGTTTAGAATATTAATTACAACTGTAAACCATTATTCAAATATGTAACATCAAAATTTAAAACTCACAGAAAGGTTAATACATTATGAAAAATGATGTGTTATTACATACTGGCTTTTCTATACACTTATACTTATCTTTCATAGACGTTTTTTACTTAGTTTCTTCTACTAAGCTAGTTCTGGGTTTGTCGTTTTAATTTGGGTGGCGGTTATTTGTTATTCTGGATCTTCTTTTGTATCTGGGCTGTTGAATAACTAGATCTATTTGGCTAGATCTGCTATCTGATTTTTTTCTTGTCTTGCTGTCTTTTTATTTCATTTTTTGTTCTTTCGTCTAGTGTGTTGAGATTCCTGTGGCCATTTCTAGGCTGCAGGTGAGAGCACTTTACAGTTTTGATTGGAATCCTTGTGTTCTTCAGTGTTAAGTGGAATCCTTGGTTGTTGATCCGTTCGTCCGTGTTAAGCACGAGCAACTGAACGCCTTTCAAGATCGACCATTAAATAGTTAACCAACCACGTATTCGAACGTGTTGATTGACTGATTGAATTCACGCGGCCACGAAGAGTCTATAAATTTAAATTGGGATCTACAGCACACCTTGTATCTCAATATAATCCATCATAGTGTTGCTTCCTTTTTTTCAGTACCCTTGTCGTTTATCTTTATTTTTTTGTCCCCAGCTTCGATCATATACACTTGTTATGCGTATCTGGTTTACGGGAACCAAATTAACCAGTATGTTACAGATTAACTTTTATATTGACTTATACTTATCTTGTATAATATCTTCTTCTTTGCACCTGAGTAGCTGAGTATCTCTTTTATCTGGCCTGATGAGTAGCTGGATCTCCTATTTAGCTGTCACTGTTATCTGTTAATCTGGATCTGCTTTCTGGGTTTTGGATGGATCTTTTCTTGATCCTCTATTTTGTTTTTTGTTTTTTGTTGTTTTCTTTTTGTTTTTTTGTTTTTTTTGTTTTTTTTTTTGTTGTTTTTGCTTTTTCCTTGATTTCTTGTCTTGATTTCTTGTGTTCTCTCGTCTTGTCTTGTCTCGTTGCTAAGGTTTTGATTAACGAACACAAGAGTTTACTGTTTTACTTAGAGCTCATATCTTATTTTATGAACCCAAGTCAAACAAACGCGAGTAGAGAATTTGGACTCGCCAGACTAACCACCATTGCGTCAGTCTCCTTCGGTACCCAGCCAAAAACTGATTTTCTAACTTTTTCACGTTGGTTCATCCAATGAGAGAAGAGGTCAAATACAGGTTAAATCTTACCTATCAAATTACGTATGGAAGGATGTGTGTTTAGAAATAGCATCTCTTGATTATCCAGGACAATTCATTTTTTCCTAGACACAGAGCCAATAAAAATCCAGTGCTTAATGATGCTAAAAACAGAAAAGAAAAATACTGGATGTCTTCCCTGATGCCAAGAGTTGTAAAAAATCCAGGAATCATTGGATACCAAGTCAGTGAACAATTTGGAGATCCTAATGTGATCATATCATGCAAGTGACATGCAAACATATTAACTTTGATTAAATCAACCAGGCTATAATTACACAGGAACACACATTAATCACAATATATACATTATTGTTCTTCTCTTGTAATTATCAGGTTTTGAACAAAAGGGACACCCTCCATAGATATATATTTACCCATGCCCTTTGCATGAGCAGGATATGACACAATGTCAATTTTTGAGTGGAGTTTAACGGGGATGAATTAAGGGTTTTCTCCCCTTAAACTGCTTGATATACCAAGGTTAAAGAGCCCAGTCCACTTTACTATTTAACCATAAATCTATGATTTGTACTCAGTTCCCCATGGAAATTTTTCACAACAATGACCATTACACCATAAGTGCCTCCAATATATATATTTCCATAAAACCGTTATTTTGATTTTAACTTCACTATCGTACATAAATGATATGTAAGTCATCAATTATGTAACAGGGGAAATTAACGAATACAACAGTTATAACAGCAAGTGTACTAGGAAGATTGTTTTTTCAATCGGTTCATTTTTGGAAGTGTTAGCACCCCACAAGGAAACAGCTATATTGCCACCTGCCCCCCATCTCACAAACCATCCGAATGAGGAGGACAAGGCATGCTGGACACTGCTGGATAAGCAAGGACGAGCTCATAAGCGACGTTCTCATGTGGAAGCCAACACATGGACGTGCTAGTGTGGGCCGCCCACCATGGACCTACATTGACCAAATATTCGAGGATGCTGGATGCTGCACTGAGGACCTCCCTGTGACGATGAATGATTGGGAAGGTTGGCGAGAGATTGTCATGGATATCCTTGCTAACTGCATGACATGATGATGATGATGATCTAGATTAATTGTCATAATGGGAATATAGTTAAAAATTAAAATGTGGCATAGGAAGATGTAAAGTACTACATATTGGATCAATGAATATTAAAGTTGAATATAAATCAGGCAACAGGGAATCAAAAAAGTAAATGAAGAATGCAATTTGAGGGTTGGATTCGATAATACATATAACGCTGACAATCATATTGAGAATTATTTTCAAAACCAGCCGCATGCGCGGACTGGGATAGGCGTCAGTGGGGAATAGAAAATAAAAGTAACTCTCCAACCCTTTACACACAGTCAACCAACAACAAAAAAATTGTCAAGGGGAAAAGAATTGGACAATAACCCTGCCCTGGCTTTTTTGTTCGAGAGGGATACCTACACGTATTAAGGAGGTCTTGCACCTTGGATAGGACAAGGCGTCAAATAGGAGGCGTGATAAACCCTCTTGCTACGTTAAAGGATTCGTTCGTACCAAAGAAAAGAAAAATCCAACGAATTAACCAACCAACGAAATAAACCAACCGCCAACAGAAAACCCCAACCACCAACGAAATAAACCAACTGAAATAAACCAAGACCAACGAAAAAACAATGAGTAGTTCAATGGTTAGAAATATAATTTCAAAGGGACCATATGCTGTTTTTAACACACACACACACACACATATATATATATATATAATATATATATATTATATATATATATATGTGTGTGGTGTGTGTGTGTGTGTGTGTGTGTGTGTGTGTGTGTCCCTTCCAGCTTGGAAAATTTGGCTCAAGACCGCCCGGTGGCGGCAGAATCTCCATAGAGGACTGTACATGTCAGAAGTCACCCTGATACAACATCATGAAGCTAAGTGGTCTATAAGAAAGCAACGGCAACAAAGCATCGGAACATCATCATCTACAGGGACAACCTACAAATGCAAAATCTGTGGTCGAGAATGTTTCTCAAACATAGGACTTCATAGTCACAGGAGGCGCTGCAACCTCAGGGGCACACAAAACTTTATCGTAGTCTTTCGAGACTGAATTGCCAATGATATATATATAATATATATATATATATATATATATATATATATATATGTGTGTGTGTGTGTGTGTGTGTGTGTGTGTGTGTGTGTGTATGTTATAATATATTAATTTGAAAGCAATTACAATGCAAGTAAAAAATAAAAACAAAAAGATGTTATTTTTTGTCTTATCGATTTCAAAGTAAAACTTTATCTCCAGAGACGATTTTCGGAAATGGACCCGTTTTCTGTTTTTTTTTTTTTTTTGTCGTTATTTTTTTCCATTTCCGAAAATCGTCTCTGAAGATAAAGTTTTACCTTGAAATCGATAAGACAAAAAAATAACATCTTTTTTGTTTTTATTTTTACTTGCATTGTAATTGCTTTCAAATTAATATATTATAACATACTTAACAATGCCTCAAGCAAATTACCAATTACTTATATATATATATATATATATATATATATATATATATATATATATATATATATATATATAATAGATAGATAGATAGATAGATAGATAGATAGATACCGGTGTTCATACAAAATACGACAGTTATCATTTTGCAAGACTCTCTAGTCAAAATTCAGACATTCCAGTGAGTGTCGTCATTTCAGCTAAATAATGGACCATTCAGTAGGTTCTAATTATAAAGAAAAAGGGAGAAGAAAAAGAAAAATACACAGAAAAATTATATAAAGAAAGAAAAAAAATAAGAGAGTTGGTGAAATATATATACATATATATATATATATATATATATATATATATATATATATAGAGAGAGAGAGAGAGAGAGAGAGAGAGAGAGAGAGAGGGGCAAGTGCGCAGAAGCAATAACGCTAAATTGATTCAATCGAACATAATGAAAAGATGAAAAGAACGAAAGAACTTAAAAAGAGTGAGAGGGTTAAATCAAGATTATTATACTCTTTACATATTAAACAGTAGCTGTTAAGTAAACATATCAAATGTAATAATTAAATTATCGTACCATGGTATATCTACAGGTCTTGCTAGTATATATATATATATATATATATATATATATATATATATATATATATATATATAACCCTAATAAGACCTCATAAATAATATTGTACTCAGGCCTGGGCTCCAGTGTCTGGAAAATGAAAATGTAGTGTATTATTGAGATTGAAAGGCATACAAAGAAGTGTGACAAAATTAACAAAAAGAGTAAAAGATTACAGTTACGGTGAAAGATTGGAAGAATAAGGATTAACTACTTTACTAGAAATAAAATTGAGAGGTGGTCAAATCGAAACTCTAAAACTAATCAACCGAATTTCTAATCAGGGTGAACACTTTTTAATATTTCTCCTGGAAATGGAAATTTACAGTCAAGGCAGACTTTAAAAAAACTTAGTCTATCAATCAGTTGTATTTCTTTGCTTAGAGTTATATATTTACTTGAATTACCGTGACCAAAAAATTCGGCAAATAACGTGTGGGACAAGTGGAAACACTGAACAGCTGTTTCGATCTATTAGGTCTCATCATCAGTGTATAGCATGATATCCCACCCATCCGCCGAAACCGAAGCAGCGACCACTGAATGCAGAGCCGGGTCTCTCTCCATGAGCCACCAGCCCACACCAAACTCGATTCTCGCCAAATCAGCTAGTCCTGATAAACGCACAGCTACATAACCATAGTATGTCTTGTATCTCCAGCATTACAGAGGACAAAGTCACCTCCAGAGGTACGACTTCCCAACATGGTGGTACGCATCCACGTGATCTTGAACAAGTGTGCAAAGTAAATGTATATATACATATCTAGAGAGGAATTGTATACAATTAATATGTATATATATATATATATATATATATATATATATATATATATATAAAATTGTATTATAATGCAGATTTGGTATCTGTAACCGAAACTACGTCACTGCTTACGTTACAGTACCCTCAAGACTTGCGTAAGTTTATCCATGGGTACTTAGTTTATAGTCGTAGTCAAAATCCTTAATACATAGAATAGAATAAATATTATTTATTAACGATGTCTCTATGAAAATCTGAGTTAGATTTGCCACAAAACAGCCATGTTAATTACTGTTTTACTCTCCAACGCATTAAAATCAATCTTATGAATGATTTTATATTGAAACCAATTGAAATATAATTAAAAATAAGTGTAATCTTTTCATATGGTTCTTATTTAATTTTGACAATATTTCTAATTTGATATATTTCATGATATCAAAACTTAAATACTTACACCCGGAGGGTGCATATTCTTGCTTGTACAAGTAATATATTTTTAGGACAAATTGCTTAATCAGATCAAGCAAATAGCGCAGAAAATTTAAAGATTGAATTGGAGGAATTCAGGAAAAAATGGTAATAAAAAGACATTCGAAGGGCAATTTCGGAAATTATTTCGGGATGTCATATTGAACTGAATTTGATCTGTATATAAATATTGTATTAAGATTGTATATATTCTGTGGAAATGTTGATATGAGAAGATAGAAAAAAGGGGATATATCCAGGGTGGTATAATAAATAAATAAATAAATGCATTTGGTTTCCATGGCAACGACCAAAAACAAATATTGATGAGAAGAAATATTTCTCTAGAATAAACGAGGATAATCCCAAGAGTAAGGCCTCCAAAATGTTGCGGATGCAGGAAACTGTTCGTGCGGCTATTAGTAAGACAATTGTGTTTATGGTGCATACAAAGGTAATCCCAAAAGTAAGTTCTCCAAAGCGCTATGGATGCAGAGAAACTGTTCCTGCGGCTATTGGCAACACTGTTCCGTCACTTCTGCATGCGCCATCACCTGCCCCTGCGTGCGACTCACTGATACGCTCAGTCTTAGCTTGACAATCGTTTATGATAGAGCTCCCGATTTACGCTACCACCAAGTGTGATGTTCGCGCAGTTATCTGGTTTTAGAACGCAAAGGCATTAAACCATTTGAAATTCATCGCCAATTTACGGAACTGTACGTCGAGTCGTGAATGGATGTCAAAAACGCTCACAAGGGGTGTAGGGAGTTTGCAACAACTACGAGTGTCAACGCTTCCTTAATGGCATAGCGGCGAGCTGGTATGATATGGGCATACAAAAACTGCCACAGTGCCTACAAAAAGGCATCGGACGAAATGGTGATTATGTTGAAAAATAGATACAGGTTCAAACTTGAAAATGATATAAACATCGTTGACAATAAGCTATAAACGTTTCTGTGATTTCTAAATATTTTGAAGACTTTACCTTTGAGATTACTGTCGTCCAGTATAATAGAGATTTAGATTTATGCAAAGAGCTCAGAACTGGATTCAAACTCGGATTATATAGCATTCCATGGGTAATTAATCCATTTCTAGATATAATTAATCATTACTAGAAATTATTAATCCATTTCTTGAGTAATTTTTCTCTATTACCTATTAATTAATCTAAATCTTTTAATTAAATCCGCATCAAACCGTTTATTTTTCTATAATTATTTTCCTTTTCTACAAATTACTAATCCATTGATAATTTCTAGAAATTGAATTGAATATACCTTCAACTTTTGGCATATATACTATAATAATATATATATATATATATATAGTATATATATATATATAATATATATATATATATTATATATATATATATATATATATATTATATAAATATATATATATAGTAATATATTATATAATATATATGACAAACTGTCATGAAATATTCATTTAACAGTAAAAATGCTCTGACTGGCTATTTGAAGTTTCGCTTTCTAAATGTAGCAATATTTGATTTATTTTTACACGACACTGAACCATAACAAAAAGAATTTGTCATCAGACTACTGACTAAAAAGATTATGAGGTTTTGTTAAAGAAAGTTAAAAATAAATTACGTTTACAAAACTCCCCCTCTACCTCAGTAAAATTTAGAACAAAAAGAATTTCTGTACTTGTATAGAATAGCACACAGCGAAATATTTGACTGAAAATGAACAAATTTAAAAAAATTACATTTAAGAATTACATAAAATTAATATTCATTCAAAAAAGTTGTTAAACATTTTTAGAAACACTGAAAAGTAAAAATTTTCATAAGACAAAAGTTATTCCATTTTAGTCTCAGAAGTTGGTCGGATGTGGGGCTTGATCAAGTGACTGTCAACAATGTAGGGTTTGGGAGTTTACGGCGCTTGAACAAAATTTTCAGGGACATCAAATGACAATTTCAACTCAGTTAAAGTAAGTGTCTTTTTACGATGTAAATATTCCCTCCTACTTCTGGAAATATTGGTCATTTTAACGTTTTGAATTGCGGGCATAAGACATAATTCTGTCCAAATATAGATATTTTCCGAGTCGTGTTTTTCACATTTCATCGCAAATTAATGGAGATATTTTACAATGCCCCACGCACTCCCGCTTTTTATCGCCAAATCAATTTAGATATTTTACACTTCCCCTGTTTAATTTTTTTTTTACCATGAATTTTTACAAAACAAATTCAAATTTTAAATATGTACGTGCTGTGTTTTTTGCTTTTTATCAGCAAATATATGTAGATATTATACAATTACGCCCCCAGCTTTATATTAGGCACATCATTTTAGATATTTTACAACCCAGCCCTAGCCCTGTCGCTGGGTTCTTTAGAATACACCGACTGCACCTCTGTAGAGGTGTAAGACCCCCTCTTCAATGGGCCACCTGTTTGGTATTAGTGCGACCCGGATGCCTTAAGGGTGGAATCCTAGTGGATGAGCAGTCTGACATGCAACACTCTGCTTAGACTAAGGATAA
>CM042144.1:80441219-80453719 GCA_023376005.1 Doryteuthis pealeii
AACGAACTTTAGGCTACTCCGTCGAATTTACTGTTTATATGTAAACATCTGACTTCAACTGTAAATTATCACGTATATACGTACACACACACACACACCAACACACACCACACATATATATATTATATATATATATATATAATATATATATATATATATAGTGTGTGTGTGCGTGTGTGTGTGTGTGCATATATATATATATATATGTAAGATGGAAATGGAAGCGAATCCGACGGTATGTTGAAATGAAAATAAAGGAAAAGAAAATATTGAATGGATAAAATAGGATTTATTTTATTTTATTTTACTGACACGTGTTTCGGCCACGAGTTTTATCCATGTATACATGTATTATATCTATTATTATTTCAAATACAAAATATAATAACAATAATAGAAAAAACTACAGAAATGTTTAGTATAAAAAGAAATAACGGCCTTCGTCAGAGTAAATCCTTATTGTTTTAAATGAAATCAGTTGAAATACGGAGAATTTCCGAGATGTTTGAAAAAAGAACTTTTTTGAAATAGCTTGAAGTGTTCTAACGCGATGGAGAAAACAGTTATGTTGACGTCATCGTCGCATGTGACGGATTTTGAAAACGAGAGAAGATGGCTGGAGAATATAAGGAACAAAGTCAGGTGGAATTTTGATTTAATGAGGAATAATATAATTTTTAAAATAAAATTTATGCGTATAAAATTTCTGTAGTTTTTTTCTACTATTGTTATTTTATTTCATTTTGTATTTAAAATAGTAATAGATAGAGTACATGTATGCATGGCCGAAACACGTGTCGGTAAAATAAAATAAAATAATCCTATTTTATCCATTCAACATTTTCTTTCCTTTATTTTTCCTTTCAAACCATATATATATATATATATATATAAAAGTAATTGGTAATTTGCTTGAAGCATTGTTAAGTATGTTTATATATATATTAATGATTTGAAGGCAATTACAAAGCGTATAAAAATAAAAACAAAAAAGATGTTGTTTTTGTCTTATCGATTATGAACCTCTGAAGATGAAGTTTATACTTCAAAATCGATAAGACAAAAATACATCTTTTTGTTTTATTTTTTTATACGCGTTGTAATCACCTTCAAATTTATTAATATATATATATATATATATAATATATAATATATATATATATTACGATACGTTTATAAGCTACGCGATTCTAATGATATTATCCTTTGTGTGCTAATCTGCATTTGTACCGAAAAAAAAAACCATACACGTCTGCCCCCAGTCATGGACCCCAGTCACATGGTTGCCAGGACTTCTTTTAAGAGAAAGATATATAGACATCAAGTAGTGTGTTATAACTTCTTCTTGAATACTTTATTTTTCGTCCATACCTTTTCCTCTTAGCGTTCTTTTAAATTGGAATGTATTTTTTTATTGGTATATCTAATTTGAATTCCATGTCAGGTGTACAGTCCGCTCTGTTATAAAACATCTCCGGGAATAATTTCTTCCGGGCATCAATGTCCGGATCATTCTCCAGCTTTTTGACATTACCGGAAATAGTTTTTACGGCTTCCTGTTTTTGGGCCAGTTGATCCTTGTACTCGTCCACAATTACCCTCATTGCTTCATTGTGTTCCCTCATCTTCAGGATCTTCGGATCCATCATACTGAACATGTCCTTGTGGATGCCGGCTTTTATCCCAGCTTCTGAGTCCTTGATGCGTCTGTGCGTCTTTCTTTCGAATTCGTCCTGCTGCTTCATCAGCTGCGCGTTTTCCCAGTCGAACGCGTACTGCAGCAGCTTCTGGAAGTTCTGTATCTCTTCGATGGTCACGACCATTTCGGCGTACGAGGTGCAAGCATAATCGATCAGGTGGTCGCCCTCCCCCGTGAACCAGTTTTGTTTGCTTGTCGATCGTACTGATTTCTTGTTCGAGTTTTCTTGATGGCTATTCCTGCTTTAATTTCGCCACTTCCGCCTCGTGTCGGAGAATAGCCTCGAGGATGTAGGCACACTTTTGCTCAGGGTACCCCACCGGTCAAAGCTGGCGTATTTACCCAGCAGCACGCCCACAGTTCCGAAACACGACTTCTCGTCTCGGCCGATTTTCTCCAAAGCCGGAACCAGTCTTTGCGTTTCCGACATCTCGGCCTGTCGGTAACGCTGCAAGATTTTGTCGGTCACTGCGATCTTTTCTTTAAGTCTGCCTTCGTTCGTCTTGCAGGAGTTTTGGCTTTTTAATGGATCCAGGCTGCAACGGCTCGACCGCTGCCGATAAAAATCCCGGCACCCGGGAACGTGGGTATGTAACCCTTTGCATTGGAACTTATTTAATGACATTTTTTTCTTTCTTGTTTTATTTTTTTGAAATTTCTTTTTAGAGGAATTGATTTGAAAATATATTTAGATGGAATAAACATCAAATTAAATAGGACGTGACTTTGAAATAAGATGTATTGTTGAGTGAAATATTATGCATAAAATGACGACACAAATGACGTCATTAACTTCCCAAGTTTGTCATTAAAACAAAAAAATGTATGAGGAAATATCAGATTTGGAAGAATCCGACAAATTTGAGTAAAAGTTAAGGAACACCGTGAATAAAAAAACAAAACAATTACATTCAATTAATATTCTTCGCCTCTGTGTACCTGTACTCTGGGTCACATCTATGGGTTAAATCAGTGATTCCCAATGTGGGGTCTACGCCCCACTGGAGGGGGGGGGGCAATTCAATAATAATAGGGGGGCAATATGAAAAATATCGTAATATCAACATATTTTTTTTATTTTACCCTAAATGGGTAAAAATTATAAATTTATAGGGTAAAATTGTAATTACAACCTAGCTGAGCACAACAGCTTGTGCAATCTAGTCAAGTGTTCACCCACTAATGTTATCGTGCATCTGGCACCAGCTATATGCGTGGCTTCTGACTTGTTTAACTTTGCAGTTCTTCATCTGTTGCCATTCCCCGCAATTGTACACATTATAAAATAGATTTTATTTGATTAAATTTTATCACAGAATAACGAGAAAAACTGCAATAGTCCCTTGTTTATCAGTCTGTTCAAAATTTGAAGTTTGAAGAAGGAACGCTGGAAAGGTAGAAAATATACAAATCTTAGAATCATTTCAAAACAATATAAATTCCTGAGTAATTATATTTTTTTCTAACAAGAAGTTCCATTAGAAAATTTATTTTGGGACAGTAATCTCGTAAAAAAAAAAGACCAAGATAAAAAT
Source organism: Doryteuthis pealeii (assembly GCA_023376005.1). Lineage (NCBI taxonomy): Eukaryota > Metazoa > Mollusca > Cephalopoda > Myopsida > Loliginidae > Doryteuthis > Doryteuthis pealeii. The sequence continues at coordinate 80,444,454 of CM042144.1, forward strand.
TGGAAAGAATTTGGAATATACCAAGTATTGGAAAACAAATTGATATAAAAAAGTTGGAAATAAATGAAAATTGAAACATGAGAAAAGAATTGTTTAGATATTAATTACAACTGTAACATTATCAAATATGTAACATCAAATTTAAAAAACTCACAGAAAGGTTAATACATTATGAAATGATGTGTTATACATACTGGTTTTCTATACACTTAATACTTATCTTTCATAGACGTTTTTTTACTTAGTTTTTTCTACTAAAGCTAGTTCTGGGTTTGTCCGTTTAATTTGGGTGGCGGTTATTTGTTATTCTGGATCTTCTTTTGTATCTGGGCTGTTGAATAACTAGATCTATTTGGCTAGATCTGCTATCTGATTTTTTTCTTGTCTTGCTGTCTTTTTTATTCATTTTTGTTCTTTCGTCTAGTGTGTGAGATTCCTGTGGCCATTTCTAGGCTGCGGGTGGAGAGCACTTTACAGTTTTGATTGGAATCCTTGTGTTCTCAGTGTTAAGTGGAATCCTTGGTTGTTGATCCGTTCGTCCGTGTTAAGCACGAGCAACTGAACGCCTTTCAAGATCGACCATTAAATAGTTAACCAACCACGTATTCGAACGTGTTGATTGACTGATTGAAATTCACCGCGGCCACGAAGAGTCTATAAATTTAAATTGGGATCTACAGCAACACTTGTATCTCAATATAATCCATCATAGTGTTGCTTTCCTTTTTTTTCAGTACCCTTGTCGTTTATCTTATTTTTTTGTCCCCCAGCTTCGATATATACACTTGTTATGCGTATCTGGTTTACGGGAACCAATTAACCAGTATGTTACAGATAAACTTTATATTGACTTATACTTATCTTGTATAAATTCTCTTCTTGCACCTGAGTAGCTGAGTATCTCTTTTATCTGGCCTGATGAGTAGCTGGATCTCCTATTTAGCTGTCACTGTTATCTGTTAATCTGGATCTGCTTTCTGGGTTTTGGATGGATCTTTTCTTGATCCTCTATTTGTTTTTTTTTTTTTTGTTGTTTTTCTTTTGTTTTTGTTTTTTTTTTTTGTTTTTTTTGTTTGTTTTTGCTTTTCCTTGATTTCTTGTCTTATTTCTTGTGTTCTCTCGTCTTGTCTTGTCTCGTTGCTAAGGTTTTGATTAACGAACACAAGAGTTTATTGTTTTACTTAGGCTCATATCTTATTTGTATGACCAAGTCAAACAAACGCGAGTAGAGAATTTGGACTCGCCAGACTAACCACCATTGCGTCAGTCTCCTTCGGTACCCGGCCAAAAACTGATTTTCTAACTTTTTCACGTTGGTTCATCCAATGAGAGAAGAGGTCAAATACAGGTTAAATCTTATCTATCAAATTACGTATGGAAAGGATGTGTGTTTAGAAATAGCATCTCTTGATTATCCAGGACAATTCATTTTTTCCTAGACACAGAGCCAATAAAAATCCAGTGCTTAATGATGCTAAAAACAGAAAAGAAAAATGCTGGATGTCTTCCCTGATGCCAAGAGTTGTAAAACATCCAAGAATCATTGGATACCAAGTCAGTGAACAATTTGGAGATCCTAATGTGATCATATCATGCAAGTGACATGCAAACATATTAACTTTGATTAAATCAACCAGGCTATAATTACACAGGAACACACATTAATACAAATTATACATTATTGTTCTTCTCTTGTAATTATCAGGTTTTGAACAAAAGGGACACCCCTCCATAGATATATATTTAACCCATGCCCTTTGCATGAGTAGGATATGACACAATGTCAATTTTGAGTGGAGTTTAACGGGGATGAATTAAGGTTTTCTCCCCTTAAACTGCTTGATATACCAAGGTTAAAGAGCCCAGTCCACTTTACTATTTAACCATAAATCTATGATTTGTACTCAGTTCCCCATGGAAATTTTTCACAACAATGACCATTACACCATAAGTGCCTCCAAATATATTTTTCCATAAAACCGTTATTTTGATTTTAACTTCACTATCGTACATAAATGATATGTAAGTCATCAATTATGTAACAAGGGGAAATTAACGAATACAACAGTATAACAGCAAGTGTATTAGGAAGATTGTTTTTTCAATCGGTTCATTTTTGGAAGTGTTAGCACCCACAAGGAAACAGCTTATATTGCCACCTGCCCCATCCTCACAAACCATCCGAATGAGGAGGACAAGGCATGATGGACACTGCTGGAATAGCAAGGACGAGCTCATAAGCGACGTTCTCATGTGGAAGCCAACACATGGACGTGCTAGTGTGGGCCGCCCACCATGGACCTACATTGACCAAATATTCGAGGATGCTGGATGCTGCACTGAGGACCTCCCTGTGACGATGAAATGATTGGGAAGGTTGGCGAGAGATTGTCATGGATATCCTTGCTAACTGCATGACATGATGATGATGATGATCTAGATTAATTGTCATAATGGGAATATAGTTAAAAATTAAAATGTGGCATAGGAAGATGTAAAGTACTACATATTGGATCAATGAAAATATTAAAGTTGAATATAAATCAGGCAACAGGGAATCAAAAAAGTAAATGAAGAATGCAATTTGAGGGTTGGATTCGATAATACATATAACGCTGACAATCATATTGAGAATTATTTTCAAAACCAGCCGCATGCGCGGACTGGGATAGGCGTCAGTGGGGAATAGAAAATAAAAGTAACTCTCCAACCCTTTACACACAGTCAACCAACAACAAAAAAAATTGTCAAGGAGAAAAGAATTGGACAATAACTCTGCCCTGGCTTTTTTGTTGGAGAGGTTTACCTACACGTATTAAGGAGGTCTTGCACCTTGGATAGGACAAGGCGTCAAATAGGAGGCGTGATAAACCCTCTTGCTACGTTAAAGGATTCGTTCGTACCAAAGAAAAGAAAAATCCAACGAATTAACCAACCAACGAAATAAACCAACCGCCAACAGAAAACCCCAACCACCAACGAAATAAACCAACAGAAATAAACCAAGACCAACGAAAAAACAATGAGTAGTTCAATGGTTAGAAATATAATTTCAAAGGGACCATATGCTGTTTTTAACACACACACACACACACACACACACACACACACACACACATATATATATATATATATGTGTGTGTGTGTGTGTGTGTGTGTGTGTGTCTTCCAGCTTGGAAAATTTGGCTCAAGACCGCCCTCGGTGGCGGCAGAATCTCCATAGAGGACTGTACATGTCAGTCACCCTGATACAACATCATGAAGCTAAGTGGTCCATAAGAAAGCAACGGCAACAAAGCATCGGAACATCATCATCTACAGGGACAACCTACAAATGTAAAATCTGTGGTCGAGAATGTTTCTCAAACATCGGACTTCATCGTCACAGGAGGCGCTGCAACTTCAGGGGCACACAAAAACTTTATCGTAGTCTTTCGAGACTGAATTGCCAATGATATATATATATATATGTATGTTATAATATATTAATTTGAAAGGAATTACAATGCAAGTAAAAAATAAAAACAAAAAGATGTTATTTTTTTGTCTTATCGATTTCAAAGTAAAACTTTATCTCCAGAGACGATTTTCGGAAATGGACCCGTTTTCTGTTTTTTTTTTTTTGTCGTTATTTTTTTCCATTTCCGAAAATCGTCTCTGAAGATAAAGTTTTTACCTTGAAATCGATAAGACAAAAAATAACATCTTTTTGTTTTTATTTTTTACTTGCATTGTAATTGCTTCCAAATTAATATAGTATAACATACTTAACAATGCCTCAAGCAAATTACCAATTACTTTTATATATATATATATTATATATATATAATATATATATATATATATATAGATAGATAGATAGATAGATAGATAGATAGATAGATAGATACTGGTGTTCATAAAAAACACGACAGTTATCATTTTGCAAGCCAAAATTCAGACATTCCAGTGAGTGTCGTCATTTCAGCTAAATAATGGACCATTCCGTAGGTTCTAATTATAAAGAAAAAGGGAGGAGAAAAAGAAAAATACACAGAAAAATTATATAAAGAAAGAAAAAAAATAAGAGAGTTGGTGAAATATATATATATATATATATATATATATATAGAGAGAGAGAGAGAGAGAGAGAGAGGGGGGGGCAAGTGCGCAGAAGCAATAACGCTAAATTGATTCAATCGAACATAATGAAAAGATGAAAAGAACGAAAGAACATAAAGAGTGAGAGGGTTAAATCAAGATTATTATACTCTTTACATATTAAACAGTAGCTGTTAAGTAAACATATCAAATGTTGTAATAATTAAATTATCGTACCATTGTATATCTACAAGTCTTGCTAGTATATATATATATATATATATATATATATATATATATATATATATATATACCCTAATAAGACCTCATAAATAATATTGTACTCAGGCCTGGGCTCCAGTGTCTAGAAAATGAAAATGTAGTGTATTATTGAGATTGAAAGGCATACAAAGAAGTGTGACAAAATTAACAAAAAGAGTAAAAGATTACAGTTACGGGGAAAGATTGGAAGAATAAGGATTAACTACTTTACTAGAAAGAAAATTGAGAGGTGGTCAAAACGAAACTCTAAAACTAATCAACCGAATTTCTAATCAGGGTGAACACTTTTTAATATTTCTCCTGGAAATGGAAATTTACAGTCAAGGCAGACTTTAAAAAAACTTACTCTATCAATCAGTTGGATTTCTTTGCTTAGAGTTATATATTTACTTGAATTACCGTGACCAAAAAATTCGGCAAATAACGTGTGGGACAAGTGGGAACACTGAACAGCTGTTTCGATCCATTAGGTCTCATCATCAGTGTATAGCATGATATCCCACCCATCCGCCGAAACCGAAGCAGCGACCACTGAATGCAGAGCCGGGTCTCTCTCCATGAGCCACCAGGCCACACCAAACTCGATTCTCGCCAAATCAGCTAGTCCTGATAAACGCACAGCTACATAACCATAGTATGTCTTGTATCTCCAGCATTACAGAGGACAAAGTCACCTCCAGAGGTACGACTTCCCAACATGGTGGTACGCATCCACGTGATCTTGAACAAGTGTGCAAGTAAATGTATATATACATATCTAGAGAGGAATTGTATACAATTAATATGTATATATATATATATATATATATATATTATATATATATATATATATATTATATAAAATTGTATTATAATGCAGATTTGGTATCTGTAACCGAAACTACGTCACTGCTTACGTTACAGTACCCTCAAGACTTGCGTAAGTTTATCCATGGGTACTTAGTTTATAGTCGTAGTCAAAATCCTTAATACATAGAATAGAATAAATATTATTTATTAACGATGTCTCTATGAAAATCTGAGTTAGATTTGCCACAAAACAGCCATGTTAATTACTGTTTTACTCTCCAACGCATTAAAATCAATCTTATGAATGATTTTATATTGAAACCAATTAAAATATAATCAAAAATAAGTGTAATCTTTTCATATGGTTCTTATTTAATTTTGACAATATTTCTAATTTGATATATTTCATGATTTCAAAACTTAAATAATTACACCCGGAGGATGCATATTCTTGCTTGTACAAGTAATATATTTTTAGGACAAATTGCTTAATCAGATCAAGCAAATAGCGCAGAAAATTTAAAGATTGAATTGGAGGAATTCAGGAAAAAATGGTAATAAAAAGACATTCGAAGGGCAATTTCGGGAATTATTTCGGGATGTCATATTGAACTGAATTTGATCTGTATATAAATATTGTATTAAGATTGTATATATTCTGTGGAAATGTTGATATGAGAAGATAGAAAAAAGGGGATATATCCAGGGTGGTATAATAAATAAATAAATAAATGCATTTGGTTTCCATGGCAACGACCAAAAACAAATATTGATGAGAAGAAATATTTCTCTAGAATAAACGAGGATAATCCCAAGAGTAAGGCCTCCAAAATGTTGCGGATGCAGGGAAACTGTTCGTGCGGCTATTAGTAAGACAATTGTGTTTATGGTGCATACAAAGGTAATCCCAAAAGTAAGTTCTCCAAAGCGCTATGGATGCAGAGAAACTGTTCCTGCGGCTATTGGCAACACTGTTCCGTCACTTCTGCATGCGCCATCACCTGCCCCTGCGTGCGACTCACTGATACGCTCAGTCTTAGCTTGACAATCGTTTATGATAGAGCTCCCGATTTACGCTACCACCAAGTGTGATGTTCGCGCAGTTATCTGGTTTTAGAACGCAAAGGCATTAAACCATTTGAAATTCATCGCCAATTTACGGAACTGTACGTCGAGTCGTGAATGGATGTCAAAAACGCTCACAAGGGGTGTAGGGAGTTTGCAACAACTACGAGTGTCAACGCTTCCTTAATGGCATAGCGGCGAGCTGGTATGATATGGGCATACAAAAACTGCCACAGTGCCTACAAAAAGGCATCGGACGAAATGGTGATTATGTTGAAAAATAGATACAGGTTCAAACTTGAAAATGATATAAACATCGTTGACAATAAGCTATAAACGTTTCTGTGATTTCTAAATATTTTGAAGACTTTACCTTTGAGATTACTGTCGTCCATATAATAGAGATTTAGATTTATGCAAAGAGCTCAGGAACTGGATTCAAACTCGGATTATATAGCATTTCCATGGGTAATTAATCCATTTCTAGATATAATTAATCCATTACTAGAAATTATTAATCCATTTCTTGAGTAATTTTTTCTCTATTACTTATTAATTAATCTAAATCTGTTAATTATTAATCCGCATCAAACCGTTTATTTTTCTATTAATTATTATTCCTTTTATACAAATTACTAATCCATTTGATAATTTCTAGAAATTGATTGAATATACCTATCAACTTTTGGCATATATATATATATATATATATATATATATATATATAATATATATATATATATATATATATATATATAACCACCTACAGATATATATATATATATATTATATATATATATATATATATATATAATATTATATATGACAAACTGGTCATGAATATTCATTTAACAGTAAAAATGCTTCTGACTGGCTATTTTGAAGTTTCGCTTTCTAAATGTAGCAATATTTTGATTTATTTTTACACGACACTGAACATAAACAAGACAAGAATTTGTCATCAGACTACAGACTAAAGATTATGAGGTATTTGTTAAAGAAAGGTTAAAAAATAAATTACGTTTTACAAAACTCCCCCTCTACCTCGTAAAATTTAGAACAAAAAGAATTTTCTGTACTTGTATAGAATAGCACACAGCGAAATATTTTGACTGAAAATGAACAATTTAAAAAAAATTACATTTAAGAATTACATAAAATTAATATTCATTCAAAAAAAGTTTGTTAAACATTTTTAGAAACACTGAAAAGTAAAAATTTTCATAAGACAAAAGTTGATTCCATTTTAGTCTCAGAAGTTGGTCGGATGTGGGGGTTGGGATCAAGTGACTGTCAACAATGTAGGGTTTGGGAGTGTTACGGCGCTTGAACAAAATTTTCAGGGACATCAAATGACAATTTCAACTCAGTTAAAGTAAGTGTACTTTTTACGATGTAAATATTCCCACCTACTTCTGGAAAAATTGGTCATTTTAACATTTTGAATTGCGGGCATAAGACATAATTCTGTCCAAATATAGATATTTTCCGAGTCATGTTTTTCACATTTTATCGGCAAATTAATGGAGATATTTTACAATGCCCCACGCACTCCCGCTTTTTATCGCCAAATCAATTTAGATATTTTACACCTTCCCCCCTGTTTATTTTTTTTTTACCATGAATTTTTACAAAACAAATTCAAATTTTAAATATGTACGTGCTGTGTTTTTTGCTTTTTATCAGCAAATATATGTAGATATTATACAATTACGCCCCCCAGCTTTATATTAGCACATCAATTTAGATATTTTACAACGCAGCCCTAGCCCTGTCGGCTGGGTCTTTAGAATACACCGACTGCACCTCTGTAGAGGTGTAAGACCCCCTCTTCAATGGGGCCACCTGTTGGCTATGTAGTGCGACCCGTGATGCTTAAGGGTGGAATCCTAGTGAATGAGCAGTCTGACATGCAACACTCTGCTTAGACTAGGGATACCCATTTTTTGTCTGCTTTTCATTTTAAAAACTAATTAAAATTAAATCGATTATTTAAGGTCAAATTTTTGTCTAAGTCGAAAAGTAGTAACATAATGAGCATCAGTACAAAAAGCAAAATAATATTACACATGTAATTTATTTTTTAATACATTTAAAAGTATTTTTTCGGTCAATTTTAAAAATCAAATATGACTTAATATGGCCACTGGAGTTGTCGTAAAATCCGTGTTTACAGAATAAATTTAACACTCTCGATTGAAAACAAATTACCAAAAATCCGGGAATTATCTGTTTTTAATAAAAATAATAATCTATAGGTTGAATAGAAAAATGTGTATATAAAAAAATTGATTATCCATTAAGAATGAATTTATTTCAAAAGTTTTTCAGCATTAAATGACCCACTGAGGTTGATATGCCGTAAAACAAACCAAACAAAATCAAACAACCCGTTCTGTTTAAAAACATTTTGTTTTGAGGAATTTGTACAAAACACAATCCCCTTCCCCCTCTTCCTAATATGACAACATAAATAAACATGAACTGTATTTTTGAGATGAGGCTTGATAGGAATAATTTTGATTTTCTCCGATTGTTATCCTCATCTTTATTGTATGTATATACATATAATGTTTCAGCCGTTATATCCTCCGGCCTTCATCAGGTGTTTCCTTTGTATCCTAGTATAGTAATGATCCAACCTGGGAAATCATTTTTAACAGTTTGACAGTTGATCACACAAGCGTTATATATATATATATATATATATATATATATATATATATATATATATATATAATATATATATATATATATATATATATATATATTCTGTATTTTTGCAGCAAGTTATTATTTAGGAAGATATTGTTAAAGACCACGGAATATTTCTTTATGATGTTCATATGTAGATTTTCAAGTTTTTCAAGTTTTATATATATATATATATATATATATATATATATATATATATATATATATATATATATATATATATATATATATATATATATATATATATATATATATATATATATATATATATATATATAAAGACGAGGTCTTGAACGATTACTTATGCCATCCATAGATTCACCAACTTAAATGAC
>CM042144.1:80463719-80481219 GCA_023376005.1 Doryteuthis pealeii
GCTTAACGTACAGAACATTAATGATTTGCTCTGACTGCAAGATTAAAGATGAACTTAAGAAAATTACGAATATCTTTGCTGACAATGGGTATCCGGAGAAGTTGACAACGGATGTGATCAATAAAACAATATGTAAATTCAATTGTAATAAAGAGTTTGGTCCATCTAAATGGCCTGTATATTTGCGATTGCCGTGGGTAGGACTTGTTGGTAAACCTTGGCTAATAAGATCACATTGGCCGCAATACGCTGTTTCAATGCAGTTATGGTTAGAACAATTTTCGCCACTAGATCTGCATTTGACTCAAATGAAAAGGATGTTCTGCCAATCTTTGAACAAAGTTTATTAATTTATAAGTATCATTGTTGGTGTGATGCCAGTTATATTGGTAGGACGATGAAGAGGTTGAATGTAAGAACAAATCAACATGTCCCAAAAGGAATAAGAAGTATTCCTCAAACAACATCCGGGCCCTCACAGACGCAAGATTCTGACATTGGTGATCCCTTGTGCAGTATAAATAGCTGAAAACTCAACTATAGTGATCAGCAATTTTCTGTTCTATACAAAGCCAGGAAAAATCACCATCTTCGCGGCAGTCGCAATTTCTTTTACTACCCGCCCTTGTGTAAACAACGACATTTGAAACACTCCCTGGTAATTTTTGCTGGGGATGTTGTAGCCGAAGTTGGGGTGACGTGAAGGTAAAAAAAAAAGTTCCTTCTTGTTGCTCCAAAATTTACATAATCCTATCACCGTTTTACCCAATATATATATTTTGACTTTTCAAAGATCTACCGGTTGTTAACTTTTGAGAAAGCACCGGTCGAAAGGGCCCTTAAGTTTCTATCGTCTTTCGCCTGCTTTTTATTTTAATTCGTTTAATAGCTGATCATTTATAAATTATGATACTGTTCAAAGTTATATATAAATTTAGCTGTACCAAAAACTTGTATATATATATATATATATATATATATATATATATATATATATATATATATATATAAGTTAAGAGAAAGGAAATCACACAGACATATATATATATTAACTTGTTCATTAATAAATTAGAAAAAATAAATTCAAACGTATTGATAAAACAGGGCGTTGACCCTCATCCAGAAACGACCACTCGGAAGACCTCTACGAATAATGGTAAGATGAAATTGTAAATTGATTTGGGTCTATATGGAGAAGGGGGTCGAGATCAGTAACAAAACTTAAGCGCTTTGTGGCTAACGATGTGGAGCACATCAATCCACAAAAGGAATAATAATAGGATTGATAATCCTCATGTAGAAATTCAATTTCTTTTCAATATTGTTTTTTTTTTTTACTCTTCAGATTCAATTATCACATAATGAATTATCAATGAAATCTACTCTGTCCATCTTTTTTTTTTAATTTTATAATTAACAGACACAGGCTTTATCACGCACCCCTTAACTTGGAAATGAGGATGTATAGTTAAAATACGTTTGATATTTTTTTCATTTTAATTAATGTTCGCTATTTGAGTCATGCGCCATTTGAAATAAGTGGAATATCTGCAGAGTGGGATTTTAACTGAAAAAAAAAAAACATCCATATGTGTATATATTAAAGGCCGTCAGAGTGGGCTCCATCCGTAATAGAAGAGCCTTTACATTTAAGCACAAATTGATGGCCGTCAGTGAAATCTCCTCCAAAAAGTTCAATCCACTAGGGGCAGAGGGCATATATTCAGTCATCCATTGACACCGTGTTTCAACGTATCACGTCTCGTCAGTATGGCTAGAAATAGAAGGCAACCTCGGGATTGAACCCGACCGATTTATCATCGGTCAGAGTTTCTAACCCCTAGGCCATCAGTACATCTACAGACCAGAGTGAGATTTTAACTGATAAACACACACACACACACACACTACACACACATTTATATACTTTTATACAAAATAAAGGATTTATATATATATACCCACTCCTCCACACTAGTAGTGGGTGTCACTAGGTCAATTTCTTACTCATAGCTGGAGAGAGAATAGTAGGATGCATACATTTTCCAAAGGGTGTTATCGCTATGGGAAATGCTTCCTCTAAGATTTAAATTCGGATCACCGAGTCCATTGCCTATGACGTAATCCTTATACAACAAACCCATCCAGGAAATGTTCTGATTTCTGCAACATCTCCCATATACGCTCAGTGGGTGTTGAATCTGTTGTAGGAGGGAGGCAGTGAAATAGAAGAAAATAGTGCAGTTCCTAATGGAATCATGTACGTATCAACTATCACACGATGGCAGATCGTGTTATCTTGATGAAACCCAATATCAACACTGTAGAATAGGGCTAGTATAAAATGGCCCAAATAGCTTGTGAGAAACGCTGTATGTGTGACACGTGGGAAAGCAGAATAAAGTTTCTCTTAGAACTCATTTAAAACCATTTCAAACCCATGAATAGTCAGCACGCACAAAATTTTGCAGATAGGGTCAGTCCATAGTCTAAATAAGTTATTCTTAACCTTTTTTTTAACCCATGGACAACTTTTCCTCTTAATGCTATTCGGTGGACCCCCGTATCTATTACATAAAAAAAAGCTTCTTAAATTTTTACTAAAGAAACAGTAAAGGAATTGTGTCAAAAAATTAAACAAATAGTAAATGGTTATGCTTTATTTTGAAGGTAAACTAATTCATTTCAAATAAACATATTTAACAATTAAATTCTATCGTGCATCTATGTACACAAGGGTAGGTCGATTTTCACCTTTTTTTTGTATCAAAATAATTTACCCAAGGAAATTTCTCAGTCGGTAGAACGTTCGGCTAGAAACCACAAGGTTCCTAGTTCCAGCTCAGCGTATGTGTAGCATCTGTGCGGTAAAGTAAGGAGCTGATGGTAGGTATGGCGCTCCACCTCAGGCGCTAAAATAATCTCCTTGGTCTAGCGCTAGTGAAAAGGGGGTAGACTCCCGCTCTGGTAGGCTGATACCGATTTTAGGCTACCCCGACGACGACTTTACTACTTTTATAATAAGTACTGGCACAAAAAAGTAGGTTTCTAACTTGTACCAATTTTTAAACATTTAGTTTTAAAGATCGTCTAATAATCAGTACTTATTATACCAATACCCAACTTTCTCTGGTTGAATCATTTTGATATTCTAAATAATTGGAAATCGACCTACCCTTAATGTACACTAGTAAATAATTCATAATAAACCATTTTAAGATAAACCTAAGTGACTAATTAAGAAGAAAATATAGATATATTCAATGAGATTCCTATGGTTGATGCTGTTCGGTAATTTTGTTTATATTCGACTCCATCGAGGTCAATGATAGTCAAGGATCACTATTTTTTACAAGGTTGAATCTATTACGAGCTTTTCATAATCATCATCATTATGTCACGCTGTTAGCACGGATATCCATGACAATCTCTCTCCATCCGTCCCTATCACTCATCATTCTCAGGAGGTCCTCTACGCAGCATCGTGTAATCAGGCGATATCCCGCACAGACTATTACGGATGCGGACTATACTGATGACCTAGCACTACTCGCAAATACACCAGCAATCCTTGCTATATAGCCTAGATAAGGCAGTAAGAAACGTCGGCCTATACGTAAACTCTGATAAAACTAAGCTTTTCATAATAAATGAATTTAATAAGGCAATATGACGGAAAAGGTTATAACGTAGAGCTGTGCTTTTTCCCAGACTAGTGGGTACTTTTCTCTCTCTCTCTCTCTCTCCTCTCTCTCTTCTCTCTCTCTCTCTCTCTCTCTCTCTCTCTCTCTCTCTCTTTAAAAAATATATTATGCTTCTCAGCTTTGAATTTACGCGCAATATTTTCATCACCATTGTTCTGAAATAGAACTGCTCTGTGGACTACTATTAAATATGATTTAAGTAAGGATAGCGTAATTATAGAAATATGAAATATATATTATATATATATATATATATATATATATATATATATATATTGAGAGGATGTTTGTTTGTTTGTTTTGTTTTATGGCATATCAACCTCAGTGGGTCATTTAATGCCGATAAAGTTTTGAAATAAATCAATTCGTAATGGATAATACAATTTTTTTATAAATACGTTTTTCTATTTAACCCATAGATGGGTGAGAGGATGTGTTCATTTATGAATAAATAGATAGTTCTGTCTACGAAAGGGGGCTTCGGTTTTTTTATATACATTGTATATATGAACTATCATCAGTGAAGAAATAAGGAGCTATTTCACGAACTTCATTCAAAAGATATTATTTTCAAGAGAGGCGAATTATTATGTGTGTGCGTGTACATGTATGTGTGTGTGTAGGTCCCCTTGCGTGTTGTGTCAGAGTCAAATTAAGCAATCGGGCACATCACGTGATGTCTAAGCACATGATATCCGATTAGCATAACTATCTTGATAATCGCTTCATTAGAGCGACGGTTCAGCTTCCCCTTTAAGCGCAGTCGTTGAATTTCAGAAACGAGGCATTAGTTTTTTTAGAGAAGGTAAAACTTATTCTCTCTATAAGTACATTTTTGGTTTGCTTCTTCGTTCACATGCATTCTAAAAAAAAATTAAAAATTAAAAAATTAAAAAATAGAAAATTAAAACAAAAAAACTTTTAAAAGAATCAAATGCAAAAGAAACAATTCCAGGACACGTAAACATTAAGAGAAAATCAATAGGACAAGAAATGAAACTTTTTTATAAAAAATAGAAAAATAAAGATATTAATAAATTAATTACATAAATAAAAAATCTTTTCTAAAAATTTGTTTGCAGGCTTACCGTTAACGGTTAATATTCATATTGTTTGAATAAGTGAATTCGTCTGGTGTCGAACTTGGAATATGTCTCTATTTTTCAAAATCTGTTATACTAAGAGATACATTAAGAGATACATGGATTGTTGATCGAGATATCTGTGGCGGAAGTGCTCATGTTTGAAACTACAACATAATTTTTTTTTTTTTTTTGCAACGTCAAGGTTTTCGCTTGGAATTCATATCACAGGACTATAAAATTTTTAAAATAAAAAAATACAAAAATAAAAATCTGTTTTCAAATGCCTTTAAAGTAATAAAGAATTCATAATTCGCATCTGATGAGTCGGGAGAGTTAGACACTTTGTCTAAGCTCCCTGAAATAGACTATAATGCTAAATCTCTAAGTCTTTTGTTATTTCTTTACTTATATATTTGCTCTATGACTCTAACATTAAGAGCACACATATTAAGTTTATCCTTTTTGTCTTTTCTCTTTCGCTCTATCAAAAAAAAATGTTTTGCTGATCAATAAAAGTATGTCATTATTTTTAAAAATCCTATATAAATTCAGCTGTACCAAAAAGTTGTTTATATATATATATATATATATATATATATATAAATATATAATATATATATATCTTAGAAACGAAGGAAAAACTCAACACCGTAATTCCATAATAAATTTATTTCGACCGAAATTGGGGCCTTTATGAATCTAAGTTGATTTAATGTAGCTCCCCAAAATTTCGTCTCATCAGATGGTAGATCAATATAATTTGAATTGCATAACTGAAAAATTTGCTTCACAATAAAAGAAATATAAAGAAAAAAAAAATATATATATATATATTATTATTTATATTTCTGCTTGAAGGCAATTATAAATGCATGTATCGAATAAGATTCGATAATTATAGAAAATAATCTTGACAAGAAAATCCCGCAAAGGATGGCTCGCCATGCAGAACACCGTACAGACTGTTTCGACTTATTAAGTCTCTTCAGCGATGTATACTAACGACTCCCCTCCGACAGGAATCGAAACCGGGACTTCACAGGCATAGTCAGAGACCATATCCGTTCGGCCGCCGGTACATAGCGAACAATCCCTGCGAAATTAACCTTGTCAATGATGAAACATTACACGCCCCTGCCATAGCAGGCAAGTAGACGTTTTTATTTAGTAAACAAACCCGGCCGTTTAGCTCTTCGGCGAAGAAAGATCAGACATTTTGTGGTTATAGATCTATTTCTACCCGCATATATATATGTGTATATCTATGACTTTCATCAGCCTGCTAACTTACATTAAAACTTAAAGAGGCGCATACTTAGCTAGTAAGAAGTACTAATATTTTCTATACTATCATATAAATTTAAGTTCGAGAATTTCGCAGATGAATACAGCAACATTTTCTGTCTCTAATCAAATTGGTAACCAACCAAAATATTTTGAAAAATCACATAAATTCTGCTCCCATACGCTTAATATGATTTTCCTCGAAGGCAGTCTGGGAATTAGTTTTTCAATCTCTGAATCAGCGCCAATCCCAAGGTTTAAAATAACCGCGCAAACTTCCTTTGCTAAAATTGGGGATTGTCACTGCCGGGTTCGATTGAGGGAATGTCAATGAGAAAATACACTTTAAAGGCGTTTAATTTGATTTCGTTGATCCCCCAACAGAAGTGTCGCTTGCTTTAAGAAGTCCCCCCCAAAAAAACACTTTCTATCCAAAGAAGATTGATTGGTTGGTTGGTTGGTTGGTTGGTTAGATTTTAAGACATGTCAACCAATTACGTCATTTCATGCCGAAGATATTTTGTTTTATTAATTCTTAATAGGAGCTCAATTTTTTTGGAAACGCATTTTTTAAACACATTTTTAGAACTCATTTTTTTCTATTTGACTTATTGATGGGATCCTAACAGGTACTACCACTCCGGGTCGGAGTGGACCTGGGAATAACGATGATCAGGTTGTACTCTACACCCTCCAGAGCTCCAGAATTGAAACTTCACCATAAGATAAAGTTTAACGTCATACCCAGACACCCAGCCACCACCTTCCAGCACACATATGATAAAAAGTGTTGGGGATTTGTCATAAGGGCAATAGGGTTTGGATAATCAAATAGGTGCTAGGGTTTGACGTGACCAGCCGTTTGATCCAGGTGGGGAGGTCTCCGACCACCTGTCTAGCCTAACTAAGGGCGAAAGTGGTGTGTTACATGTTAGGGACTCATTCACCAGGATTCCGTCCTTAAGCATCACGGGTCACCACCCACAGTCATTGGGTGGGGGTCTTAACCCTTTACAGAGATGCAGTTGGTGTATTCTAAAGACAGGGCTTCCAAAGAAGTGAAAACTCATAAAACATTACCTGGGATGGAGTTGGATGATATTTCCTCACATGGAAAATACAGTTGAGCGGGAAAAGAAGAAACGTAAGGAATGATTCATTATTTATCTGAGGCGACAACACTCATAAGAAATAAGAATTTGGTGGATAAGCGACGCCAGATAATCAGAATTTAGATTGTTATTTGGACGATTTGGATGGTCTCATTTTTAACCAGAGGGTGTTGCAAGGTGATACCGGTCGGAAGAAATCATAACAAGAATCTTTGTTGACAAAACAAGTTCTTGATCTTGTCTTTAAGATATAGGTATAGTGGCTTACGTGCTGGACTGTGAGATCGTAGTTAGCGAGTTCGAACTCAAGTGGCACTATGCCATTACACAAAGTACCGGAGTAGGATTACCTGTTATGGTCCTATCTATGGGTCAAATAGATCAGTTTAATAATTATACGTATTCAATAGGAATACATGATGCCTTATAATTGTAAATGGCTTGTATTAACATGGCTTGAAAGTAAAATGATTTACTAAGGATAACTGTGTGCAAACAAATGACTTTTATTAGATAGAAATAATTACTAAAAACTATATAATTATTAGTATTAAATATGAACACTTGAAACCAGACAATTGTGTGCAAATTATTGATAATATAACTGTGTGGAAAAAAACTCTTAAGAAGCAACTACTTAAAATGGAAAAATAAATGTATAATGAAGGCAGTTTCTCAACCTCTAAGCACTTGGCATGCCATTAAAATCAATTAATTAATAATAAAATTGAAAAATTGAAACTAGAGAGCACTCCCAGAATACTGAATTCCTATAAAAAAGTTATATATATATATATATATATATATATATATATATATATATATATAGAGAGAGAGAGAGAGAGAGAGAGAGAGAAAGAGAAAGATATATATATATGTATATATATATATATAGAGAGAGAGAGAAAGAGAGAGAGAGAGATAGAAAGATATATATATATAATATATATATATATATATATAGAGAGAGAGAGAGAGAGAGAGAGATAGAAAGATATATATATATATATATAGAGAGAGAGAGATAGAAAGATATATATATATATATATATATATATATATATATATATATATAGAAAGAGAGAGAGATAGAAAGATATATATATATATATATATATATAGAGAGAGAGAGAGAGAGAGAGAGAGAGAGAGAAAGAAAGATATATATATATATATATATATATATATATATATATATAGAGAGAGAGAGAGAGAGAGAGAGAGAGAGAGAGAGAGAGAAATAATAGTGAGGCTATGTATTTTCTTTTTCATTTTTTTTAAACTTTGAAATACAAATAGTTGCATATGCCGCGATAAGCCTCAAGTAAATTTGTTTACCCTGCCTCTAGCTTTCAAATTATTTGTCTCAAATTAGTTGTGATTCAGCCACTCAGAAAGGAAACATTACTTTCCAATCATTTATCTATAGGAAATACATCTGTTTTTATTGGGGTGAGAAAAAAAAAGTACGAAAACTTCACGACTCGATCCACGTCTACAGTTTCCTTGATTTTGAAACAACTCGTTAAGTTGTTCACGAAATTTGTTTCTTCATTTGTTGCATCTTATCTTTAATTTCTCATCAACATTTTCATTTTCACTCTTCACATCTACATCATGGCACCATTTTATATTCTTTCTCTTTTATCTTCAGACACTTTTATTACTATGTAAACATTTTTTTTTTTTTTCGTATCCGCCATTTTTCCTATTTATTATTTTTGAGTTCCTTTCTAATCCGAATAATCTGTAATTTATTTTCATTCTTTTTTATTTTATTTCATTTTATTTTATTTTAGTATATATTTTTTAATCAAATTCTACTTAACACCTGAATTAATTCCCCTTCAAAATCTCTTCCGTATTAATTCATTTACTTTCTTTGTTAACAATATATATCAGTATAATCTTTTTTAGGGAAAGAAAGAGTCAGTCTAATTTGTCTCAATAGATAATGTCAAAAATCAGTGCGCATGCGTGCATATGTTTCTTTTAATGTTTTTGCGTACATATATACATGTACATCATGTGGTGACGCGTGATGTAATGGTCAGAGTGTTAGGAAATGGACACGACGTGACGAGTTCAAATCCTGGACGAGGCTGTTTGCATTTCCAATAGCGCTAATATCCTTGGGAAAGGTATGCATCAAATCGACATATTTCTTTCTGGAAACCATTTTGCAACTAAATTTCAAGAGATTTTGGGGTAGCATTATATGTATGTATTTCACATAGAGCTAATACGCTTGGGAAAGGTATGAATCCATATATTCTCCCACAAGCTGTGGGTAAAATAGTAGGGCAGACCGGGCTCTTTATTCTTGGATAGATATAGAAGGAAAACTCTGAATTTGAAAAACCTGTCGTTGATTGGGTTTGTGGCATTCCTTGTGCACCAATTCTTTCCTATCGGCTGTGCCAAAAAGTGCGGATAATCCAACCTAAGCCTTCACCACTATAAGCAAATCATAGAGTAGGTTGTTCATTAGATGAACCCCCATGCGTCGAAATCGCCGAGAGAGTCCATTATATATATATATATATATATATATATATCATCATCATCATCATCATCATTATGTCGCGCCAGCAGCATGGATATCTATGACAACCTCTCTTCAACCGTCCCTATCACTCATTGTCCCAATCAGGTCCTCCGCGCAGCATCCAGTATCTGCAGAGGGCTGGTCTATGTAGGTCTTTGCCTGACGACCCGCACTAGCATGTTCATGTGCTGGTTTCCACAGGAGGACGTCCCTAATGAGTTCATCCTTACTTCTCCCGCAGTGTCCAGTATATCTTGTCCGTCTTACCTTGATAGTGTAATGGGGGGCAGGTGGACGTATAGCTGCTTCCTTATGTATATATGGACGTGGGTCTTTGTATTTCACATAGCGCTAACACCATTGAGAAAGGTATGAATCTTCTCCCTCCAGCTACGGGTAATTAGTAGAGCAGACTGGGCTCTTTAACCATGGCTAGGTAACCAATCTAGGACAGCAAGTCTCCTCAGGTCTTTAGGACTCTTCTGAGTATTCTAGCCGATCTTAACTGTGCTGTAGTTTGGATGGTTTCAATTCTTCCTCTGATTTCGAATTCCCCCAAATTCTTTTCCATGGCATTGGAGACGGTTCCAAGGGCACCAATTACTATTGGTATCACCTTCACCTTTATGTTTCACAGTTTCCTCAGTTCTCTGGCAAGGTCCAAATATTTGTTTATCTTTTCGCTTTCTTTCATTTTTACTCGGTGGTCGGCCGAGACGGTAAAATCCACGAGATGACAGGTTCTCTTCTTCTTGTCGATCAATACTAGGCCGGGTCTCCTGGACGGGATTAGGTGATCCGTTTGTACCTCGATGTTCCAGAGAATATTATGCGTCTCATTCTCCAGAACAGGTTCAGGCTTGTGCATTATTATTATTATTATTATTATTATTATTATTATTATTATTATTACTTACTCCATGAGAGTTCTTCCCATCCGCCTTAGCTGGTGGTTCACTGGATGATGAGTGACAGCAAGTCCCCGAATGTTTCCAGGACTCTTCTGAGTATTCTAACCGATTTTAGCAATACTGTTGTTTGGATTGATTCGATTCTACCTCTGATTTCCAACTATCCCTGACTCTTTTGCAAACTCTTGTGGACTGTTCCAAGGGCACCAATTACAATTGGTACGACTTTTACCCTCATTTCCACATTTTATTTTCAGTTCTCTGGCAAAGTTCAAGTATTTGTCTACCTGTTCGCTTTCTTTCCGCCTATCTATAATAATCATTATTTCCCTCCGACGGATACCGATGTTTTCAGCAAGACTTCATTGTATTTTTTTTGTCTGGATTAAGTGATCCCTTTTTTTACCTCAAAATTGCAGAGAATTTTGTCTGTCTAATTTTTCAGAACTGGTTTTTAAATACACTATTGATCTGTATGATCAAAACTCAGTAATTTTCAAAGTTCCTATTCGATAATTCCCTATTCAGTTATGCTTGTTGTCACTTGATATCCCAGAATTGGCCAACAGAACACCTTGTTTGAATGTCCCTGCTAATAAAAATATATTTTAGAGATATGTAAACTACAAGAAGTAAAAGTAAATCCTGTGGAGCAGATATTTGCAGTATAACGCGCTTTCTTGACTATAAATTACTGCTTCCCTGGCATCTGAATGAACTATGTGTCTGTGTGCGCGTCTCGTTACAGGCGTTTGCAGTGAGAATTTACGAATGTACAATATCTGGTGCTAAAAACAAATCTCTTAAATGATAGAAATTCCAACAAGAATAGTTCACCTTTGGCGTTTACGTGCTGTGGGAAAGTGGAAATTATACAATCGGAGAAGCATTAAGGAACCAAGATTTGAAGAGTTAGAAATTCCAATGAGGAATTGAGATTCTGTAGAGAACGGTGCCTACCAAAATACTAAGTACTGGAGATTTTCAGGAAGCGTGATATCACTAAGTCTGTAGCAAAGATTGCCAGTACTCTGGTGGGAATGTGCAAATAACAACGATATTAAAGATTGTTGTAATGGAATATTCCTCTCTGTCTGTCTGTCTGTCTATCTGTCTCTGTCTGTCTTTCTGTCTGTCTCTCTCTGTCCTGTCTCTCTCTGTCTCTGTTCTCTCTCTCTCTCTCTCTCTCTCTCTCTCTCTCACCCATGTGTTCTGACTATATATATAGTGAGCACGGCATTATTCTGGGCTGGCTTCGAGGATAAGTAGCGTACCTCAAAATTCCTCGTCTGTCTTATTGTATCTGTCTGCAATAAAACCCTCTATCTTAAATCTACGAACGTGTTGACTGGTCCTGACATTCGACTTCAACCTTGTCTGATTGTAACCCTTTTAAAGACTCAACAAAAAGGGATGAACAAAATTCTCAGGGACTTTGAGATGCAAAAGATGTTCCAATCACAACCAGACCTAGTGTTAATTAACAAACTAGCAAACGACTGAGTAGGAAAGGTGATCCACTGGGAATCGTGCAAGAAACTAAATTTTGACCATCCAACAAAATGGTAGATGCACAAACAAGAATCTGCTCTTGGGAATGAAACGCATACAATTCTCTGGGACTTTGAGATACAGACAATCACCTCATCCCAGTCAGAAGACCAGATTAAGAAGAAAAAGAGAACTTGTTAACTTGTAGATTTTGCTGTCACAGCAGATCACAGGGGGGGGGGAGATGAAAGCAACCGAAAAGATGGACAATGCCTGAATCTTGCCAAAGAACAAAAAGATATAGAACATGAGGGTGAAGGTTGTTTTTGGTGGACTTGAAACGTTCCCCGAAGGATTAGAAAAGGGAATTGGAACTCACATGAATAATTAAGACCCATTCATAGCCCTGCATTGTTAAGATCAGCTAGTATTCTCAGATGAGTACTGGAGACCCGTGGAGACTTGCTGTCACTCAGACTCCAGTGAAATACCACTAGCTAACGCTGGTGTGACAAATTTGCGAGGAGTGAAATAATAATAATAATAATAATAATAATAATAATAATAATAATAATAATAATAAGGAAGAACCGAGACCATCCAAAATACAGCATTGTTGGGATCGGCTAGAATATTCAGGAGACCCGCGGAGACTTGTTGTCACTCAGACTCCATCATAAAGAACTCATAAGTGTGAACATAATAATAATAATAATAATAATAATAATAATAATAATAATAATAATAATAATAATAATAAACTAGACACGATTGGGGTGGGAAGGTGATCCACTGGGAATTATGCAAAAAATGTAAATTTGACCATACAACAAAATGATATATGCATAAACCAGAATCTGTTCTTAAGAATGAAACACATAAAATTCTCTGGGACTTTGAAATAAAAACGGATCACCCTATCCCAGCAAGAAGACCAGATCTAGTTTTGATTAACAAAAAAGAAAGAACTTGCCAACTGGTGGATTTTGCAGTGCCAGCAGATCACAGGGTGAAGCTAAAGGAAAATGAAAAAAAATGGACAAATACCTGGACCTTGCCAGAGAACTGAAAAAAGTTATGGAATATGAAGGTCAAAGTGATACCAATTGTAGTTGGTGCACTTGGAACAGTCCCAAAAGGATTGGAAAAGGGTTTGGAAAGTTTGGAAATCAGAGGAAGGATTGAAATCATTCAGAACACTGCACTGCTGCAATCTGCCAGAATACTCAGAAGAGTCCTGGAGACCTGAGGAGACTTGCTGTCACTCACTCCAGTGAAAGACCATCAGCTAATGCTGATGTGAAAACTCAAAAGGAGTAAATAATAATAATAATAATAATAAAATAATAATAATAATAATAATAATAATAATAATAATAATAATAATAAAGATGAAGAAAATACAGAAAAGTAAAATAAAGGTGGTAGTTAAATTGTTTTAATGTTTATTGATTACTTTGACGAATCAAATAAAGAATTACATGGATATGACATGTGTTAGCAATAAACCGATTTCCTTGATAATAAAGAACCATGAAATTCTATTGGACTTTGAAAAAATGCATTGCCTACTCTTGGTCCTGATATTGGATTTAATCAACATAAACAAAGATTTTTCAGTTGGTGGATGTTGTCGCTACAGCAGAACACAATGAAATTGAAACAGAGTGAAACGTTGCAGAAACATCAAGGTATTGTCAGAGAACTTGTACCACTGTACCCCCCACGCTTTGTGCAAATATTATTTATTGCAAATGAAACTGGAAATCCAGGATAAAATTGGGCCGGGATAGCTCAGTCGGTAGAGTGTTCGGCTAGAAACCACAAGGTTCCTAGTTCGATACCGGTCCTCGCCAACTCAGCGTATGAGTAGCACAGGGATCTGTGCGGTAAAGTAAGGAGCTGATGGTAGGTGAGGCGCTCCACGTCAGACGCCAAAACAATCTCCTTGGTCTAGCGCTAGTGAAAAGGGGATAGACTCCCTCGCTGACTGGCTGATACCGACTTTAGGCCGCCCCGATGACTTTGTTATTTGATCTGCGACAAGAACAGCCAGATACTATTGGCATGAAAAACGAGTGCCAACCAATAACGGCAAACTATTTTAGACAATAGCAGATGCGACAAGTACCACAGCACTCAATAATATTTTTTACTGGCTACCATATCATTTCTATTGGTGGAGCTCCCGTGCTGTGGCTAAAACACTGGACTGCCACATCGTAGTAAGCGAGTTCGACTTTCCAGTTGCGGCTTACAGTCAAGTCACGCTATAAGCACCGGTTCGCGCTACATCACCGCAATTAGGCAGCGATGAGCCTGTTCAATACTTAGATGGGATACCATTTAAGCAACAGGTATGTACCCCATAATCATCATCATTATAATTGTCTAGCGCTAGGGAAAAGGAGATAGACTCCCTCGATGCCTGTCTGATAACTACAATAGGCCACTCCGCCGACATCACGATTATTTACCCAATTACACCTCACGAGCAGGATGTAACACAAAGTCAATGTTTAAACTTAGTTTGATAATTTTCAATTCATGTTTTCCTTCTCATAGATCGGTTGTCATAAAAAGGTTAAATACCCCAGTTTGCCATAGCTAGAGGGAGGTTTCGTCGATAAAGATCATCAGGATAATTCTGACATATATATATATATATATATATATATATATATATATATATATATACGCTACACGAGTAGGATGTGACATTAGGTCAATTTCTTAAGAGAGTTTAACAGGGTTGAATTCAGGGTTTTCCTTCTTCTAGACTGGTTTCCTAATCAAATCAAATATGGTAGCACAGGCTACCCTACTTTTTACACATAGATAGAATAAGAATTGTTCGATGCATACCTTTTCCAAGGGTATTAGCAGTATGTGAAATTCAAACATCCGTGTCGAGGATTTGAACTAGGTTCGCCGTGTCAATTTCCTCCGACGACAACCACTATACCATTAACGCCTCCATCTATATACTAATACGAATGTTCTTAATAGTACGACCGTTATTATCTTACAACACCCTCTGGTTAAAAATCAGACCGTCCAAATCGTCCAAGACGAAATGCAAAAATGTAAATCTTGATTATCGGGTGTTGCTTATCCACCGAATTCTTGTTTCTTATGAGTATAAGATAAAGTTAAATCAAGATTATTATACTTAAAGAGCCGGCTTAGCTCAGTCGGTAGAGCGTCCGACTAAGAACCACAAGGTTTCTCGTTCGATACAGGCCCTCGCCAACTCAGCGTATGAGTAGTACAGGGATCTGTGCGGTAAATTGAGGAGCTGGTGGTAGGTGTGGCTCTCCACCTCAGACGCCAAAATAATCTCCTTGAGCTAGTGCTATTGAAAAAGGGATAGACTCCTTTGATGTCTGGCTGATACCGACTATAAGCCGCCCCATCGACTTAAGACTGTTTTTTTAGACGTATTGAAATATTTAACAATAGCTCTTAAGTAAATACATAAAATGTTCAAATAAATTATCATACTGCGGTATATCCACAGGCTCTGCTAGTAACATTATTAGTATTCTTAGAGTATTTATAAATTTTATACATGTTAGCTTAGTTTGACTCTTTCGGTTGCTTTCTTTTTGCTGATCATTTTTGGTCAGTTTGATTTTTTTTAAACTATTCGCATGATTCGGCTTTTTCTTTTTTTGTATTCTTCTCCGGCTTTCTATTTGTAAAATTTGTTTAATTTGCTAATTGCACTGTTCGTATATATATATATATATATATATATATATATATATATATATATATATATATATATATATATTATATATATATATTGTCGGCTAAAAAGAATTAAAAAAGCCATATCATAAAAACACATCGCTAATGTGTATTTACTTATCATATCTATCTATCTATCTATCTATCTATCTATCTATCTATATATATATATATATATATATATATATATATATATGAAGAAAGAAATGCATATAGAATCCGACAATCTGAATGTGTATAAAGTTTGTGAAAAAAAACATCAACAGGGCTAATAGTCATAAATCATATAAAATTAGCACTGTTGATGGTTTAAATAAAACCGAAACACTATAGCGTCGGCTTCAATAATGACAATTTTTGCCATATTTTTACAATATTTCATATATATATATATGTGTGTGTGTATGCGTGAGAGAGAGGGGGGGAGACAGACAGACAGACAGAGAGAGAGGGGGGTGTAGAGGGAGATAATTGGTCAGATGATCATGGTCTTGATCTGATAATCCCAAAGGAGTGAACTCAATATCATTATACTTTTTACGTATTGAACTATTTAGCAATAGCTCTTAAGTAAATATATAAAAAATTGTCATGATTAAATTATCATACCATCATATATCCACAGGTCCAGCTAGTTTCTTTCTACCATTACTGTTATTTTAACAACAGAAGTCATAGGTTGGATTCAACGGGTCAGAATACTGAGACTGCGTTTGCATGGAAACGTTGAAACTAAAATATTCTTAGGAGACATTCTCATGAAAACTAAAAATTGAATGTGAACAATAAAATCCCTATCGTGAGTCGACATCGCTCGATCTATGCAGAGAAATGAAATCCAAATAGAATTTCGCATCTCTTGTTTCTCAAGAGGTTTTTCTCTAGCCGTTAGGAATATATAAATTTGACGGCTGAAGACCCAAATAATTCTATTTTCATCGCTAATACCTATGTAATACCTATGTACACATCTTTTGCTTTCTTCCAATCTTTTTTTTACCCTCTTTGCTTTCCAAATAACCGTCTCTCCCCCTCCTCTCTCTCTCTCCCTCTCTCTCTCTCTCTCTCTTCTATATATATATATTATATATATATATATATATATATATTATATATATATATTGTTAAAAGAAGAAAATGAATCCAACGGTATGAGTATAGATAAAAGGATATGAAAACACCACAATGCTGTTAAAGTGAAAAATTTTATAACATATTCATAGCTGATATTGAACAATATTTCGATTTTATAAAAATCATCTTCAGAGCTTGTTTATACTCCGTGTTGTCAAGAGCGGAGACAAAGTCATATCCTTTTATCTATACTCATATATATTATATATAATATATATATATATATATATAATATATATATTTTAATTAATTTCTATATAAAATCATTGAATTAAATTAAATTAATGTAATGGTTTTAATACGTTATAGAATAAAATACCTATTAATTATTTATTAATTACGGTTTTGTTAAAACCAGTATGCAAATTAACCACAACATATATTATGTCAACATTTATTTCTTAGTGATATATAAAACACATTGCAGGATTTTAAACGCACAAATAACATGGGCTGTTTTGAGGCAAATCTGATTCAG
>CM042144.1:80486219-80496219 GCA_023376005.1 Doryteuthis pealeii
TAGCCGAACGCTCTACCGACTGAGGTAAACCAGCCCTTTAATATATATATATATATATATATATATATATATATATTATATATATATATATTATATATATATCTGTGTGTGTGTGTGGTGTGGTGGGTGGGTGTGTGTAACGATGTATTATACGCAAGAAAGATAGACAGATTATCGATCAAACAGAAACATGATATGACTGATAAGATAAAGCGATAATTATTCCCACCTGTCAATGCGACTGTACGGCACCACCACTTGAAATTTAATGAAGCTATTTGATAAAAACTTAGATGGTAACTATACAAGGATACTTCGTGCTGTCCTAAACAAATCTTGGAAGAAGCACCTCACAAAAAAACAGGTGTATGTCCACTTTCCTCCTATCACACAAAGCATCCAAGTAAGACTAGCAGGACTTTCCAGATACGTGGGAGAAGCAAGAACGAACTCAGAAGTGACGTTCTACTGTGGACGCCTACACATGAACACAAGTGTAGGCCGACCAACAAATATCTACATCAAGCAGTTCTGTACAGATACTGAATGCCGTGCGGAAGAACTGTCAGGGGCTATGAATTCGTGTGAGGTTATCTGTTTTCTTGACACTGATTAAATTTGAAATTGGTTGGTTGTGCTGTATACTCTTCTTTTTACTTTCTTACTTCTATTCTTCTAGCGTCTCTTCTAGCGTCTGGACTTCGTCTTGGGGACTTCGTGTCTGGTCTTCTATTGGGGATTTCTCTTGATCAGAAGCCCTGTGTCATTGGTAGTTTTTAGATAATAACACAAGACTTCGATTTACTTAGATCATATTTTATTTCGAAATCCACACCAGACTACCTGCGCAGATTGAGTTGGCAGCGTGCATAACACGACTTACCACCGTCATGGTTTTGGCCGATCTCAACTAAAACTCTCTCTAATCTAAACCGGAAGAGGGTCTTCTCCACCGATTCTCACGGTATCCACCGGAAGGAGGATCAGGACTGAGGTCAAGCCTTGTCATTCAATAATTCCGCCGTATTAGGAATCTAATAATTATGTAACAGTTGTTAGGTTGGGTTTTATGGCATGTCAACCCTTACTGGGTTATTTCATGGCGAAGACATTTTGTTTTATTCATTTTTGATGGATATTCAGGATTTCTTTTTAAACTCAATTTTTTAAACACATTCTAATACTCATTTTTCTTTTTAGGATACTCAGTGTCTCTTGTACATCCACAATGCTCATGTTGATGCACACCTATAGGTTTATACAAGGATTATTTGAAATTTCTAAGAGAGCTCAATGTAAGATAATTAGTAAATTAATTACACGCAGAGCAATATTTACACTTTCAATAAGAAATAATAAAAAATTGAGAAACCGTCATTTGGCAATTACAAATACATTTCGACTGTATTGGTAGCGTGGGTATAAAATCAACTATTCTTCTATGTAACCTATAGATGGGACCTTAACATCCATTACTAATCCGGGTCAGAAAGGACCTGTGGGTAGTAGCGATAAAGTACTCCATATTCGCCAGAGTTTCAGAATTAGAACTTCACCACTCGATGCAATTTAACGTCATACCCGGTTACTTAGACCCCCAGCTACCGTCTTCTAGCACATATATAATAAAAAGGGTTAAAGGTTGCCATATAGTTAATAGTGTTGGGACAATCATATAAGTGCTAGGGCTTGTCGTGACAGCCGATTGATCGGTAGGGGTCACTCTAACCACTTGTCTAGCCTAAGTAATAGCTAAAGTGGAATGTTCCATGTCATAGACTGCTCAGCCAACAGGATTCCGTCTTTAAACATTACGGGTCACCATCCAGTGCCAACTTGTGGCCCGATTCCGGGGATTCTACCTCCCTGCAGAGGCGCAGTCGGTGAATTCTACAGCTCCAAGCGACAGGGCGGAAATTGGAAATTGTTTGAAGAAAGTAGCAACAGTAATGTTGACATGATAAAACTAGGAAAATATTACCTGGAAGTGCTGGTGTCAAGAATTGGGGTCAACAACCTCTGAACCTCAAATAGGGGGCGGGGGGCTGCTTATGTACCTTCTGCAGAGAATGCAGTCAGTATATTCTAAGCCACGTCGACAGGGCGATGTCGTTCACAAAGTTCAAAGCCACACTCAATTATTTCATGACTGCTCGTGCCTGTGTTCTATTTATGTTTAGATTCGTCGCAGACCTTTCATTTTTGGAAAGGCCTCACCGCACAGAAATTAAGACGGAAATCTTAATTATTTTTTCTAGTTTATAATTGTTGCATACCATACTCATATATACGTATATTGTAGAGTATAGTGTATTGTATACCGGCATACCCGCATCCAGATATACTTATCTAGCAAATATATACACCCTTCGAGTGCAAATATTTATTTTTTAACGTAATAAGATATATTAAATTAGTAAGGCTAATAAAACTAAATAAGAATACAGATAAAAAGATTTGAAACGGGGGGTGTAAAACCGAAAAATAGAACTGAAACTTACTCTTCCATCAATCCCGTCTTTCATTGCTAAACGGCAGATGAAGCACGTTTTAACGATTTAAGAATGAGAAACACGAAGGAATATAGTTACGTACTTTTAAGAGGCCACATAAGGTGTCTATTCTGAGAATTGCATTATTATTATCTTATTGATAAGCACTTTCGTGATAATAGAACTTAAATTAATTGAGCGCTTGTTAAATGATATGAAATATTAATAACTGCAAAGGATCTTCCTAGACACATTTCTGTATAGAATATTTGATGTGAAAATCGTAAATAGTCACGGGTTGGATTGAAGCCCAATTTATCGTTATGAATAATATATATGTTTATGTGAGTGGCACGAGGATGATTCAAAAAGTAATGTCATTTTGTTTAGGACATGTATAATTACCAACACAGAAACATGTATCATACATTAAAATGAAGCTCGTCCTCTGTGGATCACACCCCTACTTATCTACATATGTTCCTATGTTCACTATGTTCCACCTTCGAATGAGAGCATGTATCCCTGCCCCGTAAAATTCTGTTGACTGTTCTTTGAGCCACTTATTCACGACAGATTTTACTTCCTCGTCACTGGAATAATGTTTGCCTCTCAAACCCTTTTTCATGGGGTCGAGGGGATAATAGTCTGATCAATCGTCTGGTCGCGTCAAACCCTAGCACCTATATGATTGTCCTGTGCCTATTACCCTTATGGCAAACCCCCAATCCTCTTTATCATGTGGATGATTGAAGGAGGTGGCTGAGGTTCTTAGTGTTCTTAGCAAGACATTAAACTGCATCTATTGGTGAAGTTCCAATTCTAGAGCTCTGGGGAGCGTGGAGTACCCCTTCATCGCCATTACTCCAGGTTCACTCTAACTGGAGTAGTGTCCTAGGTATGACATTAAACTGCATCTATTGGTGAAGTTCCACTTCTAGAGCTCTGGGGAGCGTGGAGTACCCCTTCATCGCCATTACTCCCAGGTTCACTCTAACTGGAGTAGTGTCCTAGGTATGACATTAAACTGCATCTAATGGTGAAGTTCCACTTCTAGAGCTCTGGGGAGCGTGGAGTACCCCTTCATCGCCATTACTCCCAGGTTCACTCTAACTGGAGTAGTGTCCTAGTATGACATTAAACTGCATCTTTGGTGAAGTTCCACTTCTAGAGCTCTGGGGAGCGTGGAGTACCCCTTCATTACTCCAGGTTCACTCTAACTGGAGTAGTGTCCTAGGTATGACATTAAACTGTATCTATTGGTGAAGTTCCACTTCTAGAGCTCTGGGGAGCATGGAGTACCCCTTCATCACAATTACTCCCAAGTCCACCCAGACCTGGAGTGGTATTACTTGGTAGTGTCCCATCTTTAGGTTAAATAGAAAAAATGCGTATAAAAAAGTTTGAATACCCATCATAAATGAACAAAACAACACGTCTTTGGCAAAAAAAACCCCAAAAAGGGTTGACATGCCGTAAAATCTAACCAAACAAACACACTATAATCACTGACAAAAAATAAAATTGCAATACACTCAATGTGTTTTGATTTACTGAAGACTCGATCAACGGTATGTCGAATATATTGTAGATTAATAGGGCTGCATGGATTACAATGTCTGTCATGAGAGCCGCATGGATTACTTATGTATGTCATGGGGGCTGCACCTGACAACTAAGTCCTTAAATCCCTTTTCTACATTACCAGAACAAAGTGATGGCTGCTATCATTAATTTCTTTATTATCAACTAAAAGCCAATGAATACATATCTTTGTTAAAAAGAAAAAAAAAGACTATTACTGGCCGAGTTCAAATAATAAAACGTACATGTGTCTCTTTCACTTTTAATTATAGCCATGTGTTAAATAAAAACAGGAGAAGGCAAGAGGAATGCCTCACTCCCTTTCATTAACTGAGTTAGCCCCCTCTTTTCACAAATCAAAGGAAGGAGTGAGAGACAACATCTTAATAACCCATTGCCCTAATGAAAATAAACAACCGTTTTCGCCCATGAGTTTTCGGAAAAAAACTTTTTTTTTAAAATTTACAGTAAAAATACTGTAAAGGTGCCGTTTTAGAGCGCAGTCTATACGCGGACCGCGAGTTTGACATGTCTATTGTAGAGCATATTGTGTAGCATGGTCATCAAATAGAGGATAGTCAGGATTGACTAGCGAAAAGGAGATAGACTCCCTCGCAATCTGGCTGATACAGACAATAGGCAACTCAGCCAACTTTATTTAATTTTACTAGCAAATATATACACCCTCCTGATGCAAGTATTTAAGTTTTAATGTAATAAAATATATTAACTTAGAAAGGCTAATGAAACTAAATAAGAATGCAGATAAAAAGATTTGAAACAGAGGGGGGTCATAATAAAAAAAATAGATCAACTGAAACCTACTCTTCCTTCACTCCCGTGTTTCATTGCTAAATTTTCCTAATTTAACTATTTAATTAAAATAAGAAGTAAATAATAAAATTACAGTTATTTCTTCTTGTTAATGGATTTATTTTAAGATTTATATATGGTCCGGTGTTAAAGCTCCAATAATGGGCCACTCTAAGTGAGCGTCAGTCCGATGTGACCATTCCGGACCCGCTATCTGGGTGTTCATTTGACTAATTTCAACCGTTAAGATATTAAATAAATCGCACCCCGAAAGAGGAATGGGTCACGCACTTTTTTGCAGTGACTACTGCATGAGCTTCGGTTTGTGTGTGGCTCCCCACATTAACAAGTCCTTGTCAACTTCTGTTGGGAGGTCAGGAAAATACCAACATTATATACGAGAGTTGGCTGAAAAGTTCATTTGTCAACCAAGATACTCTCATCGAATGTGACCAAAGTTTATTTTTCCACATAGTCCACACACTTCTTCCATTGGTGTTGCAGTGCTTGTATCTTTACGCTCACAGAGAAACTAACATATATATCAAGGAGGTAATCAAGGTATACATAGTGAGTGCGAAATTGATAGGCTGAATGTGGGTAAGAGAAGGGTCAGTTTTTGACTTAATTGCAAATTAAGTTTAAATAGAACCAAGTAAAATGGACTTTTTTTAAAACATAACTCAATCCTAGAACTATGGAATATTTTGGGATGAATTTTGTGTCATTAAACTAAATAGGAAAAAGCCTTTAGGAGACAAACATTGATTCGCTCAACTTTAATATAATAATAGATATATATATATATATAGTGTCCCAGAAGTAGCGCACATTCCTGGTTTTCAAATAAGTAAAGATGTTTTGGCCGGTTTAGCTCAATTGGTAGAGCACCCGCCTAGGAATCGCAAGGTTCCTGGTTCGATTCCGGTCCCTGCTAAATCAGCGCATGAGTAACACAGATTGGGTAATCTGATATGTGCGTTAAAGTGGGGTAGTGTACGGTAGGTGTGGCGCTACACCTGACAAAAAAAAATTCCTGGTCTAGCGGTAGTGAAAATGGTATAGACTCCCCCGCTGTCCGGTTGTAATTGACAATAGGCCACTCCGCCAACTTTTCTTTTTTTATATCGTTTCTGAATGACTAAATTTTTACCGGAAATGCATGTTGCTGATGTTGGGAAAGTTCATAAATATGAGTGGGAATTTGGTGTACATCTTAGACAAATACTTTCAATTAAGTTCTAATTGATAAATGACTAAACAAATAACTACAAATAAAAGATCTGTATAAATCTGTGAATTTGGGTTTCTTTCTTTTTCTTTTTTTTCATTTGATAAAATCCTTTTCTTTAAAAAACGATTACTAGAAGCAATTTGTCAATAAAACCAGGATTGTGCGTGACTTCTGAGACACCCTGCATATTGGGACTCACAAAACACCTTACTCCTAGTTCCACCTCGGGTTGGGCGACATCTTTCGGTACCCATCACCACTTGGTGATCTGGTCTCGAAATGCTAGATCAATCGTATCATGTTACAGAAGAGTGTCGAACTATGTCAACATATCTATGAATTTGTCACTCAACCCTCGTATATATATATATATATATATATATATATATATATATACATATATATATATATATTATCTTTTAAAATTCTAGACTGTCCACTGGACACCGTATATATATATATATATATATATATATATATATATAAGAGTTTTATAATTTGCTTGAAGCATTGTGTATATATTGGTTAGGAGGTTGATTTAGAAGGCTATCACAATGCAGGTGTAAAGAAAAAAATAATAATACGGTAACAATGGTGTTGTGTGTTAACCTGTATTTAATTCTTGAATTTTCGAGATAATATCTCTTTTTCAAAAGATCACTGGAACTAAAGCAGTCTAGTTACGGCATTTCTTTTTGAATGAATTTTTTTTTTTTGAAAATGGTGGTATTTTTATATAACTGTATTCTCGTGTTGTATGTTTAGGTGAATGCGTTTTTTTTTGTTTTGTTTTTTTGTACTTGTGCGTATGTTGTCATGCGTGTGTCCATGAAAATGCGTGTTGGTTGTGACGTTATGACTGTATTCATTTAAAAAGAAATGCCATAACTAGACTGCTTCAGTTCCAGTGATCTTTTGAAAAAGAGATATTATCTCGAAAATTCAAGAATTAAATACAGGTTAACACACAACACCATTGTTACCGTATTATTATTTTTTTCTTTACATCTGCATTGTGATAGCCTTCTAAATCAACCTCCTAACCAATATATATATATATATATATATATATATATATATATATATATACAGGGTGTTCCAGAAGTCGCCTAGCATCCTGGTTTTCAAATAAATAAAGGTGTTTCTTTTGATAAATAAAGGCGTATTTTTTAAATTCAGGATTTTGAGACATTCTGTATAATGGGATTCACCGAAGACCCCCACTCCCACGTCCACCTCTGGGTGGGTGAAATCTTTCGGTCCCCATCACCACTTTGTGACCTGGTCTTGGAATGCTAGATCAAACGGATTGTTGTGCAGAAGATTGTTGAACAATGTCGGCATGTCTTTCTTTCTGCTGTTGGCTTTCTTTTGATAAAAACATGATTTTCTTTATGATCCCCTACATATAATGGTAGATCCATAGGTTCATAGCCACCCCGTCCTCTTCCTCCTCATCAAAGTGTGATGACAGCAACGATTCATTGTTCCACGAAGCAATTTAAGGTGTAGAGCGCGTATGATTTCATCCCTAGAAAAAACTCCAGATTATCGTGGATATGCGCTTCATAAATAAGAACGCCTGATTAGAAAGAGCATGTTATAGATCATTACGATGGTAATGAGTTCGATCCTCACTTATGAATCTACTGCAAATATATATATATATATATATATATATATATGTGGGGGGTGTACTAGACAAAACGTGATCTGTTGGGTCACCTATTGAGCTCTGGGTAGATAATAGGGATTAGGGAAAAGAGAGATGGCAAAGCGAATTAAATGTTTAAAAAATAGATACGGTCGGAGAACTTTTAAAAAGTTAAAATCATTTTGTAATGTTTCTAAGAAAAAGAACATTTGACCTTCTTGAAATCATTATTAAGAGCCAAGATGTTGAAGAGCTACGGGCTCACAACTGTTGAAACTTAACATTCAAATAAAGTGGGAAGTTAAATATGTCGCTCACACTCACTATCCATTCTCTCTCTCTTTACACACACACACACAAAAAATAACATATATAATGACAAGGTAATTAAGATACACATAGAGAAGGTGAGAGTGACAGGTAGAATGTTAAGTAAGAGACGGGTCAGTCTTTGACTTAACGGCAAATTACAACTAATTAGAACCAATTAAAATGGATTTTTAAAAACATAATTTAATCCTAAAACCAAGGAATATTTTAGTATGAATGTTGTGTCATTAAACTAAGCAGGAAAAAAACCTATAGCAAACAATCATTTAGTATAATACTAGCCAAAACATGACCCGTTAGGTCCCCCATTGAGCTCTTGATAGATAATTGCGATTAAGGAAAAGTGAGATTGCGAAGCGAATTAAAAAAATTTTAAATAAATAAATACGGTTGGAGAATTAAAAAACAAACAAAACATTAAAACCATTTTGGAAGATTTCTAAGTAAGGGAAAGTTTGACCTAATTTAAATTTATTGAGAGATAAGATGGTGAAGCTACTGGCTCGCTACTTATGAAATTTGAAATACAAATACATTTCGCACATAACAATCTCTCTCACTCTCTACTGTCAATGAGAAACTAACATATATAACGAAAGGTAATCAAGATATACATAGAGAAGGAGAACGTGATAGGCAGAATGGGAAATGAGGGACGAGTCAGTTTTTGACTTAATTGCAAATTACGACTAATTATAAGCAGTTAAAATGGATTTTTTTTTCAAACATAACTCAATTCTTTGTTTAGCAAAATGACTTAATCCGACATTGAATGACACGAGATGGGTTGATATGCCGTAAAGCAAAACAAAATAGGTGCCATTATAGTATGTGGCCTACCTTCTTGATTCTGTTATAGTATGTGGCCTACCCGGTTTGAATGTGTCCTACCTCAGTAAGAGTACATTTATAGATATAAGTAGAAGGCAATTTATTGAAACTAATTATTTTTCACATATATTCAATTTCAAGAAATGCAATTCAGTCATAAGCTATAATTCTATATATAAAGGAATTTGCATTAATTTTTGTCCGGAGGAAAATTCGAAAATAAAATAATTAACGACAAAGTAAATAGATATACGCATTAAATATCACCAGGTCTGGGTTTTAAAGCAAAAATAATGAAGATTTGATTTATATTTTCGAATACATTTAAAGATTAAACAACATTATAGAATAACATGAAGATAATATTTGCCAGAAAATGGCGTTACTACAAATAGTAGTAGTAGTAGTAGTATTAATATTTGCTATTATATTTCACCGTAATTATTACGGTGAAATATAACATTCTTTCTAAGATAAGTTTAGATTTGTAGATTCGTTTTTTTTACATTTAATATTTTAAATAAGAGACATTAATTTTTTTCAGAGTCGTCTGACCAGCTTCTAATTCAAAATATAATATACATATAATTATTTTGATCGTCTCTGTACTAATTTCTACATAATACAAAAAATGTATAATAAATTAATAGTAATAAATACGGTCATTTTATTCTTTCAATATAATATATATATATATATATATATGTATATAATATATATATATATATATATATATATATATATAATATATATATATATAACTTTTTTCACTTTGAAATATGATATTTATTGAATAAATTCTACTTTAAGTTTGCCGTATGCCATGTGCCAATCTAAGCAATATTAGTTTAAGTGTTTCACGGAAATAAGTTTTTGAGACGCTCGGTAACGGTACTTCGGGAGTTTCCGTAATCTACGGCTATCTCAAAATGTGATTCTAATGTTATTTCTTGTGTGATATTCTGTATTCGTACCAAAAATTATAAACAAATTCAAAATTCCTTTTAATAAAATAAGTTTCGATTTTTTTTTTCATTTAATATCTATCTATCTATCGATACA
>CM042144.1:80501219-80508719 GCA_023376005.1 Doryteuthis pealeii
CTTCAGCGAAATACCATCAGTTAACGCTGATGTTAAAAACTCAAAACAAGTGAAAATAATGATAATAATAATAATAATAAGCTAACACTGAGGTGAAAACTCAAAAAGAGTACATAATAATAATAATAATAATAATAATAATAATAATAATAATAATATAATAATAATTAGCAGGAGCTGTGGATATACCACAGTATGATAATTCAATTATTACAACGTTTGACATGTTTACTTAAGAGCTATTGCGATATACATCAGTATGTAAAAGTATAATAATCTTCATTTAACTCTCTCTCTCTCCCTCTCTCTCTCTCTCTCTCTCTCTCTCTCTCTCTCTCACACACACACACACACACACACACACATACACACACACACACACACACAACACACACACATCTTTTTTATTTCTTTGCTTCTTTTTCATTATAATCGATTGAAACAGATTTGCGTTATCTCTTCCACGCGCTCATCCCCTTTCTATATCTTTCTCCTACTCTCTTTCTTTCTTTCTTCTTTCTTATTATATTTTTCCGTGTAGCATGTCCTTTTTCTTCCCTTTTTTCTTTACAATAAAAACGGAATGATCCATTAATCGGCTGAGGTGACGACACTCATATGAAATAAGAATTCGGTGGATAAGTAACACCAGATAATCAGGATTTACATTTTTGCACGTCATCTTGGCCGATTTAGACGGCCTCATCTTTAACCAGGGAGTGTTGCAAGATGATAACGGTCGCACGTTTAAGGAACACGAGTATTAATATAATAATAATAATAATAATAATAATAATAATACCTAGACCTTACTAGAGAATATAAAAAAATTGCGAAATATGAGGGTGAAAGTGATACCAATTGTAGGTGGGCACTCTTAGAAAATAGACTAGAGGAACTGGAAATCAGAGGAAGAATCGAGAAGACAACAAGATTGTTGAAATCACCTGAAATACCCAGGAGAGTCCTGGAGACATGATTAGACTTGTTGTCACTCAAACTCCAGTGAAAGACCATCAGCTAATGCTGGTTTGAAAAACTCATAATAATAATAATAATAATAATAATAATAATAATAATGAATAATATAATGTGGTTTGACGCTGAAAGTTTCTCAGTTTAAACCTATAACTGTCGCTAGCGAGAGTGTTTGTAGTCTATACGTAAGATCGTTGCGAAATCAATACGCAAAGGTAGTCGCCATAGACGAACCTCACTATGTGCATGTGTGTGTGGTGAATATAATATCGTACATTAGTAGTGAAAGTTTAGGATTTTGTTGCTAGTCGAGTGACACACGGAGTAAAGCCTTAAACAGCACGTCTTTGTACAAGGGGAAAACGTGTTTTTACGGGGGTTTAGTGTGTATGTGCATGCGAGCGTGTGTGTGAGCACGCATGTGCGTGTGTGTATTTGTGTGTGTGTATCTGTGTCTGTAATGCGCGAGAGTCTTTGTACAAGGGGAATGCGTTTTTTACGGGCGTATACATGTGTGTGTGTGTGTGTGTGTGTGTGTGTCTGTGCCTGTAATGCGCGAGCGTGTGTGTGAGGGGTTTTGTGTGTGTGTGTGTGTGTGTGTGTGTGTGTGTGTGTGTGTGTGTGAGCGCTATTAGAAAAATAAATAAAAAAAAAAATAAAAGCGGTTATGTGTGTGTCTCTGTGTATGTGTGTGTCAGTGTGTGTAATGAGCGAAATCAGCACGTCTTTGTATATACTTTTTTACGGTTATGTGCGATTAGTGTGTGCGTGTGTGTATACGCACGCGTGCATGTGTGTGTCTGTGTGTGTGTATGTATGTCTTTCTCCGTGTCTGTGTTCGTGTGTGTAATAAGTGAGTTTTTGTGAGTGTGATGATAGTTCGTGTGTACACGGTGTGTGTGTATTTATGTGTGCGTGTGTATCTGTCTGTGTAATGCGCGAGTGTGTGTCAGTTTTTTTTTTGTGTGTGTGTGTATGAGTGAGCGCTATTCGAAAAACAAAAAATAAAAGACAAAAACAAAAACCGCGCATGTCCGTGTGTGTGATATTTATTTCCTAGATGTATATATATATATATATAAGGGGTGTGTTTACATGGTTGACAGCGTGTCACGTGATCCACCTTCGCAGCTCGCCGAAATACATATAAAGTAGGAAAAGAGTAGTGTAATGCCATTCAATCCACACAGAGGTACACAGTAGCCAGTATTATACCTTTTTTTTTTAACTACAAAAAAAGGCAGTAGCACTCCGCAAAAGAAAAGAACAGAAAAGAAAAACAAAACGAAATTGCTGATAATTATAAGAAAAGTTGCACGTTTCCCACTATACCAGACACAACCACACCTTCAAACAAATCTACACATATATAAGTATACGTGTAGATTAAGCACTTATCTATAAATTGGTAGATTTTCAGAGACACTGTTAAACTTTATTTGCTCTCCGCATTACACGTTTGAAAGAATTGAAAAAAATAATTTAAGAGCAAGAACTATTTCTATAAAAAAACACACACACAAAAGACTCAGTGATATATTTTATTTAAAACAAGAATCAATCTTTTTAAGAGAAACTTATAGACGGAAAAACTCAGGCAAAGTATAATTAAATCAAGAAAACAAAAAGAACAAGAAAACTTCTAACACGAAACAAGAAGAACCTCTAGAAGTAAACCACATTTCAAAATCAACAGGTTGCAAAAAAAAGAGAAGAAAAAGACGAACGAAGAACAACCAAAATATTTTCCTCACACAACTCTTCGTTCCCTCTCGCACTGTAACACCACAAAACCCTACAACCACAACTTCGAAGATAGGCGTTTTTTTTCCACTGGGCTCTAACTACTACCACCGCGACCCTCTACTCCTCCCATTTCTAACACTTCCTGGTGCTCTAACACATATCATTGTCTCATCCATTTCACTTGCTCAATCGTCATGGCAAGCTACCGTTGGGGTTCCTTGGCTCTTTTGCTGATTATTGTGGTTCTACCCCTGGTTTCTATCGTCGAAGGATGTTTCTGGACCGAGTGTCCTATCGGGGGCAAAAGAAGCTCTGCTGCAGTCAGAGAGGTAAGGTTGAATTAATTTTAAAAATTTTAAAAATCATTGCCAAACTTCACGCAAACTTTCTTATGACCATGTCTAAATTATCTCAGATTATATGAAAACATACTGCTTAGATTTTTCGGACTGATGTCCTCATTTCTTCCAGCGTTTATTCTGTATTTGATCTCAGACCAGCTCATTCATACGTCCAAAAATCTAAATAATACAAATTATCAAGACTCATTTAAAAATATCAGATGTATAATCTTAATATATGTATTTCTCTGAACTTTCATGAACATTAATTCAATTAATTTCAACTTAATTTGTTAAAAGCTGAATTTAATATATATATATATATATATATATATATATATATATATATATATATATATATGGATACCTTGGTGCAGATATAGATTTATTTCGGTATTTCTTTGCCTCTTCAGGTTGATCTTTACTACTTGGAATTAGTAAAGATCAAGCTTAGGAGGCAAAAACAGCCGAAATAAATTCATATTTTATTTATTCATTAATTTATAATATATTTTATTTATTGATTTATTTATAGTACTCCATATATATAAAAAATATATACCCAAATCTTTACATGTACGTTTGAGTTCTTAATTTTGATTGAATCCTTTCAAGGAAACACTTTATATCACCCATATATATATATATATATATATATATATATATATATATATATATATATGACTTGTTTCTGTTCCTTTGTGGTTTTGATTGATGTTTTGCATTCTTTAAATACTTGAATATAAGAACCGTTAGGCATGACATAACCCAGACGGGTTGATATGCCGTTAAAATCAATAAACCAACCAGCCATTGAATATAAGAAAAAACATTTTATATATGATCTGTGTCTGTACTTTTATGTGTATTCTTGTAGTTTTTGTTGTTGTCGTATATATGCCGTTTTTTTTTTCGGGCAGAGTGGGGCGGGGGGCTACCCAAATATTCAGAGAAATTTGAAAAGATTGATCAGTCTGTTCAACTGTCAAGTTAACCAACGCTTCCCAGGTCTCACCGGATCTTCCACATTTCTCTTAAATGCACTCCCTGTGAAAATAAATCGATTTTTTTTTTTCTTTGGGGAAGTTATTTCGCTTCTTAAGTTCCATGAACTTTTGCCTATACCTTTTGAAGCGTCTGGAGTAAATGGTTGGAGTCGTAGAGAGTGGACTCGTCGTCCTGAGTTCAGATCCTGAACGAAGATGTTTGCATTTCACACAGCGCTAATACCCTTGGGAAAGGTATCGCTCTAGCACTGGGTGATTAGTAGGGCAGACTGGGATCTTTAACTTAGGCAACCACTCTAGGAGAAGGAAAACATCTAATTCAAACCTGTTAAACTACACTTGACCTTGTGACGCATCCTGCTCGTGCGGATGGGTTGGTATATATATATATATATATATGTGTGTGTGTGTGTGTGTGTATATATATGTATATATATATATATATATATATATATATATATATATATATATATATATATATACCAGTTGAAATGCATGAAGTTCAACGTAAAATTCCTAATTATATGATTTCATATCGTTTATTTTGATTTTTGGTTTGGCTTCTTTACTTAATGGCATATGAACCATAATGGGTTATCTGATACCATCCTTGCAGAAGAACAGTAGTTTTACTATTTAACCCATTGCTGTTTGCATTTCACATCGCACTAATACCATTTGGGAAAGGTATACACTCAACTATTCTCCTTTCAGCTAATGAGCAAATAGCAGGACAGACTAGGATCTTTAAGCTTGATATAGAAACCGGTGTAAGAGACGGAAAACTCTGAATTGAAACCTCTTAAACAAGAATTGAGATTAAATCGAACTTAACGGACCTAAATTCCACCATTGTAGGTCACCCCGCTGAAAGAAAAAAAATCAGGGAATTAACCGAATTTAATAAAATATTGATATATTAATCAAGAAAAGATATAATGCACCAGTTAACTTTGAACCACGTATCTTTGAGGCGTAACACAGATTCTCAAAGTTACGTGGTTCAAAGTTAAACGACCTGAATAAAATGTAAAAATTTTAAATAAAATAACTGGTGCATTATATCTTTTCTTCATTAATATATCAACGCTGAAAATTTCATTAAATTCGGTTAATTCCCTGATTTTTGGTATTTTCTTCTTTCGATGGGGTGACATACGATGGTGGACTCTAGGTTCGTTAATTTCGATTTAACCAGAATTGACCTTGTGTCACATCCTGCACATGCGGAGGCGTTGGGTAGATACATACATAATGCGGTTTTAATGCTAAAATCTTTTTCATAGAATGACCTTTATCGTTATGTGATCACCAATATCAACTATTGTGGGTTATTTAATGCCAAATTCATTCTTGCAGAAGAACAATAGTGGTACTATTTAAGCCATAGCTGAGGGACAAGGGGTTCATACATTTCCCAATGGTATTAGTTGAAAGTGAATGCAATAGCGCGACTGGAGTTCTAACTCGTTTACTGCGATATCGCAGCCCAGTACGTTAGTTACGACACCACAGGGACTCTCTCTTTGATTTTTAACACAGACTTTAATTTTAAGTTTGAACACAAAAGGATAATAGATTCATATAAAAGAAAAGAAGTTTTTTTTGTTTTTTTTTTAATAAAGAATTATTCAAACTAGCGAGGCCTGTGAATATGCCACAGCATGATAATTTAATTATTACAACGTTTGATATGTTTACTTAAGAGCTATTGCAATTTATTCCAGTATGTAAAAAGTATAATAATCTTCATTTAACTCCCTCTCACATTTT
Organism: Doryteuthis pealeii; assembly: GCA_023376005.1. Taxonomy (NCBI): domain Eukaryota; kingdom Metazoa; phylum Mollusca; class Cephalopoda; order Myopsida; family Loliginidae; genus Doryteuthis; species Doryteuthis pealeii. Next base: position 80,507,065 of record CM042144.1, read on the forward strand.
TTTTCTTTCTTTTCATTATGTTCGAATGAAATAGATTAGTATTATCACTTCCGTGCGCTCACACCCATCTCTATCGTTCCCCTACTCCCTTGCTTTCTTTTTATGTTTTTTTCTGTGTAGCATTAATTACAGACACAGACTCCTGTCCTCTTTTATTTTCAACACGTTTCGGCAGCTTTACCCTCAGCCTTCGTCAGTAACCAGAGTATTTGAACCGAACCTTTTTTTTCTAACCACGGTGGTGGGTAGACTGTTATCACTTCAATGTCCATTCCTTGAAGTATCTCGTATCAGTTATTTCAACCCTGAAATATCGCTTCTCTTTCCGCTGAAACTGGTACTGGGGATTGAACACACAATTTGCCAAGTAGCATCCAACTAGATGGTATTAACCAACGCCTTTATCTTCTCGGGCAATATATCATGGGAAATCCAGAAGTCATTTTTCGTCTTACATTAAACGAGAAACATGAGTGCTTTTTTAAAAATCAGTTATTGCTGTTATTATATTGTATCTAATACTCTCTCTCTCTCTCTCTCTCTCTCTCTCTCTCTCTCTCTCTCTCTCTCTCTCTCTTCTATAAGTTTCCATATCCAGGTCAAGTGTATTGTCTCCTTCCTTCTCGGATCATCCCTATCCGTAAGATACTGCAATCTGTCCCTATCTATCTATCTATCTATCTTTCTCGAGTCTGTTCCTATCTATCTATCTATCTATCTATCTATCTCTTGTCTGTTTCTATCTATCTATCTATCTATTCTGTCCTCTCTCTCTCCTCTCTCTTCTCTCTCTCTCTCTCTCTCTCTCTCTCTCTCTCTCTCTCTCTCTGTGTGTGTGTGTCTCTCTCTCTTTATAAGTTTCCATACTTTGCCAGAACTGATCCTATTCAAATAAATCCCTATTGTTATTATAATCTGAGTCCTTCTGCTCAAAGTGCTGCTTTTTTGCACTTTGTTTACGTTAGGATCGCAGCGGTGTGAGAGCCGCTATGAGCGGTTTAAAGGAGGCAAAGAGTTAAATAGTTTTAATAGTAAAGAAAATACTCTCTCTCTCTCTCTCTCTCTCTCTCTCTCTCTCTCTCTCTCTCTCTCTCTCAACTAACGGTTTCATCTCTATGCTTGACCTACTTAAAAAGTTGCTGGTGCCCAGCATTTGTGCTGACTTCTTTAGTCGTCTCATCGTTTTATGTTGTTCTCTCTGTATCATTTTTACTTCAAAACGCACAGTGGTCGAAATGTTTCGATTATAACTGTTTCAACTCTAGTATCAGAGTTAACATTAAAAAAATAATAGAAGAAACACAATGGGTATTGAGGATAGAGAAAAAAAGTTTATTAAGCAAATATACAGGGTGAACAGAGTAATTAGCAATTGCTAGGTTTAATTAAAAGTAAGTTCTAGTCAAAAGTAATGAGATTGCAGTCTGAATGTGTTGTAACTCGAATACCATACTTAACGGAAATAATAAGATAATGAGTATTAAGGATAGGGGAAAATGTTTACTAAGCAAAAATAGAAGGTGAACAGAGTAATTAGTAATTGCTAGGTTGAATTAAAAGAAAATTCTAGTCAAAGTTAATAAGTGATTGCAGTCTGAATGTGTTGTAACTCGAATATCAGAGTTAACAGTGAAACAAATAGAAGAAACCAAATG
>CM042144.1:80513719-80536991 GCA_023376005.1 Doryteuthis pealeii
TGCCATTAAACAAAGAAACTAAACCAAATCAAACGTAATCCTATCATTCAATTTATTTACTTTATAATAACAGTCTGACCTATTTTCCCATATGCATGACGTCTGACATGCTCAGTCGGTAGAGCGTCCGATTAGGAACCACAAGGTTCCTCGTTCGATACCGGCCCTCGCCAACTCAGCGTATGAGTAGCACAGGGATCTGTGAGGAGCTGATGATATGTTTGGCACTCCACCTCAGATGTCGAACCAATATCCTTGGTCTAGCGCTATTGAAAAGGGAATAGACTGCCTCGCTGTCTGGTTACTTTTTTTTTACTTATACGTTCATATGTACATTTTTGTAGTAGTATTTTATCACTGGACGAAGTGGGGTTTTTTTTAATCTATTTTTGTATCAGCTACTAAAACAGAATATTTTATTCCCTTGATATAAAATACACAAAGATACAAATAAGTTTGTTCTGCAACAGCGTCCAAGATCTTAATTGATTATCCCTGGCATTAAATGACCCACAGAGGTTGATATACCGTTAAACAAAACTTTATCCTTTTTCGATTAATTTAACCAATTCTAATGTAAATATGAAAACTTGCTCGGATATATTTACTCATGTAAAGTAAAAAGTAAAGTAGACGGGGCGGCCTAATGTCGGTATCAGCCAGACAGCGAGGGAGTATATTCCCTTTTCAATAACGCTAGACCAAGGAGATTGGTTTGACGTCTGATGTGGAGCGCCACGCCTACCATTAGCTCCGTGAATTACCGCACAGATCCCTGTGCTACTCATATGTTGAGTTTGCGAGGCCTGGTATCGAACCTTGTGGTTCCTAGTCGGACGCTCTACCGACTGAGCTAAACCTCTACGCCTAAAATAACCCTAGTCAGAATGAGATACCGTTGATTCAATCAATTAATATATCTTTGCAATAATAATTGTTACTAGCAGGACCTGTGGATATAACAGTATGACAATTTAATTATTACAAAGTTTAATATATATACTTAAAAGTTTTTTTCTTCTTTCTTTCCTTCTTTTCATTTTTTCATTATGTTTTATTGAAGCAGATTAGCGTTATCACTTCCACGCGCCCACCCCTCTCTTCTTTATTTTTTGTTATATTTTTCTGTGTAGCAAATTCTTTTTCTCTTTCTTTCTTTCTTTCTTTCTACTAAAACGGAATGGTCCGTTATTTAGCTGAAATGACGAAACTTTCATCTTTGGCAATTTGGACGGTCTCATTTTTAACCACAGGGTGTTGCAAGATGATAAAGGTCGTATTTTTAGGAACATCAGTATTATTATATAGATTTTATATCAAGTGAATAAAACTTTTTCTTTTAATAGATAATACAAAATAAATTTTTTTAAAAACCCACATCGTCCGAAAATAAAAGATTGGATTTTTAAGTGAATTTACATTTTCACTATTTTAAAAGATGTGTCCACTTGAACAGCCAGGTCAAACTCCAGCTTATTTGGTTGATAGCCTAGTCGGTTGAGGCTTTAAAATACATCCGACTGCACTACTGTGGCGGGGTAAGACCCCTTATGGGGCCATCTCTTGGCAGTGGGTGGTGACCCGTGATGCTTAAGGATTACACCCTGGTGGCTGAGCAGTCTAAGACATGCAACACTTTGACCCTTACTTAGGCTAAATGGGCGGTCAGAGAGGCTCCCTCTGATCAACTGGCTAGTCACATCAAGCCCTAGAACATATATGGTTGTCCCAACTCTATTGCCCGTATGGCAAACTCAACCCTTTTTATTCTATATGTTATAGAAGACGGCGGCGAAGTGTCTTAATGTACTGGCATGTCGTTAAATACTATCTGATGGAGAAGTTCCAGTTATGGAGCTCTGAGAAATGTCGTTTACCCCTTCATCCCCATTACTCCCTGGTCCACCCAGACCTGAAGTGGTAGTACCTGTTAGGGTCCAATTCATGGGTTAGATAAAAAAAAATGAGTTTAGAAAAAAATGAGTTTAAAAAATTGAGTTTAAAAAGAAAAAAAATGAGTACCCATCAAGAATGAATAAAACTAAATGTCTTTGGTATAAAATAACCCAACAAGGTTTGACATGCCGTAAAATCCAACCAAAATTTTTAGTAGACAAATAAGCGCTTTCACCACAACCCTACACATATAGATACACATATAGATACAGAGAGAAAGAGATACATAGAAAAAGAGAAAAAAAGAAAGTAAGAGAGAAAGATAGAGAGGGAGATAAAGAGAGGGGGAGGAGATAAAGTGAGCGAGAGGGGATACGAGAGAGAGGAAGAAAAAGAGAGAGGATGGGGATAAAGAGAGCGAGAGAGAGAGTACGAGAGCGAGAGCGAGAGCGAGAGAGAGAAGGAGAGTCATAATACACTGTTCGTTATGTTTTCTGCTGTTGTTAGATACAGCTGTGTAAGATATTAGATGAATGTTTAGAGGCCTTGTGAAAGTTTCAATCATGTAATTAACCTAATGATCGAGCCTATTTATTATCCCCAAAGCGAAGAAACACATTACAATAATTGATGAGTGCAGTGATTAAACTGTCATTATCAAGTTTTAAGTCCTTTTCTCTATAATTTAAGTCCATATTTACGAATTCATTTGAAAGAAAATATCCACTAGTTAATTGTAGATTTTGTGTAAACTTAAATGAATAAATAAAAATAAAAAAACACATTTTGCTGCTTAAAATATAAATAATTATAAATAATAAAGTAACAGGAAATAACTAATTGTATGAGACGGAAGTTTAAATTTGAAATGCTTCTTTGATATGTATCTTTTGATACATATTCGTATCATAGTTTTTAAATTTGCATTCATAAGCAGGTTCATTCTAAATAAAAATTCTCATCAGAGGATTAACACAGGAAAAAAATGACTACGACAGAGAGCCCAAGAATGAGGCAACCTGATCCAGGGTAATCACAATATGTTTACCCCCTCCTCATTTTGACATTCTTACGTTCTCTATCGTAGTTCTTTTTTCCTGTGGAAATCCTCTGATGTCATAATGAGGAGTGGATAAAAAAAATATTGTGATGGCCCTGGATCAAGTAGCTTCATTGTTGCCTTCTCTATGGTAGTTTTTTTGTCCTGTGGTAATACTCTGATGATAATCAGGTGAAAACCAACATTTTTTAATCATTTTTTTTTTCATTGCCTAATTTGGCACACTAACATTGGAATTATCAGTAATGATCGAATTCATTATAATGGCGAATTGATCATAATATCGTATCTCAGTAGATGACCAATGTATTGCAAGTGTCATCTTGTCGATATATATATATATTATATATATTATATATATATATATATATATATATACATCGGTCGTTGATTGGGTTCGTGGCAACCCTTGATGCACCAATTCTTTCTTATCGACTGTGCCAAAAAATGTGGATGGTCCAACACAAGCCTTCACCACTATAAACAAATCCCCGTGTGGGAGTTCATTGTGTGTATGAACCCTCATACGTCAAAAATCGACGGGAGAGTCCATTATATATATATATATATATATATATATATATATATATATATTCGATTCGAGTTCAATTCCTAGACGAAGCTGTTGGCATTTCATATAGCGCTAATAACCTTAGTATTCTATCGACTGTGCCAAAAAGTATGTAATGGTCCAACACAAGCCTTCACCACTATAAACAAATCACTGTATGGGTGTTCATTGTGTATATGAACCCTTATGCGTCGAAAATCGACGAGAGAGTCCATAATATATATATATATATATATATATATATATATATATATATATATATATATATATAAATATCCAATTGCCGCTTTAATTTCTCCGTTGCAGTGGCATTAGTAAATTATCCAAAAGTGCTCAATATATCATAAACATAGAGCAATAATTATAGTAGTTATAGTAATAGTGTAAAAGGGTTATGGGTCTACCATTGTTTCGATCTAAATGATCTCATCAGGATCCTATCGTATACTTGACTAAGTTGATGCAATTACTTAGTTAAACTGAGATAAACGAATTTTTGATAGTAACATTTGAACGATATATATATATATATATATATATATATATATATATATATATATATATATACCAATCAAATCAGACACAACTCCATATATATATATATATATATATATATATATATATATATATGGAGTTGTGTCTGATTTGATTGGTTTGTAAGTGTCGACTTAACTCAATTGATAGAGGTGATTGAACATTAAAATCGCACATGCACTTTAATATAGGGGAAAATACAAAATTTGGTTTTTAATTTTTACTGATTAAATTATACAATTCAATAATTAAAAATCAATCTATATGGGGTCTCTTCACAGTTCTTCATAAATAAGTACAAAAATAAATTAACTATTCATAGAATAAACCAAATATTTTTCATTTGAATTAATACGTAGAATTTTCCACTTACCAATAACGATATGTTTAACTCTTAGCTTCTTTTTATTGTAACATTGTAGTGAGAAAAAGAAAGTAGATTAAACGAATACATATTTTATTACTTTAACTTAATAAGCAATTAAAAACTAATTTAACATTTTGTCATATATTGAAAAAAGTTTTAGAAAAACAAATTGTTTCAAAACATTCGCGATTATAGGATTACATTTTTTTAAAATAACATCTTGAACGTAAACAAAAAACAATTCCTAAAATAAATAAACATACGGGATTTCTTTGGGAATCTGTGTGTATGTTATACATGTGTATATGTAAATTGGCCTTGCAACTACACACACACACACACACACACACACACACACATATGGGTATGGGGATGCGAACCAAATTATTGAACGATATAAGGAAAAATTGGTTTGATTTTTTTTTGTTTTTGTCGTGTTTACTTTTGTTATTGTTTTTTTTTTTCTTTCTTTTTTTCTTTTATATGAATATTTTGACAGATACGAGAAATGTCCAGTTAAACACATTGTTCTTTGAGTAATTGACAGATAAACAGACTGATTTATCTGTTGAAATTCTTTAATTAGATTTGCCTCAAAACAGTTCATGTTATAAGTGAGTTTAAAATCCTACAATGTGCTATATATTACTAAGAAATAAAGCTTTATTTAAATACGATGTAGTTAATTTGCATATAGGTTTTAATAAAACTTGGCTTAATAAATAATTACTTAGTGCTATTGATCTCTAATATTATTGTTTTATTCTCCAGCGTATTAAAATCAATCCAGTGAATGATTTTATATAGAAATCAATTGAAATATAATGAAAATAAGTGTAATATTTTTATATGCGTCCTTTCATTGCATTAAAACTTAAATACTTATACCCGGAGAGCGCATATCTATGGTAGTTTGAAATAATGTATAAATACCAGCAAATTCGGACGAAAAAGTTGAAATTCGTTACATTCACACATGAAGTCATTCTCTTGACATCCATAAGCCTTTCATATTTGAAATACACACACAAGAAAATAATATATATATATATATATATATATATATATATATATATATATATGTGTGTGTGTGTGTGTGTGTGTGTGTGTGTGTATGTATGTATGAGAGTAATTAAATAAACAATGTGTTTATTTGATATGGCTTTTAGCCGACAATTTTTGGAGGATATGTGCTTAATTGAAGTCATACCTAATTTTGAAAATTAATTAGTTAATGATTAATGAATTTTAAGCGGGCATATGTTCAAATGTAAGGCTAAACAAATCGAGAAAATGCCAATCCCTGAATGAATAGGTCGAAATGTACATTCAGGGTTTGGCATTTTCTCGATTTGTTTAGCCATACATTTGAACATATATGGCCGCCTAAAATTCATTGATTATTAACTAATTAATTTTCAAAATTAGGTATGACTTCAATTAAGCAAATATCCTCCAAAATTATATATATATATATATATATATATATATATATATGTTGTGTGTGTGTGTGTGTGTGTGTGTGTGTGTATCACCCGATATATCATTTTCCTGGTTGTATACATTTCATATATATATATATATATATATATTGGTTTGGATGTTGATTTTGAAGGCTATCGCAATGCAAGTGTAAAGAAAAAAAGGTGACAATGGTGTTGTTTGTTAACCTGTGATTTATTTTTTACCTTAAAATTGCATAGCAAGGCGACAACTACTTCAGTTCCAGTGCTCTTCTGAAGAAGAGATTTTATCTCAAAATATTAAAAATAAATCACAGGTTAACAAACAACACCATTGTTACCTTTTTTGTCTTTACACTTGCATTGTGATAGCCTTCAAAACCAACCTCCAAACCAATATATACACAATGCTTCAAGCAAATTATAAAACCTTATATATATATATATATATGTGTGTGTGTGTGTGTGTGTGTGTGTGTGTGTGTGTGTGTGTGTGATTGCGCTTGCCATGTAATGATCATCGTCGTAGGAAATGTACTCTGCATTTCACATAACGTTGGAATAACCTTGGAAAACGTATGAATCCAACTATGAATCAAAATCCCTCCATCTATGGCTCTTTAAACGTAGTATGGCAAGATTGTTTTTCTTTCAGATTAAACCTATAATATTTATGTTCCTTATTTGTAACATTTACAATGTTAGTGGAACCGACTTGTGGTTTTGTGTAGTCTGTCTGCTGTCAAACAATGCCTAACGACCTTATCTCACAGTCTATTGACAGTATCAATGATTAATGAGTAATCAAACTATGCGTCAGATTAAAGGGACGAGGGTGAGTTAAAACGTAATGCCATTTTGTTTAGGACAGGTATAATTACCAACACAGAAATATGTATCATACATCAAAATGAAGCTGATCCTCTATGGATCACATCCCTACTTCTCCACATATTTCTTTCAATAGCAAAACCTTCGAATAAGAGCATGTATCCCTGCCCCATAAAATTCTGTTGACTGTTCTTTGAGCCACTTCTTGACTACAGATTTCACTTTCTCGTTACCGGAATAATGTTTGCTTCTCAAACCATCTTTCATGGGGCCGAAAAGATAATAGTCTGAAGGCGCTAAATCTGGTGAGATGAGGAAGTGAAATCTGTAGTGAAGAAGTGGCTCAAAGAACCGTGACTATGTGGAGAAGAAGGGGTGTGATCCACAGAGGACCAGCTTCATTTTGATGTATGATACATGTTCCTATGTTTTTCATTATACCTGTCCTAATTTATATGCTCTCAAAACCCAGTAGAGCTCTCTAGAAGGGACTTTAACGAACTTTTACCGTTAGCGTAAAGCAAGACTCATCTGTTAATTACGGATTTGAGTTTTCTATTAACACACACACACACATATATATATATATATACTGATGTATGTATTTATCAGTTAAATGTTCGCCTGTTACTGGCAATTTGCAATGGTCGACGGATTAAGGAGTCGGACTGATGAAAAGTCAGTCGGGTTTCGCTCCTGGCTAGTATTAGTTGCTAAGTCTAGCCACACTGGTGAGACGTCGAAACACGGTATCTGGATTAAATATATATATATATATATATATATATATATATATATATATATATAAGTCATCTACAGACACGTGTTTCGGCGTTTCACGCCTCTTCAGTGTGGCTAGACACAACAGCTATCCTTGGCTAGGGTCGAACTCAGACTGGTTGTTTGCCTGCCTGATATCTTATCCCCTCGTCCACTGACAGCTGTAACGAGACTGGTGTTTTTAAACTATTAAATTCATATGTTTGTTTATGTATTTTACGGTCACTGTTTGATACAAACAATTATAACTATAACACCTCTTTAAAACATCCGTGAAAAAGGTTCAAAATAGAACCGAAAGTATTTGGAACACTTCTTTCGGATATTTCATAAATTCTTTTCGTGGCGATGAAAGAAAAACATCATTAGAAAGATTGAAAATAAGAATAAGAAATGACAAAATAATTTTGTTTCTGTTCAACGAAATCTTTTAACACAAACAAATACACACACACGCACGCGCCCGCTTACTTATAGAAGTCCGTCGCAGACGGCTATGGCCTCACTGGACATAGAGTGAAACTTGTGCAGGAGATATCTTAAGTGGAAAGGGGGTGCACAGACCTCAGTCCACTGTCTTGGCAATCCGGCAGTTGGCCCAGTGGCAAAGTCCGAGATGACTGGACTGCCGAACTGCTGCAGGGAGCTGTCTCAGATTGAGTCACTTCACGAGTGGCAAGCATCCCAGGAAGCCCCAGTACTTCCACATTAGACCCAGGTTTTATTGGCGATTTATGTGAGTAGTAAATACACCAATCCTACTACTAACGGTACTATCAGTATCAACGAAGCCGATCCTACTTAGTAATTAGTTGTATACAAGCGTGACCAGTGGATATACCACAGTATGATGATTTAATTATTACACCGTTTTATATGTTTACTTAAGAGCTATTGCAAATAGTTCAACATGTAAAAAGTATAATAATCTTGATTTAACTTATTTATTTTTTCTGTGTAGCATGTCCTTTTTCTTCTCTTTACTTCTTTATAATGAAAATGGAATGGTCCATTATTCTGCTGGAGTGATGAAACATAAGAAATAAACATTTAGCGGATAAGGAAAACCAGATAATCAGGATTTATATTGTTTCATATCATCCGATAAGGACGGCCTCATTTATAACCATATGGTGTTGCAAGATTATAACAGTCTTACAATTAAGGAACACGAGTATTAATATATATATATATTTGTCGTCAGTGTCATTGACTGAATTTGAAACCAGGTAACGGCTAGAAGTATAAACGCTGATTTTCTTGGCTCGCAGACTTCTGCTTGGAATATAGACGCAAAAAATGTCCTATCTCTGTCGATAGCATGCTGTGGAACAATGGTGCTTAGTTGCTGGCAAGAATAAAGGGGATTTCCGGTCTTATTACGTGATCCATCTTTGTGGCATTGTGTTACAATTTTTTTTTTTAAAAAAAGCTAGTTTTGCTAACTGAGGAAAAAAATGGTGATTTTCGATTACTGCAAAGGTGGGCGGTCTCTTAAATTGAATGGTCGTTATGTGAATAACTATTTCTTTCTTTTTGCATTCATTTGAATGTACGGAAATATACATATTTTGTGCGTATATATATATATATATATATATATATATATATATATATATATATATATATAGAGAGAGAGAGAGAGAGAGAGAGAGAGAGAGCGAGAGAGAGAAAGAGAGAGTGTGTGTTAGAGAACTAAATAAGTAGATGCATGTCTGTGTGGGGGGGTGAGAGAGAGAGAGAGCGTCTGTGTGTGTGTGTGTGTGTGTGTGTGTGTGTGTGTGTGTAAGAGAGAATGAGAAGAGAGAAACAGAGAAATAGAGAAACAGGGGAAAATAGTCAGATGGGGAGTTGAAGAGAGAGAGAGAGGGGGGAGGAGTGGGAAATAGAGAGAGAAAGACAGATGTGGGGTGTGAAAGTGAGAGGGGGACCAGACAGAGAGATGTGGAGTGTGAAAGAGATAGAGGTTGATAGAGAAAGAAACAGGCAGATGAGGAGGTGTGAAATAGAGAGAGAGACAGAGGTAGAGAGAGATAGATAGATAGATAGAGAGAGAGAGAGAGAGAGAGAGAGATGGAGATAGAGAGAGAGCTAACAGACAGATGTGTGGGTGAAAAAGAGAGAGAAAGGTGCATATCGCTACTTACACTCCATAATAAGTTTAGATATGATTCTTGAATATTGTAGTGAATATTCTTTTTAATTTTATGATTCATACTAAACGAAATCTGTTCGACGATATGGCTGAACTTTGTTTTCATTGTCTATTGTTTATATTTGTTTGTTTATTTTTGTTTTTTCTCGTCGCCGTTTTTCACAATATTCTATCAGAAATCGGTTGCTATAAAGTACTTTCAATGAGTTGAAAGAAACATATTCATACACACGCACACACACACACAATATATATATATATATATATATATATATATATATATTACACAATCGAAATATACACATACATAAACACACTGCCATATGTATTATATGACAGCAACCGTACATATATGCACTCACTAACATACATATATACATATAATATACCTATATGTATGTTAGTGTGTAACATATAATATACATATATGTATTTCAATGTGATGTATGTTAATACATATATGTACATATATATATATATAATGTATATATAAATATATATATATAATATATGATATATATAATATAATATATATGTATAATATATATAATATATATATATTTTACCAACCCCTCCGCACGAGCAGGATGTGACACAATGTCAATTTCTTAAGCGGAGTTCAACTTCAGTTTTTCAGGTTTTATTCAGAGTTTTCCTTCTCCTTGACCGGTTGCCTAACCAAGGTTAAAGAGCCCAATCTGCCCTACTACTTATCCATAGCTGGAGGGAGAGTAGGATTCATACCTTTCCCAAGCGCTTATTAGCGCTAAGTGAAATGCAATTACCACATCCAGGATTTGAACTCGGGGCGACGAGTCCATTTCCCATGACTTTAACTATTACACAATGCGCTCCAATATGACATATATATAATATATTATATATATAATATATATGACATATATATGATTATATATACCTGTTAATTTATATATATATATATATATATATATATATATATATATATATATATATATATATATATATAACAGGTGGAAAATATTCATTTACAAAGAGTTTGATATTTCAAAAACGGCAAATGCTGGCCAGCTGTGCAGTATAATAGAATTCAAATCTCACCTTCCTAGTTTTGTTTCACTTATAATAATTTCAGATGATTTCTATAAATCTTTTTTATTATAAATCTTCCCAAAAAGTTTCGTATTATGATTATGCTTTCTATTTAATAGGAAACAAAAATATATTAGTAAAAACTATTAGAAAAAAGACAAAGAAAGGCTAAATTGCATTTCGACAAGACTGCCACCTTTTTTGTTACATTTTAAATCTGTTGCAAACACTATATATATATATATATATATATATATATATATATGAACACATCATATCTACCCACCAAACACTCCCCCACCCAACCACTTTCTCTTCTATAAATACAAATGTATGTACTACGCTTTAAGTACTGGCTGATGAAGTCCCGCTTAACGCGGAGCGAAATATATCTCCTTTATCTACTAGTTTGAGTTATTCCTTTTTTTGTCCATGTTTCCTTTATCTTACCACACACACACACACACACACACACACACACACACACACATGCCAGTCTTGTCGAAATACAATAGTCAAAACGTATATAAATTGAACTAAAAGAGATAAACACCTTATATATATATATATATATATATATATATATATATATAGTTGCTGCCCAAGGGTCTATTGAAATTTAGTTGCCAAATGGTTTCTGCAAAGCAATATGTCGATTTCGAATGGACTAATTTCCTGATGGAGTCGTTTCTAGAGATGAAAATATTATACGGTAAGACCTGGGAAACTGGGTAAGATTGATTAATGTAATTCATATACATGTATGAATGCGTGGGTTTTGTGTTCTCTTGTGAATTTCTTTGAGATTTAATAACGACACTTAACAGGGCATTTTATCAAAATAATTGAACTTTACTTTTAATGTACGTATTTACCCAATGCCTCCAAACGCGCGGATGCGACTTAAGATCAATTTTTAAGCGTAGTTTAATGGCTTTGAATTCAGAATTTTCCTTCTCTTAGATTTGTTGTCATACCAAATTTAAAAATTCCAGTCTGTCCAACTAGTACCCATTTATTTACGGAGAGAAAATTGTTGGATTCATGCCTTTCTCAAAAGTATTAGCGCTATTTGAAATGCAAACAGCCTTGTTCAGGATTTGAACCGTGCATTTTCCATGCCGAAAACCACTACCCGATAAATTCATCATTTTTGATCGGATTTAAAACGGGATGAATTCGAAGTTTTCCTTCTCTTAGACCAGTTACTGTACCAAGGCTGAAGAACCCAGTCTTCCCTACTATTCACCCATAACTGGAAGGAGTGTAGTTTAATACATACTCTTCTCAAGGTAAATACTGTGAAATGCAAACAGCCTCATCTGGTTCGCCGTGTCGATATCCTACGACGATAACAATTACACGATGAATGCCACCTTTTTTAAGCGAAGTATAGCTGTTTCTTCTATTACTGATAGCTGTTATTTCCCCGCGTAACTACTCAAGACATAGTCTCACTTAAAAGGAAGGTTTTTAATAGAAAAATCATACATTCCCACTCGGTACCAACGAGAGAGAAGTGAGATATTTATATTTAAAAACTTCTTCTAGCTTCTCTTGGGCAGGATATCCTGGCAGACCTATCCATCAAGTCTATGACAGGTTTGCATTCAGAGTTTTCCTTTTTCTAGACCGGTCGCCATACCAAGGTTAAAGAGCCAAATCTTCCATACTTCCCATAGATGGTGAAGAGAACAGTTAAATCTATACCTTTCTCACGTGCGTTAACACCACGTGAAATGCAAACAGACCCGTTCAGGATTTGCAATGTCCACTTCTGTTACAATCCTGGTAGTCATTTGATAAAGTTTTATGTATTCCTTGAAGTAGATATAAAGGAGAAAGATTGCAGTGTCCGTAGATACTTCCTGTCAGTCAATCTGTAGTATTTATTGGTAGAAAGATTGTAGCATCAGTTACTTCCTGTCAGTCAATCTGTAGTATTCCTTGGTAGAAAGATTGTAGCATCAGTGACTTCCTATTTGTCAATCTGAAGTATTCCTTGGTAGAAAGATTGTATCATCAGTGACTCCTTATTTGTCAATCTGTAGTATTCCTTTTCCTAGACTGGTTGTCATACCAAGAGTAAAAAAAAACAGCTTTCCCTACAATTTACCCATAGCTGGAAGAATAGTTGAATTCATGCCTTTTTCAAGCTTTATATGAAGTACAAGCAACCTCGTTCAGAATTTGAACTCTGTTCACTGTGTTAATTTCCTATCGACGATAATCATTTCACAACTAGCACTTCCACTATATATTAATACTCGTGTTCCTTAAAAGAACGACCGTTATTATCTTGCAACAACTCTGATTAGAAATGAGACCGTCCAAATCGTCCAAGATGAAATTCAAAAATAAAAATCCTGGTTATCTGGGGTTGCTTATCCTTCGAATTTTTATTTCTTATGAGTGTCGTCACGTCAGCTAAAAAATGAACCTTTCCGTCTTTAATAGAAAGAAAGAAAGATGAGAAGAAGGACATGCTACACAGAAAAATATAGCGACAAGGAAAGAAAAAAAGAAAGAAAAATAGTAGGGAAAAGATAAAGAGGGGAGAGGAACGCGCGGAAGCGATAACGCTATTGTGTTTCAATCGAACATTATAAAGAGATGAAAAGAAAGAAAGAAAGTAAAAAAAGAATGAGAGAGTTAAATGAAGATTATTATACTTTTTACATATTGAGCTATTTTGCAATAACTCTTAAGTAAACATATCAAATGTTGTAGTAATTAAATCATCGTACTGTGGTATATCCATAGGTATTGCTAGTAATTTACATTGCTTATTTCTTGGCATTTATCGTTTGAACATTGAGTTTGGGATTTTTTTCAAGATTAATTAAGAATCTGTTCGTCTTTTTTATCACTGTATACTGTACTTTATATTATTGCGTTATAAGGTAAATTGAAATAAAAGATTGTATGATGCTGAGTTCAGAACATCGGCTCAGATTTATGGGTTTCCACCAATTTATACGCTCTCAACATTTTCTATTATATTTTTAATTCTATAATTAAGTGCCCATATAAATGTCGATGATAATCGACATTTTGCATTTAATCAGAACGGTGTATATATATATATATATATATATATATATATATATATATATATTCAATAGGGAAGAACCCGTCATTTGGCTATTATAAATTAATTTCGTTCGGAAATCTCTTGGTTATTGTATAATGATTGTCTGACAAAACTGGGCTCATTTATTAAGTTACCGGTTGAAATTAATTAATTAATAATACCCAAATAACGGTTAGTTAAGTTTTTTATTTATTATCGAAAGTGTAAATATGGCTCTGTATATGATTAATTTATTAATTATCTTACCTTGAGGTCTTTTAGGGATTTGAAATAATTTGATTTGTATAAATCTATAGGTATGTTATTGAAAGTAGAGGAAAACGACTATATTCAATTGATATTTCGCCTCATTATTGGTACAAACACTTAAATCAATAAATTCTGAGGAAGCCTCAACCAATACCGAGGCGAAATATCAATTGAATATAGTCGATTGTGTTGTTATATCCACATTTTCCTCTACTCTCAACCATATATATATATAATATATATATATATATATATATATATGAGTGTGTGTGTGTGTGTGTTGTAGATGTATATTATGGACTCTCTCGTCGATTTTCGACGCATGAAGGTTCACACACACAATGAACTGCCACACAGTTATTTTATCTATAGTGGTGAAGGCTTGTGTTGGACCATCCACACTTTTTGGCACAGTCGATAGGAAAGAATTGGTGCATCAAGGGTTGTCACAAACCCAATCAACGACCGACCTCAGGAATTTTGAATTCAGTTATCCCTCTTCTAGACTGGTTACCTACCCAAGGCTGAAGGTCCCAGTCTGCCCTACTATTTAACCCATAGCTGGAGGGAGAATATATGAATTCATACCTTTCCCAAGGGTATTAGCGCTATGTGAAATGCCAACAGCTTCGTCTAGGAATTGAACTCGAATCGACGAGTCCATTTCCCACGACTCTAACCACTAGCCCACGCGCCTCCATATTGTAGATGTATATATATACATATACATATATATATAAGTATATTGCAGATATATATGTATGTATATTGTATATATATATTTATAAACAAATATATTGCATATATATATATATATATATATATATATATATATATATGTGTGTGTGTGTGTGTGTGTGTGTGTGTGTGTGTGTGTGTGTGTAAAAAACACTAGAGATTTGCTTAACCGAAGAACAGAAGTATTAAACAAATGTAGACACATAAAATCCTGGCTTCTTGGCCAATAACATTCAAACGAAAAAATATATTAAAAAATAAACAATAATAACATTTTTTTTTAATAATACAAAAATATATAAATATAAAAATTAAAATTAGGTATTAAAGTAATTGGATATAAGTTTGAGTTATTGTAGTTATTTTTTTTTTATTGGTATCTTCCTTTTATGGTAATTTTGTATGCACTTGTGACGAATTTTAGGAATAAAATGAATTTTGCACCAAACCCTGGCAGTCAGAATTATCCTGATGATCCGTTAAGAGAAATCTGGGTAGATATTCTCTGACTGATTAGAATTACTTTATTATTTATTAGCTCTACTTTTTGTATTGAGTACTTTAGTATATTGAACTTAGGCAACTCTTACAGTAATTTTTTTCCTGCCATTTTTATCGTACCATCTGATTTATTTCAGGAGGTGCAGATGATTTGGTCTTTTCTTTTTTTATATATTTTTTATACTGTCGAAGTTTAGAAATATATATATATTATATATATATATATATATATATATATATATATATATAATATATATTGTAGATTTGGTTTAAAGATCGCATTGGCAAGAAACTGTCAGTAACCAGGTTTCGACTGCATGTCCAAAATACCTTAGCACACACACACACACACACACACACACACATATATATATATATATATATATATATATATATATATATATATTCATGTCTAATTAATGAAGTTTAATCTCTCTTTTGCTTTACCAGTTTTTGTCTCAAGAGAAAATTAGAAGAGACAATGAACATTTTTTTGTCGACTTTAATTCTCAGAGCGACACCCACGCAATTGTGGAAGTAATAATCATAACCCGAATGTCGTTATTCAGATATATACAATATCATGTATTTAAATATAATGCTATGTATCGGAGTGTGTGCAAAGTGCAAACGTGCGACATTTCGCAATGGTCAAACATGTTTTGGCTAATGTTGTCCAGTATTTACTTCCTGGCCACTACTGTTAAATAGCGAGTTCGATCCTTGCTGAATGTCTCATACTTGCGACCTTCTGTCATTGATATGGTATTGAAAAAGAAATCAAACCCAACTTATGATATATATATATATATATATATATATATATCTTTTCTAATGAATGAATTTTAATCTCTCTCTCTCTCTCTCTCTCTATATATATATATATATATATATATATATATATATATATATATATATATATACCCATAAACATACAGAGACTTCCCAATAGTAATATGCAAACATACAAAAACTATATCATTATATGTTTTAACCAATCCCTCCGAATGAGCAGGATGCTACACAATATCAATTCTTAAGTAGATTTTACCAGGTTTGAATTCAGAGAACTACTTCCCCGAGACTGGTTACGGGGTCTACCTGTTGGCCATGACTGGCGACCCGTGAAGCTGAAGGATGGAACCCAGGTGGCTAAGCAGTCTATGACATGCAACACTACACTTTCACCTTTATCGCAGAGGTCCCTTCTGATGAAGCGGCTGATCACGTCAAGCCCTAGCACCTATATGATTGTCCCATCCTTATTGTGGTTATGGCAACCCCATCCCTTTTTATCATATATGTGTTAGAAGACGGTGGCTGAGGGTCATAATGTCCTGGTTGTGATGTTAAACACTATCTAATGGTGGAGTTCCAATTCTGACCCGGAGTGGTAGTACGTGTTAGGTCCCATCTATGGGTTGAATTGAAAAAAATTGAGTACCTATCAATAATTAATTTCAAAATTTTCTCGGCATTAAATGACCCACTGAGGTTGATATGCCGTAAAACAAAAGAAACAAACAAAGAAAAAATAGACTGGTTGCCTAACCTAGGTTAAAGAGATGAGGCTTCCTTAGTATTTTACCCAAGAGTATTAGCGCTATGAAAAATGCAAACAACATTGTCCAGGATCTGAACTCGGTTCGCCGGGTTCATTTCCTACGTCGATAACCACTACACCATGACCGCTTCCAAAAGTTTATTTTATTATAATGGAGATTTGGTGTTTGTCTGTAACCGAAACTACGTCACTCCATACATCGCAATATAATCAGGAATTGCGTAAGTTTATCAATGAGTATTTAATTTATAGTCAAAACCGTTAATACATAGAACAAATCATATTTATTAATGAGGTCTCTATGAAAATCTGAGTTAGATTTGCCTCAAAACAGCTCTTGTTATTAGTGCGTTTAGAATCCTGCAATATGTCTTATATATGTGTCTTAGAAATAAAGGTTTACATAATATATGGTATGGTTAATTTGAATACTGGTTTTAACAAAACCGGGTTTGATACATAATTACTTGGTATTATTGATTACTGATATTATTGTTTTATTCTGCAAGGTATTAAAATCATTCCCATAATTTTATATAGAAAACAATAAGATATAATTAAAATAAGTGTAATCTAAAATACTTACGCCCGGAGGGAGCATATTTTTGCTAATATTGCCTCCAAAATGATACAGCTATCAGTGTGCATAAAATCTTTAATGTCAACTTCATAAGCGGAAACGTTATCGCATATAATCATGGAATTGCGCGAAATTGATTTTATCGCCAGAAATATGACAAGTATGAACATGATCCAAATATAGTTGTGCTTGTTCCGATAAATAGAATTATTTTGAAATAAGTATATGTGAATTAAGTTGTCGTGGTATATAAGGGGGGTGGAAATAAAATTATACCATAGAATATAGAGATGAACTTAATCAATACCATACATCATGATCCCCAATGATGCTAACGCATTGTTAAAACCAATTATTACAAAAGTATAAATACAAATACACAACATATATTATTTCCTAACCATTAGACATGACATAAGCCTAGAAGGGTTGATATACCGTTAAAATCACTCAATCAACCAAACCAACTGAGGGGGTGGGAGTTAAAAATTTAAGGTTAGAGGATTTCTGTAAGCAATATTCTCATACTTAAGAGTAAAAAATAAAACAATTTGAAATGTAAACTTATCCCCCACCTCAAATAAAATGTTGCGTGCATGTATTGATTCTTAATCAAACAATTATTTTGAATATTTTCCGCATAAGTTTTCCACAAAATCATAGGTATTTATTTCAATGTAGAGGGTTTGTATCATAGTAAGAAAAAAAGATAAAATAAAACAATTTGAAATGGAAACTTAGTCCTCTCGCAAATAAAATGTTGTGCGCATCTATCAATTAATAATCAAATGATTGTTTTGAATATTTTGCACATAAAGCTTACACAAAATCGTAGGTATTTGTTTGTTTTTAAACTTTTTAGTTAACTTCTTGTGACTGAAAAAAAAAAGGACGAGAGTAAAAACAATTTTAAAATTGCTTACTCAAATTTGGAGTGTATATAACGCAAGGATATTGTGATGTAAGAATTATAGATTTATAATAGAATTATAATAATATAATTATTTTGAAATAAGTATATGGGAATTAAGTTGTCGTGGTACCAAATAATCGGGTATATATCTTCAGGTTGATTACACTCATCAGTGACCGATTGTTCTAAGGTCTATCCTTTAATTTATGGTTCAGTGGTTTAGTGAATAGAAATGTGTTAAAGACAATGGTTATTTACTAGCAGAACCTGTGGATATACCACAAGTTTTCAAGTTCTATATTCTGTATAAAGTAATATCCCAGGGGCCATCCTCCCATGCAACACCTGCCCCCTTGATTTAAAGGAAAGGGGCTGGGTATATTGCCCAGTGCATGAGGCACCCCCTTGAGAAGGAATGCCGACAGAATACACGCATTTTTTGTATCTGCCGTCCCATGAGCTTCGGTTTGTAGGTGGTCCCACATTAAAAAGACTTGGTGCCCAATCCGCATACGTGTGATGCGAGGTAAATAACTACCACAGTATGGTAATTTAATTATTACAACGCTTGATATGTTTACTTAAGAGCTATTGCCAAATAGTTCAATATGTAAAAAGTATGATAATCTTGATTTAATTCTCTCTCTCTTTTTCTTTTTTTCCTTTCCTTCTTCATCGTACATTGAAAGAGATTATCGTTATTGTTTTCACCCCTTCTTTCCATCTTTCACCTACTTTCTTACTATCGTATTACATTTTTTCTGTGTAGCATGTCCTTTTTTTCTTCATGATAAAAACGGAGTGGTCCATTATTTAGCTGAGATGACGACAGTCATAATGAATAAGAATTCGGTGGAACAGCAACATCAGATAATCAGGATTTATATTTTTGCATTTCGTCCTGGACGATTTGGACGGTCTCATTTTTAACCAGAGGTGTTGCACGATGATAACGGTTGTATAATTAAGGAAAATGAGTATTAATATATAGATCTATAAAGATTAGACTAAACACTTTCACTTATCTAGAACTAGCAGAGCTACCAGGTGTTTGCCCGGGATTTAAAAAGTAAATTTCTTATCTACATTTATAAATAGATTATTTCCTTTCATATCGCAAGAGTATTCTAAAGAAACACTTATATTAAACAGTAGTAGTTGTAGTAGTAGTACTACTACTACTACTGTTTAATAATAAGTGAGAGAGGGTGAAGAGAAATTACTAATACTTCTCCACTTCACTCTCTCTCACTGGAACGTCTTCGCTTTCCTCCTCCACTGTAAAGATGTCCTTATGGGTTCCATTATTTCTATTGAAATAGCTGTCCTGTACCTGAATATTAGCTTGATATGTCTGTAAAGTTTCATCATGATTATTATAATCATGAAATGTCTTCTCTTTCCCCTCCATTGTAAAGACGTCATTAGGGGTTCCGTTATTTCTATTGAATTAGCCAATCCTGTTACCGAATATTAGCTTAATATTTCTGTAAAGTTTCACCATAATCATATGATTATGTAGTAGATACGTGAGATTCCGTTTACAAAAACTTGAACACAAGACTTACACAAAAGCTGGATCTATTCTTACTCACTATCCGCGATTATCTTCCCACATAAAACCTTTGTGTGTATTGTAAGAATCAGTAAATTGACTGTAAGGGGAAAAAAAGAGTACCAAGCCCTTCCACATGGTTAGACTTAAGATTTATCCCCAGCAACGCAAGCGGCAAGTGAAGCCGGCTTGATAATGAGCCACTACGGGCCGATAACTATAATGAAGGGTCAATAAATTTCCCCAGACCGAGAGTAAACAATCCAACACCAATTTACGAATGAAATACACTGTTTTGTTCCATCAATTTGGTGAGATTATTCTAATTAGCAGGACCTGTGGATATATCACAGTATAATGATTTAATTATTACAACTTTTTATATGTTTACTTAAGAGCTATTCCGATATAGTTCAGTATGCAAAAAGTATAATAATCTTCAATTAACTCTCTCTCTCTCTCTCTCTCTCTCTCTCTCCCTCTCTCTCTCTCTCTCTCTCTATCTCTATCTATCTCTCCTCTCTCTCTCTTTTCTTTCTTTCTTCTTTCATTATGCGAATGAAAAGATTGGCGTTATCGCTTCCGCGCACTCACCCCTCTCTCTCTATCATTCCGCATCTCTCTTTTTTTCTTATTATATTTTCTGTGTAGCATATCATTTTTATTCTTTTTCTTTCTTTATGATAAAAACCGAATGGTCGTCACGTCAGCTAACTAATTTAGCTGACATGTCTACACTCATAAGAAATTTAAAAAATGTGGTGGATAAGCAACAGCAGATAATTAGGATTTATATTTTTGCATTTCGTCTTGGGTGATTTAGATGATCTCATTTTTAACCAGAAGGTGTTGCAAGAGGTTAACAGTCGTATAATTAAGGAACATGAGTATTAATATATAGATTGAGCCTACATATGAGATTTAAATATGTCCTATACGATAGAGTACACTTACTTAGATTAGACTAGCAATTCATTATGTCAAACGGATTAAGCGAATGTGGCTGAGGATCTTAGTGTCCTGGGCATGACGTTGAATTGCATCTAATGGTGAAGTTCCAATTCTGGAGCTCTGGAAAGTATGGAGCACCCCTTCATCAGCATTTGTCCAGTCGTACTCGGAGTAGTAGTACCGTTAGGGTCCCATCTATGGGTTAAATAGAAAAGAATGAGTTTTAAAAATGTGTTTAAAGGTTTGAAAAATTGAATACTCAACAAGAATGAATAAAACAAAACATCTTCAGCATAAAATTACCCAAGGGTTGACAATGCTGTAAAATCCAACCAACCAACCAACCAACGTATACTTATTAAATAAATTTAATTATCTATTGTATTCTTAAAAAATCTAATGATTCTATTTTAAGTATATATCTAAAATATTATTACAATAATTAATTATAATTCACTTGGACACAATATTTTTGCCCTCTGCAAAATGAAGATAATAATGATAAAGTACTGTAATAATGGTCTATTGTTAAAAATGATTTATTGACATACTACTCTCTGAATCCAAGGTTCTGGGTTCGATACCGACCCTCTTCAACTCAACTATAATATATATATATATATATATATATATATAATATATATATATATGTGTGTGTGTGTATATATATATATAATATATATACAATATTATATATATATATATATATATGAGATTTATCCAAAATTGTAGTAAGGGATGATTCTATATGTGATTTCTAAGATCCACTGTATTAATATTGATATCCAGTATGTATAATACAGCGAATCTTTAAATCACTGAAGAGAGCTCAATGTATAGTTTATATATATATATATATATATATATAATATTATATTATATATAATATATATATATAAAGGAAAGGTGGATAACAAAACAACACAAGCAGTTCGTTTCAATTAACTCAGAAACTTCATAAAGATGTTTTTACCTAACAGAAAGGAAATAAAAATTGGACGATGCTAACGACAAACCTAGAGTAGGCATACTTTGACTATATTGGTTTCTAAACAGCTCTAAATGTATTGAGCACTTCTATATTCATTCATAATTTACGATTTATTCGGTTAATTGTTTTTATCGATAGTCAAAACCATTTCGGTCGATTTTTACTTTCTCCGTTAAGTCACCCTGTTTTCATGAATATATATATATACATATATATATATGTGTGTATGTGTTGTGTTGTGTGTGTGTGTGTGTGTGTTGTGTGTGTGTGTACACCGAAACGCATATATATACATGCATACACGCACAGACACTAACATGCACACACGCACGAACAATCCCACCCAAAGACCCTAAAGACCACTTGTATATGTATATACCAAACTGCTATTCCAAATATTCACATCTTATTGTAATGGAAATTCGGTGTTCGTCTGCCTGTAACCAAAATTCCTTCATTGCTTTATGTTAGAATACGCTCAGTAATGAGTAAGGTTCTGAAAGTGTATCTAATTTATAGTCAAAATCATTAATACGTAGTATAATAAATCTTATTTATCCACGATATCTCTATGAAAAATTTCAGAGTCAGATTTACCTCAAAACAACCCATGTTATTAGTGCATTTAAAATTCTGCATTTGTGTCTATATCATTACTAAAAAAAAGGATTGATATATATATGTGGTAATTGTATATGGTTTAACAAAACTAGGCTTCCAATAAATAATTACTTCGTTATTGATCTCTAATCTATTGTTTATCTCACCAGTTGTACTAAAAATCATCTATAATGATTTTAATCGAAACAATAAAAATATACTTAAAATAAGTTATCTTTCTTATATAATTCTTACTTAATTTCCTTTGTGTTCTATTAATATTTTCATTACAATAAAACTTACGCCCGAAGTCGCATTATTCTTGCTAGTTCGTTTAGATATCATATAGTCGGTGTTTCTAATATTCCACGGTCTTTAAAATATGTCTTATCTTACCTGCATTTAAATCTACTCAGTAAACAGTTATCAGGTATGATACGATCATGTGCTGCTTAAAAAAAGTGACATAAGTTGCTATATATTACCTGGCTAAATCAATTCCTCTATTAAATTAATGGAGACGCATGGTGTATGTAGGTCTATGAAATAGACTCGGCGACCGGAGTTCAAACTGGACGCACGTTGAAATTTAGTAAAAGCTCCCGATCGTTGTAGACACCCTAGGATTAAAGATGTCTGCAGGAGATCATGGATGATATGCATATGGACAAAAACACGTGGAGGTAGATGCAAAAAACAGAGCGCTGCGCTTAACGTTTAACAAGCACGGAAGGGTGAGAGAGAGGGAGTACCTCGACAGCAAGAGAGCAGAAAGAGGGGAAGACAACATCCCAGAAGCATCACATGT
>CM042144.1:80537091-80564591 GCA_023376005.1 Doryteuthis pealeii
CCCCGAGAGAGAGATAAAGGGAGAAAGAACGTGCTACATGTCATGGGATAAGAATGCGTAGTAAGAGGAGAAAGGAGAAAGATAGGAAGTTAGACTTTCGTCTGTATCAAGGAGAATGATTAAATAAGGAAGTTAGAAACCAAAGGAAACAGAAGAAAGAATTTACACCAGAGATCTATTACATAACTTTTGGAACCATATGACCTTTAGGCACCCTTTTTTGTATGTCGTCTTATCCGGCCTTGTTTGCTTAACAGACGATTTTTATTTTTTTTAATTATAAAACTATAACCTAACCTAACCATACCAACCTACCCCCCTACCAAACCATACCGGAATAATTGACGGTGTAAATAAAAAACGTCATTCTGAATCGAGATCAAAAAGGGTGCCTAAGTATATAACTGGTCCACTTTTTTGTATTGAACACTATTCTCTAACATGCTTTAAGTAACGACATATCAACGTTGGTACTTCAAGCTCTGGTCCATATAATATTGTTCCAATAATTGTCCTTAGGCAAGTCCCACCTTTTTTTTTATTATATATATGCTAGAGGCTGTGGCTGAGGGTGTTATTGTTCTGGATATGACGTTAACTGCTTTCGGAGGAGGTTCAGTCTGGAGTTCAGGGGATGTGGACAGCCCCCCTTCATCACATTGCTCCAGGTCCACTCTGAACGGAATGGGTGTGCTGTTATGTCGCCATGTATGTTTAAATAGAATTGTTTTTAAAATAATTGACTATCCATCAAGAATGAATTAAAAAACGTCTTAACGGCAATAAAAAAGTGCTCAATGGGTTGACATGCCATAAACATCCAACCAACCAACCAACGTTGTAATAGCCAAATTATCAACACCGTGGTATACCACGATTCCCCGCTATTTTATATTATTCTTATCTATTTGATAAATTTGAATGGCTTTTAGATGATTGATGATTTTTAGAAAAAGAATCTAAATTCCATCTGAAAATAAATTTACATTCTTTTATTTATAAATGTACCAACAGAAAAGAAGTCTCCGTGGCGTAGTGGCAAACGTACTGGACTGTGACATCGCAGTAAGCGAGTTCGAACTCCAGTCGTCCTATTACGTTCACTTTAGGACTCATACCCTTGGGAAATGGATGGGATACAAGGTCGTAAGTATGGGCACCAAGCCAGGGTTGAACTCACTATTCATTAGAATGGATCTGCGAGACTATCTGGCTAACCATTACACAACGATGGGAGGGTTTATTGAAATACTAGACAAAACGTGATCCGTTGGGTCACCCATTGAGCTCTGGTGTGGATATTTAGGTTTAGTGAAAAGTGAGTTTGCAAAGCGAATTCAATAATCACAGACATTTATGGTGAATATAATTTACTTCATTTAACAAATTACCCAGCGTTTCTCGTGTTTCACCAGACGTTTCATAGCCCTGTCATATTTGACAGAAATGGAATCGTTCTATCATCACTCTCTGTGCATTTGGTTTGATATTTTACATACTAGCAAAATAAAAAAAACACCATCAGGGCGATGTAAAATTAGATTTTTGAAACATATTGCCTGAGGGGTGGGAGTAAAAATTCAATGTCAGCGAGTTACCCTAAGTAAGTAAAATCATCAAATTCATTAAATGATTAAAAAATAAAACAATTTGAAATGTCAACTTTAAATATGTATTAAAATAAAACAAACTATATGTAGATACATAATACCAATCATGTATTTATTAAAACTTGTTTAAAAAAAACAATGAGGACTGTCTAATGTTTCATGTTCAAATTTTGAGTGTATTTATTCTATGATATGACGATTTTGGGTAATGTGACGTAAGCAGTGACGTAGTTTTTGTTACAGACAAAAACCGGAAGCGAATCTCCATTATTAATAGATATATTATTGACACCAAAAAACTATTCAGGTTGTAACATTTCTAATGAACATTAATGATCACTCAGATTAAATCATACGATACGTACGAATATCTATATATCAATACCCGTGTTCCTAAATTGTGTGGCCGTTGTCATCTTACAGCACCCTCTAATTAAAAATGAAACCGTCTAAATAGCCCAAGATGAAATGCAAAAATGTAAATCTTGATTAACTGGTGGTGCTTATCTGCTGAATTCTTATTTCTTCTGAATGTCGTCACCACAGTTAATAAATGGACCCTTCCGTTTTTATTATAAAGAAAAAAAGGGAAGAAAAAGGACATGCTACACGGAAAATGTAATTAGAAAGAAAGTAAGAAAGAGAGGTAGTTCTTACATATAGAGCTGTTTGCAATAGCTCTTAAGTTAACATTAAATGTTAAATATATATATATATATATATATATATATATATGTATATATATATATATGTATATATATATATATATATATATATATATATATATATATATATAATAACTTATCATCCTGTAGTATATACACAGGTCTGCTAGTACATTAATTATTACTCAGATTACATCCTATTATACGAACGAATATAACTCTATAATGTAAGCATGCAAATAAATGAATATACAGTGGTACCTAGACTTATGAGTATTCCAACTTAGACTTTTCCGAGTTACGAGCTGTTATTCGGTCGATTTTTTGCTTTGTATTGAGAGTTAAAATTTGAGGATCGAGCGAACTTCAGTTACGCTTTTCTTAATGAGTTTAAAAAAACAAAACATTTTTGGCATTTCACATAGCGCTAATACCTTTGGGAAATGTATGAATCTCACTCTCCAGGTATTGGTAAATAGTAGTGCAGACTGGTCTTTAGAACCTTGGCTTGGCAACCAGTCCATGAGATGAAAAACTCTGAATTCAAACCTGTTAAACACCGCCTAAGAAACTGATCTGGTGTCACATCCTACTTGTGCGGAGGGGTTGGTAGATATGTATGACATTACAATTAAAAATATTTCTATAAGTTAACGTTCATAAAAATGCAAGGCAGTTGAGAAAACGGCTAGTAGAATTAATTACATTTTCAAAAGTGCTTGAATTATAGAAAAATCGAATTCCAGTTTAGCTCAGTCGGTATAACGTCAGACTAGGAACCACGAGGTTCCTGGTTCGATACCTATCCTCGCCAGCTCAGCGTTTGAGTAGCACAGGGATCTGGACGGAAAAATGAGGAACTGATGGTAGGTGTGGCGCCCCGCGTCAGACGCCAAAAACAATTTGGTTGTTCTAGTGCAAGTGGATAGACTCCCTCGCTGACTGGCTGATACCGACTTTAGGCTACCCCGACGACTTTACTTTTTACTTAATACTCAAGAGGTTCATATAAAATACGAAGAGATTTAAATCCAAAATACTTCCGAAAAACCCTAATATAATTATATACATACATTCTCATATATGTGTATGTATGTATGTATGTATGTAGATATGGACATGTGTGGGAGTGTGCGTTTTTGTGTGTGTACGTTTGTGTGTATGGAAATATGTACAATGTAGATATGGCATTTTGTATGTTTGTGTGCATAAGTGTATGTATGTGTGTGTGTGTTTAAGGGATTTAAATCCAAAATACTTCCGAAAAACCCTAATATAATAATATATATATATATATTATCTATGTGTATGTATGTAAATATGGACATGTGTGGGAGTGTGCGTGTTTGTGTGTGTACGTTTGTGTACTTCAAAAGTACGTTTGTGTGTGTGTGTGTGTGTGTGTGTGTTTAGTTGAACTCAGCTATATTTACACATAGGTAAAATGAAAACCTCTGATCTTTTATGCAAGATCTCATAATTCAAACGGACGTGAATATTCTTTAAAAAAATAGAAATCTTTTCATTTTCATTACTAATGCGTGTCGACAGGGAAAAAGTTCACTTTTAAAACTGAGTCCTCTCACTTGCAAGCAATAACCCCCAACCACCAAAAAAAAAATCAATGTCACACTAAAACGATCCTCATTAGAAATTACCTACATAGAAAAATGTGTAAAATGCTTAAATTCAAATGAAACTTTGCTTAAGTGCGCTTAAGTGCTTACATACGCAAAACAACAGTGGCTTACTTAATCTATTTACGGTAGCACACCTATATGCATATATATATATATATATATATATATATATATATATATGTACGTATATATTATATATATATATATATATATATATATATATATATAATAAATCGCCGTCAGCATAGAAATATGTCAAACATTATCTTTACCACCATTCAAACCATTTTTCATTTAAAGTCGTTTTCAAGCCACTTTATCAAACCCTTTGTGTCTTTGCTAACCTAAATTAGTATATTGGCTCTATCAATGATATTGAGCACTCTTTACTTATAAATATATTAAACTGTATCTTGATATATATATATATATATATATATATATATATAAATATGCAACAAGTAGGAGAAGAAAAACACCGATTTCAAACATCTTACTCGCGTAGAGGGTATAGTATAGTATAGTATATATATATATATAATATATATATATATATATATATATATATATATATGATTCAGCGCAGTGACATCACAAACAAAAACATTATCTTAACCATTATTCACCTTCCAATTTGTTATTACAGTCACACACACACACACACACACACACACACATATATATATATATATATATGTGTGTGTGTGTGTGTGTGTATGTGTGTGAGTTTCTGATATGTGTGTTAAAAAGTTAATTTTTTAGTAAATTGCAACCTAAATTGAATGGCGTAATAATCGAGTTCGAACACCAGTCACTCTATTACGTTTACTTTTGGACTAATACCGTTGGGCAAGATATGAACGGAAAATCACTTATAGTTAGTAAAAAATAGGAAAGACATTTAAAAGCACTGAGCATACGGCATATGGAAAATCTCAGATGACCTAATAGACGAGTCGAAAAGAAACATGCATTCAGTCTCTGTCTGTCCGTTTGTCTCCAGTTTCGTCCCAAACAGACCTTTTGGCTGAGCAGTCAATGACACGCAACAGTCCACTTTAGCCCCTACTTAGGCAGACGGTCGGTCCCAACCCTGTTACGCTTATGGCAACTGTCAACCATTTTTATCATATGTGTTAGAAAGCGTAGTTGAGGGCCTTATTAATCTGGGCATGACGTTGAACTGCATCTACTGTTGAAGTTCCAATATCGGAGCGCTCGGGTCCACTCTGACCCGCAGTGGTAGTACCTGTTATGGTCCCATGTATGGGTTGAATTAAAAAAAAACGTGTTTAAAAAATGAGTTTAAAAAATTGAGCTTAAAAATATTTAAAAAAAAATTGCGTTTAAAAAGAAAAAAAAATGAGTACCCATCAAGAATGTATAAAACAAAACGTCTTCGGCATAAAATAACCCAACAAGTGTTGACATGTCGTAAAATCCAACCAAACAACCAACCAAACAACCAACCCAAACTGACCATTTTCATTTGTTCTCCGGGTTTTCCCGCCATGTTCGTGCAAGATAAAATGAAAGGAAGTTTTCTTCTTTAACGAAACTGGGGCGAATCAATAATCGACGAGTACGCAACGCGTAGATTTCATTGTTTATTTATTTTCTTTTTTGCAAATCATGAAAGGTTTTCCTGATATCTGTCAGTAATTTAAAACTTAAAACTGCTAGAATCAATAAATATATATTTCTTTTACGAATATCTCTGTGTCAAATCTGACGAGACTTAAAGCGGAAATAAATCTATATTTGATAATAAGATTTTTCATTTATATATATATATATATATATATATATATATATATATATATATATATATATATTCGTACTTATTTTCTGTTGAAGAGAATGCCACAATTTCATTTTCATCGCCAGTTGAAGGCCATAGGTTTTCCAGAAATATATCAAAACATTATTTTTTTTAATATATGATCATTTTATTTCAGGAAGGAAAAAATGTCATATATACTGACTTTTAAAAAATATGTATATCTAATGTTGTTTGTGTTGTAAAAACGTTGAGAGAATTAGCGATGGCCAAGTGTCGAACCCGAAACCTTGTAGTCCCAAAGCAGATGCTCTATCTACTGAGCTAAACCGGTAATGGACTATAATGATCACATTTAAAGTAAAATTGATAATTAATTAGTCTAGTAGATTTACAAACTGAGCAAATCTCATTCTAAATAATCTTGTAAATTAATAGTATTCATAAATCTTTTAGATGGGAGATGTATTAGAATACATTTCATTATTATCTATTGAAAGTTACATTTAAGTTCTCTTTATAATTATATTGAATTTTACAAATAAAAAAAAAGAGAAAAAGAAAATCAATTAGAATATCCTGCTATTCTTTAAGAGAAGAATCCGCAAGAAATAATTAAAGTATAATCTAAATTATCTAATCCTATTTGCTTAATTCTGATTATTATTATTATTATTATTATTATTATTATTATTATTATTATTATTATTATTATCAAAAAGTATTCAGTATCGATCGTTTTATCACTCTTACATAAATCTAAAATTATAAGCTAATTATATCCGACTAGGAGTTATAATTATGTATCTTCAATTCAACAAAGACAATTTTAAAAAAAGCGATTAAAATAGCGAGTCTTCCACGTATCCTAAAGAGATAAGTGTGTACCAAAATAATTAATATTAATATTTTGACACGTCTACATACGACAGAGAGACACACATTAACTCTATCGTCGTCTATCTACTCCTACACAGATCACCGAAGTAGCATATGAACACGTTGTTGCATTTTGTGACGTAAAAGAAAACGTCTTATAGGATTCCATATACAAACAAATTTATTTGTTTGCAATGTGACAATTCGCTTGTCTCTATTGGCCAATACAAAGGCAAGAATGTTTATACGTAATGATGACGTAGTTATTTAAGAACCAGTAATCTAAAACGCCCACTACACCAGAAAAAAAAGGTATCCAAATTTAGAACCAATCTAAATTACACCCAGTGCTTATTTTCAACATTAAGATTTCTTAACTTTCGACTACGGAGAGTGTAGTAGGGGTCTTATTCTAAAAAAAAAAAAATTTCTTCTTGTTCCTTTTGTTCGTTGTTTTGTTTTACGGCATATCAACCCTTTTCGGGTCATTTAGTGCTGAATCAAGTCATGTTGATATCCAGTTGCTTACAGTACCTGGTCACCCATCTAAGTAATGAACAGGCGCATTGCTGCTTAACTTCGGTAATCTAGCAGAAACCGGTAATTTCAACGTGACTTTGCTGTAAGCTGTTCGTTTAAAGATTAAAACGCGAAATTCCAGCAAGTTGTTTGTTTATTTTCTTTGTTTAATGACTTATCAAATTTCGTGGGTTATTTAATAAATCTGGTTTGTATACCCCGTATCCCAATAAAAAATTTCCCTATGGGGTCAAAAAGAGGAGTTTTCAAATTTCAAAAGAGAACCCCCTAAGCTTTCAGAAAAATACCGAATTTAGCTTAGTAACAATTTTTTCTTAGTCCAACTTTTTATCTACCAGATTATAATGCCAGGGTTATCATTGGAGAACATAATGTACTATTTGAATCGTAGCTGGGGGTTGAAAGTGTTCGTAACTTTCTCAATTGTATTAGTCTGAAAGTGAACATTATAGCGTGACTAGAGTTTGAATTCATTTTCTACGATGTCACAGTCTAGCCTGTTTGTCAGTACACCATTCCCTCCAACAGAGTTTTTGATCCGATTGGTTAGATTTTACGGCATGTCAGTCCATTCTGAGTTATTTCATGCTGAAAACGTTTGTTTTATTCTTTTTTGATGGTACTAAATTTTATTTAACCCATATATGGAACCCTAACAAGTACTTTCGATCCAGATCAGTGTGGACCTTAATGAGTAATAGTAATAAAGTGGTACTCCATATTCCCCACAGCTCCAGAATTTGGAATTTCACCATCAGATAGAGTTTAATATCATTCACAAGACATTAAGATCCTCAGCCACCGCCTTCTAGCGCATATATGATAAAAATAATTGTGGGGGTTGTCATTAAGGCAATAGGGTCTGGATATTATCTTGGACGAATTGGACGGTCTCACTTTTAACCAGAGAGTGTTGTAAGATGATAACGGTCGTACAATTAAGAAACACAAGTATTAATATTCAGATTGCATTTTATCTTGGACAATTTTGGGCGGTCTCATTTTTTAACCAAAGGGTGTTGCAAGATGATAACAGTCGTACAATTAAGAAACATGAGTATTAATATACAGATTGCATTTTATCTTGGACAATTTGGGTGGTCTCATTTTTAACCAGAGGGTGTTGCAAGATGATAACAGTTGTACAATTAAGAAACATTAATATATAGATATGTTGTTGTTGTTGTAAATCTTACAATCTGTTTATTTCATTTAATAGATTTTTTCTTCATGTTCTTGATCATAATCTATAACTAATTCACTCTTTATGTTCAGGTTTCTAGTTTTATTTCCCCTTTTTACATTTGCTTTTATTAATTAATCATAGTAAGTAGAACATGTCTGCGTGTTGATGAAGTCTAAAATTCCCTTTGGACTTTAAAGCTTACAAATCCTGATCTCCAATCACCTGGATCTTATGCGTTGTCTTAGTAATAATCAGATTTAGTATGCTGTCCTAAGAGATAAACTCAGATTTGGAACAAATGTAGCAGTTAAATACAGGGCTGTAGAGTCGAGATAGTGGATTCGCCGTCGATAGGGGGCATTGAATTTGAATTTACGGGGCTATTTAACTTGAATTTACACTTTATATGGCCCTAATTTAGTATGTAAAGTTGTACAGGGACTATTCCTTATGAATAGATTATTTAAAAATATAAATATCAGGTTCAAGAGATTAGCTGATTCCAAATACTTCATTTCAATGCGTTGAATGTTGCAGATACGACCAAGAAGAAATAATGTGATTTTAATGACCAAATTGTTATTTTGTGTAATTTTATTTTTTATTTTATTCAATTTTATAATAATGAACATTAAAAAACATTTAAAAGCCATTTGCTTTTTTCCATTTAATTTTAGCAATATAAAATAAAATAAACCCTGACAGGATTGAGATTAGATATTTAGAAATAAGACCTTATTAAATTCACTGTAAAATAGATTTCTAGGTTGAGAAAGTATTGTAAAATAATTCTCTGGAATATATAAGATCTGTGGCAGTTTCATCAAGTTAGATATGAATGAAAGTCTTTTAATCTTTATGTGGTAAAGATATGTTAAATTAAATTATGCTACTGTTAATCTTGTCAAAGAAACCCTAAAATTTGATTGTGTGGTTCTAGATTTTGATCAACCAGGAATTGTTTGGTTTTATATTGATTTGTAGGTCATAATAACTTAATTACATCAATAGAAGTCATAGTCGAAGTCGGAAACAATTAAGGAGTCAGTGGAGTTGAATGTACACTTTATATGTCCCTAGTTTAGTTTGTAAAGTTATACAGTGCATACTTCTTATGAATAGATTATTAAAACATGGTTTTATATTTATTTGTAGGCCATTATAACTTAATTACATAAAGAGAAGTCGGAGTTGATGTCATAAACAATTAAGGGTTACAGGATTTGAATTTTCACTCTATATCATTTATATATATTATTTGTAGGCCATAATCACTTAATCACATGTCGAAATCGAAGGTGCCAAAAATAGAGGAAACGAAGTCGAAGGTTTTGTGTTCCGAATCCACAACCTTGGTTACATGTATAATTCATCACTTGTAGATATATACCTAACCCGTTCTCCACGAGTAAGGTGTGACACAAGGTCACAACTATGTGGCATCCACTGAAGATCTCACTCTCTATTCAGTAGTAATGGTACTACAAGACTAGCTTGCTAACCATTGCACCACTATGGGACACCCTAATTTGAAAAAGTGACGCAATCAAAAAAACACAACATCTCTTACTTATTTTCAAAATTATTTTATTTCCCACCTTTTCAATCAATCAGTCTCTATTATTTGACATTTTTTTCTGATTTATTGAATTCAAGGGCATTTCAGCCTGTGTGGGGTTATTTTATATTTCCTTAAAGGTTTGGGAAGTTCGTATGTTGTTTGTTTATAGTTACATATCTAAAAATTTTACACATATGTTTTATGATATCAAATATTCCTATACATAGTTTTCTCAACGGTAATTTTTTGTTGGCACCTTTCCGTCCACTAAGGCCGATGGCGTAGTGTCCAAAAAATTATTTGCATCAGCGCAAGTGACTCTGCAGGCCATTTTCTGGGGTGACAGTCTTTGGTGCCCTGAATGCACACAACATGTGATGCTTTCTGGGATGTTGTCTTTTTCCCCTCTTTCTGGCTCTCTTTGCTGTCGAGGCTACTCCCCTCTCCTCCTCACCCCTCTCCGTGCCTTGCTTAACGTTAAGGCGCCAGCCGCTCTGTTTTTTGCATCTACCTCCCACGTGTTTTTGTCCATATGGCATATCATCATGACTCTCCTGCAGACATCTTTAAATCCTAGGCGTGGTCTACCAACCGATCGGGAGCCTTTTACTAATTTCAACTGCGTCCAGGATTTGAACTCCGGTCGCCGAGTCTATTTCATAAGACTCTAACCATTACACCATGCGTCTCCAAATTAATTTAATAGAGGAATTGATTTAAGCCAGAAGCTAAATATAATTAGGCAAACATTATGTCACTTTTATTCTAAGCAGCACATGACTCGTTATCATAACCTGATAACTGTCTTTACCTGAGTAGATTAAAATGCAGGTAAGATAAGACACCTATCTTTAAAGACCCGTGGAACTATTAGAAACACCGAAACGTATATGATATCTAAACGAACTAGCAAGAATATGCGAACTCCGGGCGTAAGTTTTATTGTAATGAAATATATTAAATCAGAAACACAAAGGAAATTAAGTAAGAACTTATATAAAAAGATCATACTTATTTTAAGTATATTTTTATTGGTTTCGATATAAAATCATTCATAAGATTGATTTTAGTACACTGGTGAATAAAACAATAGTATTAGAGATCAATAACACCAAGTAATTATTTATTGAACCTAGTTTTGTTAAAACCAGTATACAAATTAACCACATCATATACTATTCAATCCTTTATTTTTTAGTATATATAAGACACATTGCAGAATTTTAAATGCACTAATAACATGGGTTGTTTTGAGGTAAATCTGACTCTGAAATTTTCATAGAGATATCGTGGATAAATAAGATTTATTATACGTATTAATGATTTTGACTATAAATTAGATACACTTTCAGAACCTTACTCAATTACTGAGCGTATTCTAACATAAAGCAATGACGGAATTTTGGTTACAGGCAGACGAACACCGAATTTCCATTACAATAAGATGTGAATATTTGGAATAGCAGTTTTGGTATATACATATACAAGTGTGTCTTTAAGGGTCTTTGGGTGATTGTTCCGTGCGTGTGTTTGCATGTTAGTGTCTGTGCGTGTATGCATGTATATATATGCGTTTCGGTGTACACACACACACACACACACACACACACACACACACACATACACACATATATATTATATGTATATATATATATTCATGAAAACAGGGTGACTTAACGGAGAAGGTAAAAAATCGACCGAATGGCAATTTTGACTATCGATAAAAACAATTAACCGAATAAATCGTAATTATGAATGAATATAGAAGTGCTCAATACATTTGTAGAGCTGTTTAGAAAACCAATATAGTCAAAGTATGCCTACTCTAGGTTTGTCGTTAGCATCGTCCAATTTTGTATTTCCTTTCTGTTAGGTCAAAAACATCTTTATGAAGTTTCTGAGTTAATTGAAACGAACTGCTTGTGTTTGTTTTAGTTATCCACCTTAAATCCTGTATATATATATATATATATATATATATATATATATATATATATATATATATAGTTGAGTTGAAGAGGGTCGGTATCGAACCCAGAACCTTGTGATTCAGAGAGTAGTATGTCAATAAATCATTTTTAACAATACGACCATTATTACAGTACTTTATCATTATTATCTTCATTTTGCAGAGGGGCAAAAATATTGTGTCCCAAGTGAATTATAATTAATTATTGTAATATATTTTAGATATATACTTAAAATAGAATCATTAGATTTTTTAAGAATACAATAGATAATTAAATTTATTTAATAAGTATACGTTGGTTGGTTGGTTGGTTGGATTTTACAGCATTGTCAACCCTTGGGTAATTTTATGCTGAAGATGTTTTGTTTTATTCATTCTTGTTGAGTATTCAATTTTTCAAACTTTAAACACATTTTTTAAACTCATTCTTTTCTATTTAACCCATAGATGGGACCCTAATAGTACTACTACTCTGAGTACGATTGGACAAATGCTGATGAAGGGGTGCTCCATACTTTCCAGAGCTCCAGAATTGGAACTTCACCATTAGATGCAATTCAACGTCATGCCCAGGACACTAAGATCCTCAGCCACATTCGCTTAATCCGTTTGACATAATGAATTGCTAGTCTAGTCTAAGTAAGTGTACTCTATCGTATAGGACATATTTTAAATCTCATATGTAGGCTCAATCTATATATTAATACTCATGTTCCTTAATTATACGACCGTTAACCTCTTGCAACACCTTCTGGTTAAAAATGAGATCATCTAAATCACCCAAGATGAAATGCAAAAATATAAATCCTAATTATCTGCTGTTGCTTATCCACCACATTTTTTAAATTTCTTATGAGTGTAGACATGTCAGCTAAATTAGTTTTTATCATAAAGAAAGACAAAGAATAAAAATGATATGCTACACAGAAAATATAATAAGAAAAAAGAGAGATGCGGAATGATAGAGAGAGAGGGGTGAGTGCGCGGAAGCGATAACGCTAATCTGTTTCATTCGCACATAATGAAAAGAAGAAAAGAAAGAAAAGAGAGAGAGAGAGAGATAGAGATAGATAGAGAGAGAGAGAGAGAGAGAGAGAGAGAGAGAGAGTTAATTGAAGATTATTATACTTTTTGCATACTGAACTATATCGGAATAGCTCTTAAGTAAACATATAAAAAGTTGTAATAATTAAATCATTATACTGTGATATATCCACAGGTCCTGCTAATTAGAATAATCTCACCAAATTGATGGAACAAAAACAGTGTATTTCATTCGTAAATTGGTGTTGGATTTGTTTACTCTCGGTCTGGGGAAATTTATTGACCCTTCATTATAGTTATCGGCCCGTAGTGGCTCATTATCAAGCCGGCCTTCACCTTGCCGCTTGCGTTGCTGGGGATAAATCTTAAGTCTAACCATGTGGAAGGGCTTGGTACTCTTTTTTTCCCCTTACAGTCAATTTACTGATTCTTACAATACACACAAAGGATTTTATGTGGGAAGATAATCGCGGATAGTGAGTAAGAATAGATCCAGCTTTTGTGTAAGTCTTGTGTTCAAGTTTTTGTAAACGGAATCTCACGTATCTACTACATAATCATATGATTATGGTGAAACTTTACAGAAATATTAAGCTAATATTCGGTAACAGGATTGGCTAATTCAATAGAAATAACGGAACCCCTAATGACGTCTTTACAATGGAGGGGGAAAGAGAAGACATTTCAGTGATTATATAATCATGATGAAACTTTACAGACATATCAAGCTAATATTCAGGTACAGGACCAGCTATTTCAATAGAAATAATGGAACCCATAAGGACATCTTTACAGTGGAGGAGGAAAGCGAAGACGTTCCAGTGAGAGAGAGTGAAGTGGAGAAGTATTAGTAATTTCTCTTCACCCTCTCTCACTTATTATTAAACAGTAGTAGTAGTAGTACTACTACTACAACTACTACTACTGTTTAATATAAGTGTTTCTTTAGAATACTCTTGCGATATGAAAGGAAATAATCTATTTATAAATGTAGATAAGAAATTTACTTTTTAAATCCCGGGCAACACCTGGTAGCTCTGCTAGTTCTAGATAAGTGAAAGTGTTAGTCTAATCTCTTATAGATCTATATATTAATACTCATTTTCCTTAATTATACAACCGTTATCATCGTGCAACACCCTCTGGTTAAAAATGAGACCGTCCAAATCGTCCAGGACGAAATGCAAAAATATAAATCCTGATTATCTGATGTTGCTGTTCCACCGAATTCTTATTCATTATGACTGTCGTCATCTCAGCTAAATAATGGACCACTCCGTTTTTATCATGAAGAAAAAAAGGACATGCTACACAGAAAAAATGTAATACGATAGTAAGAAAGTAGGTGAAAGATGGAAAGAAGGGGTGAAAACAATAACGATAATCTCTTTCAATGTACGATGAAGAAGGAAAGGAAAAAAGAAAAAGAGAGAGAGAATTAAATCAAGATTATCATACTTTTACATATTGAACTATTTGGCAATAGCTCTTAAGTAAACATATCAAGCGTTGTAATAATTAAATTACCATACTGTGGTAGTTATTTACCTCGCATCACACGTATGCGGATTGGGCACAAGTCTTTTTAATGTGGGACCACCTACAAACCGAAGCTCATGGGACGGCAGATACAAAAAATGCGTGTATTCTGTCGGCATTCCTTCTCAAGGGGGTGCCTCATGCACTGGGCAATATACCCAGCCCCTTTCCTTTAAATCAAGGGGCAGTGTTGCATGGAGGATGGCCCCTGGATATTACTTTATACAGAATATAGAACTTGAAAACTTTGTATATCCACAGGTTCTGCTAGTAAATAACCATTGTCTTTAACACATTTCTATTCACTAAACCACTGAACCATAAATTAAAGGATAGACCTTAGAACAATCGGTCACTGATGAGTGTAATCAACCTGAAGATATATACCCATTGTCTAGGTCATCCTTTAATTTATGGTTCAGTGTTTAGTGAATAAGAAATGTGTTTAAAACAAGGTTATTTACTAGCAGAACTGTGATATACCAACAAGTTTTCAATTCTATATTCTGTATAA
This sequence comes from Doryteuthis pealeii, assembly GCA_023376005.1. NCBI lineage: Eukaryota > Metazoa > Mollusca > Cephalopoda > Myopsida > Loliginidae > Doryteuthis > Doryteuthis pealeii. Next base: position 80,552,019 of record CM042144.1, read on the forward strand.
AGTAATTATCCCAGGGCCATCCTCCCATGCAACACCTGCCCCCTTGATTTAAAGGAAAGGGGTGGGTATATTCCCAGTGCATGAGGCACCCCCTTGAGAAGGAATCGACAGAATACACGCATTTTTTGTATCTGCCGATCCCATGAGCTCGTTGTAGTGGTCCCACATTAAAAAGACTTGGTGCCCAATCCGCATACGTGGTGATGCGAGGTAAAATAACTACCACAGTATTGTAAATTTAATTATTACAACGCTTGATATGTTTACTTAAGAGCTATTGCCAAATAGTTCAATAGTAAAAAGTATGATAATCTTGATTAATTCTCTCTCTCTTTTCTTTTTTTCCTTTCCTTCTTCATCGTACATTGAAAGAGATTATCGTTATTGTTTTCACCCCTTCTTTCCATCTTTCACCTACTTTCTTACTATCGTATTACATTTTTCTGTGTAGCATGTCCTTTTTTTCTTCATGATAAAAACGAGTGGTCCATTATTTAGCTGAGATGACGACAGTATAAGAATAAAATTCGGAACAGCAACATCAGATAATCAGATTATATTTTTGCATTTTCGTCCTGGACATTTGGACGGTCTCATTTTTAACCAGAGGTGTTGCACGATGATAACGTTGTATAATTAAGGAAAATGAATATTAATATATAGATCTATAAGAGATTAGACTAACACTTTCACTTATTCAAACTAGCAGACTACCAGTGTTGCCCGGATTTTAAAAAAATTTCTTAATCTACATTTATAATAGATTTATTTCCTTTCATATCGCAAGAGTATTCTAAAGAAACACTTATATTAAACATAGTAGTAGTTGTAGTAGTAGTACTACTACTACTACTGTTAATAATAAGTGAGAGAGGGTGAAGAGAAATTACTAATACTTCTCCACTCACTCTCTCTCACTGGAACGTCTTCGCTTTCCTCCTCCACTGTAAAGATGTCCTTATGGGTTCCATTATTTCTATTGAAATAGCTGGTCCTGTATCTGAATATTAGCTTGATATGTCTGTAAAGTTTCATCATGATATATAATCACTGAAATGTCTTCTCTTTCCCCCTCCATTGTAAAGACTCATTAGGGTTCCGTTATTTCTATTGAATTAGCCAATCTGTTACCGAATATTAGCTTAATATTTCTGTAAATTCACCATAATCATATGATTATGTAGAATACGTGAGATTCCGTTTACAAAAACTTGAAACACAAGACTTACACAAAAGCTGATCTATTCTTACTCACTATCCGCGATTATCTTCCACATAAAATCCTTTGTGTGTATTGTAAGAATCAGTAAATTGACTGTAAGGAAAAAAAAGATACAAGCCCTTCCACATGTTAGACTTAAGATTTATCCCCAGCAACGCAAGCGGCAAGTGAAGGCGGCTTGATAATGAGCCACTACGGGCCGATAACTATAATGAAGGTCAATAAAAATTTCCCCAGACGAGAGTAAACAAATCCAACACCAATTTACGAATGAAATACACTGTTTTTGTTCCATCAATTTGTGAGATTATTTCTAATTAGCAGGACCTGCGGATATACCACAGTATAATGATTTAATTATTACAACTTTTTATATGTTTACTTAAGACTATTCCATATAGTTCATATGCAAAAAGTATAATAATTTCAATTAACTCTCTCTCTCTCTCTCTCCTCTCTATATATATATATTATATATAATATATATATATATATATATTATATATCTTTCTTTCTTTCTTCTTTCATTATGTGCGAATGAAACAGATTAGCGTTATCGCTTCCGCGCACTCACCCCTCTCTCTCTATCTTCGCATCTCTCTTTTTTCTTATTATATTTCTGTGTAGCATATCATTTTTATTCTTTGTCTTTCTTATGATAAAAACTAATTTAGCTACATGTCTACACTCATAAGAAATTTAAAAAATGTGTGGATAAGCAACAGCAGATAATTAGGATTTATATTTTTGCATTTCATCTTGGTGATTTAGATGATCTCATTTTTAACCAGAAGGTGTTGCAAGAGTTAACGGTCGTATAATTAAGGAACATGAGATTAATATATAGATTGATCCTACATATGAGATTTAAATATTGTCCTATACGATAGAGTCCACTTACTTAGACTAGACTAGCAATTCATTATGTCAACGGATTAAGTGAATGTGCTGAGCTTATGTCCTGGCATGACGTTGAATTGAATCTAATGGTGAAGTTCCAATTCTGGAGCTCTGGAAAGTATGGAGCACCCCTTCATCAGCATTTGTCCAATCGTACTCAGAGTAGTAGTACTATTAGGGTCCCATCTAGGTTAAATAGAAAAGAATGAGTTTAAAAATGTTTAAACGTTTGACAAAATTGAATACTCACAAGAATGAAAAAACAAAACATCTTCAGCATAAAATTACCCAAGGGTTGACAATGCTGTAAAATCCAACAACCAACCAACCAACGTATACTTATTAAATAAATTTAATTATCTATTGTATTCTTAAATAATCTAATGATTCTATTTTAAGTACATATCTAAAATATATTACAATATTTAATTATAATTCACTTGGAACACGATATTTTTGCCTCTCTGCAAAATGAAGATAATAATGATAAAGTACTGTAATAATGGTCTTATTGTTAAAAATGATTTATTGACATACTACTCTCTGAACCACAAGGTTCTGGGTTTGATACCGACCCTCTTCAACTCAACTATATATATATATATATATATATATATATATATATATATATATTAAAGGAAAGGTGGATAACAAAACAAACACAAGCAGTTCGTTTCAATTAACTCAGAAAACTTCATAAAGATGTTTTGACCTAACAGAAAGGAAATACAAAATTGGACGATGCTAACGACAAACCTAGAGTAGGCATACTTTGACTATATTGGTTTTCGAAACCAGCTCTACAAATGTATTGAGCACTTCTATATTCATTCATAATTACGATTTATTCGGTTAATTGTTTTTATCGATAGTCAAAATTGCCATTCGGTCGATTTTTACCTTCTCCGTTAAGTCACCCTTTTCATGAATATATATATATACATATATATATATGTGTGTATGTGTGTGTGTGTGTGTGTGTGTGTGTGTGTGTGTGTGTGTGTACACCGAAACGCATATACATACATGCATACACGCACAGACACTAACATGCAAACACACGCACGACAATCCCACCCAAAGACCCTTAAAGACACACTTGTATATGTATATACCAAAACTGCTATTCCAAATATTCACATCTTATTGTAATGGAAATTCGGTGTTCGTCTGCCTGTAACCAAAATTCCGTCATTGCTTTATGTTAGAATACGCTCAGTAATTGAGTAAGGTTCTGAAATGTATCTAATTTATAGTCAAAATCATTAATACGTATAATAAATCTTATTTATCCACGATATCTCTATGAAAATTTCAGAGTCAGATTTACCTCAAAACAACCCATGTTATTAGTGCATTTAAAATTCTGCAATGTGTCTTATATATCACTAAAAAATAAAGGATTGAATAGTATATGATGTGGTTAATTTGTATACTGGTTTTAACAAAACTAGGTTCAATAAATAATTACTTGGTGTTATTGATCTCTAATACTATTGTTTTATTCACCAGTGTACTAAAATCAATCTTATGAATGATTTTATATAAAACCAATAAAAAATATCCTTAAAATAAGTGTGATCTTTTATATAAGTTCTTACTTAATTTCTTTGTGTTTCTGATTTAATATATTTCATTACAATAAAACTTACGCCCGGAGTTCGCATATTCTTGCTAGTTCGTTTAGATATCATATACGTTTCGGTGTTTCTAATAGTTCCACGGTCTTTAAAGATAGGTGTCTTATCTTACCTGCATTTTAATCTACTCAGGTAAAGACAGTTATCAGGTTATGATAACGAGTCATGTCTGCTTAGAATAAAAGTGACATAATGTTTGCCTAATTATATTTAGCTTCTGGCTTAAATCAATTCCTCTATTAAATTAATTTGGAGACGCATAGTGTAATGGTTAGAGTCTTATGAAATAGACTCGGCGACCGGAGTTCAAATCCTGGACGCAGTTGAAATTAGTAAAAGGCTCCCGATCGGTTGGTAGACCACGCCTAGGATTTAAAGATGTCTGCAGGAGAGTCATGATGATATGCCATATGGACAAAAACACGTGGAGGTAGATGCAAAAAACAGAGCGGCTGGCGCCTTAACGTTAAGCAAGGCACGGAGAGGGGTGAGGAGGAGAGGGGAGTAGCCTCGACAGCAAAGAGAGCCAGAAAGAGGGGAAAAAGACAACAGCCCAGAAAGCATCACATGTTGTGTGCATTCAGGGCACCAAAGACTGTCACCCCAGAAAATGGCCTGCAGAGTCACTTGCGCTGATGCAAATAATTTTTTGGACACTACGCCATCGGCCTTAGTGGACGGAAAGGTGCCAACAAAAAATTACCGTTGAGAAAACTATGTATAGGAATATTTGATATCATAAAACATATGTGTAAAATTTTTAGATATGTAACTATAAACAAACAACATACGAACTTCCCAAACCTTTAAGGAAATATAAAATAACCCCACACAGGCTGAAATGCCCTTGAATTCAATAAATCAGAAAAAAATGTCAAATAATAGAGACTGATTGATTGAAAAGTGGGAAATAAAATAATTTTGAAAATAAGTAAGAGATGTTGTGTTTTTTTTTTATTGCGTCACTTTTTTAAATTAGGGTGTCCCATAGTGGTGCAATGGTTAGCAAGCTAGTCTTGTAGTACCATTACTACTGAATAAAGAGTGAGATCTTCAGTGGATGCCACATAGTTGTGACCTTGTGTCACACCTTACTCGTGGAGAACGGGTTAGGTATATATCTACAAGTGATGAATTATACATGTAACCAAGGTTGTGGATTCGGAACACAAAACCTTCGACTTCGTTTCCTCTATTTTTGGCACCTTCGATTTCGACATGTGATTAAGTGATTATGGCCTACAAAATAATATATAAAATGATATAGAGTGAAAAATTCAAATCCTGTAACCCTTAATTGTTTATGACATCAACTCCGACTTCTCTTTATGTAATTAAGTTATAATGGCCTACAAATAAATATAAAAACCATGTTTTAATAATCTATTCATAAGGAGTATGCACTGTATAACTTTACAAACTAAACTAGGGACATATAAAGTGTACATTCAACTCCACTGACTCCTTAATTGTTTCCGACTTCGACTATGACTTCTATTGATGTAATTAAGTTATTATGACCTAAATCAATATAAAACCAAATAATTCCTGGTTGATCAAAATCTAGAACCACACAATCAAATTTTAGGGTTTCTTTGACAACATTAACAGTAGCATAATTGAATTTAACATATCTTTACCACATAAAGATTAAAAGACTTTCATTCATATCTAACTTGATGAAACTGCCACAGATCTTGTATATTCCAGAGAATTATTTTACAATACTTTCTCAACCTAGAAATCTATTTTACAGTGAATTTAATAAGGTCTTATTTCTAAATATCTAATCTCAATCCTGTCAGGGTTTATTTTATTTTATATTGCTAAAATTAAATGGAAAAAAGCAAATGGCTTTTAAATGTTTTTTAATGTTCATTACTATAAAATTGAATAAAATAAAAAATAAAATTACACAAAATAACAATTTGGTCATTAAAATCACATTATTTCTTCTTGGTCGTGTCTGCAACATTCAACGCATTGAAATGAAGTATTTGGAATCAGCTAATCCCTTGAACCTGATATTTATATTTTTAAATAATCTATTCATAAGGAATGGTCCCTGTATAACTTTACATACTAAATTAGGGCCATATAAAGTGTAAATTCAAGTTAAATGGCCTCGTAAATTCAAATTCAATGCCCCCTATCGACGGCGAATCCACTATCTCGACTCTAGAGCCCTGTATTTAACTGCTACATTTGTTCTAAATCTGAGTTTATCTCTTAGGACAGCATACTAAATCTGATTATTACTAAGACAACGCATAAGATCCAGGTGATTGGAGATCAGGATTTGTAAGCTTTAAAGTCCAAAGGGAATTTTAGACTTCATCAACACGCAGACATGTTCTACTTACTATGATTAATTAATAAAAGCAAATGTAAAAAGGGGAAATAAAACTGGAAACCTGAACATAAAAAGTGAATTAGTTATAGATTATGATCAAGAACATGAAGAAAAAATCTATTAAATGAAATAAACAGATTGTAAGATTTACAACAACAACAACATATCTATATATTAGTGTTTCTTAATTGTACAACTGTTATCATCTTGCAACACCCTCTGGTTAGAAATGAGACCGCCCAAAATTGTCCAAGATAAAATGCAATCTGTATATTTATACTCGTGTTTCTTAATTGTACGACTGTTATCATCTTGCAACACCCTTTGGTTAAAAAATGAGACCGCCCAAAATTGTCCAAGATAAAATGCAATCTGTATATTAATACTCGTGTTTCTTAATTGTACGACCGTTATCATCTTACAACACTCTCTGGTTAAAAGTGAGACCGTCCAATTCGTCCAAGATAATATCCAGACCCTATTGCCTTAATGACAACCCCCAGAATTATTTTTATCATATATGTGCTAGAAGGCGGTGGCTGAGGATCTTAATGTCTTGGGAATGATATTAAACTCTATCTGATGGTGAAATTCCAAATTCTGGAGCTGTGGGGAATATGGAGTACCACTTTATTACTATTACTCATTAAGATCCACACTGATCTGGAGCGAAAGTACTTGTTAGGGTTCCATATATGGGTTAAATAGAATTGAGTACCATCAAAAAAGAATAAAACAAACGTTTTCAGCATGAAATAACTCAGAATGGACTGACATGCCGTAAAATCTAACCAATCGGATCAAAAACTCTGTTGGAAGCATGGTGTACTGACAAACAGGCTAGACTGTGACATCGTAGAAAATGAATTCAAACTCTAGTCACGCTATAATGTTCACTTTCAGACTAATACAATTGAGAAAGTTACGAACACTTTCAACCCCCAGCTACGATTCAAATAGTACATTATGTTCTCCAATGATAACCCTGGCATTATAATCTGGTAGATAAAAAGTTGGACTAAGAAAAAAATTGTTACTAAGCTAAATTCGGTATTTTTCTGAAAGCTTAGGGGGTTCTCTTTTGAAATTTGAAAACTCCTCTTTTTGACCCCATAGGGAAATTTTTTATTGAGATACGGGGTATGCAACCCAGATTTATTAAATAACCCACGAAATTTGATAAGTTATTAAACAAAGAAAATAAACAAACAACTTGCTGGTATTTCGCGTTTTAATCTTTAAACGAACAGCTTAAAGCAAAGTCACGTTGAAAGCACCGGTTTCCGCTAGATTACCGAAGTTAAGCAGCAATGCGCCTGTTCATTACTTAGATGGGTGACCAGGTACTGTAAGCAACTTGATATCAACATGACTTGATTCAGCACTAAATGACCCGAAAAGGGTTGATATGCCGTAAAACAAAACAACGAACAAAAGGAACAAGAAGAAATTTTTTTTAGAATAAGACCCCTACTACACTCTCCGTAGTCGAAAGTTAAGAAATCTTAATGTTGAAAATAAGCACTGGGTGTAATTTAGATTGGTTCTAAATTTGGATACCTTTTTTTTCTGGTGTAGTGGGCGTTTTAGATTACTGGTTCTTAAATAACTACGTCATCATTACGTATAAACATTCTCGCCTTTGTATTGGCCAATAGAGACAAGCTAATTGTCACATTGCAAACAAATAAATCTGTTTGTATATGGAATTCTATAAGACGTTTTCTTTTACGTCACAAAATGCAACAACGTGTTCATATGCTACTTCGGTGATCTGTGTAGGTGTAGATAGACGACGATAGAGTTAATGTGTGTCTCTCTGTCGTATGTAGACGTGTCAAAATATTAATATTAATTATTTTGGTACACACTTATCTCTTTAGGATACGTGGAAGACTCGCTATTTTAATCGCTTTTTTAAAATTGTCTTTGTTGAATTGAAGATACATAATTATAACTCCTAGTCGGATATAATTAGCTTATAATTTTAGATTTATGTAAGAGTGATAAAACGATCGATACTGAATACTTTTTGATAATAATAATAATAATAATAATAATAATAATAATAATAATAATAATAATAATAATAAGCAGAATTAAGCAAATAGGATTAGATAATTTAGATTATACTTTAATTATTTCTTGCGGATTCTTCTCTTAAAGAATAGCAAGATATCTTAAATGATTTCCTTTTTCTCTTTTTTTTATTTGTAAAATTCAATATAATTATAAAGAGAACTTAAATGTAACTTTCAATAGATAATATTGAAATTTATTCTAATACATCTCCCATCTAAAAGATTTATGAATACTATTAATTTACAAGATTATTTATAATGAGATTTGCTCAGTTTGTAGATCTACTAGACTAATTAATTATCAATTTTACTGTAAATCTGATCATTATAGTCCATTACCGGTTTAGCTCAGTTGATAGAGCATCTGCTTTGGGACTTCAAGGCTTCGGGTTCGACACTTGGCCATCGCTAATTCTCTCAACGTTTTTACAACACAAACAACATTAGATATACATATTTTTTAAAAGTCAGTATATATGACATATTATCCTACCTGAAATAAAATGATCATATATTAAAAAAAATAATGTTTTGATATATTTCTGGAAAACCTATGGCCTTCAACTGGCGATGAAAATGAAATTGTGGCATTCTCTTCAACAGAAAATAAGTACGAATATATATATATATATATATATATATATATATATATATATATATATATATAATAAATGAAAAATCTTATTATCAAATATAGATTTATTTCCGCTTTAAGTCTCGTCAGATTTGACACAGAGATATTCGTAAAAGAAATATATATTTATTGATTCTAGCAGTTTTAAGTTTTAAATTACTGACAGATATCAGGAAAACCTTTCATGATTTGCAAAAAAGAAAATAAATAAACAATGAAATCTACGCGTTGCGTACTCGTCGATTATTGATTCGCCCCAGTTTCGTTAAGAAGAAAACTTCCTTTCATTTTATCTTGCACGAACATGCGGGAAAAACCCGGAGAACAAATGAAAATGGTCAGTTTGTTTGTTTGGTTGGTTGTTTGGTTGGATTTTACGACATGTCAACACTTGTTGGGTTATTTTATGCCGAAGACGTTTTGTTTTATACATTCTTGATGGGTACTCATTTTTTTTCTTTTTAAACGCAATTTTTAAAAAAAATATTTTTAAGCTCAATTTTTTAAACTCATTTTTTAAACACGTTTTTTTTTAATTCAACCCATACATGGGACCATAACAGGTACTACCACTGTGGGTCAGAGTGGACCCGAGCGCTCCGATATTGGAACTTCAACATTAGATGCAGTTCAACGTCATGCCCAGATTAATAAGGCCCTCAACTACCGCTTTCTAACACATATGATAAAAATGGTTGACAGTTGCCATAAGCGTAACAGGGTTGGGACCGACCGTCTGCCCTAAGTAGGGGCTAAAGTGGACTGTTGCGTGTCATTGACTGCTCAGCCAAAGGTCTGTTTGGGACGAAACTGGAGACAAACGGACAGACAGAGACTGAATGCATGTTTCTTTTCGACTCGTCTATTAGGTCATCTGAGATTTTCCATATGCCGTATGCTCAGTGCTTTTAAATGTCTTTCCTATTTTTACTAACTATAAGTGATTTTTCCGTTCATATCTTGCCCAACGGTATTAGTCCAAAAGTAAACGTAATAGAGTGACTGGTGTTCGAACTCGATTATTACGCCATTCAATTTAGGTTGCAATTTACTAAAAAATTAACTTTTTAACACACATATCAGAAACTCACACACATACACACACACACACACACACATATATATATATTTATGTGTGTGTGTGTGTGTGTGTGTGTGTGTGTGTGTGACTGTAATAACAAATTGGAAGGTGAATAGTGGTTAAGATAATGTTTTTGTTTGTGATGTCACTGCGCTGAATCATATATATATATATATATATATATATATATATATATATATATATATATACTATACTATACTATACCCTCTACGCGAGTAAGATGTTTGAAATCGGTGTTTTTCTTCTCCTACTTGTTGCATATATATATATATATATATATATATATTATTCAAGATACAGTTTAATATATTTATAAGTAAAGAGTGCTCAATATCATTGATAGAGCCAATATACCTAATTTAGGTTAGCAAAGACACAAAATCAGAACGGTTTGATAAAGTGGCTTGAAAACGACTTTAAATGAAAAAATGGTTTGAATGGTGGTAAAGATAATGTTTGACATATTTCTATGCTGACGGCGATTATATATATATATATATATATATATATATATATATATATATATATATACGTACATATATATATATATATATATATATATATATATATATATGCATATAGGTGTGCTACCGTAAATAGATTAAGTAAGCCACTGTTGTTTGCGTATGTAAGCACTTAAGCGCACTTAAGCAAAGTTTCATTTGGAATTTAAGCATTTTACACATTTTTCTATGTAGGTAATTTCTAATGAGGATCGTTTAGTGTGACATTCATTTTTTTTTGGTGGTTGGGGGGTTATTGCTTGCAAGTGAGAGGACTCAGTTTTAAAAGTGAACTTTTTCCCTGTCGACACGCATTAGTAATGAAAATGAAAAGATTTCTATTTTTTTAAAGAATATTCACGTCCGTTTGAATTATGAGATCTTGCATAAAAGATCAGAGGTTTTCATTGTACCTATGTGTAAATATAGCTGAGTTCAACTAAACGCACACACACACACACACACACACACACACACACACACACACACATACACAAACGTACTTTTGAAGTACACAAACGTACACACACAAACACGCACACTCCCACACATGTCCATATTTACATACATACACATAGATAAAAAATATATATATATTATTATATTAGGGTTTTTCGGAAGTATTTTGGATTTAAATCCCTTAAACACACACACACATACATACACTTATGCACACAAACATGCAAAATGCCATATCTACATTGTACATATTTCCATACACACAAACGTACACACACAAAAACGCACACTCCCACACATGTCCATATCTACATACATACATACATACACATATATGAGAATGTATGTATATAATTATATTAGGGTTTTTCGGAAGTATTTTGGATTTAAATCTCTTCGTATTTTATATGAACCTCTTGAGTATTAAGTAAAAAGTAAAGTCGTCGGGGTAGCCTAAAGTCGGTATCAGCCAATCAGCGAGGGAGTCTATCCACTTGCACTAGAACAACCAAATTGTTTTGGGCGTCTGACGTGGGGCGCCACACCTACCATCAGTTCCTCATTTTTCCGCCCAGATCCCTGTGCTACTCAAACGCTGAGCTAGCGAGGATCGGTATCGAACCAGGAACCTCGTGGTTCCTAGTCTGACGTTATACCGACTGAGCTAAACTGGAATTCGATTTTTCTATAATTCAAGAACTTTTGAAAATGTAATTAATTCTACTAGCCGTTTTCTCAACTGCCTTGCATTTTTATGAACGTTAACTTATAGAAATATTTTTAATTGTAATGTCATACATATCTACCAACCCCTCGCACAAGTAGGATGTGACACCAGATTTCTTGGCGGTGTTTAACAGGTTTGAATTCAGAGTTTTTCATCTCATGGACTGGTTGCCAAGCCAAGGTTCTAAAGACCAGTCTGCACTACTATTTACCAATACCTGGAGAGTGATATTCATACATTTCCCAAAGGTATTAGCGCTATGTGAAATGCCAAAAATGTTTTGTTTTTTTAAACTCATTAAGAAAAGCGTAACTGAAGTTCGCTCGATCCTCAAATTTTAGCTCTCAATACAAAGCAAAAAATCGACCGAATAACAGCTCGTAACTCGGAAAAGTCTAAGTTGGAATACTCGTAAGCCTAGGTACCACTGTATATTCATTTGTTTCCATGCTTACATTATAGAGTTATATTCGTTCGTATAATAGGATGTAATCTGAGTAATAATTAATGTACTAGCAGGACCTGTGTATATACTACAGGATGATAAGTTATTATATATATATATATATATATATATATATATATATATATATATATATATATATATATATACATATATATATATATATATATATATATATATATTTAACATTTAATGTTAACTTAAGAGCTATTGCAAACAGCTCTATATTAAGAACATGCTTTCATTATTTCCATCTTTCATTCTCTTTGATTGAAACAGCTTAGCGTTATCGCATCCACGGACTCACCCTCTTCTTACTTTCTTTCTTTCTAATTACATTTTCCGTGTAGCATGTCCTTTTTCTTCCCTTTTTTTCTTTATAATAAAAACAGAAGGGTCCATTATTTAACTGTGGTGACGACATTCAGAAGAAATAAGAATTCAGCAGATAAGCACCACCAGATAATCATGATTTACATTTTTGCATTT
>CM042144.1:80569591-80672091 GCA_023376005.1 Doryteuthis pealeii
TATATATATATATATATATATATATATATATATATATATATATATATATATATGTAGAGAGAGAGAGAGAGAGAGAGAGAGAGAGAGGGGGGGTAGTTATTTTCTAGTATTGGAGAATGGAAAATAAACTGCTTGATTACGGGTGTATTCATTATAGTGTACAATACATTTAAGGTGCGATTGTTACCATTGCTTTTAAAGTATGCAGGAAATGTCAATTCATGTATATATGTAAATAACTGAATATGATATATATATATAAATGAATGGACATTCTCTGCATTTCTTAACAGGCGTTGTCTTGGCGAAAAGAGAGAGAGAGGGGGAGAAAGAGAGAGTGAGAAAAAAAAGTGAGAGAGAGAGCCAGACCCAGGGAGAGAGAGAGAGTCAGAATTATCCTGATGATCAATTAGGAGAAACCTAGGAAAATAGTCCCTGACTCATTAGCATATATATATATATATACACATATATATGGGCTAATTGTCGTGGAAAATGGACTCGTCGATTCGAGTTCAATTCCTAGACGAAGCTGTTGGTATTTCTCATAACGCTGATACCCTTGGGAAAGGTATGAACCCATATATTCTCCCTCCAGCTATGGGTTAAATAGTAGGGCAGACTGGGCTCTTCAGCCTTGGGTAGGTAACCAGTCTAGGAGAGGGATAACTCTGAATTCAAAATTCCTGAGGTCGGTCGTTGATTGGGTTTGTGGCAACTCTTGATGCACCAATTCTTTCCTATCGACTGTGCCAAAAAGTGTGGATGGTCCAACACAAGCCTTCACCACTATAAACAAATCACTGTGTGGGTGTTCATTGTATGTATGAACCCTCATGCGTCGAAAATCGACGAGAGAGTCCATAATATATATATTATATATATATATATATATTATATATATATAATATATATATATAATGTATATATATATATAATATATATATGTATATATATATATGTATGTATGTTAACTTCGTTGATATACATCGAATGTGTTCATATAATTAATTGCAACAAGTCGATACAATTATCTTCTCATCCTTCATTATAAGAGTTCATCTTTTATTATTTTCCCACATCCGATGTGGTACTTACTGTCATTGAAATGATCCAAGTTGGTTGCGACAATAGAAAAAAAAGAACTAAAAAAAAATTATAATATAAAAGAAAATAATAGTCGAATTGAATAATGACAATGACTGCCAATGCTTAATCTAAAAAGTTTTTTTTTTAAATATAAAAGAAATTAGAAAAGAAATCCAGATTAGTCTAGTAAAAAGCCTGTCATCGACGCTGCGGGAAGATTAACCACTCAAAATAAGTGTATTATAAACAATAACTCTTGAAAATCTCTTCAATACATTGATTCTAACATTTTATGCCACGAAAGGGAAATACCATCAATCAGTGTCAACGACGTTTAACGCTAAATCAACATTTAACTACACAAAATGATTTGACTACTAAGAGTTGACATAATGCCCTTGGGTCTATCAACGATTAGACAGAGGATGTGGCGTGGATGTGACAAGGAGGATGGCGGAGGTGACATATTGAGATTTTTTGTCATTCTACTATCGTGTTCTGTTGGACCAGCAAAGGCAAAGGTAAAGGTAAATAATTAAATAATCAAAGTTGTAGTACTTGCAGGCAAAGGTTCATCATGACAGCTTTGGCCAGAAGAAGATAGAGGTTTCTCCCACATTGTTTCCTCTCTGAATCTGCGTGGCCACTAACACATTTCTAATGAAGTGTAAATTGTATTGGTGACTTTCCAGGAATTAAAGACAATTTCCTATTTACCAAGGGCGTCAATGATGGGTCTTTTAAACAGGTGATATTTATTTACTCAACCCACTCGCACGAGCAGATTGTGACACAAGGTCAATTTATTATGCGAAGTATAACTGGTTTAAATTTAGACTTGTCTTTCTCCTAGACTGGTTGCTTAAATAAGCTTAATTCTTTGCCTACCAATATAATGTATCAATTGTATAAAATATTTCCTCTACCATTAATTGATGGTTCGTTCATTATAATTGAGTAGGACTCAGATTACAATAATAATAGGACTTTATTTGAATAGAATTAGTTCTGAGGTGAATAGATAGTGAACTTTGAAATATCCCATCATACAGGTTTTGTTTCTGTTTCTGATCCATCAACTTAACTCTTTACCTACTTTAAACCGCTCTCGGCGGCTCTCCCACCAATGCGATCCTACGCATGCCACATCCATGCAAAGTACAAAAACTGATGGTTCATTCATTATAATTGTGAACTTTAAAATATCTCATCATACATATGTGTTTCTGTTTCTGTTACGGCATTCACCACGAATCGGTTGAGCCAGCTCAATTCAATAAGTTCACCTGTGGTAAATTCATAGAAGGAGTAACAAAGAAATATGAAATTCCAAAGCGGTCCCCTAATCCCGGTCAGTGGAAGGAGATGCTCTTGTTTGACGCAGATTTTCCACAGACGCAGTCAGTGATAAGTACGCCCAAAACCGTTGATTCTTGACGATGATGGTGATGCCCCTTTGAATTTTCGCCTGAGCTCCTTTGGCCGGGTTGTGGCCCTAATACCACTCGGTGCCAGACCTTTCCATCTTACAGGTAAAAATTACCAAGAAAATTTCGTATAGCCGCGGCAAAGAGTTAATGTAGTTTGTCTTCGATTTTGAACCCCCTTTCTCCTTTCCCCTTCCTTTTCACTCTGTTTTTGTCTCGTTTTCTTTTTCCTTTTCTTCCCTTCCCCCATTTTTATCTTTGCCTCATTGTCTACGTTTCCAAATGAGCAGGTTTTTAATTTATGTTTGATAAATTCTTTGAAGAAATAAAGTCGAAATATTAAGTTTTACTCATAAATTGAATTAATTGTTTGTGTTGGTTTATATACCTTTTCCGATTATACGTTTTAATAGAAATTATTTCTACCTGTTTATACAACCAAACCGTACCAACTATTCACTTACAAATAGTATATACAACAAAACAGGATTTGGCATTAAATTGCCTAAAAGGGTTGATATGCCATAAAACAAACTAGCTTCTGTTAAAGTGAGTGAGTTAGTACACTGTAGTATTGATAAACAACTAACTAATCATAAACGAATTTGTACATGAAGCAATTGGTATTTATAGTACCCAGGAATATTCTATATATGCATCTGGGTGATCCCATTCTTTGAGTCCTGGTTGGCTGCTTGTCTCAGTGTGGGAGTGGTGCTTGATAAATTATCCACTATTCTGTATTATGCTTTCGGCAATACAGAAACTGTATAAAGTTACGGCCTGCTTGCTGTCTTGTCTGCTAATTCGACGGTAATTGTAATCCCACTTTGATGATGAGTATTGTATTGGTGGGCGAGGGCCGGTATCGAACCCGGAACATTGTGGTTCCTAGTCCGACGCTCTGCCGACTGAACTAAACCGGCCACTTAAAAACTGACATTTGTCACATATTTTCCGTGGTTGATGGGTTAAGTAAATGCAAAAAAGAAAGAAATTAAAACAAGAAAATAAATAAGGAACAAATAATTAAGGGAAAGAAAGAAAGAAAGAAAGAAAGAAAGAAAAAAGAACAATGATGAATCAAAGAATGAATAAAGAATTAAGAGAAATAATGAAAGAGAGAAAGAAAGTATTGAAATCATAAAAGATAAAAAGAATCACCAAAAGAAAAGAAAAAAAAAAAACAAACAAACAAACAATTGGAAATCATAAAGAAAAAAAAACAACCAATAAGAATAAAAAGAAAAAGAAAAAAAATGTTGAATTAAAATGAATAAGCAATTAAAGAAAGAAAGAAAGAAAGAAAGAAGAAAGAAAGAAAGAAAAGAAAGAAGAAAAAGTGATGAAATGAAATGAGAAAACAAACAATAAGAAACAGAAAGAAAGAAAAAAGAAAGAAAGAAAGAAAGAGAAAAAAAAGAAAGAAAAGAAAAAAAAGAATAAAAGAAAAAAAGAAAGATGAATTAAATGAGAAACAAACAATTAAAGACAGAAAGAAAAAAAAAAAAAAGAAAGAAAGAAAGAAAGAAAGAATAAAAAAAAAAAGAAAGAAAGATGAATTAAAGAGAAAGAAAAAGAAAGAAAGAAAAAGAAAAAAGAAAGATTAAAATCATAAAGTAAATGTATAAAAAAGATGAGATTATTTATTTATGGATTTGCACTTCCAATGCTCAAACAGCAGAACGATGTCGAACTGAACGTATCAGTTTACCTGTTTTATTTCCAGCTCGTACATTCAAATCAGCACATGATTAATTTCGCAATTTCATATATCTGTTTGCCTTAGTGCTTTAATATACTTTATACACTGCGAAATGAAAGATGCTTACCTAATACCCGGCTCTCGCGTCTGGGGTTCAGAGTGCTTCGACCTCTGGATCGGATAAGTAATATTAACAGCGTTAATCTAGGGGGGGACTATCCCCCCAGGCAATACCCCCCCCCTTGATTTAAATTGCAAATAATGATTTCTTTGGTTAAGATATCAAGCTATGACCCAGAAAAAATATGAAGGGGATTCGTAACTTTCCAATATGAACTGGGTATTTGCCTCATACCTCACTTGTATGGGCTGGCACAAGGCCTCGTTTTAACGTGGGCCCACCCACAAACCGAAGCTCATGGGTGGGAAAGAACAAAAATTGTGTCTATCCCCTCGACATTCCCCCTCAAGAGGGGTGCCTCAGGCGCTGGGCGATAAACCCAGCCCTGCCCCCAAGGGGGAAGGTATTGCCTGGGGGTAGCCCCTTGGGACCGACGCTATTAATTGAACACACCGGTCCAGTGGCCGAAGCACACCGGACCCCCGATATGAACTGACTCAAAGTAATCATGACCTGGCCAAGACCGGGGTTCCAGTGGCTTTGGCCCTGGACCGGTTAAGTAATGTTAACAATGTTAATCTCATAGGGCTATCGCCCCCAGGCAACACCTGGCCTTTGATTTAAAGTGGCAGGGCTGGATTTATTACCCAGTGCTTGGGGCACCCCCCTTGAAGGAGAATACTGATGGGATCAACGCATTTTTTGCACCAGCCACCTATGAGTCTCGATTTGTGTGTGGCCCCACATTAAAAGGGCCTTGTGCCTGACCTGTACGCGTGTGGTACGCGGTAAATACAATGCTTACAAAATAATTCACACTGTTCATTAGTGGATATATCACAGTATGATAATTTAATTATTACAACCTT
Organism: Doryteuthis pealeii; assembly: GCA_023376005.1. NCBI lineage: Eukaryota > Metazoa > Mollusca > Cephalopoda > Myopsida > Loliginidae > Doryteuthis > Doryteuthis pealeii. The sequence goes on from CM042144.1 coordinate 80,574,803, forward strand.
TGATGTTTACTTAGCTATTGCCAAATAGTTCAATATGTAAAAAGAATAATAATCTTCATTTGACTCTCTCTCACACTCTTTTTTATTTTATCATTTCCTTCTTTTCATGATTTCATTATGTTCGATTGAAACAGATTACTCTTATCGCTTTAACACGCTACACCCTTTATATCTTTCCCCTACTCTTTCTTTCTTTCTTTCTTTCTTTCTTATTATATTTTTTCTGTGTAACATGTCCATTTTCTTCCCTTTATTTCTTTATAATGAAAACAGAATGGTCCACACACGCACACACACACACACACACACACATATATATATATATATATATATATATATATATGTGTGTGTGTGTGTGTGTGTGTGTGTGTGTGTGTGTGTTGAAAGGATAAATAAATATAGGAAAGAAAATGTTGAATTGATAAAATTGATTTAATATTAGTTTACTAACACGTGTTTCGACCAGGAGTTTGTTCACGTACACATATATTCTATTTATTATTATTTTAAATATAAAATAAAATAATAATAATGATAATAGAAAATTATCAAATATTTCAGCATACAAAGAATAACGGCCTTCATCAGAGTAAAATGTTTGATATTTGAAGTTAAAACGGTCAAAATACAGAGAATTTTGAAGTGTTCGAAAAAAGACTTTTTTTAAATTATTTGAGAGATGCTCCACAACACCCCCACCCCACACACACACATATATATATATATATATATATATATATATATATATATATATCCCAGGCAACGGAGAATTGTAATACACCTATTTCTTAAAATTGTACATTGGTGAGAGAGAGACAGAGAGAGACAGAGAGACAGAGAGGGACATACAGACAGAGACAAAGAGAGACAGAGACAGTGAGAGTGAGAACGAGTGAAAAAGAGAGAAATAGAGAAAGTAAATAAAAATAATCTAGGTTAGTCAACAAGTCATTCTGTCCTTCGATTGAAGTATTTGTGTATTTTTACCCAGATTTTATAAGTCCTTAATGGTTGCTTAGTGATTTAACAATGGTGGTCAGACTTGAAAGAAGGAAGTAATTTGTCACTTCGGATTAAATTATTCTGACTATAAGATATAACCAAATTTCAATTTGACACACCCTAACAGATAACGAGAAAGAGGGTTGGGGTGGGACAAGATTAGGTAAGTAGAAAGATATAGCAAAATAACTTTAGATGGATTGGTTAGTTGCTTAGTCGGATTTTACGGCATGTCAATCCTTTCTGGGTTATTTTATGCCAAAGACGTTTTGTTTTATTCATTTTTTATGTGTTCTCAATTTTTTTCTATTTAAACTCAATTTCTTTAAACTCATTTTTTTTCTATCTAACCCATAGATGGGACCCTAAAAGGTACTACCACTTCAGGTTAGAGTGGACCTGAAAGTAACGGTGATGAAGGGGTACTCCACACTTCCCAGAGTTCCAGAATTGGAACTTCACCATTAGATGCAATTTAACGTCATACCCAGGGCACTAAGACCATCAGCCACAGCTTTCTTGCACATATCTGATAAAATAATTAGGGTTTGCCATAAGGGCAATAGGGATAATCCTATAATTACTACGGCTTGGCGTGACCAGCCGATTATTCGGGGGCCTCCCCTACCGCCTATACAGACTAATTAAGTAGGAAGCGCGTGGTGTAATGGTTAAAGTCACGGGAAATGGACTCGTCGCCCCGAGTTCAAATCCTGGGCGTGGTAATTGCATTTCATTTAGCGCTAATATCCTTGGGAAAGGTATGAATCCTACTCTCCCTCCAGTTATGGGTAAATAGTAGGGCAGAATGGGCTCTTTAACCTTGGTTCGGCAACCGGTCTAGGAGAAGGAAAACTCTGAATGCAAACCTGCTGAACTCCGCTTAAGAAATTGACCTTGTGTCCCATCCTGCTCGTACGGAGGGGTTGGTAAATATATTTATAGACTAATTAAGGGCCAAAGTGGAGTGTTGAATGTCATGGACTGCTCAGCGACCAAGATCCCATCTTTAAGCATCATGGGTCGCCATCCACGGCAAACAGGTGAGCCCCTCAGTAGTAGTAGTAGTAGTAGTAGTAGTAGTAGTAGTTAAACGTTTAATTCTGCATTCTGCTTCAATTTACTCGTGACAGATCTAGTATAAACTATTCAAATAGGCGATCATTTAGTCTTATTTTCTCATTTGTGTGTAGTCACTTGCCCGTACCAGTTACAACCGAAATTCTAAAGAAAGGTTGACGCCATTTGCACAGGTTTGCAATCAAACAGCACCTTCGACAATAGTGACACTAATCCAGAGATTTGTTCAGTCCAATTGAGGAACAAGATTTTATCAGCACTCTTGTGGGCGTTACATTCTCCTTTCCTGGTTTCCATAAACTGATTCGCTGATCCAATACAAAAAATTCACAGAAGTAGAATTTAGGGAAAGTGACCTGAATACCATTGGGTATGACTGGTAATGATAAAACTCGCACTCATTTTCAATAGATAAACGTGTAGAGTTGTTTGGTTCGGTTTTACTGCATGTCAACCCATTGGGTCATTTTATGCCGAAGATGGTTTTGGGGTTTTTTTTTTCATTCTTGATAGGTAATCAATTTTCTTTTCAACTCAATTTTTGGGGGTTTGACGTTACCAGCCGTTTGATCGGAAAAGCCCTCTTCGACCGACCGCCTAGCCTAAATAAGGGTCAAAGTGGACTGTTTCATGTCATAGACTGTTCAGCCACCAGAGTTCCATCCTCAAGAATCATGGGTCCACCCACTGCCAACATGTCGACCCATTGGAAGGTCTTACTCCTCTGCAGAGGTGCAGTTGTTGTATTCTAAAACACCAGGGCTGGAAATAGAATTTACGGAAGGTAACCTGAATATGATTGGGTACGACAGATATTAATAAAACTCGCATTCATTTTCAATAACTAAACGTATGGGGTCTGGTTTACCTCAGTCGGTAGAGCGCTCGCCTAGGACTCGCAAGTTTTTGGGTTACATTCCGGTCCCACCAACTCAGCGCATGAGTAGCATAGATTGTGTAACTGACGGTAGCTGACGGTAAGTATGGCGCTTCACCTCAGCAAAAGCAATCTCTCTGGTCTAGTGCTAGCAAAAATGGGTTAGACTCCTTCACTGACCGGTTGTTACCGTCAATCGGTCACTACGCAAACAATAACAGCGAAACGTGTAGAGTGTCGCTGTTTGTGTTAATCTCTTAACCGGCATTTGAATAGCTAATTGCTAATAATATCAGGCCAATAATTTAAATACTTAAAACCTCTCATCTGTCTATTCATAGGGATGGAATGTATACAGGCTGTTCAGAAATAAAGTTGACACCATTTGAAATGTGAATATCTAATTAATCAAACAAAATTAAATAGGCTTCATATTGAATAAGGAAAGTTTTATTTGTCAAAATGTAAACAAGATACTCAGAGGGATGTAGAATTTAAAACCTATTTTATAAAGCGTCACATTCTTGTTTGTGTTTGAGAATATTCTAACATACAGCATGTCTTTTCATTGCCAGTAAATATCATCGTTACCCCTGGGGAAAACATTTTAAAAAATTAAATCCTTAAACTTAGTCTTTACACACTTTAGATCACTTAACCGATAATTGGTTATATTATTAGACTAGGTCAATTTTGATATCCTGTCTAGACTTAATTCAGAAAAAATGTTAATTCTGGTTAGTGGGTTAGTTGGATTTTACGACATTGTAAAATTTGGGTTATTTTAGGCTGAATACATTTTTTATTCATTCTTGTTTGGTATCTGATTTTTTAACTCACTTTTTAAATACATTTTTTTCTTTTTCTATCAATTTAACCCATAGATACGAATCTAATCATTGGAACGCACTTGAAAAGCTGAGTGCTCGTAATACCAGCAAATAATTTGCATACTTAAAACCACTAATTTGTCTATTTATAGGAATTGGATATATATATATATATATATATATATATATATATATATATATATATATATATATATATATATTGGAGGATATCTGCTTAATTGAAGTCGTACCTAATTTTGAAAATTAATTAGTTAATAATTAATGAATTTAGGCGGGCATATATGTTCAAATGTAAGGCTAAACAAATCGAGAAAATGTCAATCCCTGAATATACATTTCGACCTATTAGGTCTCATCAGCAAGGTTATAGACATGGGAGACTGCTCCGTGTGTGACTCGAAACCTCGACTGCCAAGCTGACAGGCAGGAATTCTAACCACTACGCCAGCTGGCCATTCCCAGATTCTGTCGGCTAAAACCCATATCAAATAAACACATTGTTTATTTACTTACTCTCATATATATATATATATATATATATATATATATATATATATATATATATATTATATATATAATTAAAGCTAGACGAGATAATATATATATATATATAATTAAACCTAGACAGGATATATATATATATATATATATATATATATATATATATATATATATCCTGTCTAGCTTTGATTCAGAAAATGTTAATTGCTGTTGGTGGGATGGTTGGATTGTATGATTTGTAACATTTGTGTTATTTTAAGCCGAAGACATTTTTGTTTTATTGATTCGTGTTAGGCATTCAATGATGGTTAAATAGTATCCTTTTTTGGATGTGAGTCTATCCAATAAAGAAAAACAAAAAGAGTGTCAAATAGGATACACAACGAACTAAAGCTATAAGATATCCTCATTTATCACCATTGTATTTCTTGAAATTGAATATATGTGAAAAATAATTAGTTTCAATAAATTGCCTACTACTTATATCTATGAATATACTCTTACTGAGGCAGGACACATTCAAACCGGGTAGGCCACATACTATAACAGAATCAAAAAGGTAGGCCACATACTATAACGGCACCCAAGAATCGTTGTTCAGTGCATGAATCTTAAACCATACTTTTAGTTTAGTTATTTGTTAGAAAATATTACTAAGTTAGCATCGTTACTCTTCTAGATAAGAGACTATGAAATAAGCAATAAGAAAAAGAGTGTCAAATGAGATACACAACGAACTCAATCTATGAGATATCCTCATTTATCATCGTTGGCTTGAATTACCCATTTATTTATCCTATGAGATCATAGTCATGATGATAGGTCGAACACAATGTCGTAGTTTCTGTATGGATGGTAAATGGAAAAAGGTTGGGTTGGTTGGTTGGTTGGATTTTACGGTATGGTAGCCTTTTGGGTTATTTTATGCTGAAGACATATTTGCTTTATTCATTCTTATTGATCATTCATTTTTTTAAAACTCATTTTAACACATTTTTAAACACCTTTTTTAAAATCTGTTTAACCTATGTATGGGACCCTAACAGGTATTACTACTCTGTTAATTGCAGGATAGAAACAGTAGTTTGACAGATTTTGAAAAGAGTAAGGTCTTCTCATCTTGAAAATCAGGGCGACCGTGACGAATTAGGCAACATCGTAGTAAGTGAATGCTAACTCCGATATATAGGGATTTTATGAAATAGGCTTGATAAAATTTCGCATTGTTTGGAATTTAAGTAAGTAAGTATATATATACTTGTCTAATATATATGTAAGTATATATATACTTGTCTTGTATATACTTGACACTTTGTCTAAGCTCCCTGAAATAGACTATAAAGCTAAATCTCTAAGTCTTTTGTTGTTTCTTTACTTATATATTTGCTCTGTGACTCTAACATTAAGAGCACACATTGAGCTCTCAAACTATGACAGGTTTTTTAAATAAAACTCTTGTGTCGTAAGGAAGATTTCTTTTCTGGACTTTTGGGTTATGTATATATATATATATATATATATATATATATATATATATATATATATATATATATATGGTATTAAACCCAGTTTGCAATTGATTTCAGGTCAATTACCAACAACCTTGCACTCTATGTCATTTTTCCTTGGTCAAAATAATGATTCAGAAATAAATAAGATTTTTAAAATACGCAGTTACATTACAATCACCATGTATATGAACACATCTGTATTTTTCCAGTAACTGTAAAATTTTAATCTTACACTATTATGCCTATTGATTATGTAATATACACAGAAACGTCAGACATTTAAATTAATTTATAATAGTTGTTCCTGACATAAAACATAAAATCTTTCTTTGAAGTCTTACCCTCCATAATGTCCCATGTCAATTTCGACGTTGCATAAAGACAGAAGTGTTGTTTTTTTCAAAGATGGCTGCCACCTCACAATGTTGGTAAAGTTCATGAATATAAGTGGCACTTTCTCGTACATCTTATACCTTTAGATAATTTTTTTGCCTAGATATGAGAGTATCGCGTTCTTTGTACATTCATATTTATGTTCCTTGTGTAGTTGGGTTTTTTTAAAGTTTTCTTCAAACGGTCCTATCGAATACGAATAATTTTTAAACAGATCAATTTGACCCATAGATGGAATCCTCACAGGTACTACCATTACCAGTGAGAGTGGAGCTAAGAGTAATGACAATAAAGTGGTATATGACATTCTACATATTTCAAGAATTATCTCCTTGTCATTGTACCTAGGCATGGCCTACAGTGTCTAGACGTGGAATTTCGAATGTAATAGTGTGATTGGAAGACATACTAAGAAGAGAAACAAAACTAACAAAAAAGTAAAATATTTTACTTACGTACAATCAATACTGTGAGGCTGTATTGGCCAAAGTAAATTGGAATGGAGTTCAAACGAAATCATCAAAATCAGTTATTTTCTATTCTTCTGTCAGTGGAATAAAACGGCCAGCTATAACTTCGTTATACCTGTTAACCTTATTTCATTAATAGAATATTGTCTGCTACTCCATTCGTATTTAAAAGTGAATGTTAGCCGAGACATTTCAATTAACAAAAAAGTGTAATTAAGCCAGAAATGGTAGCACCAATTCTAAAAAAAAAACATGTCTTAGAAGCAGAAAAAATAAAAGAGTATCTGTTGGGGTTGTAGAATACGCCGACTGCACTTCTGGAGAGGTCACCTGTTGACTGTAGGTGGCGACTTAAGAATGGAATCATGGTGGTTGAGCAATCCATGACATGCAAGACTTTACTTAGACCCTTACTTGGGCAAGATGAGAAGTCTGACATGCTCCACTGATCAATTCCTTGCATTTATATGATTTTCGCGTTCAAATCTTTGATGAAGCTAGTTGCATTTAACCTCTCTCTCTCTCTCTCTCTCTCTCTCTCTCTCTCTCTCCAGTGATGGCTAAATAGTAGACAGACTGGGTCCCTTACCCTTCGCTAAGTAACCAGTCTAGGAGAAGGAAAACTGAATCGAAACCTGTTAAATTCCGCTTAGGAAATTGATCTTGTGTCGCCTCCTGCTCGGTCGGAGGGTTTGGTAAATATATACATATGATTTTTCCGACCGTATTCCTCAGTTGCTCTTATGATAAACCATCACCCGTTTTTATCAAATATGTGATAGAAGGCAGTGACTGAGGGTCTTAGTGTCCTGTGTATGACGCTTACGCTAAACTGCCTCTAGTGGTGAGGTTCCAATTCTGGACCTCTGTGGAATGTGGAGTTATTGTTATTACTCCAAGGTCCACTCTGACCCGGAGTAATAGTACTAGTCAGGGTCCCATTTATGCATTAAATAGATAAAAACGATGAGTTTTTTTTTTTCAAATATGTTTTAAAAACATTTGAATACCCTACAGAACTAAATAGAATAAAATCATCTTCGGCATAAAACAACCCTAGCATTGACATGCCGTAAAATCCAACCAACCAGCCAACCAACCATAACACCCATAAAAGCATGATCGTTTTATGAAAGTGTCTGTTATTTAATTATCAATTAAAAAAGGTTTGTCACACCGAAAGGTGAAAGACAGTCCCGCTGGAAAAATGCATAAACACACCTTTGCATTAATTTACACCACATTTCCTTTACTTTGTGGTTTTTGTTGTTTGATTAAATTTGGAAGTGAATAAAACAGGATATGATATCGCGATTGATTTCTTCATTAGATTATCGATTTTCAACCTTTGAAGTCGGTCTTCCTTTCAGATATTTATTAATAAATTAATCGCCAAACCAGCCATGAAAAAGCAGTAAAAACTCCTTAATAATAGACTGTTGTCTGGTGACAACATTTTAACTGCTGTATAACTTTTACAGAGTTCAAAAAACAACTTAAATAACATTTTATATAGTTTCTACTAAGTTAAACAGGACCTGTTGATATACCACAGTATGATATTCTAATTATTACAACGCTTGATATGTTTAATTAAAAGTTATTGAAAAATAATTCAATATGTAAAAAGTATAATAATATTGATTTAACTCTCTCACTATCTTTTATTTATCTCTTGCTTCTTTTCTTCTTTTCGATTGAAACTGATTAGCGTTATCATTTCCGCGCGCTCACCCCCTCTCTCTATCTTTCCCCTACTCTCTTTCTTTCTTTCCTTCTTATTATATTTTCTGTTTCGCCCCTTTCTTTCTTTCTTCATAAGAAAGACAGAATGGCCCATTATCTAGCTGAGATGACAACACTCATGAGAAATAAGAATTCGGCGGATAAGCTACACCAAATAATCAGGATTTTTTTTTTGCATTTAATCTTAGACGATTTGGACGGTCTCGTTTTAAATCTGAGACTGTTGCAAGATGATAACGGTCGTACAATTAAGGAAAACGAGTATTAATATATAGATAGTTTCTACTACGTTAAGAATTGTTTGACAGAAACTGTTTATGTTTATATCAAATATATAAACATATATCGAAGTCTCATTTAAATAAGATCATTAATAACATAATACAAATCAAAATAATAGCAAAAAGCACTTGTGATTCTCGTCTTCATTGTGTCCGTTACTAGCTTTTAATAATGAACACATGACTTCATGTTTTTGTTTTTTTCTGGCTCTTTATTTTTCTTTAACCCAAGTAAATGGCCGTTGAGAACAGACCGTCATCTTGTATCTGTCTTCTCCAAACACCCTACTCAGACACCCAATTTTCTCACTATCTCTTTTACCTCTTGCACTTTTGAATCTAGCTCGGCCAATCAGATGCGAGGGTCATTGACTTACACGGAAAATTCTATTCTGCTATTTCTGCATCTTGGATCTGGTCTGTTGATTAGCTTAATTCTCAGTGTTCTTTTTTTGGTCTGGAACCACTTGGAATTTTCTTCTTTGTGTCTCTTGGGGGCTTTTAATAACGAACACAAGACTTGATGTTATTTTTCTTTGAGCTCTTTATTTTTCTTTTACCCAAATAAACATTATAATTTTGATGTGTATTCTCATATCTCTAACCAATAGCAAGTTTCAAGGGAATAAAAACTCGTTTTTAATTTACTATTTTTAAAAATGGCAATTTAGGGTTTCCGCATTATGATGATTAACGAAATTATTCAGCAGGTTTAATGTATCGATAAATTGTTAAATAATTTACGTAACGCACAATTGCTACAATACTGTTTAGAAGATTTGAAAACAATGGAAAAGGAATGGAGACTATATTATTTTTTTAATCTCATGATCTGGATAATAGCTTATATAGAAGTATAAATGAAACCGATCGATGTAAGAATCTATTTACTATGGAAGGATTTTACAAATTTACCTAGAAGTGCAAAAAATGAAAGGATACGTCTCGAAAAAGAATTTAAAATCCCTGAATGAACGATAGGCTGCACGATTTAATGTTAGGTTCTTCGAGTCATGGGTTCCCTTGGGAATGCCTTGTCTTGTACCGTTGATAGTTTTTAATGACGTACACAAGACGTTTTTGTTTTGTTTTGTGTTGTTTTTTGTTTTGTATGACTTTTTCAGAACACATATATTTTATTTTACCCCCAAGTAAAATACCTTGCAGAACATGCATTAATCTTGCGTTTGTTCTTTTCAAACACTCAACTCAGACTCTCACACTCACTTCCCCCCAAAACTCTCCACTAAATTGTGCAATAAAAATCAAAACTCTTTCATCGGAAAAAACAATGTTTCATCCAATTTGACCAATCAAAATGTGTCTATAACGTGTGAAATGAATGAACACTGCCTGACGAAAAAGTACAGGAAAAATCATGTGAGTCATCCATTGTGGCCAATACTGTAATTCTGAACTGATGCATTTCATTAGAATGAAATGAATGGACAGAGGATATTCATGTTGTGGCAACTCAATACCATTTGCACACAGATGAGGACATTTTCTTTTTAATGCATCCAGTGGCGTAATTTGATGTGTTATGCATTTATTGTCTGGACTGGAGGAGATTTCCTCGAGACGGAAATCGCAAGCGGCCTTAGAAAAATGTCATCTTGATTTTGATGATACTTCTTCAGAATTCTGAAGAACTAACAGAGACGAAATATTAATTGAATCGATTGTTTGTGTTTTGTTATACACCTTTCCTGTATATTGTTTCACATTTTGTTGGATTCTTCTTTATATATTATTTTCTTCCTATCTATCTATCTATCTATCTCTCTCTCTCTCTCTCTCTCTCTATATATATATATATATATATATATATATATATATATATATATGAGTTCTCACCACAAAAATTTGCTTAGTCTGCTAATATAACTAATTCTCGATCAAATGATTTCAAATTTTAACAAGAGTCAAAAACTATGCTTAATCTTTTTGTTATTATTTGTATTTTTTTCAGGCAACGATGACACTTGATATCATCCACCTATATATATATATATATATATATATATATATATATAATATATATATATATGTGTGTGTGTGTGTGTGTGTGTGTGCGCGCGCGTGCGTGTAATATATATATATATATATATATATATATACAGAGAGAGAGAGAAGAGAGAGAGAGAGAGAGAGATCCTAGTAAAACATATTTTTAAATAATTATTTATTGTCTATTTTCAGTGTATGGCTTGCGGGCCCGAAGGCAAAGGTCGTTGTGCTGGTCCGTCTATCTGTTGCAGCAACGACGGTTGCATTATTGGTGAAATGGCCAAGGAGTGTATGCAGGAAGACGAAGGGACAACTGCATGCGAAGTGAAAGGAATGCCGTGCGGTGCCGAGGGACAAGGACGTTGTACAGCCCTCGGTGTCTGCTGTGATACAAGTAAGCCTTATAAATATTCATTTTAGGGTGACCATCTGATTTTTTTATAACAAAGAAAATAGAGTTTTATGGATTTTTTTATCGGGCCATGTTCATGATATTATTAATTTGCTCTATTAGAGGTTTTCATACCCGCCTTAGCCGGTGGTTTGCTGGAGGCTGCGTCACAGCAAGTCTCCTCGGGTCTCCAGGACTTTTCTGAGTATTCTAGCAGATCTTAATAATGCTGCAGTTTGGGTGGTCTCGATTCTTTCTCTATTATTCAATTTCCCCCAGACTCTTTTCCATACCCGCTGGTACCGTTCAAAGGGCACCAATTATTATTGGTACGAAATTCACCTTCATGTTCCACAGCTTTCCCAGTTCTCTGGTAAGGTCCAAGTATTTATCTATCTTTTCGTTTTCTTTTACTTTCACTCGCTGAGACGGCAAAATCCATGCTTATTATTATTATTATTATTATTATTATTATTATTATTATTATTATTATTATTATTATTATTATTATTATTTCACTTCCTAGCGAGTTTTTCCGACCAGCGTCTTTCACTGGAGACTGAGTGACAAGTCTCCTCAGGTCTCCAGGACTCTTCTGAGTATTCTAGCCGATTTCAATAATGCTGTTGTTTTGATTCTTCTTCTGGTTTCCAATTCCTCTAGTCTGTTTTCTAAATATCTGGGGGCCGATCCAAGTACACCAATTACAATTGGTATGAGTTTCACCCTTATATTTCATTTTTACTCAAGCCAGGTCCAGGTCATTTCGTTTTCTTTTATCTTCATCTTGTGATCAGCTGGGTTTGAAAAATCTATCACCTGATAATTTCGCCTTTTCTTGTTAATCAATACTAGGTCTGGTCTTCTGGCTTGGATAAGGTGAATCGTCTTTATGTCAACTTCCTAAAGAATTTTATATATTTCATTCTCAAGAGCAGATTCTGGTTTATACATTTACCATTTATTTTGTATGGTCAAAATTTAGTTTCTTACCCAGTTCCCAATGGGTCACTATTGGATGGTCTCGAGTTTTTCTCTGATTTTCAATTCACCCAAATTTGTTTCCAGACCTTTGGGGACCATTCCAAGGGCACCATTTATAATTGATACGACCTTCACCTTCATGTTCCACATTTTTCTCAGTTCTCTGGCAAAGTCCAAGTATTTGTCTATCTTTTCGCTTTCTTTCATTTTCACTCGGTGGTCGGCCGGGACAGCAAAATCCACGTGATGACAGGTTCTCTTCTCGTTGTCAATCAATACTAGGTCCGGTCTCCTGGTCGGGGTTAGGTAATCCGTCTGTACCTCGAAGACCCAGAATATATTATTATTATTATTATTATTATTATTATTATTATTATTATTATTTTTGAATTGAATTTAAATGATTTTCATTGAATGGCTAGTTGTCAGATGAGCGAAACTGTGAATGTTGTCATCTGTCTCGCTTGACTCGTCAAAATGAGTTAAAATCAAATGCAGCAGCAAGTGAAAAGATTCGGCCTTTTAAAACATGCATTATTCATTCAAGCCAATTCAAGCCATAAATGTGTATAAAGTAGTTCCACTTCTCCCCTTGCCATGTCTATCCCCTTTTCTCTCTCTCTCTCTCTCTCTCTCTCTCTCTCTCTCTCTCTCTCTCTCTCTCTCTCTCTCTCTCTCTCTCTGCACCCTGTCTCTCTTCTTTCCTCTTACTGTCTCTCTCTCTCTGCCACCCTGTCTCTCTTTCTTTCCTCTTACTGTCTCTCTTGTCTGGTTGTCTGTCTTCTCTCTCTCTCTCTCTCTCTCTCTCTCTCTCTCTCTCTCTCTCTCTCTCTCTCTCTCTTCCTGTTTATCTGTATGTCTGCCTGTCTTTCTCTGTCTCTGTTTCTCTCTCTTCTTATTCTCTGTTTATCTATCTTTGTCTGTTGTCTGTCAATCTCTGTCTGTCTGTCTGTCTGTCTGTCTGTCTCTCTCTCTCTCTCTCTCTGTTCCTCTATCCGGTGGTGTCTGTCTGTCTGTCTGTCTGTCTCTCTCTCTCTCTCTTTCTGTCTGTATATACATATATATATATATATATATATATATATATATATATATATATATATATATATTCTCTGTCTGTTTCTGTATTTTTTTTGTTTGTCTCTCCCCGTCCTCTCTCTCTCTCTCTCTCTCTCTCTCTCTCTCTCTCTCTCTCTCTCTCTCTCTCTCTCTCTCTCTCTCTCTCTCTCTCTCTCTCTCGCTTTCTCTCCTTCTCCTCTCCTCAACACACAGATTCACATACACACACACTTCAGTTTAACTGTTCCTGCTAAATTATCTGTTATTTGCTGCATGTGATTAACTGATTTTTCCAACTCAATTCCTACTTTCCTTTCTATTTTGCATCGTTTCTTTCCACTTTCTTCTTTTCTTCTTCTTTTTCTTCTTCTTCTTCTTCTTCTTCTTCTTATTATTATTATTATTATTATTATTATTGTGAGTTTTTCACACCTGCCTATGCTGATGGTCTTTCACTGGAGTCTGAGTGACAAGTTTCCTCAGGTATCCAAGACAATTCTGGGTATTCTAGCTGATGTCTCAATTCTTCCTCTGATTTCCAGTTCCTATAGTCTCTTTTCTAAGCTTTTGGGGACAGTTCCTTGTGCCCCAACTACAATTAGTATCACTTTCACCTACATATTCCACAGTTTGTTGGTTTTTTTTCAATTCTCCAGCAAGGTCCAGATATTTGTTTATCTTTTCGTTTTCTTTCATCTTTACCCTGTGTTATTATTATTATTATTATTATTATTATTATTATTACTATTATTGAGTGAGTTTTTCACACCAGCGTTAATTGTCTGGGTGATAACAAGTCTCCTCGGGTCTCCAGGACTCGTCTGAGTATTCTGGCCGATTGCAACAATTATTATTATTATTATTATTATTATTATTATTATTATTATTATCTTGATTGCTGTTCACTTAACTGTTATCTCTAGATTTTGCTTGTAGATTTATTTCTCCCCTTCTCTATTGTTATCATTTCTTCTTCTTCTTTTTCTTCTTCTTCTTCTTCTTCTTCTTCTTCTTCTTATTATTATTATTAATTATTATTATTATTATTATTATTATTATTATTATTATTATTATTATTATATTATTCCTAACTTCCATTTTATATATTAAAATTCAATTCTATTTTATTCAACTGTAGACACCATGTTAATAATAGTTTGTATGGTTAAATTTTGCCTGAATTTCTGCGATGAGGAATTATCATCATTATACCCTGAACCCTGACGTAATCGGGCTAGTGTACACATCATGGTCGTTGTTATTATCGTCACAACATTTATATCATTGCCCCCCCCCCCGGTCCTCTTTAAATGTCTTCCGCAACTGATAATGTTCTGGGAATTTCTAAACGAACAATTTATTCAATTCACAGAATAATAGATTATTCTTATTCTGATCTCATATCAGTTAATTCCCAATAATTAATTCGTTTTGGGGGTGTCATTTAACTGTGTCTTCAATTGAACAACAGTGTGTATGTATTTACTTAACCTGTTTGCCACACGTACAATGTGATCAAAGATCGCAAATATGGAGCATACACGGGTAGAATGAGACCAAAAGTCGCCAGTATATGGCATCCAGTGAGGATCAAACTTGGTATTCAGTAGTTGATATTTACCTAACCCATTCGCCACGGATAGGATGTGACACAAGTATGTATCAACCAGCGAGGATCAAACTTGGTATTCAGTAGTTGATATTTACCTAACCCATTCGCCACGGATAGGATGTGACACAAGTATGGATCAACCAGCGAGGATCAAACTTGGTATTCAGTAGTTGATATTTACCTAACCCATTCGCCACGGATAGGATGTGACACAAGATCACAAGTATGGGGCATCCAACGAGGATTGAAATTGCCATTGAGTAGTAATGGATTTGTGAACTAGCTTGCTTATCATTACACCACGATTAGACGCTCTAACCGAACCAGTGTATATGACGTATATGCGCGTGCTGTAATGGTTAAAGTCATGGGATATGGACTCGTCGACCCGAGTTCAAATCCTGGACGTGGCAATTATTTCACTTAGTGCTAATACCCTTGGAAAAGGTATGAATCCTACTCTCCATCCAGCTATGGGTAAATAGTAGGGCAGATTGGGCTCTTTAATCTTGGTTAGGCAACCGGTCTAGGAGAAGGAAAACTCTGAATTCAAACCTGTTAAACTCCGCTTGTGTCGCATCCTGCTCGTGCGGAGGGGTTGGTAAATATACATATATATATATATATATATATATATATATATATATATATGCGCAATTCATGGAGAGTAGAATGAGAATAATCTATTCCCATGGATGGAATACCGAGCGAGGTTCAAAAGTCGGAGATTAGCGACTATAAGTTATTTACTGGCACCCCACCACGCTAGTTAAACACAAGGATCATTAACGTGGGGGACTACGCACAAACCGAGGCTCGTAAGGGCCATTAAAAAATTACGTGTATCCTTTCAGCATTCTTACTTTGCGGCGCCCCAAGGGCTGAGCAAAAAACTCAGCCCTTCCTCTTTAAATCGGGAGTTGGGGGACAGATGTTGCCTGGGGGATGGCTACCTTGGATCACGCTGATATTAACATTTTACCTGTCCAAATACCGAAGCCACTGGACACAGGTTTCCGAAAAAACCAGTCAACAGTCAGAGTAAACAATTGTATATAAATCTTAAGACTATTTGGAAGAAGCGCAGAAAGACATATTGACAACTTACTTAAAAGCCGCCCAATCGGGCGACAATTAAGCTATCTCCTGCGGAGGGTTCTTGATTTAGCCATCGGTCCAATAATGACACTTCTTGCTTTGAGTACATATTAAATTTTATCAAACTTGAACAATATGTTTGTTAGCATATTAAAAAAATTCGTCGCAATAGAAAACGTTAAAAAAATCACCGAAAACAATCGTAATAATTAAAACTTAAGAAACCAAAATTTCAGGATTGCAAGTCCAGCCACAAATATTTTAAACTTTCTCCCGGAGTCGGGGTGATTCCAAAATGGTACAATATGTTTACGGCTTCTAGAAGTAAAGTTGAAAAAATGTGAAACACTAACACACTGACACGTTGACACACGCGTATATTATTAAAGATGTAATATTATCTTGCATAAGAGAATTTTTTAAAAAACGATAGGATAATGAACAGGATATAATATTTATTTCTAATTAAATTCTAAAGCAAAAAAATGAGGCGATAAAATATAAAATACATTGATCATTAAAAGTTCGATCGCTGTTTTAAATGTCATCATCACTAGTGTTGTTCCTATAACAAGAGAGTGCTATAAAGTTCTAGGTCCGACCAGAACGGGAACTACTTAGAGCCATGAAACGTACATTTTTTCCATACATTATGTAATGTGGCGGGAACCATTTAGCAAGAAATTTTGGTTGTAATTGTAATAATTCTATACTTAACTTCTTAGTTTTCTACTATTCTCTTGGCTGAGTCCGGTTGGGTCTGTTGTTAGATCTGTTGTTGGGCTGGATGGCGTTTTCGCTGTTTTTTGAGTCTGGAACTTACTTGGGCCGTCTTGGGATATCTTGTCTTATGCTGTTGGTAGGTTTTAATAATGAACAGAAGACGTCCTTGTTTTTGTCATTTTTTCAAACCTCGTATTTTAGTTTATTTCCAACTAAAAATGCCTTTGATAACATACACTCATCTTACGTCTGTTTTCTTCAGACACTCAGCCCAGACTCCCAACTCTGCACTCTCTCCTTCTCTCACTCTCCTTCTCACCTTGTGATGATCAATCAGAAATTGACAGGTAGCCTTTCAACGTCATCCCAAAAATTATAGTAACTTTCCACTCTAATCTACAATTTTTGTTTTTTTCATCCTATATTATTTCTCACGTTTCTTTCTGTCTTGTTAGCGAGGCTTAGAATTGGCTGAGTGTATCCCATGCAGAGGGATATTATATTCCCACAGAAGTATGACACTAAACTGAATGATGATGAGGCGGTCAGAGAATATCCGTCTGATTAATCGGTTGTTTACGTCAAGACCTAGCACCTATAGGATTGTACCGACCGTATTGCCCTTATGGCAAACCCCAACCTTTTTTAGCATATATGTGCTAGAAGGCAATGGCTGAGGTTTAGCGTCCTGTGTATAACGTTAAACTGCATCTAATGGTGCAGTTCCAATTTTGGATCTCTGGAGAGTGTGGAGTACCCCTTCATTGCCATTACTCCTTGGTCTGTCCTAACCAGGAGTGGTAGTACCTGTTAAGGTTCAATCTATGGGTTAAGTAGAAAAAATGAGTTTTAAAAATGTGTTTAAAAAATTGAGTTTAAAAATAGAATTTTCAATACCTATCAAGAATGAATAAAACAAAATGTATTCGGCATAAAATAACCCAACAATGATTGACAAACCGTAAAATCCAACAAAACAAACAAACCTACAACGATAACCATTATGCCACTTACGAGATGCAGTGTGCATGAATGAATCTATTAAACTCGCCTGCGATGTTTTCAAAGTCGAATATATTATAGCTGATTTTAAGGCAGTTTTTACGATGAATCCAAACATCATTTTTTTCTAATCAGATTAAATTATTAAAACACCAGCTTTACTTGAAATGTATAGAACATTATTATAGCTGTGACAAGTAGAGCCCACGGGTGTTTGAATGTGTTATCAATATGTGTTGTACATATTCAAGCACATCTTAAAAACCAGACCTGACTAAACACAATGATTGGCATGTTTAAATCCAGCGTGAAATGGCGATCATATATCACTTGATAAACGTTTGACATTTGGGGTCACCTTTTGGCCGTGGATGGCGACCCGTGATGCTTAATGACGGAATCTTGGTGGATGAGCAGTCCATGACCTGAAACACTCCACTTAGAACCTTACTTAGGCTAGACGGGTGGTCTAAGAGGCCCCTCCGTCAAGCCATAGCACCTATATGATTGCCCCAACCCTATTGCTTTTATAGCAAGCTCCAACACTTTTTATCATATGGGTGCTAGAAGGCGGTGGCTGAGGGTCTACATGTCCTGGGAATGACGTTAAACTCTATCTGATGGTGAGGTTCCAGTTTGGGAGGTTTGGGGAATGTGGAGCACCCCTTCATCACCATTGCTCCCTGGTCCACTCTGACCCGGAGTGGTAGTACCTGTTAGGGTCTCATCAATGGGTTAAATAGAAAAATGTATTTATAAAAAATTGTATTATCCATTAAGAATTGATTTATTTCAAAGCTTTATCGGCATTAAGTGACCCACTGAAGTTGATATGCCGTAAAACAAACCAAACCAAACCAAAGACCAATAGTTTAAAAGTTTGTTCAACTCCATTCGTTTATTAGTTGGATATTTTTTCCAAAACGAGGCAAATATTTCAATTACTCTACAACTGGATCTCTTTGGTAGTAGCCATATTGGATTGTGTACAACTTTTATTGGGTGATTTTCCTTGCTCTTAAAGCTGTCATCTCGGCCAAGAAACCTTTTATTTATTTCATGAAGCAGATTGGCATTTCCTTATATGCCAAGTAGAAATATAAAATACGAAGCATTCTCTCTGACAGATTTTTGTTGGAATCGATGAGTGGAACTAAAATATATAAACTCATAAAAATAACAAGGAATTTGGTTCAAGAAGGCACAATAACACACACACAGATAGATAGATAGATAGATAAACACGCATAGGAATATTTCATTAGTGTTATTTTTTATTCCTCTTAACAGATAGACAGAGAGTGAGACATACATGAATAGAGAGTCAGTGAGTGACTGAGAGAACCAATGATATATATATTTACCAACACCTCCGCACGAGCAGGATGCGACACAAGGTCAATTTCTTAAGCGGAGTTCAACAGGTTTGAATTCAGAGTTTTCCTTCTCCTAGACCGGTTGCCTAACCAAGGTTAAAGAGCCCAATCTGCCCTACTATTTACCCATAGCTGGAGGGAGAGTAGAATTCATACCTTTCCCAAGGATATTAGCGCTACGACCAATGATATATATATATATATATATATATATATATATATAAATATATAATTGTTAGCGCTAATATCCTTGGGAAAGGTATGAATTTTTGATATAGCTTTTTTAGCCGACAATTTTTGGGAGAATATGTGCTTAATTGAAGTCGTACCTAATTTTGAAAATTAATTAATAATTAATCAATTAGGCAGGCATACCTATTCAAATGTAAGGCTAAACAATGATTTTTTCGATTTGTTTAGCCTTACATTTGAGACCCTAACAGGTACTACCACTCCGGGTCAGAGTGGACCAGGGAGCAATGGTGATGAAGGGGTGCTCCACATTCCCCTTACATTTGAATAGGTATATATATATATATATATATATAGAGATAGAGAGAGAGAGAGAGAGAGAGAGAGAGAAAGAGAGAGAGAGAGAGAGATAAAGATAAACACACATGGGAATATTTCTGTTGTGTTATTTCTTTTTTATTGTTCGCCACAAAAAGACAGATAGTGAGATATAGATAGATAGATAGATAGATAGACAATATTTAAGTGAGATAGATAGGAACATACATACATAAAGACAGAGAGTGAGAGAGATTGTGAGTGAGACCAATGGATAGATAGTGACTGGGTGAGATAGACAGTGTGTGAGATAGTGAGATATATACTGAGTGATATATATATATATATATAAAGAGAGAGAGAGTGAGAGAGAGAGAGTGAATAAGAGAGATAGATAAATAATGAGTAAGTGAATAAGTGATATATATATATATCGAACGCACAAGAAATATTCTGTAAAAATTATGTAGTTATTTGCTAATTTTTCATGTGTACGAGAAAGAACATGCCCTCCGGGCGTAAGTATTTAAGTTTTAATGTAAAAAAAAAACATAAGTTAGAAAAACTAACGAAATTAAATAAGAACGCATATAAAAAGCCTGTACTAATTTAATCATATTTTAATTGGTTTCTATATAAAAATCATTCATAGGATTCATTTTGATACGTTGGAAAAAAATAATATTAGAGATCAATAACACCAAATAATCATTTGTTTAAACCAGTATGCAAATTAACCACACCATATATTATTTTTATTTATGTGATATATAAGACACTTTCCAGGATTTTATACGTACTAACAATATTGGCTGTTTTGAGCCAAATATAATTCGGATTTTCATAGAGACCTCATATATAAATACGATTTATTATTCTATGTGTTAATGATTTTAAGTATAAATTAAATACTCATTGATAAACTCATTGATAAACTCATGCAATTCCTGAGGGTTATATAGTGTAAGCAGTGACGTAGTCCCGGTTACAGACAGACACTGAATCTTCATAATGATAAGATGTATGACGGGCTTACGGTTTTTATTTTAAATTTCTTATGGTTATCGAACGATTATCCTGCGAACGTGACAAGTCATAAATGATGCAGTATTTTCCCACATGCAATAATTAATCGACCGTCTCAAGGTTAGGTATGGGATATACAGCTTTCAGCTGATACTTCAAGCGACAAACTGAAGAGATTGCTCATAAAAAGACCTGAAAATGACTAAGAAAGATAGAACTTCTTAATAATAATCTAAAGAATCTTTTGCTATACATATTTTCTAAATAAAAAAATGTATGATTTTAGTAAACAACAGTTATGAGTAACGACAATAAATCATGTCTGTGTCATCACGTACCGCCCAATTTTTAGTACAGTCCTACTCAGTATTTAGTTAAGTATCTTAGCGTATTTACCTACACCACCCGACGAACAATAGGGTGCGTTCTCGCCTACCATAAAAAGATGGTCAAAATCAGTGTTGCTTGCCTTAAATGGCCAAGGAACGTGGGATATAAGGTCAACAGATACAATTTTTTTATCAATAACACTAAGATAAATAAAGGAGTGCCTTATCTTTATTTACTCGTGATCTAATGTCAGGATTGACCCTAAACCCGTTTTAAAATGGCTCCCTGCCTCGTATCAACACGGTTGGTTTTATGTCGAATTTATAGATTGTCAGTGATCGTAAGTCTTTCTCTACTTTACCGATTTGGTCTCATTTCAGGGTTTATTTATCTACTTTCAAACCCGTAATGCTGCTTTTAGGCCTGGTATGTAAATATTAGAGCTAAAGGGAAACGTGATTGGTGTATAAGAAAGATGCTCATTAACAACCACCGCAAATCGTCAGTTTTCAAACCCCAGGGAAAAAAAGCAAGGATTTACATTATTGTGTTTTATGACAGACTGGTTGTCTCCACAAATAGGACATTTTTTTTTTGTATTCACATCTTATTATAATGGAGATTGTGTGTTTTACTGTCTGTAATCATAACTATATTACTGCAAGTCACAATTCCCTTGCTTATTTACGTTACATTCTCCATGATTTTATTTTTATTTAAACCTCACTCTCTATCTATCTATCTATCTATCTATCTCTATCTCTATCTCTATCTCACTCTCTCTCTCTCTCTATATATATATATATATATATATATATATACGGGTGTGTGTGTCTCTGTCTTAATCACTCTATAACAGTCTGTCTAAACTCTCTCCCCCCTCTCCCTCTCTCTCTCCCTCTCTCCTTCTCTCTCTCTCTCTCTCTCTCTCTCTCTCTCTCTATATATATATATATAATATATATATGTGTGGTGTGTGTGTGTGTGTGTATCTGTGTGTCTGTGTCTGTGTTGTATGTGTGTTGTATGTGTGTGAGTGTGTTTGTGTGTGTATGGTACAATGAGTAAATTACGCAAAAATGAAAATAACACTGACATCACACTTTATCAGATGTATCTAGCATAATTATCGGAAAATAGGTTGAAATACTATAGATTAGATTTATTCAAAGAAATCAGCATTAGCTTTAACCACGGCCTCCTACAAGCCTTTCCGGTGGTTTTCTTGTTTAAATGATGTCGTTATCCCTACCTTTAGTTCGTCTTTGATGTGATACGGAGTTTTTTTTTTCTTCTTCTTTTTGTCTCTCGCTAAACTTTGCCCCACACATAATAATCAATGGGATTGCCATCTAGGGAGTTGGGCGGACAGATGTTAGGGGTCATGTGTCAGCAGAAATGTTCTCACAACTACACTGGGTTCCCGTTTTTGTGTGGCATGGCACGGACTCTTGTTGCCAGATGTAGGACCTTCTAAAAGGCACCCTCACAAATCTTCCCAACGGTCTCCTTGTTTAAATTGATAAATGATGCCCATATCCCTGTCTTCAGTTCATCATTGGTGTCACACGGAGTTTTCTTTATCTCGCCATAGATATGATAAACATGAGATTTTACGGTATTTCAACTCTGTAGGGTTATTGAATGCCAAAGACATTTTTGTAAAAGATACTGTAAAATCCAACCAACCAACCAATGAATATTTATTATTCAATATTTTTCTTTGCCAATTAACTTTATTTATTGTTATATATATACACTTAAATAGACTGTGTCGTGCATTTGACTGGTTGTTAGCACCAACCAATCAGAGGGCCGGTAGAGAGTTTTAAACTCGTCCAAGAACAATAAAAGCCAAACGTCTGTTAGCGTCTCAAGTGATTGGCTGGATCAGAGTTTGATCATCTCTGATAGGGTCAGTCTGGCGAGGGGAGTATGATGATGAAAGACCCGAAATATCCCGGTGACCCATGCATGCTACATCACTGACGACATCTACCAGCGCCCCAAATGTAGGAGCGTATATTTAAAGTAGAGTTGATGGTCAGACCAACGATTAATATGCTTCTACAGTCTCGGCAAATGGCACGATTTAAATCGAATGTTGTCATGTATTGCCGCAACTTGTGTAGCAACTCAGTACGTTTATCTAAATGATCAAATGTGTGATATCCACAAGTATAGTACCAACGTTCCATTGTTGCAATACTTGACAATAAGCGATAATCATTCTGGAGATTAACTAGAATATGAAAGACTTTCTATTTACCCGGCAGTCTTCATATATATAGCATTTGACTTCTTGTGAATCGAAGCAACACCATTGTTGTCACGAGGAGTGCCCTTTCAGTTTACATTCAATTGGTTATCATGCCTCATTGAAAATAACAGCAAATTCAATCAGACATGTTTGCCAGAATTTTTGAAATGCTCGGATTAATATAAAGATGTATGAATATACTTGGGCAATTGATATTTGCGTCTTGAGATTATTTTTCCTCCCTTATACAAATATTGATGAATGTGTATTTTTAATTAAACAGTGCCCCTATATTTATTCAGACAAAATGAATAAGTCTCTGTGCCAATAAAAAAACGTAAAATGCAAATGAAAATAAAATAAAAACGGAATTGTACTTAGTCCTCTTACTGTTATATATATATATATATATATATATATATATATATAGGGTGTTCGGGATAAGTTTGACATATTCATATTTGGTTATTTTTCTCCATAGGTTGGAGGTATTGATGCATACTACGCAGCATTTAAAAGCTTAGACCCTTCTTCATTCATATACGTGATGACAGATAGAATGGAT
The DNA here is from genome assembly GCA_023376005.1 of Doryteuthis pealeii. Lineage (NCBI taxonomy): Eukaryota > Metazoa > Mollusca > Cephalopoda > Myopsida > Loliginidae > Doryteuthis > Doryteuthis pealeii. Next base: position 80,598,461 of record CM042144.1, read on the forward strand.
GACTGGAACCACCTGAATCATGGAAGAGAATAACGTGTATCATTATGATTTGCGCTGGCCATCAAAATAAGGAATTATGATTGCTGCCCAATGATCCCTGAACACTGTAAAAACAATCAGGCATGAACTGGAGAATTGCAATGGATACTACGAAGCTGTGGCTAGAAGAAAGCAACTTAACAGACTATCAGATTGCGTTCGTACAGCTGAGTTTCCGAAAATCTACAGAAAAAAGAGTTGGTGGACCCTTTGAGGCCTACATGGAGTTGCTAAACACTGTAGTCAAGCCCTGGATAACAAGGGTAGCCAATGGTAGGCCATATGTATGGCAGCAGGATTCGGACCCTCACCACACCTCTAGGAAAAGTCAAAAATGGTTGTCGGCGAATTTTTACGACTACACCATTCCCAATGTTTGGCCTCCGAACTCCCCAGATCTTAAACCCATGGATTATTATGTATGTGACGTTGTTGAGAAAGACACCAATCGCCGTGCCAGTACTACAAAAGCCCAGTTAATCGACAGAATTAAGGTAGTTTTTGAGACCCTTCCCAGGGAAACTGTAACATCAGCTTGCAGCAGGTTCCGGAGCAGCATTGAGGCTGTGATCGACGCTAATGACGGTTATTTTAAGTGAAACTTGTTGACAGTAGTGCAATTTCCGTGCCGGTTGAATTTCTTTACAAACCATTAATTCTTTTCTTTTTCCATATGAAACTGTCAAATTTCTCCCGAACACTACTTATATACACACACACACACACACACACACACATATATATATATATATATTAACTAACCATTCTTTTTTTCTTCTTTTTGTATAGCCGCTTGCTCGTCGAACAGCCACTGTGGACCAGTTCCGACCCGATCTTCCAACCAACGACAATTACTCAATCTTCTGAAAAGCCTAATCAAGAAAGTGAAATAAACTTTCCCCACCAAAAAGAAATGAATGAAAATACAAACTTATACAAGATGACATTTTGTGAAAAATAATGTAAAACTCAGACAAAGAAAAAAATACAGAGAAAAAAAATGAATGATGATGCTGATGATGATGAATCAATAAATTAATATATTACTGTTCACGCATTCAAGGCAACGTAAAAAGATATTTTTTATTTCTTTTTTCCCATTTTCAAACTACATCTTCATGGACCAAAAGACCAGGTTCTTAATTTAAACAAGATCTTACCTCCTTTACCTCCTACCCCATACACAAAATTTCTGATTATTATTATTATTATTATTATTATTATTATTATTATTATTATTATTTCGCTCCATTAGAGTTTTTCACACCCACCTTGGCCGGTGGTTAACTGGAGGCTGAGTGACAGCAAGTGTCCTCAGTTCTCCAGGACTCTTCTGAGTATTCTATCCGATTTTAACAATGCCGTAGCTTGGATGGTCTCGATTCTTCTTCTAATCTCCAATTCACACTGACGCTTTTATTATTATTATTATTATTATTATTATTATTATTATTATTATTATTAAAACGTTTTCTCTTTTTGCGTAAAAATGATATGGCTTTATTTTAGTGCCATCTATCTAAGCACCGTTCTGGCGTAGTTTTAAACTACAAAGATTTTCAAACCAAAATCCCTGCCTGTGGCTACAAATTTTGGGCTTCTTTTGGTTTTTTCTACTATTGAGTAGATAAATCTATATCAAATCCACAAAATTGAGTCTTAGTACTCTATACGAAATGATAAAATTTAGTATTATTTGATTTGGCTTTGAATACAGTAAAATTTTAATTTGACCTAATATATATATATATATATATATATATATATATATATATATAAAACAACAGATTAGAGAAATCCGACAAAATGTGTGGAGAAGATATGGGAAAAGTGAATAACGGACGCATTCAATTAATATTTTGCCTCTGTTGGTCAGAATTCTGATGAAGCCTCTAAAACCAATGGAGGCGAAATTTTAATTGAATGTGATTGTCTGTGTTCGTTATTCATTTTTACATAATGTTTCTTCTCTCTCACACACAGACACACACACATACACAAACACACACACACACACACACACACACACACAAACACACACACACACACACACACATATATATATATATATATATATATATATATATATATATATGAAGAAATTTGAAAAACGAAGTGTTCCAAAAGGAAGATGAATTTATTCATCGACGCTTATGTTTGAAACACTTCGTTTTTCAAATTTCTTCATATTGTCGGATTTATTTCCATATTTACTCCCATATATATATATATCTATACAGGTTGTCTATAAAGCCTGTGTGTACTTTAAAGAATTTATAACTAGTAAGTGCACATGGTCTTTGTGGATTCCCCGTATATATAATTTAAATAGAAAACGTAAATTTGTTTAATTTTCATCTTAATTTAATACCCCTCCTCCTCCTTTTGTCTTATGCTTAATTTTCAAATTAATTAAATTCTATTCAGAAGAAGTGAAAGACAGAACCAGAACGTTGCACAGACATTATTACACGTAATACGTGTAAAGTAAAACCACTAAAATAACACGCATTATCTCTTTCTTTCTTGAACGGAGTAAGACTATTTCCTATATTAAAAACTAAACCAACAGAAAATAAAGCTATATTTTGATATTACTAGTAAAATATGTAAATATGAAAAGAAATTTGTAGAACATACACGTTACCTGATTGTGGGAGTGAATGTTTGTGGGTTTATTTATTTATTTATTAAAAAATTTTTTTTCCTTTTCCTTTAAAAAAAAACTGACAAATAAATATTTGTGTTCATATATACACATTCTTCACTATCACGATCACTACAATAGAATTTGTCTGTATTTTTCAGATGAGGCTTGATGTGAATAATTTTGATATTTCGGACTGTTGTCCTCATCTTTATTGTGCTAGTTATTAACATATTCGGGCCTTGTTCAGATGATGACTTTATTCTTAGGTAAATAAGAAACACATGAACAAGGTCTAAGTATGTTAATAACTAGCATAATAAAGATGAGGACAACAGTCCGAAATATCAAAATTATTCTTTAAAATAGAAATATTGGGAAAGTATTTTTTTGAAATGACAATAGTTTTTCGTTCAATAATATATATATATATATATATATATATATATATATATATATATTATATATATATATATATTATCTAATAATTTTCTTTGCTAATAACCTGGCAACATATCCTTCCACCATATTGGTCCCTGAAAATGAGAATGAAGATCTTTTTGTTGTCAAAGTCTTCTACGTGTATAAAAACAGTATTTACTTAATAAAGAATGTTATATTTGCTTCTGTTTCCCTCTTGCCTTGTCCTTGAAATATTGAATTAGTCTGGCATTTATAAGTATACACTCTGTAAATCTGCGTTGCTTTTGTTATCATCTAATTTAAATCGGTGTATTGAATGTAAACTATACAAAAACGCTGTGAGCATCCTACAAAACAGCAAATCTACAACCATTTACCTCCCATTTATAGAAAATCCATTTATAGAAAATCCCGAGAGGAAGAAGTTATTCTGGCTCGGTTGCGCATTGGCCATACAAGACTTATACACGGTTTTATGCTTACCTGCCCGCCGGGTCCTGTGTCAGGTGGTTTCGGCCATTGGACCGGTAAGATATTTAATATCAGCGTGATCCCAGGGATTATCACTCTGAAACGTTTATTAAAATGAATTCGTTCGGCATTAAATGACCCGAAAAGGTTTAATATGCCGTAAAACAAATAAACCAAACCATTTACCTCCCATATCACAAACCTTTCAAGAAAAGCAAGTAATACGTACTGGGCGCTGCTGGAGAAGCAACAACGAACTCATGAGTGACGTTCCCCTATGGACTCCTACACATGGACACACTAGTGTTGGTCGAAAAAAAGAAATGTAAATCCTTATGTTCTATGTGGATACTCGGGGCTTACTATAGGACTGAGCAAGTGCGATAGCCGGTAGGAATGGGTGGAGAAAGAAAAAAATGTGAAAGGAATCCGTGCTGTCGGTACGCCTTGATGATGATGATGATGATGATGATGATGATGATGTATGTATGTATGTATGTATGTATCTAACCAGCCACCCGTCCACGAGAAGGGTGCGATACAATGCCAATTTGATGATGACGACGACGACGACGACGACGATGATGATGATGATGATGATGGACATATATGTATCTAACCAGCTACCCGTCCACGAGAAGAGTGCGATACAATGTCAATTTGATGATGATGATGATGATGATGAAGATGATGACGACGACGACGACGATGATGACGATGATGATGATGATGATGATGATGGACATGTATGCTATCTAACCAGCCACTTGTTCACGAGAAGGGTGCGATACAATGCCAATTCGATGATGATGATGATGATGATTGATTGTAATATTACAGATTTGGACAAAATGATAGATTTGTCAATAGTATTACCCGAACCAGTATTGTTTTATAGGATTAAATCTCAAAGCATGGAGGTTTTTGGTAGTGTAATGGTTATCATCGTAGGAAATGGACACAGTGAACCGAGTTCAAATCCTGGACGAGGCGATCCACATTTCACATAATGCTAATACCCTTGGTAAAAGTATGAATCCTATTATTTTCCCTCCAGATATGGGTAAATAGTAGGACAGACTGGGCTCATTTACCTTGGTATGGAAACCGGTCTAGAAAAAACGAAACTTCTTAAACTCCGCTAAAATAATGACCTTGTGTCGCATCCTGCACGTGCGGTGGGGTTGGCTAATTACATAAATGCGTGGTTTTAAACTTGCCGCTTTTGTATACATATATATTTACCAAACCCACCTCACGAGCAGGATGTGACACAAGGTCAATTTCTTAAGCGTAGTTTAACGGGTTTGAATTCAGAGTTTTTCTTCTCCTAGACTGATTACCTAGCCAACATTAAAGAGACCAGTCTACCCTATTATTTATCCATAGCCGAAGGGAGAGTAGTTGGATGCATATCTTTCCCAAGGTATTAGTATTTTATATCCATAGGGTCATATCTCTACTAGGAATAAATCAAAGAAACACCGGTTTAAATATTTAGCAAAGCAATGAAAGTAATCTTTCATCAAGGAAAGAAAAAAAATTTAGTAAGTGAAGTTGGTGGATTGCCTATTGTCGGTAAAGGCTGGACAGCGAGGGAGTTTATTTCCTTTTCACTAGATCAGGGAGATTTTTTTGCTGAGGTGGAGCGCTACATCTACCGTCGCAGAGATCAGAAAAAAACTTATAATTGCCTTTGATTTTAGTAATTTCTAGAAATGTTTTCTGTACACCTAATATGAATGCACAAAATATGGGCTGGTAGAAACTTGCACGTTGTTCCCCTTTTTGTATTGGTCAATCGTTTTGTGTTCTCTGGTTATGCGTTTGTATTAAGCTGCATGATTTGTACTTGTATGATTGCTTTTACAATTGAAGCGGAATTTATGATCATTATTCTTCAACAGCTGGGATATTCGAGCGCCATCTTGGAAAAATTCTAAACGAGACAGCACTTCCTGTGAAAGGATAACAAAACATCGGTAAGGGTAGACAATCAATCACTATGACTTATTCACACTTTAAACATTAATAGAACACTAGCAAGACCTGTGGATATACCACAGTATGATAATCTAATTATTACAATGTTTGATATCTTTACATAAGAGCTATTGCTAAATAGTTCAATATGTAAGAAATGTAATAATCTTGATTTAACTCTCCCTCACACTTTTTTCTTTCTTTCCTTCTTTTCAGCTTTTCATTATGTTTGATCAAAAACGATAACGCTTCAGTGCGATTACAACCACTCTCTATCTTTCCCTACTCTCTTTAGTTTCTTTTTATATTTTTCTATGTAGCATGTCTTCTTTCTTCCCTTTCGTTTGTTAATAGAAACGGAATGGTCCATTATCTAGCTGAGGTAACAACACTCATAAGAAATAAAAATTTAGCGTATAAGCAACGTCAGTTAATCAGGATTTATAATTTTGCATTTCATCGATTTGGACGGTCTGATTTTTAACCAGAGGTTGTTGCAAAATGATAACAATAAGGAGCGCGAGTATTAATGCATAGAGTGTTACTCAACACATTCACTCGAGGTTTTATTTTCTGTTTTCGACATTAGAAACAAGACTGATGGTGATATTGCTCAGACTATCCCATCTCTCCCTCTCTCTCTCTCTCTCTATATATATATATATATATATATATATATATATATATATATATACTAGCAAAAGTACCCCGGTCCATGAACGGACTAAAAAAAAAATTAGGAATACCAGAGAGTGAGTGAGGGGAAAACAGGAGTAAGAGGAAAATTTTTTATCAAATTTTTTTAACAGTCGCCGAAGAATTTGTATAGAAAAATGTTTGTTTATTTTAGGAATTTTTTTTTTTTTTTTTTTTTACATCTAAGATATTTTTTTTAAATGCATTCCTAAACATTATGAAAGATTTAACGATAAAGAAAGCTAAGAATTAGTGTATTCTAATATTCGTTTATTTTAAGAATAGTTTCTTTTTTGTGTACATATTTTAAACAATTTTATTTTTTTAAGCGAGCTTCCTTGCCAGTTCATTTCATATAGTAGAAATGAAATGTATCCGTTTAATTCCTTTTTTTTACCGTATTAAAATGTAACAATAAAATGCTAAGAATTAAATACTTACAATTGCTCGAATTACATTTTTTTTCTATATCTTTTTTCTAAAACTCTTTTGTACATACGAAACAATCAAATAGATATTAAAAATGAATATATTTTATTCTAAAATGAAAGTATTTATAATAAAAACAAAGTTGAGTTATTATTAATCGTTAAATTAAATGTTTTCGTTTATTATTGTTATTTACTTCGCTGTAAAAAATAATTCAATCGATAAAACCACATACAAATTACATATTTAGAAAGATTATATTATCTTATTTCTAGCCAAATAAATATTTCTAAGATTAGACCGGTGATACGCGAGAAATTCCAAGCTGAAACGATTAGGGCACAAATTTGTCAACTTCAAATTACCAGCAGCTGTCCAATTTTAAAGCACAGCTTTATATTAGCAGAAGTAGCTATGTCACGATTATCGAAAATCGTCTGATTTTTGTTTAATTAATTAATTATATCTCTTAATCAGTAAAAATCAATAACCAAATTTGGTTTGTTTCTTAGTTATAAGGATGTCAAAGTGTATGCAAGATTTCGAATTTGAATAACATCTAGATTTCTAGTTATAAGTCGACACGTACATATCAAATGTTTATATATATATACTAGCAGCGGTTACCCGGCGAAGCCCGGGCAGTGGAGATAAAAACATGGTTTAATAATCGTTTGCAGATCTATTACTACTGAATACCGAGTTCGGTCCTCGAAGGATGACCCATAAAAATCACCACGTAAAAACGATCTTAATTTAATTCTGCCTGGCGGGAGGTCAGGGAATGTTCTTTTCGTCAGATTTGAGGGAATGACATCATATGGCTAAACTTGCAAATCGGTCAAAAAATTAAAACATATTACAGGTGACCTAGAAAAAACAAAACCCAAATTATTTATTTTCCCATTAAACTAACCCTAAACCCCACCTCTAACCCTAACCCTTAACCCTAAAACCCCCTAGTTAAAATTAACAGTTTTATTACAAAATTTGTGGGTTCTGATTCTTTTTTTGTTTTTTTTTCTGGGTCACCCAGGGTGACCCAGAAAAACAAAACAAAAAAAATCGGATACTACGAGTTTTAAAAGCGAATTAAGAATAACTATTAATGAATTTTATAATGCATCAGTTATTCTATTTCAAAACTTTAATTTAGTATTTTTGCTATGAAAAATTAATATATAAAATTCATTTAAAATAAAAAAATTCGGATTTTTATTTTAAAATGTTATATTTTTAGATTCTAAAAATAAATATCTACTTAATGCAAACCTTATTATTTCGAAAAAAGTATACATTTTGAAGAAAAACCCGATTGAAAATGTACCCCCTCCCCTTTTTAAGCAGAAAAAACATCGATGTATAATTTTTTTCTTTTATAAAATAATAGCCAATTAAATAATTATCGAAATGAGTAAAAAAAGAAATCTCCAAAAAATAAATTATTTATTATTTTTTTACATTTTATTTTTCGATTTTCTGTACTTATTTTCTCATGGAAGCGCAACCGTAAAAAACTTTTTTTGTTTCTATTCATAACTTCGGTCTTTTATCTCATAATTTATACTGTAATTAGTACAATATATGACCAACTTGAAAAACATTTTACGCCCCCAACATAAGTGGGGTCTAAATTAAGCGAGCTGAAAAAAAATGAGAAAGTTTTGAAATAAAATAAGTTATGCATTATAAAGATCATTTATTGATAAATAAACACTGAAAATCTCATTAAAATCCGATAATTCCCTGATTTTTAGTAAATTATTTTCTGTAGGGGGGCTAAAGTCATTTTATCAAAAACGCATTAAGGCTCAGTTTGCCAGTCCCTAATATAGTAAGACATTTTAATTCAATGATTAACTATATTTTTTAAATGAAATATAAATGACGCGATTTGCTAAATTTCAAATTAATATTTGAAAAAAAAAAGAATTAAATAAAGTAATCAAATTTATGTAAAACGATAAATAATCTTATAACATTATTAATTCAAAAACGTAGTCGATCGAATGTCAAATTATTATAGTAAAGTATACTACATCATCAATTTGATAACAATTTGAGTTTTCAAGCATTTCCGTGAAATGTATTAGGTAATCTAATAGTATTATCTCTTGCGCACTATTCTACATTAGTATCATTATTTTATTTGTATTTCGAATATTAAAATAAATAAACTAACGCGATTATGAAAAAAAAAAGTTTTGTTTACAATTGACGAACGACGGGAATTTATTAAAAAAAGTTGAGTTGTCGCTAAATGTTTTCGTTTGATTTGTTATTTAATTCGCTTTAAAAAATAATTCAATGTATGAAAAGACATTCTAATTACATATTTAGAAAGATTTTTTTCTAACCAAATAGATATTTTTAAGATAGAAACAGAAATATGCGATAAATAAGATTTGATTTTATGTTAAAATTTAAGTATGAAAAAATGATACTACGAATTCTAGGTTGACTGAAGCAAAATATATTCTTTTAACTCGCTGTAAAAAATAATTAAATTGATAAAAACTCAATCAAATTACATATTTAGAGAGATTATTTCTTTCTCTTTCGAACCATATAGATATCTTAAAGAAGATTGAACCGTAAACAGGCGAGAAAAAAGATTTTTTTCTTAAAATTTAGAATGAAAAAAAAAAACATACATATCAGCTCTCTAAAGCTATTTTTTTAACTCGCTGTAAAAAATAATTCAATTAATTAAAAACGCATAAAAATTGCATATTCAGAAAGATTATATTATTTTCTTTCCAACGATATAAATATTTTAAAGATTGGACCATGAATAGGTGATAAATTCCTTGCAGAACGGCTTAGACTGCGAAATTTATTCGCTAAAATTATACATTGCTGCTTTAAATCGCTATAAATCGCTGAAAAAAAAATTAGACAGCGGACAATATTTTATTATCAGCAGGTTCTAGTATATGGACAGTTCCGCAAATTGGGTGATTTTGTCTTAATTAATTAATTATATCCCTTAATTAGTAAAAATCAATAACCAAATTTGAGGTGTTTCTTAGTTAGAAGAATATTAATCTATATGCAAGATTTCAAATCTGAGTGACTTCTCTTTTCTGTGTTATAGATCGACACGTACATACCAAAAACTTACTCTTATACACACACACACACACACACACACACACACACACACATATAATATATATATATATATATATATTATATATATAATATAATTTGAGCGGGTGCGTATGTGTGTATGTTAGTTATTCTATGTTTCCTATGACATCCATGTCCTTCACGCATATCTCTATCCGTACCAACACGTATGTGTTAGGTTAGGATATATGTCTAACAATCTTCTACTGTTGCACAAACACACACACACACACACACACACATACACACACACATATATATATATATATGGGGGATGTAGACAGAAACACACACACCACACACACACACACACACACACACACACACGTTTATGTTCGGAGCCGGAATTTTTAAAATTTTGAAAATAATGGATTATAATGCTTATGATTTTTTTAAATAAAATTTATTTTATTTTTAATACAAAATATGCATTTTCAAAATTTGTTTAAATTCCGGCTCCGGACATAAACGTTCGTTTGTACCCCTCTTGTTTGTAACGGTTTACTTATTCCGTCTCTCCATCATAAATATTTCGCTCTTGATGAAAACCGCTTTAATAAAAGGTCGAAACAGATTTCTGTCAGTGAACTATAACATCATTTGTTTGTTTTTTCTAAAAATGTTTAATTCATACTGTCGGATTCAATTCCATTTACTTTTCATATATATATATATATATTATATATATATATATATATATATATATATATATATTATAAATGAAGATAAAATGAAAGTAATTAAAAGGGTATAAAAGTATTCAATTCCAATATATATATATATATATATATATATATATATATATATAATGAAATAAATATATAAAGGTTTTATCGCTAACCAATTTCAGCCCTGCACATTTTCATAAGAAACGTAAGTAAAAAAAATGAAGCATAACCCATTCCCCACCAGCCGCAGTATTACTCCCCCAACAATAACCTAATTGGTTACACGTGTATATAATCGTACACCACACCACTTCTACCACATGCACACGAGTATGCGACCATGCATACACGTGCGCACCGTCCCACCCCCTTTTACACCAGCACTATTGAATCCATACAATATGCTCTCCGTTTTAACAATGTTTACTCTTCATTACATCACTGCACAAATATCATGTTTCGTTCGAACATGTGCGTCCTTGTATGTATGCATGCGTATGCCTTTCGATTTAGAGCTTGTATACCCACATGCGTATGTATGTTTGTGTGCCCGGGTGTATGCGTGTATATGTGCTCACGTATATTGATGGGTGTCTCTATCTACCCATCTATGTACTAATCTAGCTACCCATCTATTTATCTATCTATCTGTCTGTTTCTATCTATCTATTGATTTTTCTATCTCAGTCTGTTTCTATTAATCTATCAATTGATCTCTTTATCTCAGTCTGTTTCTATGTATCTATCTATCTTTCCCAGTCCTTTCTCACCTATAGACCTATATACCCATCCCAGTCTGTTCCTATGTACCTATGTATCTCAACCTGTGTCTATTCATCTGTCTTTCCCAACCCGTTTCTCTATCTATCTTTCTCAGTATGTTTACATCCACCCATCCATCTATTTATCTATCACAGTCTGTTTCTATCTATCTATCTATCTATCTATCTATATTCTATCTTTCTCAGTATATTTATACCTACCCATCCATCTATTTATCTATCTCAGTCTGTTTCTATCTATCTATCTATCTATCTATATATAATATATATATATATATATATATAGGTATGGATGGACATATATATATATATATTATATATATATATATATATATATATATATATCCATCCATCCAACCATCTACCTCAGTCTGTTCCCCCATCTATCTATCTATCTATCTATCTATCTATCATTCTACCTATCTATCTAAGTCTATTTTTATCTATCTTATCTACCCATTGATCTATCTGTCCCAGTCTTTTCCTTTCTTCTTTCTTTCTATCTATCTCATTTGTCCATGTATATATGTATGTATATGTATGTATGTGCGCTTATGTATATTTGTGTATATGCATGTATGTGTGTAGGTATATGTATGTATGTGTGTGTGAATGTATATATATATGAATATGTGTGTGTGCATATGTATGTGTGTACGTATGTGTGTGCGCGTGTATATGTATGTATATGTGTATATATATATATATATATGTATATGTGCATATATATATATATGTGTGTGTGTGTGTATGTGTGCATATGTAATATGGGGAACATATGGGTATGCGTGTGCTTATAGGTATGTATGAGTACTGCTATCTATGTATGTATGAGTACCGTTATGTACGAGTGTTTACGTACACATGGGTGTATGGACATACGCGTGTGCGTCTTTCTATGTTGTGTGTGTGTGTGTGTGTCTACATGCACGCATGTATGAGTGAACTACTAGCGTGCGTACGTATTTGCGTACATACTTGGAACAATTAGCCAACCCCGAACATCTTAACATCCGAACAAATTCTTCTATCTAACCGCAATCAAACCCTCCACCCACCCATAGTATACAACATTTGAAATCTTAAAATTAAAATTATTTAACCTCCTTCATTGAATTGCCCCGCACCCAAATTAACAGTATCCATTTCCCCCCACCATCACCACCAACCTCACACACCCCCAAGCTGACATCCGCTCATACCAAAAAATACACCACCCACGCACACATATGCACGAGAATACAAACGCTCACACGTCCGCATTGATCAAACGTTACATATTCATAGAACAATGTAAATGTGTGTGAAAACCGTTATCCCGTATACATAACCTTTACACCGTCCATAAACACTCATACACATTCAAAACAACACCACATACATACGCATAACATTTCATCCAATCATACACATCCTGTGTCTATTGATTTTTTTTGTAATTTTTTGTAATTTTCGATTTTCCTTGCATTTGAAAAAAGTTCACCTGATGATTGCGGACGCAAGAAACCAAAATGGTTGTGACTGTTCCTTTGTCACCAAATAAATAGATATGTAAAACCTTTATATATTTATTTTATTATATTACATAACAGCTCTATTTTATATTGAGCACTCTCCCAATAATACTGGGTTTGGCACACCGTTGCAGTAAAAGCTGAAATAGTGACAATCCCACGCACTATATATATATATATATATATATATATATATCAAGGTTTGCACAAAAAGTATCAAGCAGTATTTAAAAACAGAAAATGAACACTGAATGAAACGTTCATTTTATTCAAAATATTCCCTCACTATTAAACACATTTATTCCACAAAGTTTTCCATTAGTCAGAGCACGTCTGAAACTCTTTTTGATGTACTGCAAAGCAGTGGGGTCTTAAAAGGCAAGAAGCAGGCGATATCCCGCACAGACTATCACAGATACAGACTACGCTGATGACCTTGTACTTCTTGCAGATACATCGGCACAGACCGAGTCACTACTGCATAGCCCGGAGAAGGCAGCAATAAATATTGGCCTATATGTGAACGATAAAACTGAGTTCATGTGTTACAAAAAGAAAGGATACATATCTACACTTAACGGCAAGCCTCTAAAGCCAGTAGAACATTTTACATACCTAGGTAGTAATATCTCACCCACAGAAAGCGATGTAAATACACGAATAGAAAAAACATGGTCGGCCACAAACAAATTATCAGTCATATGGAAATCCGATCTCACTGACAAGTTAAATCGACAATTCTTCCAGGATGTGGTTATAACAGTGCTGCTGTATGGCTGTACCACCTTGACCCTAACGAAGCACCTTGAGAATAAGCTAGATGAGAGCTGCACAAGAATGCTGCGTGCAGTCTTGAACAAATCGTGGAAACAGCACCCCACAAGGAAACAGCTGTATGGTCACTTGGCCCCATCTCACAAACCATTCGAGTGAGACGGACAAGGCATGCTGGACACTGCTGGAGAAGCAAGGACGAGCTCATAAGCTCATAATGCCTCACGGACATGCTAGTGTGGGCCGCCCACCAAGGACCTACATTGACCAACTATGCAAAGATGCTGGATGCTGATCAGAGGACCTCTCCAGGACAACGAATGATAGGGAAGGTTGGCGAGAGATTGGTATGCATATCCGTGCTAATTGTGCGACATGATGATAATGATTTCTATCAACATTCCTTCTTTAAAACTTACCCTTGAGATGAATTTTAAGTTGAGGAAAGAAGAAAAAGTCAGAAATAAGTCTGTTGGGTATTGAGCTTGTGTGCCACCAAAATCTGATGATCGAAACGTATCAAGATTTGGAACTTACTCGTCTAAAGGCACCCGATGCGCAATGGGTACCGTCTTAGGTAATAGATACGACATCAGGAGTTCAAATTCTGGACGAAGTTGGTTGCATTTCACACAGCGCTAATAGGAAAGACTGTTTTCTTTAAAGTTGGTACGGCAACCGGTCTAGGACAATGACAAATCTGAATTCAAAACTGCTAAACTTATCAAAATATAAGTTTTTGATTCTAAATCACCCATCTTGAAACTTTTTATCATAGTTCGTATATATATATATAGAGAGAGAGAGAGAGAAAGAGAGAGAGAGGGGGAGAGAGAGAGAGAGAGAGAGAGAGATGGAGAGAGAGAGAGAGAGATATGATATAAAGTGTTTTCAACCAAAATTCTTTCAACTCAAACGTACTTATAAAGATTATAGTTTGAATAATCACATAGGCGAGAAATATATATATATATGTATATATTTGTGTGGGGGGATGTGTGTAACTAAATGCGTTTGTCCATATATAATAAATATAGCACATAATATTTCAATATTAATATTATATATATGTATATATCTGTGTGTGTGTGTGTGTGTGTGGTGTGCGTGTCTGTGAGCCAGTCCGTCCGTTTATGTGTGTGTGTATATGCACACACACACACATACACACACACACACATATATATATATATATATATATGGGTTACATGTGGTTACCTAATTATCGACCATCATGTATAAAATGATTCAATCTTCCTCCCTCACTAAGGTTGAGCATCGTCATAGGCCATTAATGATGTGACTTTTCCCAAAAGCATCTGGATCGGTGACCCTAAGCCAGACATTTCCACATATTTCACCATTTCATTCTTGTCCTAAATTGTGATCGGTAACCAAGCAACAAGTGAACCATAATGATGCGCTGACCAAACTGTCCATGCCATGATCCTGGGAATTGTTCCAAATTTCATTTATTGGACGATGAATGCTTCTTTCTGGCTTCATTTCCCTTGACTCAACTCAAGATGGAAACTTTTACAATTGGAAGAACACCGGAATATTCTGACTATTTCTAAAGGACTCTTTCCTTCTGGTTTTCCCAAAAGTGCAATCAGAATTGAAATGGTATTTTGGGGGTTTCCCTCTCATAATGGATCCTATGTTAACTTGCCTCAAGCTCTTATTAATTACAACTTCATATTTCGTGTCAGATATTCTCTGCATTTGTGTATAAGAAATATTAACTGCTACTATATGTATATAATGTCCTAATGGATATATATATATATATATATATATATATATATATATATATATATATATATATATATATATATACATATGAAGTGAACAATGTGTTTGAAATGGCGAAGGCCGACAATTTGTGGGAGATTATGTGCTTAATTAAAGTCATACCTAATTTATTAATTAATTAATTATAATTAAATGAATTAGGCGTGCATATCGGTTTAAATGTAAAGCGTAAACAAATCGAGAAAAAGTTGTTCTCTGTATGTATACATACAGAGATCGACAGGTAAGGTTCGAATCACGCACAAAGCACTGCCCTGTCTATAGCTCTGCTGATGAGGCCTAATAGGCTGAAATGTACGTACAGAGATCGACTTTTTCTCGATTTGTTTACGCTTTACATTTAAACCGATATGCACGCCTAATTCATTTAATTATAATTAATTAATTAACAGATTATGTATGACTTTAATTAAGCGCATAATCTCCCATATATATATATATATATATATATATATATATATATATATATATAGCAAATTATGTATATATAATTAGCAAATGAATTATTCTTTAATATAACAGCAAAGGAAAAAAACAAGATGGAAATGAAGAAATAATCAAGAGATTAAAGAAAAATATTCAGATATAAGAAAGAAAGAAAAGAAAGAAAAGAGGAAAGAAAAGAAAGAAAGAAAGAAAGAAAGTAAAGAGAGAAAGAAAGGAAAGAAAGAAAGAATGAAAGAAAGAAAATAAACAAAGAAAGGAAAGGAAAGAAAAAAAGGAAAGAAAGACAGAAAAGAAAGATAGATAGAAAGAAAGAAAGAAAGAAAGAAAGATAGATAGATAGAAAGGAAGGAAAGATTAAAAAAAGAAAGAAAGAAAGAAAGAAAGAAAGAAAGAAAGAAAGAAAGAAAGATAGATAGATAGAAAGAAAGGAAAGATAAAAAGAAAGAAAGAAAGAAAGATAAAAAGAAAGGTAAGATAGAAATAAAAGAAAGGAAGAAAGAAAGAAAAGAAATAAAATACATGAAAGAGAAAAAATGAAGAAAAGAAGGAAAGAAAAGAAAAAAAAATAATGTATGAGAAAGAAAAGAAAAAGAAAGAAAAGAAATGAACATTCGAAGGAAATACAAAAAGCAATATGCAGGTATAAAAGAGAATGAATGAAAGAAAGAAGAATACACAGGAAATGAAGACAGTGAGTTAAAAAGGAAAGAATTTAATAAAAAAAAACAGAAAAAGTAATCACAAAGAAAGAAAATGTAAGAACAATCGAAAGAGAAAAGAAAAAAATACGAATAAACCAAAGGTTAGAAAAACCAAGTGAAATAAACTCACCCTCCGCCCCCCTCCAAAAATGGAAAAAAATCTGAAGAGAGAGAGAGAGAGTCAGAGAGAAAGAGAAAAGAGAGAGAAAAAGAGAGAAAGAGAGAGAGAGATAAAGAGAAAGGGAGAGAGAGTTGGCAATCCGTGTTGGCAGCGTAGTATCATAATGATGATGATGATGATGATGACTGGTA
This sequence comes from Doryteuthis pealeii, assembly GCA_023376005.1. Classification (NCBI taxonomy): domain Eukaryota; kingdom Metazoa; phylum Mollusca; class Cephalopoda; order Myopsida; family Loliginidae; genus Doryteuthis; species Doryteuthis pealeii. The sequence continues at coordinate 80,615,294 of CM042144.1, forward strand.
TTTTACTTCCTTCTGTAGTCTGTAGCTATCTTCAAGGCTTCTTCTAACTGGCCTTTTGTTGATTGAGCTGGTTCTGTTATAGGTTTGGTTCTTCAAGATGATGGTCTGATTATACCAAGGTTTTCATTAGTTCTTAGAGACAACGCATGGCATATATTTTGCTGTAATCATATTTTTATTAACTTCAGAACCAAAACTTTTTCAATCGTGTGGAAAGCGAATCCCGTCCGTGCTTACATTAGGACCTCTAACGGCTCGACTGACTCTAAGCCAAATGAACCTTCTTTCTCACAGTCTTCGTAAGCGGAAGGAGCCGGGTCAGCTCGAGGTTACAGAATATCAATCACCTAAAAGACACAGATTTTAATTTCCTCATCCCTGAATTGAAAATTTGTTTCAACACTAACCGTCTAAAAAACGACGATACCTATCAATATATAATATTCGTCCATTCTCTGTAGATGGTCAAACAGATTGATTCAGAGCTGGGTAATTCCATGTCAAATCATCCAGGCCATGTCACCCACCCCCTTCATGATAAAGTTAGCTAATCCCCAAAATGTGAGCTTCCAATTCCAAGAATTGGCGGAGTTATGTTGATTTTTAGCTCTCCAAATTTGGTGGGATCGGCGCAAAATGGCGACTTTTTGTAATCTGTTTTTTTTTTGTTTTTTTCTGTAAAATGAGTTCTAGAGCTTCCCTACTACTAAAAATTGTTTATAAAAGCATTTTGCCCATAAAATCCAAAAATGTTATCGTCTAATGTTAACATAATGCACACCTGTAAAAAAAATTCAGAACAATTGAAGTGGTTTGGGGAATGTGGAGTACCCCTTCATTACCATTGCTCACAGGTCAACTCTAACCCGGAGAGGTAGTACCTTTTAGGGTCCCATCTATGGGTTAAATAGAAAAATGTGTTTATAAAATAAATTGTTTCCATTAAGAATTAATTTTATTGTCGTCATCAAATGACCCACCGAGGTTGATATGCCGTAAAACAAAACAAAACAAAATAAAACAAATAAACAAACAAAGTTTAGGAATCAACGTCCTCCATTCGGACTGGTATTGGATAGCAAATAATAGATTTGTTTATCCGTCCCATTTTGATTTGGAGATAAAAACGTGGGTAGATAAAAATAACTTCACCAATTGTCATGAAGAAAAATCCCGAAAGAAATAAATCTCTGCTGACAGAGTAATAAACAATTATCGGTTTCACGTGTCCTCACAATCTAAATCTGGAACTTTTGGTTCCTATATACAAAACGACCAGAGGAATAAACTCAAACAAGCCGACTCCCCACCCCCGTGAAATACATCTGACACGAGTCATTTGTAATGGGTAGCTCGATAGATGCCACATTTCACTTTTATTGGACAGGACTTTGTCAGGAAATAGTTGTGGTCTTCTTTTTATGGTATAACTTGGTTGTTTTTAGGGTTTCAGTGTAAAATCTTCGAGAATAATTATATAAAGAATATCTCCAGGATTCATTATCTCAAACACTTTTTGGTACAAATAATGTTCAATATATGTGAAATAATAATAGAAAAAAACTGTTATAAAAAATAATTATAGAAAGAAAATAAAGAATGAAAAAGGAGAAGAAAGAAAAAAGGAAAATACACAAAATGAATTAATAATGAGAAAAAGAAAAAATATAGAAAGAAAGTAAAGAATGAAAAAGGAGAAGAAAGAAAAAAAGGAAATACACAAAATGAATGAATAATGAGAAAAAGAAAAAATATAGAAAGAAAGTAAAGAATGAAAAAGAAAGAAGAAAGAGAAAAAGGAAATACACAAAATGAATGAATAATGAGAAAAAGAAAAAATATAGAAAGAAAGTAAAGAATGAAAAAAAAGAAGAAAGAGAAAGAATCTCCAGGATTCACTATCTTAAACTCCATAACTCAATTACGCAAAAATACCAAAAACGTCTAATGGACAAGTTAATACCCGACACAGCTTGTATTATTATTGGAGGCACGTGATGTAAGGGTTACCGTCGTAGGAAATGGACACGGCGAGACGAGTTCAAATCCTGGATGTTAAACTGCATCTAGTGATGAGGTTCCAATTCTAAAAAACTGGAAAGTGGAGCACTCCATTCATTGCCATTACTCCCAGGTCCACTCTAACCGTTGGTTGTTTTTAGGATTTCAGTTTAATATCTTCGAGAATAATTATATCAAAAATACCTCCAGGATTTATTATCTTAAACCCTTTTTGGTAAAATAATATTCAATATATGTGAAATAATAATAAAAAAAGAAATAATTTTTTATATAGATGTAGGGCCACATTGGAATATTGATCTTGCTATGAAAAAATCAGAAATCATCAATAACATAAAATTGGTTGACTTTTAGACTTTTTTAATAGCATCTTTGAATTCCTTGGGCAAAAATGCCTTTATAAACCAATTTTTAGGAGTAGGGAAGTTCTAGAACTCATTTTTACAGGCAAAAACAGATTACAAAAGGACGCCATTTTTTCGACTCCCCTAAAATTTGAAGAGCTAAAAATCGATATAACTCTGCCATTTTTTGGAATTCGAAGCTCAAATTTTGAGGATTATTAAGTTTCACATAGTCCACACCTGGACTTTCAGAAAGATTGATGGGGTTGGGTAACATGGCCTGGATGATTTGACATGGAATTATACACAAAAATACCAAAAACGTCTAATGGACAAATTAATACCTGACACAGCTTGTATTATTATTGGATGCACGTGATTTAAGGGTTACCGTCGTAGGAAATGGACACGGCGAGACGAGTTCAAATCCTGGACGTTAAACTGCATCTAGTGATGAGGTTCCAATTCTGGAAAACTGGAGTGTAGAGCACTCCATTCATTGCAATTACTCCCAGGACCACTTTAATCCGTAGTGGTACTACATGTTAGGGTCTTATCGATGGGTTAAATATATAAAAAATGAGTTGTTGTTTTTTTTTTATTTGAATACCCAACTGGAATAAATATAATATAACCGTCTTTGGCATAAAACAGCACAAGGGTTGACATGCTGTAAAATCCAACCAACTAATCAGCCAACTTTTGAAACTCTTTTTTTGCTAATATTGTGAAGCTGCTCTTTCTTATCTATATAATAATGGAGATTGTGGGTTTGTTTGTCTGTAACCGAAACTATATTACTATACATGTCACAATTCCCTTTATTATTTACATCACATTTACCATGATTTTATTATTATTTATACCTCAATTATTAATAAAATTGTTTTACAATACTTATAATGTTGACCATAACTACATACTATACACATGCAATTGTATTTATATATACAACAAAATAGAGATTTACAGTATGAATGGAAAGGCTTCTTTGCATATTGATCTTAAAAATTTAATTTTAATAAATACATGCTTAGTATTATTGATTTCTAATTGTTTGATTTTATCTTATTGAATATGAGCAAAAATCTCTTCAATAAATCTTATAAGAAATCCCTTAACAAGAAGAAATAACTAATATTATTCTTTACTTCCTATTTTAACTAAACAGTTAAATTAGGAAAATTTACCAATGAAAGACGGGAGTAACGGAAAATGATGGAAGAGTTAGTTTCAAAGTTGTTCTATTTTTCAATCATACCCCCTCTGTTCCAAATCTTTTTATCTACATTCTTATTCAGTTTCATTAGCCTTTCTAATTTAATATGATATTTTATTATATTAAAACTTAAATACTTGCACCCGGAGGGTGCATATATTTGCTAGTCTATATAATAATTCTCGTATTCCTTAATTGTACAACCATTATCATCTTGCAACACACTCTGGTTAAAAATTAGACCGTCCAAATCGTCCAAGATGAAATGCAAAAGTGTAAATTATGATTATCTACCAGCATAATTTTTTTTCTTATGAGTGTCGTCACCTGAGCTAAATAGTGGACCATTCCATTTTTATTATAAAGACAGAAAGGAAAGGAAAAAGACATGCTACACAGAAGAAATGTATGACAAAGGAAGAAAGAAAGAGAGTAGGGAAAATATAGAGATGGGGTTCAGCGCGTGGAAGCAATAACGCTAATCTGTTTCAATTGAACATAACGAAAAGATAAAATAAGGTAAGAAAGAAAAAAAGCGTGAGCGATAAAGTAAAATGGAATTTATTGTACTTTTTACATACTGAACTATTTTGCAATAGCTCTTAAGTAAACATATCAAACGTTGTAATAATTACATTATCATACTGTGGTATATCCACAGGTCCCGCTTGTATAATTATATTTTGTTTCAGTACTTAGTTCATTTTATGTATTGCAAACACATTCCTATTTCAACTACAAATAAGTTTATGACCTCCCCTCTGAATATTTAGGAATATTGATTCAAATTCAACTTAATCTTCGCCATAGCCATGCCACGTGCATATCCTGATTGCGTACTTATGCTGTTCGACTTTCACAATGGATACGTCACCGGAAGTAGATACATCAACAAATAGAGAACTATCTGTCCTTCTTTGGCTGGAAGGTACGGATTAACAAAAGTTCAATCCTGGATGGAGATCTTCTTCCTAATCAGAATCTTAACCTGTCACATTATACACTACAATGGGGAGAATACTAATGGGGCTGGGCAATTCTTAAAACTTTCCTTCTGTCCGCTGGAGGCGCCTTGCATTAAGCCTGGCCTCTGGCTACTACAGATGTTGTGGTGGGAATAATTCCAGTGTATCGTGCTGTTAGAATATAATAAAGTGATATTGATAATATCCATTTTTGATACCTAATGTTTCACTAGAAATACTAAAATCTTAGAAATTTAACTTTTTATAAAAATTTGTTGAGATGTACTTATGGGTAATATATATCTCATAAATAAGTAAGACTCTTCTGCGTTTTAAGGATGTCTGCAAGAATGATATCAGGTACTTTGGCATTACTCCTTCCAGCTGGGTAAAATTTGGCTCAGGACCGTCCTCGGTGGCAGCAGACTCTCCATAGCGAACTGTTCATGTCTGAAATCACCCTGGCGCAACACCATGAAGCCAAAAGTCCAGAAGAAAGCGACGGCAACAAAGCACGGACACATCAACATCTGCAGGGACAGCCTTCACACGCGACATTGTGGTCGAAGCTGTTTTTCGAACATTGGACTTCACAGTCATAGGAGGAGTCTTCCGAGAGTGCAATGCCGATATATGTTATCTCATAAATGAGTAAGACTCTTCTAAGCATTCTGATTTTTATCAATGCTGTGATCTATATGGTCTCAATTCTTCCTCTAGTCTCCAGTACCTCCGGTCTTTCTAGATTCTCAAAGATACGTGGTTCAAAGTTAACTGAAAAAATGTAAAAGTGTTTAAATAAAATAACTGTTGCATTATATCTGTTATTTATTAATATATCAACAGTGAAAATTTCCATTAAATTTGGTTAATTCCCTGAATTTCGGTATTTTTTCTTTCGGAGAAGTGACATACGATGGTGGAATTTAGGTCTGTTAAGTTCGATTAAACCAAAATTTATATGTATTTATACTAAAGTCATACAAAAATTAACAAAAATATTTAGAAACAAATGGTTTTCTAAATTTGCGTCTGAAATATAAATATTTTGTATTATTTGGATTATTCGGACCATCGTCTTCATTTTCACCGTCATCTATACAACGTTTCTCACACAATGTATACGATCTGTCCGAATCAAAGCACCGCAATGGCTCCCGATTACAAGATGGTTCCGGGTTCGAAAAGAAGATTCCCGAGTTCGAAAAGGCTCTCGATTCAGACAGGAAATACCTGAGGAGGGCCGGAGGGTACATCGGCCGAAACGTTGTACAGATGACGATGAAGATGAAGACAATGGTCCGAATAATCCAAATAATACAAATTATCAAGCCTCATTTAAAAAATTCAGAGAAATATAAATATAAATAATTTTCACAGGTAAAGCCCAAATGCTGAGGCGCGTGGTGTAATGGTTACCGTCGTAGGAAATGGACACGGCGGGATGAGCTCAAATCCTCAACGTAGCCGGTTACATTTCATATAGAACTAATATCCTTGGGAAAGGTATGAATCCAACTATTCTTCGTCTAACTATTGGTAAATAGTTAGATGGAAGGGCTCTTTAAAATTGGCATAGTATTTAGTCTCAGAGAAGGAAAATACTGAATTCAGAACAGCTAAACTTCGCTTAAAAATTGACCTTGTGTAACATCCCGCTCGTGCGAAAGAGTTGGTTATCTATATATTAATACTCGTGTTACTTAATTTTACGGCCGTTATCGTCTTGCAACAACCTATGGTTAAAAATGAGACCATCCAAATCGTCCAAAATGAAATGAAAAAATGTAAAATTATCTGGTGTTGCTTATCCGCCAAATTCTTATTTCTTATGAGTGTCGACACCTCGGCTATATAATGGACTATTCAGTTTTTATCATAAAGAAAGAAAAAGAATATGCTACAATGAAAATAAGAAGAAAAAAGAAAGAAAGAGAGTAGGATAATGATAGAGAGAGGGTGTTCAGCGTGGACAAATTGATAACACTAATCTGTTTCAATCAAACAATGAAAAGATGAAAAGAAGGAAAGAAAGAAAGAGAGTGAGAAAGAGGGGGGAGGGTTAAATCAAGCTTATTATACTTTTTATATATTGAACTATTTCGCAATAGCTTTTAAGCAAACTTATCAAACTTTGTAATAATTAATTCATCATACTGTGGTATATCCACAGGCCCCGCTAGTTATTATTATTATTATTCTAAAGTTAACGTGGAAATATGGTCAAGCCTCCTTGGTGAACTATTATGAATGACACCATTCTGAAGTCTCCGATAACTTCCCAGTCATACTTATTATATTTTAAGGCTCATAGCAAAGGTCTCCTCTTCTTTGTATCCCTCTGTGAAGTGGATTGCATAAGGCAGATGAAGAGACAAATATGTATTACCGTTATGCAGCAACACAATTTGAGTCTTCTGGATGAGCTGTTAATGAAGAGGCTTGTTCCTTTTATAGACAATTATAATGGATTCTGACTGATCGTATACATTGTGTGAGAATCCATTTTAATGAGTGAAGAAGAAGGAGAAAGGACGAATCACTCCAGATACAAAATCAGTTAATTTACTCTCAGTCTGTTACTCTCAGTACTCAATACCACAAGGTTTCGGGTTCAATACCAGCCCTCGCCAACTTAGCACCACTGCTTCGATCTGTGCGGTAAAATGGGGAACTGATGGTAGGTGTACCGCTCCTCCTCAAACGCTAAAACAATATCTATGGTAATCGCTAGTGAAAAGGGGATAGCCTCCATCACTGTCCGTCTGATACCGACTATAGGCCACCCGCCAACTCTACTTACTTTTACTAATCTACTAATCTACACAACTATACGGTTTGAATTATCTATCTATATACTAACACTCGTGTTCCTTAATATTCCGACCGTTATCATCTTGCAACACACTCTGGTAAAAAAATGAGACCTTCGAAATCATCCAAGATTAAATGAAAAAAAAATGTCAATCCTGATTATCTGGTGTTGTTTATTCACTGAATTCTCATTTTTTATGAGTGTCATTACCTCAGCTAATTGACTATTCCGTTTTTATCATAAAAAAGGGAAGGAAAGAAAAAGGAATCCACACATAAACATATAAAGAAGTAGGGGAAATATAGAGAAAGGGGGTGAACGTGCGGAAGGGATAATGTTAATTAGTTTTAATCAAACATAATGACGGAGGAAAAAGATCTCTGCCTTTTAAAAAACTATGGCACATGCCGTGGCAGGGAGGAGGATGCCCATTGGCTGGCGGTACTCGAAGCAAGTAGCACTGGCCAATGGGAGGCCACCACCCAGCCACAGCATGGCCAAATAATCTCTTATAAAATGCCATAAAACAAACGAAGCCACACAATGCAGTAGCAGGATATTGCTGGGATGCAATCCCGAAATTTTAACATTTTGGACTGGGTCACCTGTGCGAACCAGTATAATGTTGAAAGACCCGAAACTGGTAATGACCACAGGAAAAACATTACTGGTGATGCATCCCATCGCATCTTAAAGATGTATTTTCCAAATTGAATTGATGAAAAGAAAGAAATGTTATACTTTTTACATATTGAACTATTTAGCAATAGCTATTAAGTAAACATATCAAACGTTACAATAAGGAAATTATCATACTGTGGTATATCGACCGGTCCTGCTAATATTTAATAATGATAGTTTGTTTGCATACATTTATATGGTTTTAAGTAACTACTGATAACATTTAGTAAAGAATTATAGCTAACAATACAAATAATGTACAGTTATATAGTATATAGTAATCCTAACTAATAGCCGCCCTGTCGGCTGTGGCTGTAGAATACGCCGACTGCATATATGCACTGGGGTAATAAACTGTCCCTACCCCCAATGGAACCATTTGTTAGCCGCGATTGGCGACCCGTTATGCTTAAGTCCATGATATGCAACATTCCACTTTTGCCCTTACTTGTGCTAGACGGCCGGTCGGAGAGGACACCTCCGATCAATCGGCTAGTCACGTCAAGCGCTAACATCTATATGATTGTTTTTAACCATATTCCCCTTACGGCAAACCCCAGCCATTTTTTCATATAGGTGCTAGAAGGCTGTGTCAGAGGGTCTTCTTCTCCTGGGTATGTGATAATAGCATTTAGTGGTGAAGTTCCAATTTTGGAGCTCTGGGGATTGTAGAGTAGCATTACTCCCAGGTCCACCCTGACCCTGTGTGGTAGTACCTATTAGGTTTCTATCTCTGGGTTAGATATATCAAAAATGTGTTCAAACAATGTATTTAAAAAACTGAGTTTTAAAAATGTACTTTAAATCCCCAACAAGAATGAATAAAACAAAACGTCTTCGGAATAAAATAACCCAAGGGTTGACATGCCGTAAAACCCAACCAACCAAGAAACCAACTATATTTGTGCCTGTTGTAAAAAAAATATATTCCCCCTGCAAGAAAGTTCGTTTAACGAATCTATTAAAGTTCCCACGGTCTTTATCTTGGGTCGCTGTTTAGCCAGAAAAGGCCACAAAAAAACTTGAGCTATCCTGTAACTCCTCCTTTCTCCTCCCCTTTTACTTCCTCCTCCTCTTTTCCTTCTTCTCGCTGACTACTGACTGACTGACGCCTGGTCACTGAGTGATCACCCTAGCAGTGTAAGAGGGTGTCTTCTATGTCTATTCACTTACCTACAATGCATTCGTGCTATCCGATAATAACACACCTTTCTTCGCCCCGGCTTCCCCATTTGACAGTATACAGTGAACATTACCTGACCGCATGTCTTCACTCCTCCTGTAAGCAAGACGTTCGCTTCTGCTTTGTCCCACGAAGTAAGTTTTCTCTCTCATTACAGAAACACATAAAGAATGGGACTACACGAGGGAGTGGGTGAGTAATAACTAGTCTTGTTACAGAGATTTAATCAGTTTTGTTAAAGAGCTTCACATTGGACTCTATCGTATTTATATCTTTTGTAACAAAAGGGTAATAAACCTATGTTAATCTTTCTTCCGGATTTCAATGTTGTTATTTGATAACTCAGACACCACAGAGCCATATGTGGGACCCTAACAGGACTACCATCCCGGGTCAAAATGGATCTGCGACTAATGAAGGGTATATCCACATACCGACAATAGGCAACCCCGCCTACTTTACTATTTTATCCATGTCAAAATTTTAAATGAAACTTCAGAACTCTGAACTGATGACGTTTACATTTTGACACAAAGGCCATCACAAGATGTTAATCTGATTAGTTAGATGACGTAGAAAAGTCTAGATTTAATGGTTTCAAATCTAAACGAGTTGAATTTAATAGTTTTGCAAATCTGTTTACTGTTAGTGTCGAAAAATTATCACGAAAGGAACTGCTAGTGGAAATAATCGAACTTGATAGTAATTATCATTTTCGCTTGATAATTCAAGATGAATTTTGCATTAAATTCTTTATACAAATCTTCCTGTAAAGAATCACTAAAAAAGCGACGTGCTTTGCCCGAAGACATTCCGCAATATTTATTAGTTCTTTGAAATGATAACAAGGTTTTTTTTTTCACAAATGAAAGCAGTCAAGTAAAAGGAAAATAGGTTAATGTTCACAGATAATCGTCTGGAAGAAAATGTATAACCTGCAACGTCTTTGACATCTCTAAATATGGAAAACTTAAGTTTTCCACTAAAATTTGTATAAAGAAAAAATCTTTTTCGGTAATATTAAAACTTATATACATATGTTTCATAGGTTCTTAATTTGTTGGTTGGTTGGTTTGGTTGGTTGGTTTTTTACGGCATGTCAATCCTTGTTAGGTTATTTCATACCGAAGGCATTTTGTTTTATCGATTCTTGTTGGGTATTCAATATTTTTCTGAACTCAATTTAAAAAAATTTAAACTCATTTAAACAGGCTTTTCGTTTAGGGTAACGATTGTTACTTTCGTGATTTTGAATCTAACTTTCTCCGAAAATAATCGTCGGTATCACGTTGAATGGGCAAAAGAAAAAACGCCGAAAGAGTGGTCTAAGTTAGATATGTAAGAAGTGCTCAATAGACTAATTAGACCAAAATTATAAAGTCCTAGGCAGTCTAAAACTGAAAGGAGTCAAGATAATCCCGTTACATAATTCATGGGCAGCTTATGAATTATGTACGTACGTGTAGTAAGATATCTTGAATAAGATTCGTTAGAGGGGGTAAAGTGGTAAATTTCCATAACCGTTAAGGGTATGATTGGCATGATGATGACCCCGTCTTGAACCCCCTGATAGAGCGTGATTAGACGCGTGAAAATTAGTTTAAGATGCGATCAGCAATTTCAGAACGAGCAGACTCGAAAGTCGCTCGCTCTAAGTCACTTCTCCCTCGGCGGAAGAAGATGGGCTGGGTTGTTGAAATAAAGCTTTAAAGGAAAAACAAGTCTCATTTGTTAAGTTAATTTAAACAAGAAATAATCAGCCCAACCCGAAAAATCCCCACAGAAATGCAACCCTAGAAGAAGCCCAATGACAAAGCTCTCAAGAAGATAGCGGCCGAGTTAGCAGAAACCAGTAATCAGAGAGTAACAAGTAAGAAGCTTCATCATATCTCCTATCTGTCTGTCTCTCTCTCCATTATGTACCCGGAATTATCTTGATGAGTCGTTAGGTGAAACCTGGTAGGTAGTTCCTGGTGCTGTATACCCTTTCTTTCCTTTCTTACTTCTATTATTCTTCTGCTCATCTTTGGTATCTTACGCTCATCTTCTAGCGTCTGGAATTCGTCTTGGTGGTCGGTCGCACTTAATTCATTTCTTCTTCTAGGTCAGTCATGTTGCCAAGACATTGATCAACCACAAAACCATATTATTTATGTAAGCTTTTATTTACTTAACTAAACATATTTCTTTAACTAACATAGCGTGCGTGTGCAGTGAGCTCCAGCTAAGGCAGAAACATCTTATCTGCCTGACATCCAAGCTGAAACTGAGAGCCAAACAGGTCCCACGTGACTTCGCGGCTTTCTGTAATATTCAATGGAAAGTCCCGCCCGTGATATGAAAAGGGACCATCCCTTCAGAAATACAGGGCGTTGACAATAATATATGCATAGATTATGTAACACTGGGTCCTTAAGTCCTTATATATAATATATATATATATATATATATATATATATATATATATATATATATATATCGGAATATATTAACTTTTCAAAGTCAACAGTGAAATACGTGCTGTAAAAAAGACTATAGGCGGAAGAAGTAAAAGAGAAGACAGCTGAGAATAGAGCTGAGAGAAAGATGAAAACAACTGTTACAACTCAATATTTTTAAACACATACATTTAAAACTCATTTTTTTCTATCTAACCCATAGATGGGTCCCTAACAGGTACTACCAATCTGGTTTACCATCAGGAGAAACAGTGACAACAAAAATAAAAATGAAGGGGAAATCGGCACTGGACCAACCTAACTTACATACTCCTCACACACACACACACACACACATATATATATATATATATATATATATATATGTGTGTGTGTGTATGTGTGTGTCTCTCTCTCTGTGTGGTTGTGTGGGTGCGTGTCTGTGCGTGTAAGTGAGTCTGGGAGTGAATGATATAAAATATTTCCGAAATAAGATTCAACCAAACTTGAGAACTCTGACGTACATGTGAATTAAGTATACATACATAGCATAGCAATAACATAATCTTTACATATCACTGCTGTCCCTCACATTCCAACAACCCCACGATCAGAACCTTTCCTCTCATGAGCCCTCAAGTTACTCATCAATCCCGCTGCAGAGCCACAAAGTTTGATGCAAATATGACATAGGAAGGACGTCCGTCCCACTGGATCAAATGTGTCAGATGTCAAAATTTGATGCTTGTGCACCACTATATGTCTCTTAAAACAAGAAGCCGACTTACAAACTTTGTTACAGATTGTACAAGACACATTGTTTGTTCCTTGAGTGTGCATGAATTGTCTCTGATGAGATTTCCTATGATTGACATATCCAACCATAGAAAGCAGAATCCGACCAGATGTTTAACTTTTCCAACCCTCCGTGTTTTCACCAATATGACGCTAGGTTTTCATGCTCAATTCGTTCACACTCAAAATTGATACAGCCATCATCCACATGGGTTCTCCATTCAGTCCTCTTCGATGCCAGCCTTTCCCAGTTGTCGGGATCTATTTTCATTTTTACAAGGTTGCTTTTTAAGCAATCCTTAAGCCTTTACTAATGCATATGCTGTGGACTTTTGCCATCATGCAGCTGACCGTAAAGGTGTTTCCTTGGTATTCTAAAATCACCCATAAGCACAACATGACCTACCCATCGCATTTGGGTCGTTATGATGATAGTTTCAAGGGTTGTGCATACTGCCCTTGTAAGGACTTCTGTGTTAGTTATGTTGGTGTTCCAATTGATGTTTAGAGTGTGTCTCAAACATTTGTTATGAAAGTGTTCAAAAATTTTCAGATGTCTGCGAAGCAATGTCCATGTTTCCAAGGAGTATAATAGAACACTCAACATGCAGGACCTATAAAACTTCAACTTTGTTTTATGAGTATTAGACCATAAACGTTTTTTCAAACTTTCCATAGGCCAATATTGTAGCGTAATTATTATGGTCTACGGGGAATGTAGGGATTGAAAAGAAAACGGTATTCGGATTTCTGGAGAAAGACAAGAAAAAGAAATAAAAGCAAAGGTTAAAGTTTGGAAGGGTAAACACTCAACGGGGAGGCCAGCAATTGACCGACGAATGACCCGGGAACTAGATTTAAAAATAAAAAGTTCCGGGATTTGACCGGAAACGGATGTGATCTTTCCCCGCCCCCGTGACCAAAAACGGAAAAAGAGAAAAATCAGTCTTTTTCGGCTGAGCTTTGTAAGAGGCAGACGGGGCTTCCCAGATTCCCCCGTGATGGGTTTCGCATAGTAGAACCAAACATGATTTACGAATAATTTTACCTTATTTTTCTCCCTCTCTCTACTTCTCTCTGAAAAGAACCCACGAGCCTAGAAAGGAATAAGGAACCCCTTTGTGACTATACGACTTGCGTATGTTGTTTCTGAACTAACGACGACTACTACTACTACTAACGACTACTACTACAATTCGAATTTGGCTCTATGCAACAATATGCCTTCTGGATGCGTAGGTGAATCTCAGTATCCAAAGTGTTATCTGAGGTCAGAGTACATCCCAAGTATGTAACGGTTTCAACAACATCCAAACGAGTACCATGAATGGTTATAGTTGGCTTGATATACGGTCCACTTTTTACGAGGGTGAATCTTACCTTTGTTTTCATCAAGCCTATTTCTAATCCAAATGCAGTGCACAAGGCTGCAAATAGGTCCATAATATTTTGTATATCCTCCTCAGTATGAACCTGAAAGTCAACGTCGTCGGCGTAAAGGAACTCTCTAATGTATAAGATGACTTTGAATTCAAGTTGAATATTCTCAAGTCGAAAAACCTTCCTGTGGTTCCAACTTCCAAAAGAACACCTCTTTCACAATGTTGTAATGCGTGCGTTAATATTACAGAAAATAATATTGAGAATAGTGTTGACGCCAAGAGATCTCCCTGCTTAACCTCGTAATCTATATACATGCACACATATTTATACCTATGTACACACACAGATATATATATATATATATATATATATATATATGTGTGTATGTGTGTGTGTGTGTGTGTGTGTTGTGTGTGTGTGTGCTTAATTGAAGTCGTACCTAATTTTGAAAGTTAATTAATTAATAATTAATTAATTAGGCGGGCATACCTATTCAAATGTAAGGCTAAACAAATCGAGAAAAATCAATCTCTGTATGTAAATTTCGGCCAGTTAGATACAAAGATTGATTTTTCTCGATTTGTTTAGCCTTACATTTGAATAGGTATGCCCGCCTAATTAATTAATTATTAATTAATTAACTTTCAAAATTAGGTACGACTTCAATTAAGCACATATTCTCCCAAAAATTGTCGACTATATCAAGCCATATCAAAAACACATCGTTTGTGTATTTACTTCTCATATATATATATATATATATATATATATATATATATATGAAATTAGATTAGAAAAGGCTAAGATGCTGAAATAAATCTATATCTGGTTGCTTAAAGTTCATATATATATATATATATATATATATATATATATATATATATATATATATATACGTATATATGTATGTTCTGAATTATGTTCTGAAAACATTTAAAACTGTTCACAGAATACAGTTTGTATGTGATATAAAGAAAATGAAGATTTTTTTCTTCTACAAAATCAATTTCTAATAAGTACCTCAAAGGCAAATTAGGAAATTAGGATTATTTTTATCGTCGTTGGTGATAAACAGGTAATTGCTAGATTAATAATCAGAAAAGAAAAAAGAAGAGAAAAAAAACCCAAGAAAACAACTTATTGATCTTCAAGTCGTTGACAGAGAAAAATTCGAACTTGATAGAATTGGATCGTGCGACATGCACGTCAAAAGCCAAGGGACAAAAAGTCTATCTCTGAAAAGAGGAAGTCATGATTTTTATTAACTATTTCGTTTCTTCTTTTATTCGCCATTCCGATATAAAAATTAATTGACGATAAAAATATAACCGGCGGTGAAATTCTGTATAAGTTCGTTCTAGGAATAGATTAGTCAAAGGAAAATAACACAAAAAAGATCTAAAAGTTAGAAGAGTTTTGAAAAGTATAAAAAAAAAACATGTTTAAAGACTGAAAAAGAAAAGTTTGTAATAAAAGAAATGGAGGAGATTTTTTAATGTAGAGAGTATATGAATAAAATCTTTTCTTTGAAAAAAAAATCCAGGCACCGGTACAAAAATGAATACATAAATAAACACACACACACAAAGATATATATGTATATATATATATATATGTGTGTGTTTGCGGGGTAGTTTATGTTATTTTTTGTGTGTATGTTTCAGTATGTAACGATATATATATATATATATATATATATATATATATATATATATATATATTTGTTGTATTTTTTATTTTAGTTTCAATTTTATGTGTGTGTGTGTGCGTGCGCACACGCACGTGTGTGTCTTGTGGGTGGTTTATGTTAGATTTTTGTGTATGTTTCAGTATGTAATGATATATATAAATATATATATATTGTTTTTATTTTTGTTTTAGTTTTTTTTTTGGGGGGGGTTACATATTCGTACTTGTACCTACGCTTGTATTTTTCTGACAGAGAAGATTTTATAATAATTTATGATATTTCTAAAAAATATTTCTTATGATTATAATCTTTTCGAGTTTTTTACACTATTTGGTGGTCTTTCACTGGAATCTGAGCGATGGCAAGTCTCCAGGGCTCTTCTGAGTATTCTTGCCAATCTTCATAATGCTGTTGTCTGGATGGTCTCGATTCTTATCCTGATTTTCAATTCCTTAAGTCTTTTTTCCAAACACTTGGAGACAAAGGCACCAACTATAATTGGTATCATTGCCACCCTCATGTTTCCCAGTTTTATTAGTTCTCTGGCAAGGTCCAAGTATTTGTTTATCTTTTCGCTTTCTTTCATTTTTACTCAGTGGTCCGCCGGGAAGTTAAAATCCACTAGATGTTAATTATTTTTTTTAAATTAACACTAAGTCTGGTTTTCTGACCGGAAGTAAGTGATCTATTTGTATCTCAAAATCCCTCTGAGAATTTATGCAACTCATAGGCTGGATTCTGATTGGTTCATATAGCATTTGATAGTTCGCCCAAACTTTAGTTTCTTGCATAATTTCACTCTTGTACTTTCTTTGTGCTAGTGTTCTGCGTTCGCTTATTATGTGATTAACAATTTCATCTTTGTCTCCACATAACATACTCTTATTTTTCCTGTTACGTATTATCTACTTTCGCTTTGATATAATTGTTCCTTATGAGATTATTTTGTGCTGCTATTATGAGATTCAGTTTCTCACTTGAGTTTTTCCTTTCTTAGCCATATACAGTCTTCTTGTGTGCAATCTCTCCAGTTTGTCGCTTGATTCATCCATATAGTTGTTTTTCATCCGATTTAATCAGTTTTTGCTGATTTTCTGTTTGTCCATATGTTGTAATTGGTATTACTGGCTGTTATAATAATCCTCAATGATGGCGAGACCTCTTGCTCTTCTTTTTCTTGACACACATAGTCTATGTCTTCTCTCGAGTTTTACGCCTTGTACATTATCCTAACTTTCCTCGTTCTTTGGTCCATCTGGCGGAGTTCCTCCTCTGTCCAATTTAAGAAGGGTCCAGAGTATTTTAGGGTTTTATTTCCAAAACAAACAAAAAAGAACTGTACCTTATGTAAGTCGTCGGGGTGGCTTTAATTCGGTATCAGCTAAACAGCGAGGGAGTCTATCCCCTTTTCACTGGTGATAGAACGAGGAGATTGTTTTGGCATCTGAGGTGGAGCGTAACACCTACCGTCGGCTCCTCACATTATCGCACAGATCCCTGTGCTACTCATACGCTGAGTTGGCGAGGGCCGGTATCGAAACCAGAACCTTGCGGTTCCTAGTCGGACGCTCTAATTTACAGCCTTTTGCTAGACGACCCAAAATGTAGCAAAATGTTGCCTGCTCAGCGTTTGTGTGTGTGGGGAGGTGTTCGTATTTGTACCTATGCCTGGAATTTTTCTCACAGAAAATGTATTTTATAATAATTTATGATAATTTTTAAAAGTATTTCTCATAATTATTATCATATTGCCCCTTTCGAGACAAGCTCGTTTCTCAAACCACCACTAGTGTAATGCTACTAGAGTAGCCTCGACAGCAAAGAGAGCCAGAAAGAGGAAGAAAAGACAGCAGCCCCAGAATGCATCACATATTGTGTGCATTCAGTGCACCAAAGACTGTTACTCAAGAATTGGCTTACAGAGTCACTTACACAGATACAAATAATTTTTTGACACTACGCCATCGTCCATAGTGGATGTAAAGGTGCCAACAACAGCAACTAGTGTAATATATCTAATGACATGGCTTAACCAAGTTGTATTATGTGTTGGTAATTTACAAGGTTAGATTAGTTTGACACATATCTTAAACTTTCTCTATCCACTTCATTCCCTCTCTCTTATCTTTCAGCCCTTCTCTCTCTCTCTCTCTCTCTCTCTCTCTCTCTCTCTCTCTCTCTCTCTCTCTCTCTCTCTCTCTCTGTGTGTGTGTGTGTGTGTGTGTGTTTTGTCTCTCTGTTTTCTCTATTTCTCATCTGTCTCTTTCGTATATCTCTGTCTCTTTCTCTATCTTTCTCTATATATTTCCCATATCAATGTATCAATCTATCAATCCATATGTCTGCGGTTCCCTTTGTCTAATATTTCAGATTATACTTTAAGGGTTAATGTTTTGTTATATTTTAGTTTATTTCGTTTTTTTTACTCAAACTTATTAAAAAAAAAGATGCCATATAATTGTCTTTTCTTTTTGTGTGTTTATCTCTTGTTCTTTGTTTTTTCGGGGGGGGGGTGTTTTGGAGGTTGTTTTTTTTTTTTGGTGGGGTCGTTTCTTTTATAGATCATCTTGTGAGAAATGAATTTATTCACAATGGTTTGCTCGCCTATCCAGCTAACCATAATATCACGCAAAAAATAAATAAAAGTTCATATATCAAATACCGAGTGAATATTGAACCTGCTACGCAGTTTTACTTTATTTACAGGATTTTACCGCGAACCACTAAACCCAGACGAGGTCTTCAGGTTTTATGACGTGGTTATATGACGTTGGAGTGCCACCCAGTGAGAATCGAAATTCACAATCAATAGTGAGCGAAACCAGTGAAAATATAACTTTACAACAAACACTTTCTTGATTTTTTTTTTTTATTTATTTTTTATTTTTTATTTTATTTTATTTTAGTAATACGCCTACCTGCTTGACAGACAAAATGAAAAAGAGTGAAACAGGTGTAAAATTTAAGAATACAGGTAGATAAATAAATAGATTTCCCGCTAGAAAGACACATGTAATTTTAAAGGAAGTGTATATTTGCAGCGAACACACACACACTCTCTCTCTCTCTCTCTCTCTCTCTCTCTCTCTCTCTCTCTCTCTCTCTCTCTCTCTCTCTCTCTCTCTAACTCACTTACTCACTCTATTCTGATAAGATAGTTCAGAAAATAAGTAACATTATTTATGAAAATACCGATGAATAAAATATGAAAATAAGTAACATTATTTATGAAAATAACATGAAAATAAGTAACATTATTTATGAAAATAACGATGAATAAAATATGAAATAAGTAACAATAAAATATGAAAATAAGTATTTATGGATGAAAATAACGACGAATAAATATGAAAATAAGTAACATTAATGAAAATACATTATTTATGAAAATAACGACGTAAAATATGAAAATAAGTAACATTATTTATGAAAATAACGACGAATAAAATATGAAAATAAGTAACATTATTATGAAAATTGAAAATAACGATGAATAAAATATGAAAAATAAGTACATTATTTATGAAAATAACGACGAATAAAATATGAAAATAAGTAACATTATTTATGAAAATAACGACGAATAAAATATGAAAATAAGTAACATTATTTATGAAATACCGATGAATAAATATAAGTAACATTATTTATGTAAAATACCGATGAATAAAATATGAAATAAGTAACATTTTTATGAAAATAAAACGAATAAAATATGAAAATAAGTAATATTATTTATGAAAATAACGATGAATAAAATATGAAAATAAGTAACATTAATGAAAATAATGACGAATAAAATATAAAATAAGTAACATTATTTATGAAAATACCGATGAATAAAATATGAAAATAAGTAAATTATTTATGTAAAATCATGTAACATTATTTATGAAATAACGACGAATAAAATATGAAATAAGTAATATTATTTATGAAAATAACGACGAATAAATATCAAAATAAAGTAACATTATTTATGAAAATAATGACGAATAAAATATGAAAATAAGTAACATTATGAAAATACAGATGAATCAAATATGAAAATAAGTAATATTATTTATGAAAATACCAATGAATAAAATATTAAAAGTTCATAGTCTGGCGAAGATACCCTAATGGAGTATCTTAATCTTAATAAGTTATGAATAACATTTTGTTTTGTTCTGGGTTTTTTAACTTTTTTTTTAGTTTGGTTCTTGAAACAAATACTAAACTACTTCTATTTTAACAAACAATATAATTACTTATTTATATGTATATTGTTCCACAAAAAAAAATGATTTATGTATTTAATTATGTTTTATTTTTATTCAAAAGCTGTGGTCGTGAAAAATCTCGTGAGAAAAAAATGGGGTCATGAATGAAAAAAGTTTAAGAAGCCCTGCACTAGACCAGTGTTTCTCAACCGGGGACCATATGTACCTCCTGAGACCCTGTTATATTACGGTAGAGTAAGTAAAAAAAAGTAAAGTCATCGGGGTGGCATATTGTCGGTATCAGCCAATCAGTGAGGGAGTCTATCCCCTTTTCACTAGTGCTAGACCAAGGAGATTGTTTTTGCATCTGAGGTGGAGCGCCACACCTACCATCAGCTCCTTACATTACCGCACAGATCCCTGTGCTACTCATACGCTGAGTTGGCGAGGGCCGGTATTGAACTAGGAACCTTCTGGTTTCGAGCCGAACGCTCTACCGACTGAGCCAAACCGTTAAAATACGGTAATTCTGAATTTCCGAGGCTTTGACATTTCGTTGACCTTATGGCTGCCGTCTGATTGGTCAGGTCGGTTCGTGGAAGCAGGAGGTGAACTTGGAATTTAGACAGTTTTAGTTTAGGTATTGAAGGAAAAAGTCGTGTCTCCAAGATGGCTATTTCTTCTGAGAGTTATAATTAACTAGGGGCTAAATAAAAGACGTCTGAAAAATATTTTTTTGTGTTCGTTACTAAAAACAACCACATGGATCAAAAAGTCCAAGTGTTACATAATCTATGCGGTTGCATAAGATTATTGTCAATCCCCTGTATTTCTAGAGGGATGACCCTTTCATATCACGGGCGGGACTTTCCATTGAATAGTACAGAAAGCCCGCCAAATTACGTCAAGACACGTGGGACCTAGTTTAGTCCTGAGTTTTCAGTTGGACGTCGGGCAGAGAGGATGTCCTACCTTAAACTGGAACTCACACTGCATACGCGCTCTATGTTAGTCAGATAGTTAGTTACATTAAATGTTTAGTTAAGAAAAATAACACGGTTTTGTGGTTGGAAAATGTCTTGGTAACAAGACTGATATAGAAGAAGAAATGAGTAAGTGCGACCGACCACCAAGACGAAGTCCACAAGAAGAAGAACCTAAGTCAGAAGAAAAATAGGAGAATAGAAGTAAGTAATGAGAAGGGTATACAACACAAGAAGTCCCAAGGGAGCAAACAAAAAACGTAGAACCAGACCAGATATCCACACAGAGATTAGACGACCCGATCAAGTGAAGTAACAGATAACTACAATATCATGGTGAAAAGAAGTTAGGAACTATAAAACATGCGCATGCCTTAGAATTACTCGTATCGCATTCCTAATTATTTTGCTCTTATAACGTGCCTTCATGTGTCAGGCAAGGAAAAGACAGGTGTTACATAATTCATAAGCAGCTTATGAATTGTGTACGTACTGTAGTCAAATATTTTGAATCGGGGTTCGTTAAATTCAGAATAACGGGGGTCCAGTGGAAAGTTACGTCTACGGTTACTGACGGGTAATAACCTTTTTACTTGACCCCTTGAAAAACGCGCCATTAGAGGCGTAGGAAATTAGTTTAAGTTTTAGTTTAGATGCGACGAGAAATTCAGAGTGAGCAGATGCAGTGGTCCTCTCGCTCGGTTGAATATGGGCTGGGTTGTTTTAAACAAAGTCTTAAGAAAATCAACAAAGTTTTGTTGGTTCATTTTAACAAGAAATGAC
The DNA here is from genome assembly GCA_023376005.1 of Doryteuthis pealeii. Lineage (NCBI taxonomy): Eukaryota > Metazoa > Mollusca > Cephalopoda > Myopsida > Loliginidae > Doryteuthis > Doryteuthis pealeii. The sequence goes on from CM042144.1 coordinate 80,636,797, forward strand.
CAACCCAAAAAAGAGGAGAACCAACCCTAAGAAATCAGCCCGAGAAATCAGCCCTGGATAATATGGCGGCCGGGTTAAAAAGTAAGAGCCCCTCATCCCATCTCTAATCTGTCTGTCTGTCTGTCTCTGTCTGCCTGTCTCTGTCTCTGTCTCTTTGTTTCTCTGTCTGTCTGTCTGTCTGTCTGTCTGTCTGTCTGGTCTGTCTGTCTCTCTCTCTCTCTCTCTCTCTCTCTCTCTCTCTCTCTCTCTCATATATATATATATATATATATATATATATATACCAACCACTCCGCACGAGCAGGATGTGACACAAAGTCTATATTCTTAAGCGGAGTTTAACAGGTTTTCCTTCTCCTAGACCGGTTGCCTAGTCAAAGTTAAAAAGCCCATTCTGGCCTACTATTTACCCATAGCTGGAGAGAGAGTAGGATCCATACCTTTCCCAAGGGTATTAGCGCTAAGTGAAATGCAATTACCAGGATCTGAACTCGCATATATATACCCGAGTAAAGGGGTATATAACACAGGTCTTCTTTCTTACCTACTAGTACCAGGTAACCTAGTACTATTTGGTTGGGTTGTCGATAACTATACCGTAAAGGTTGAGTACCACCGGTCTAGACTATTAATTATTCAACTAACGTGCTACAAATTAATTAAAGAGTGTTGGTCCTCCAAAATGTAATCAAGTTATCTTGTATTTTAAAGCGACGGTCTGTCTATAATACATTATTGACGTCGAGACGAAAGAATAACAGGAAAGCTTGGTTCCGAAGTTGAAATAACAGAATGTTTTGTTTTAATTTGGAAAGACAATAACATCTAATCAGTTCAACACGAAACAGTCGAGTGACACGATAACTTTTAATGGATTAGAAAGAAGCATTAATTACACAAAAGGTTATTTGCGTAATGATAGCGATTGTAGATAGATAGATAGATAGATATGATAGATAGATAGATAGATAGATTAGATAGATAGATAGATAGATAGATAGATATAGATAGATAGATAGATAGATAGATATGAAGACTAGATAGATAGATAGATAGATAGATAGATAGATAGATAGATAGATATAGATAGATAGATAGATAGATAGATAGATAGATAGATAGATAGATAGATAGATAGATAGATAGATAGATAGATAGATAGATAGATAGATAGATAGATAGATATGAAGACTGAAATAGATAGATAGATAGATAGATAGATAGATAGAAGATAGATAGATAGATAGATAGATAGATAGATAGATAGATAGATAGATAGATAGATAGATAAGAAAACTGAGATAGATAGATAGATAGATAGATAGATAGATAGATATGAAGACTGAAATAGATAGATAAATAGATAGATAGATATGAAGACTGAAATAGAGAAATAGATAGATAGATAGATAGATAGATAGATAGATAGATAGATAAAGACTAAAATAGATAGATAGATAGATAGATAGATAGATATGAAGACTGAAATAGATAGATAGATAGATAGATATGAAGACTGAAATAGAGAAATAGATAGATAGATAGATAGATAGATAGATATGAAGACTGAAATAGATAGATAGATAGATAGATAGATAGATAGATATGAAGACTGAAATAGATAGATAGATAGATAGATAGATAGATAGATAGATAGATAGATATGAATACTGAAATAGAGAAATAGATAGATAGATATGAAGACTAAAATAGAGAAATAGATGATGAGACCGAGATAGATAGATAGATAGATAGAAAAGATAGATATGAAAAACGGAGACTGACAGGTAGTCAGACAAATAAATAAATATATGGATAAATAGATAGATATGTAGAGACTGGAATAGACAGAGGGACAACAGATACATAATATATATATATATAGAGAGAGAGAGAGAGATAGAGATAGATAGATAGACAGATATGAAGAGAGTTGAACAGACAGACAGAAAATAGATAGATAGATAGAGATGAAGGGACTGAGATAGATAGATAGATAGATAGATAGATATGAACAGGCTAAGATAGACAAAAATATACATACCTACAAATTTACATTGTATAATTTGGATTTTTTAAATTATTGTCCTCAACTTTGTTATATACACAACGTTTCGACCGATATGCCCTCCGGCCCTGTGCAGGTATTTCTTGTTGAAGTCGAGAGTAATACAAATTATCAAGCCTCATCTAAATAATTCAGAACAAATATTTACATTGGTCTGTGAAGATTCATAAAGGAAACCTTCTACATAATTCTATGAAGCTCGTTCATTTTTTTTTATGATTAGAAGATCATTGCCAATGATTTCAATTCTCAAAGTCACAGTCAACTACTCCCCACCCCACACCACCTTTGCTTCTACATAATGGTAGCAGCGGTTATACATTGATACAGAGACAGATACATAAATATATAGATTTACATTAGTTTGTGGGTTTCATAAATGTTGGTTGGTTGGATATTACGGTATAAAGAAAATTTTGAAAAAACAAGTGTTCCGAAAATGGGATGAATTTAATTATCTATGTTTAAACATTTCGGTTACATTGAACCTTCATCAGGATGTCTCTTGGGGTGACAAGAGACATCTTCACCCCAAGAGACATCCTGATGAAGGTTAAATGTAACCGAAATGTTTAAACATAGATAATTAAATTCATCCATTTTCGGAACACTTGTTTTTTTCAAAAATTTTTCTTTATATTGTCGGATTTATTTTCCATATTTACTCTCCATATTACGGTATGTAAACCCTTGGTTTATTTTATGCCGAAGATGATTTTGTTAACTACTCTCTCTCTCTCTCTCTCTCTCTCTCTCTCTCTCTCTCTCTCTCTCTCTCTCTCTCTCTCTCCTCTCTCTCTCTCTGTGTGTATTATGGATAATATATTTCCTTCAATTTACGTGCGTTTACCACAATCTTCAGGCGGTAGAATAGTAAAAGGTGTTTTCTCGAGGGAGTGTTCATGGCGTACTGGCTAACTAGTTAAATAGTTCCAGTATTTTCTTCTACAGGACGTTTTTGGCATTAAATACCCCAGGAAGGTTGATATATCATTAAGCATAGAAACTAAACCAAACCAAACCTATCTTTTATTTATTCATGCATTTATCTATTTATTTTATATCATTTTTTAAGTACTTGGTTTAACCTTCAATTCACCTTTTTGTCTACTGCATGAAGTACAATTCCCAAAATCCTCATCATTCCTTTCCGCTAAATGTGAACACAACTACTCAGATGATATTATTTTGGTAAACAGAAAGAGTAAACTTCACAGTCCAAGTTAAAATTAAATATATTTTTAAAATGGTCTATCACAAATGCTACCAAAGTGAAAAATCATAGTTTTGTTTTTCGTATAGGAATCATTAATTTTCTGCGATTAAAACTTTTGTGTTAATGTTTCGATGATCGAGGGAATCGTAGGAGTGAATATTTATTGTTTATTCATCACAACTTAAATGTCATTTCCTATTGACATAACAAGTTTTCCAGTAATTAGAATTATTGACACATTTCGGATTGAGTGAAGTATGTATTTTTGTCAATATAATCGTCACTCTAGACGATATATGTAGATTATAGTAGGACTGTACTGTTGAAATGACTGACAATGACTACTAGGAATAACTATGACGTGACGGACGACATCCACTGGTACACTGTGGTATAAAGTATAATCTAAATTATTGTTATAATTATCATTATCTCAAGGCGTACATAGATCACAAGTTCTTTCATGCTTTGCGTAAGAGTTCCCTGTTCATTTTCATTTTTGGCAAAAATCTTCATATCATCCATGTAAGTGAGGTGTTTTGTTTTTCCTGTGATTTCATTAATTTATTATCATGTGGGTTTTCCACACCAGTCTTTCACTGGAGTCTGAGTGACAACAAGTTTCCTCAGGTCTCCATGACTCTTCTGAGTATTCTAGCTGATTTCAACAATGTTGTTGTCTGGATGATCTCAATTCTTCGACTGATTTCCAGCTCCTATTATTATTATTATTATTATTTATTGTTAGTAGTAGTAGTAGTAGTAGTAGTAGTAGTAGTAGTAGTAGTAGTAGCGTTCTCATTAAAATAAAATATTTTGTCGTATGTTTTAATTGCTAATTAAAAAATCCAATAAATAGGATGAATATCAGTGGAGAAACAACAATAATAATTTTTAACACATACATATAGGTTAGTGTTATAGTAAAATATAGACCGTATCTATCAATCAATCATTGTGTGTGTATGTGTGCATGAGAGAAAGAAAGAGACAGACATTGAGTGAGAGGGTGAAAGAGGGAGATATAAGAGAGAACGTGACTGACTTGAATGAATGAATGCGTGGGTGAAAGATGTATGAGGCTTGAAAATATGTACTCTAAATTTTAACGGACATTATATCAGCCAATAATTGAAAGCAATGGATCCATACTCTGATGCCTGAATATTCCATTCCATTCACGTCAAGAATTCTTCTGCTATAAAAAAAAATCTATACGAAAAATCTGTTTATATGCTTTTCTTTGTTTCTTTGTTTGTTTATGAAATCGGCAAACTCAAAGACAAAAAGTAGTCATTTTCTTTGATCAGAAATTAGAAGTTTGCAAATAAAATTCCGATATTTTTTCATCTTTTTCTGAGCTTGAAGATTTTTTTTTAAATAAAATAAAAGGAATCATTATAAGGAAAGAAAGCGAAGAAATTATTTCGCAGAGTAAAACGGATAAATGTTTGAACAGTACTTGTTGTTTATGAAATTGGAAATCCTCGATATATTTTTGGCGCATGCGCACAAAGGCACAAACATATTTCAGTTCGACAGGTTGGTTGGTTGGTTGGTTGGTTTCTACAGCATGTCAACCCTTCTGTTTTAGCTCAGTCGGTTTAACGCGTCGGATTAGAATTTTTCGGGTTCGATACTGGCCCTCGCTAACTCAACGTTGGGTAGCACAGGGATCTGTGCGGTAAAGTGAGGGGCTGATGGTAGACGCCATAAACAATCTCCTTGGTCTAGCGCTAGTGAAAAGGGGATTGACTCCCACGCTGACGACTATGCCAAAAACATTTTGTTGTATACATTCTTAATGGCTATTCAAATTTCTTCTTAAATTCAATATTTTTAAAACACATTTTTTAAACTCATTTTTTTTCTATTTACCCCATAGATGGGACCCTAACAGGTACTACCACTCCGCAGTTTGTCAGGCGTTTCATTACTTCTGATCAGTGATATCTACTAAGAATGGTAGCTAATGACTTATAACAACTGCCTTACCTTATAAATGGGGCTATGAATACATTGACTACATCCCTTGCAGAGTAAGACCTCCCTAAAAATGGTATATTATGGGTATGATATTAAACTGCACCTAGTGGTAAGGTTCCAGTTCTGGAACTTTGAAAGCTTGACGGACTTACTTGTAGCCATTACTACCAGATCCACTTTGAAATGGTGTGGTAGTACTTATTAGTATCCCCTTTCTGTGTCGAATAGATGTTGCATAATCATTAGTACTAGTTCTTAAAGAAACACAAACATTTTTAGCCACAAACATATTCGGACATTATGTTTCATGATAGAATAATACAACTCTCAAAGTAAGAAATGAAATATGAAATGGTTACATCCCGGATACACGTTGGCAGCCCGGATATCACCCAACAGATTCAAAGGGAACATCAACATCTCAAATCGGACTTACTTCCTGTCGAAGAGAATGCGACGATTTTGTTTTCATTTTTTTTTTTTTGCCTAGAGAAGGGGTGGGGCATCCCGATATATTGCAGTATAAATATATTTTCATGTTTCTTTCTATGACGCCTTCAATTCTAAGTAGATTTGATTCTTTCAACACTTTTTACTTATATTAGTTACACTAGCAAGAATATGCACCCTCCGGGCGTAAGTATCTAAGTTTTAATGTAATCAAATATATTAAATTAGACAGACTAACAAAATTAAATAAGAACGCATATAAAAACAAATGCTTGAAACCATTAATTATGTGCAGGATCTGTCATTGAAAATGTTCTCTGGAAGTTTGGGATACAAACGGAATACCCAATCCCGGCTAAAAGACCGGACATAGAGTTAATTAATCATTATTAATTGCTCCAGTACACAATTGTGTAAAATCAAAACTAGGCGAAATGTTTTAAAAATATCAGGACCTTGCCAAAGAGCTGAAAAAGCTGTGGAACATGAAGGGGACACTGGTACCAATTATAGTTGGAGGCTTTCGGGGCAGAACCTGTAAAAATGACAGCATTACGGAAATCGACCAGGATACTTAGAAGAGTCCTGGATATCTAAGGAGACATGCTGTCAATCAGACTCCAATGAAAAACCATCAGTTAGAGCTGGTGTGAAAAAATAATAACAGAATAGCAAGTGTAGAATCCGTGGAGAAAAAGACGAATCTGTGAATCATATAATAAGCGAATACAGCAAACTAGCACAAAGAGAGTAAAAGACGAGGCACGACTGGGTGGGAAAGATGATCCACTGGGAATTGTGCAAGAAATTTAATTTTCACCATGCAACAAAATAGTATATGCAGAGACCTGAATCTGTTCTGAAGAATGAGACGCATAAGATTTTATGGGACTTTGAGATACAGACGGATTATCTATTCCCGGTCAGGAGACCAGACCTAGTATTAATTAACAACAAGAAGAAAACTTGCCATTCCGTGGATTTCGCCGTCCCGACGGATCACCGAGTAAAAGTGGAAGAAAGCGAAAAGATAGAAAAATACTTTGACCATCAGAGAACTGATCAGGAAAACTGATAAAACTATGGAACATGAGGGTAAAAGTTATACCAACTGTAATTTGTGCCTTTAGAATGGTCCCCAAAGTTCAGGAAAAGAATTTGGGGGAATTGGAAATCAGAAGAAAAATCGAGACCATCCTAACTACGGCATTGTTAAGATCGGCAAGAATACTCAGAAGAATACTCCTGGATACCTGAGGAGACTTACTGTAACTCAGTCTCCAGTGAAACACCAGCTTAAGCGGGTGTAAAAAAACACACTACTACTACTACTACTACTACTGCAAATAATAATAATAATAATAAAAATAATAATAATAATAACTGGGCCTAGTATTGATTGACAAAGAAGAAGATAACCTGTTATCTCGTGGATTTTGCAATCCCGGCCGACCTTCGAGTGAAAATGAAAGAAAGCGAAAAGATCTACAAATACTTAGACCTCGCCAGAGAACTGAGAAAAATGTGGAACACGAAGTTGAAGCTGGAAAAGAATTTGGGTGAATTGGAAATCAGAGGAAGAATTGAAACCATCCAAACTACAGCACTGTTAGGAGATGTTAGAATACTCAGAAGAGTCCTGGAGACCCAAAGAGACTTGCTGTCACTCAGCTTCCAGTGAACCACTGGCTACGGCAGGTGTGAAAACCTCATAATAATGATAATGATTATCGCCAGCATTTCGACTACTACTAAAGAATAATAATTCTGAAGTATATAACATACATTCTAAAAAGGATATTGAAAGAGGGTTTTAATGGAGTATTTAGTCTAATTAGGCCACAAAACATTTGAAATCAATACGAATACTGAGACAATTTGTAGAGATTTAAGAAAACCTCCTATTATTTCATATATTATATATTTCCAACTCCTCCGCACGAGCAGGATGTGACACAAGGTCAATTTCTTAAGCGGGGTTCAACAGGTTTGAATTCAGTTTTCCTTCTCGTAGACCGGTTGCCTAACCAAGGTTAAAGAGCGCAGTCTGACCTACTATTTATCCATAGCTGGAGGGAAAGTAGGATTTATACCTTTCCCAAGGATATTACCACGTGTAATTACCACGTCCAGAATTTGAACTCAGGGCGACGAGTCCATTTCCCATGACTTTAACCATTACACCAACGCGCTTCCACAATTATTTCATATATTACAGTCACCAAAAACCATTAGAATGTCCTTACTACTACTACTACTACTACTACTACTACATTGTAAAACTTGTTACTTTTCGCGAGTTTATTTCCCACTTGATAAATAACAGCTGTCAGTGGCTTCTTGGTAATTTTGTTAGACTTTCTGGTGTGGTTGATTACTGATGTCGCTGACAAACGTGTGTGTACTTGTATGGTGGAGTTGTATCGACAATAGAAAAGGTTCTATGAAAATTGATCTTGAGTCAAATCAGCATGAGTATTAGATATTCACAACCTTAATGTCAGCAATGAAAGTAATGGTTTGATTTGGAAATGAAATATTGACCGCCTTAATACATTTCTTTCGTAATTCTTTAAAAATCCATCATTTCCAGGATCGACAGAGATGAATTACGTAAATTAATCAATTGACCCAGATGAATAGATTTCTGGCTGATATAATAAAATAACTAGCAGGACCTGTCGCTATTCACCATCTGACATAAGTAGACGTAGTCGACTGGGCGGCCTAAAGTCGGTATCAGCCAGTCAGCGAGGGAGTCTATCCCCTTTTCAATAGCGCTAGACCAAGGAGATTGTTTAAGCATCTGAGGTAGAGCGCCACACCTACCATCAGCTCCTTACTTTACTGCACAGATCCCTGTGCTACTCATGCGCTGAGTTGGCGAGGACCGGTATCGAACTAGGAACCTTGTGGTTTCTAGCCGAACGCTCTACCGACTGAGCTAACCCGACCTATATACATAATATATAATAGTATCATTACTAGCCGGACCTGTGGCTATATCACAGTATGATGATTTAATTATTACAATGTTTGATATGTTTACTTAAGATCTATTGCCAAATCGTCCAATATGTAAAAAGTATACTAATCTTGATTTAACTCTCTTTCACCCTTTTTTCTTTCTTTCCTTGTTTTTATCTTTTCATTATGTTCGATTGAAACATATTAGCGTCATTGCTTCCGTGCGCTCACCCCCTCTTTCTATCTTTCTCCAACTCTCTTTCTTTCGTTCTTTCTTTCTTTCTGATATTTTTGTGAGTAGCATTTCCTTTTTTTTCCCTTTCTTTCTTTATAATAAATCGGAACGGTCGCTCAAAAGAAATAAGAATTCGGCGGATAAGTGACCCCAGATAATCAGGATTTACATTTTTGCATTTCATCTTGAACGATTTGGATGTTGCAAAATGATAATGGTCGTACATTTAAGAAACACGAATATTATTATATAGATTCTTTTGATTTGTTTGTTTGTTTGTTTTGTTTTACGGCATATCAACCTCAGTGGGTCATTTAATGCCGATAAAGTTTTGAAATAAATCAATTCTTAATGGATAATACAATTTTTTTATAAATACATTTTTCTATTTAACCCATAGATGGGACCCTAACAGGTACTACCACTCCGGGTCAGAGTAGACCAGGGAGCAATGGTGATGAAGAGGTGCTCCACATTCCTCAAACCTCCAAAACTGGAAACTCACCATCAGATAGAGTTTAACGTCATTCCCAGGACATGTAGACCCGAAGCCACCGCCTTCTAGCACCCATATGATAAAAAGGGGTTGGGGCTTGCCATAAGGGCAATAGGGTTGGGGAAATCATATAGGTGCTAGGGCTTGACGAGATTCTTTTAAATATCAAATTGCTTAACATGAAATTTTCAATGTAGTGATAGTCTCATACATTTTTTCGTATTCTCACCATATAAGGATGTTGTGCATGTTATGCCAACTAAATGTCTTAAAGCTGAGAATTTATTTAATATAGTTAAATGCATAATAATTGGTTTAGAGGCAATAGGCTCTCAATACTCGATACTACTTAATTCATGATTTGGACTGCAAAAGAAAGATATAGCTTTATTATCTGTTAGGATTGATAATAATCCTAATAGATAATAAATCTATATCTTTCTTTTACAGTCCAAATCATGAATTAAATAGTATCCAAAGTGCTCCATTTTGTACCTTACAGAAACTTCATGCCCTGGAATCTCAGTCAATTTTGAAATATTGTTATAAAATTGACCTCAAAAGCTCTTTCTCCTATTAATCTTGAAAGGTAAAATGTTAATTTAGTTCTGCAAATGTTCAATGAATACACTATTCAGGGATTATTGACGTTAGGAAAACAGGAATATTTGCCTAATTTTGCAGAAGTTGCAGAATATATAAATATATTTTATATTTAGTGGAAAATTAATGAATGTAAAAACACCATATAAAGGTTGTCACCTTAGAAATAAATACTGTAATCCAAGAGTAAATGAAGAAAATTTTAGATTTCTCTCTGTATTCTGTGACTAGTTAGAATCTTGGAATAGCATTTCTGGAAAAAATGGCAAATTAACAAAGAAAACTTTCACGCCTTTGCATCATACAACTTGTGCATTTCTAGAACTGACTAAGTATTGCATGGAAGAATTGAAAATGCTATACATATTACCTGGCAAATTTCAAACTGATCACCTTGAGGCAAGGTTTTGTCAATATTGGCGACTTAGTGGTGATTAGTATAATATCTCAATATGGCAAGTGTTTGATTGTGAACAAAATAAATCATAATTCTATCAGTTTTAAAATTGAGCTAACCATTTAATCAGCAATGCATTAAAATTGATTTAAATAATTTACAAGAACCAAATGGGATGAAGTGACAGAGCCGCAAAAGTTAGATATTTATACATTTAGAATTGATGTCAAAGAGGGTGATGTTAATAAATGTAGAGAAGTTCTTCCTGTAATACTATATTTAGCCGGTTATTGCTGTTATGCTGTTTTTAAGAAAACTAAATGCAATAATTGCAAAAACTTAGTATCTGGAAGAGATAAAGTAGAAGAAATATTTTAAATAAACAGCTATTTTCAAGGGATTAATAGAGGTTCTCTCTTATATCCTAATGATACAACTACAGATTTTGTTCTATATAATTATGTAGTCATTGGTAAGCTGATAAAAAAAAACATTCTTTTCTTCATTCAGTAAATCAAAGGTATTTAGCCATGCATATAACATTGAATATTTTGGCAGACTATGATCTTCCTTTTAATGTTGACACTTGTGATGAAGGTCATAATATTGAAAAAATAGAAAAGATGTTTATCTTAAGCTCTACAAATGCTCTTTTAAATAAATTTTGTTCTAGAGAAAATAATAACATCATTAATAAGTTAAGCAAAAAAAGAAAACTTCAAACATTCAGCTGAATTTCATATCTGTAACCTATTTTTCAATAAGTATTATTTGATTTTTTAATCTGTTTGTTCTAATTAATCTGGTTTGTATTTAATTTTGCTATTTATTCACCATTTACTTGTAATTTGTTTGTCTGTTTATCTAATAATTGATTGTACATTTATTCATAATTCAGTTGTTTCTGTATTAAGTAATAATCACTTGATAATTACAATATTGTAAATTTATAGAATAATCATTAAAATTGAAAAAAAAAGCAAATCAAAACAATGCTAATTATAATTTATATAAACTTGGTTTCAAATTTATATTTAATATATTTATTTATATTTATTGCAATTTGTTTGTCTGTTTATATATAATATTGTAAAAATACAGAATAATCATTAAAATTGAAAAAAAAAGCAAATCAAAACAATGCTGATTATAATTCATATTTAATATATTTATTTATATTTATTGTAATTTGTTTGTCTATTCATATATAATTATTGATTGTTCATTTATTCATTATTCAGTTGTTCCTGTATTAAGTAATAATCACTTGATAATTACAATGTTGTAAATTTACAGAATAATCATTAAAATTGAAAAAAAAAGCAAATCAGAACAATGCTGATTATAATTTACCTAAACTTTATCAAATTTATATTTAATATATTTATTTATATTTATTGTAATTTGTTTGTCTGTTTATCTAATAATTGATTGTTCATTTATTCATAATTCAGTTTACAGTTTTTTTTAAATTAAAATAAAAAACATGCAAATCAAAATAATGCTGCTTATCATTTATAAAAGATTGTTTTCAATTTTTTTAAAATAATATCATGAACGAATTACAGTTATTAAAGTTTCATGTAACGGTATGTGTTTTTTTATGTACCTCAACACTGCCTTTACAGGGTTTTTTTAATTAAAATAAAAAGCATGCAAATTAAAACAATATTTTTTATAATTTATAAAAATCGTTTTCAAATTTACAATAAATAGAATTATGAACGAATTTCAGTTATTAAATTTTAATGAAACGTAACACTTTTGTTTGTTTACTCTCTTTACGAGCCAACGGTATCTATTTCTAAGGCTCGAAGATGGACTACTTTTGTGACGTCACACATCCAATGAACAGGCCTTCTGATATCTTAGAGGGTCTTGCTTTGGGCCGCCCCGACGACTTTTTACTGTTCTTCTACAAGGATTGCTTTGGTATTAATAACCCACGAGGTTTGATATGCCGTTAAAGACACCAACCATACACAATTAAATAACTGTATATCTGTGTGTGTGTGTGTGTTAACGCATATGTATGTGTTTAATCATATAGGTTTTCCCCTTTCCGTTGTATAAGGTGTGTATTATTTGTGTAAACTAGCAGGAGCTGTGGATATACCACAGTATGATAATTTAATTATTACAACGTTCGACATGCTTACTTAAGAACCATTGCTAAATAGTTCAATATGTGAAAAGTATGATAATCTTGATTTAACGCTCTCTCATTCTTTTGTTATTTATGTTCGATTAAAACAGATTAGCGTTATGGCTTCCACGCATCATCCCACTCTCTATCTTTTCCATACCCTCTTTCTGTCTTTCTTTCTTTCTTATTATATTTTTCTGTATTGCATGTCCTTTTCCATCCGTTTCTTTATAATAAAAACGGAATGGTCTATTAGTTAGCTGAGGTGACAACACTCATAAGAAATGAGAACTCGGCTGATAAGCGACACTAGATAATCAGGATTCACATTTTTGCATACTGGACGTTTTGGACGGTTTCATTTTTAATCAGAGGGTGTGGCAAGATGATAACGGTTAAGGAACAAGAGTATTGATATATAGATATTTGTATATAACCAAATGCCTAAGTGAGATTTATAAAATATTCTCCCATATTTTCTCCCATTGTAATGCAAGATGCGTGTGTGCTATTCTACGTTCATCCTTATTTTCCCGCTCTCCAGTTTGTCGTGGGAAACGTGCGTACAAGTACCAAATCAACAAATAGCCGCTGAACAATCGGACATTCCTTTCAGGGAGGCTCTTTTATGCGTATGAAAGGTAAATTAGTCTTGTGGATTTGCAATTTGCGGTAGGCACCGGTTCTGGCAATGAAGATGAGGCTTGGAATAGAAAACGCATTCTCAGATGGTCAATTAAAGAAAATATTAAAGGCCGCCATTAGCACAATACGATCTTCCTATTCTTATTCTTTATTTTTTAGCTCGTAGCTGACTGAAGCTCATTAAATATAGTCTCTTCTCTGTTACTTTCCTTATCTCTCTCTCTCTCTCTCTCTCTCTCTCTCTCTCTCTCTCTCTCACACACACACATACACACACTCTCTCTCTCTCTCTCTCTCTCTTTCAATATATCTTATTATAATGGAGATTGTGGGTTTGTCTGTCTGTAACCGAAACTATATTACTATACAATTCCTTTAGTTATTTACATCATATTCTCCATGATTTTATTTTTATTTAAACCTCAATTATTAATAAAATTGTTTTACATTACTTACACTGTTGACCATATCTACATGATATTTACCGCGTACCCCACTTGTACGGGTCAGGCACAAAGTCCCTATTAACGTGGGACCACCCACAAACCGAAGCTCATGGAGTGGCAGGTGAAAAATTGCGTCGATCCTGTCGGCATTCCCCCTCAAGGGGGGCGCCTCAGGCACTGGGCAATAAACCCAGCCCTGCCCCTTTAAATCAAGGGGGCAGGTGTTGCCTGGGGGGATGGTCCCCTGGGATCAACGCTGTTAATTATAGCAATGGTCCAGAGGCCGAAGCCACTGTTGACCATATCTACATACTAATAACATGCAATTGTATTTATATATACAACAAAATAGAGGTTTACAGTATGAATGAGAAGGCTAATTTGCATATTGATTTTTAAAAATTGATTTTAATAAATATATGCTTAGTATTATTGATTGCTAATTGTTTGGTTTTATCTTATTGAATATGAGCAAAATTCTCTTCAATAAATCTTAAAAGAAATCCCTTAACAAGAAGAAATAACTAATATTATTCTTTACTTCCTATTTTAACTAAACAGTTTAATTAGGAAAATTTACCAATGAAAGACGGGAGTAACGGAAAATGATGGAAGAGTTAGTTTCAAAGTTGTTCTATTTTTCAATTATACCCCCTCTGTTCAAAATCTTTTTATCTACATTCTTATTCAGTTTTATTAGCCTTTCTAATCTAATATCATATTTTATTATAAAATTTAACTAAAATACTTGCACCCGGAGGGTGCATATATTTGCTAGTATATATATATATATATATATATATATATATATATATATAGGGAGAAAGACAGAGACTTTGACAAATATATATAAATATATTTATATTTCTCAAAGTATATATATATATATATATATATATATATATATATATATATATATATATATATATATTGAGAGAGAGAGGGAGGAGAAAGAGAGTTATAGAGAAGAGACTATGTTTAAAAAGATTTAGTCAGCTTGAAATGAAAGAATAATAATGATAAAATAATATATATATATATATATATATATATATATATATATATCATTTCATTATTCTGACTTATTCGCTTACTTCTGTTTCTTGAGAGCCAAAATTGTGACTCGCTTTTTTGTCTTCTCCGTTAAGTCATTCTCTTTTCAAAACACACACGCACATACACATACAAATACACACACACACGTATATATATATATATATATATATATATATATATATATATATATATATATATATGCTAGGTTAGTGAATACATAAACACAACGGTGCGTGGTAACGGTCAGTATTCAACCAAATACGCTTAAATACTATAAATACTATATATATATATATATATATATATATATATATATATATATATATATTATCATTATTATTATTCTGAGTTATTCGCTTACTTCTTTTTCTTGACATCCAAAATTGTGTCCGGTTCCATTTGCTGTCCTCTCCGGTAAGTCATCCTCTTTTCAAAACACACACACGCACATACATACACACATATATATATGGGAAGACCTCTTATAAAGAATAAAACAGTATAAACTTCGAAATTCCCTACCGTTCAGTAACATGGCCTCCAGCCAAAAGAAAACAAAAAAGGAAGCAATGTCAAGATTCAAAAATATATCGACTTGAATGCTATACATGCACGATACATTACAACGGAAACAACGCCAGTTGGTAATTTAAAACATCGCTTACCACATTCTGACGTTTGATTCTAAATAATTAAAGATATCAATTTCAGTGGAGTTTCCTGAGATAAAAAGGTATACCTTTCTTTAATGAAAATGTAAAAGTTTGTATATGGAGCGGTTTTTTTGTTTGTTTGTTTTTTTTTGGGGGGTTAAGTGAGTTTTCGAGAATAGAAAAAAGTATTTCTTGAAATAAAAATTCATAAATAGTTAAGAAGTGATTTACGTGTCCTTTAGAAAATTGGTAATAAAACTGTAATTCTTTTACCCTTAAACATTTCTTGGAGTTGAATAAAAATAAAGAATAAAAAATCAGACTTTTGTTTATGTATTTCCCTTTATTTCATCAAATTTTCCTATGATTTGTTTGTTTTGTTTTACGGTATATCAACCTCGGTGGGTCATTTAATGCAAACAAAGTTTTGAAATACATTCATTCTCAATTTTTAAAATAAACACATTTTTTGTAATTAACCCAAAGATGGGACCCTAACTACCACACCGGTTAGAGTGGACCAGGGAGCAATGGTGATGAAGGGGTGCTCCATATTCCCCAAACCTCCAAAACTGGAACCTCACCATCAGATAGAGTTTAATGCCATTCTCATGATATTAAGACCTTCAGCTACTGGTTTCTAGCACATATATGATAAAAAGGATTGGGGCTTGCCATAAGGGCAACTGGGTTGGGACAATCATATTGGTGCTAGGGCTTAACATGGCCAGCCGATTGATCGGAGGAGCCTCGCCGACCGCCAGTCTAGACTAAGTAAGGGTCTAAGTGGAATGTTGCATGTCATCGACTGCTGATCCACCATGATTCCGTTCTTAAGCATCACGGATCACCACTCACGGCCAACAGGTGGCCCGATTGGGGGGATCTTATCCCTCTGCAGAGATGCAGTCGGTGTATTCTAAAGCCGACAGGGCTTTGATAAATAGTAAAGAAGTGAATTCTTGTTCTTTAGAAAATTGGTTATAGAATTGTTATTCTTTTAACCCTAAACATTTCTTGGAGTTTAATAAAATAAAGTTTAAAAGATAAGACTTTTATTTATAAAAGTAATTGGTAATTTGCCTGAAGCATTGTTAAGTATGTTATAATATATTAATGATTTGAAGGCAATTACAATGCGTATAAAAATAAAAACAAAAAGATGTTATTATTGTCTTATCGATTTCAAAGTATAGAACTTTATCTTCAGAGATTAATATCAGAAATGTACGTGCTTGAGTTTTTTGTGTGGTTATATATTTTTTTCTTATTTTTTTTCCTCTTTTTTTTTTTTTTTTTTTTTTCTTTCTTCTCCTTTCTTTTTTTCTTTATGTTATGAATGAAATGGGCGAATAACTGTAATTTCCTATTTTTTTTTATATCTGTTCAGAACGAATGTTTGAACCCCTGCTTGTATATGTATCTAATATTGTCTGTTTATCTTCCGGGGAATATTGCAACAAAGTAGCCATGTTGAATTCAAATAAAAACGATCACATAAAAAAACAAAATTCATATACTTAGCTTTTGTTTTATTTTATTTTTTTATTTTTTCTAATCTTTTATTTATTTGGTTTTTTTTTCGGTTGTAAAAAATAAAATGTATTAATTTAATTAGATGGACCAGTAAATAAGTAAAAAAAAAGATTATCTTTAATTATATATAAGGAGGATTGAAGGAAAATTTAAGAAAAATATGTTTTATGAGTATTTTTTTAAAATTTAGAATAGATTAAATATTATATATCAATTATATATTAAAATATTATATAATAATTATATATTAGGATTGATGCAAAATTCAAGAAAACTATGTATTATGTATAAACTTTTATTTATGTATTTTCCTTTATTTCATCAAATTGTCCTATGAACAAATTGACTAACAATACAGCATAATAGTAAAAAACAACAACAGATAGTTAAAAAAAACTGAACCATCTATGTATTAATACTCGTGTTCCTTAATTGTACGACAGTTATCATCTTGCAACACACTCTGGTTAAAAATGAAACAGTCCAAATCGTTCAAGATGAAATGCCAAAATATAAATCCTGACTATCTGGTGTTGCTTATCCACCGAAGTCTTATTTCTTATGAGAGTCTTCACCTAAGCTAAATAATGGACCATTACGTTTTTATTATAAAGAAAGAAAGGGGAGAAAAGGGAAAAGCTACACAGAAAAAAATTAAGAAAGAAACTAAGAAAGAGTAGAAAGTAATGAAAGAAATGAAAGAGAAGTAAGCACGCGGGAGCAATAATGCTAATCTGTTGCAATCGAACCTAATGAAAAGATGAAAAGAAGAAAAAAATTAAAAAATAAAGAAGTGAGAAAGAGTTAAATCAAAATTATCATACTTTGTACATATTGAACTATTTGGCAATAGCTCTTAAATAAACATATTAAATGTTGTAGTATTTAAATTACCATACTGTGGTAGATCCACAGGTCCTGCTAGTTTTATGTTATTATTGCCACAGATTTGAATGAAACTTCAATGACTTAGACACATATAGGAAGTGATTATTTCCCTTGATTATTGTTGTCAGTGTTCCCTTAGTTCTAGGGAAAAGTAATAGTTTAACTGTAATTCTGGTTCCCTTTGTAGGTCATGTGCACAAATACCCATATAGTTTTCAGTGTGTATACATATATCTTCCAAGGTAAACACTATCTGAAACATCATACCTCGTCTTAAAGTGCAGTTTGGCGAATAGACTATTCACTGGTAACCTGTTTGCATTTTACATAGCGCTACTTTTAGAAAAGGTATGCATCCAACTAGTCTCCCCCTAGCTATAGAACATTTTGAACTCTTTAACCTTGGTTAGTATTGGACGATTTTGAGGTATAAGGTTTGTATTTATAGACTGTTCTAAAACAGCGGTGGCTGAATTGGCCAATTAAAAACGCCCAAATGTATTTAATTTACTACAGCCCCTTTCCACGTTAAGACAGGATCAACTCTGAGATCACAATCTTTGAGGGCAGATCAACAGACAAGGATTAAAACTGATACTACACCTTTCTACTTCAAGAAAGGGTCAGACTTTATGCCACAAAGGATCTCTACTGTAAAACTATGTTCAACCACTGCCCTAAAATGGCCACACGAATCGTAACAGCTAGGCACCCAATTTAGAAGGAACATTCTGAATACAAACCTCTTAAATTCCGCTTAGGAAATTGACCTTGTGTTGTTACATAATCTATGCATAGATTATTGTCAACCCCCTGTATTTCTGAAGGGATGGCCTATTTTTATATCACGGGCGGGACTTTCCATGGAATATTACGGAAAGCCCGCGAAATACGTGAAGTAACGTGGGACCTGGTTGGCCCTCGGTTTTAGCTTGGGCGTCAGGCAGAGAAGATATATCTGCTTTAGCTGGGCTCACTGCACACGCGCGTTGTGTTAATTAGAGAAATATGTTTAGTTAAGTAAATAAATGTTTAAATAAATAATATGGTTTTGTGGTTGATGAATGTCTTGGCAACAAGACTGACCTAGAAGAAGAAATGAATCAAGGACGACCAACCAGCAAGAACAGAGACGTTAGAAGAGATGCTAGAAGAAGAACGTAAGATACCAAAGATGAGCAGAAGAATAATAGAAGTAAAGAAAGGGTATACAACAGTGTCACATACTGCTCGTGTGGAAGTGTTAGTAAATATATGTACATCGTAACCTAGTTTAGTTGGTGGCTTCACCACTCCTGTCGCGTGTCTTGGGCAGGACTAACCTGGCAGATCTCACCCCTCCAGGTCTACAACTAATTTTGAATCTGAGTTTTCCTTCTCCTTTCCCGGTTACCATACCAAGGTTATAGAGACTTTTTATCCTACAATTCATTCATAGCTGAAGGGAGAATTGTTCGATTCATAAGGTCTTCAAGGGTATAGAAGGCGCGTGGTGTAATGGTTACACCACAGTCGTAGGGAATGGAATCGACGACCCGAGTTCTGGAGGAACTTTTGCATTTCACATAGCGCTGATATCCTTGGGAAAGGTATGCATCCAACTAATCTCCCGCCAGTTATAATTAAATAGTGGGACAGACTGAGCACTTTAACCATGGCTGGGTAACCAGTCTAGAAGAAGGAAAACTCTGAATTAAAACCTGTTAAACTCCGCTTAAGAAATTGACCTTGTGTCGCATCCTGATCAGGCTGGTAATATATATCCATTAAATACAGCCTCGTTCAAGATTTGAAGTCGGGTTGCCAAATTCATTACCTCCGACGATAACCGTTATACACCGAGCACCTCCTAGATTATATACACAGCAGCCTAATGACTAATTTGTGCATGATGATGATTTTTTTTTTTTAAATGGCAAAATGTTCATCTTTTCTCGAACACTTCTAAGGATACATCATTTTTTCTCGAACTAACATATTTAAAAAATTATATGAAATATATTCTCTATATATATATCATATATATATATATATATATATATATATATATATATATATATATATATAATATATATAAATAATAATAAAATACAAAACAAAATTCATATATATATATATATATATATATATATATATATATATATTCAAACAAATTTGATTAAACTAAACAGAACCCTTATTATTTTCAAGCTTTCTTTTTTTTCTTTCAAACTTGCTAATAATTATTTTGATGTTACAAATTTTACACACACACACACACACACACACAACACACACACACACACACATATATATATATATATATATATATATATATATATATATATATATATATATATATATATTATTATTATTATTATTATTATTTCAGTCCTTGGGAATTTTTCACACCAGTGTAAAGCTGATGGTCTTCACTGTAGTCTAACAACAAGTCTCTACTGGTCTTCAGGACTCTTCTGAGTTTTCTAGCTGATTTCAACAATGCTGTTGTCTGGATGGTCTTAAATATCCTCTGGTGTTCAGTTCCTCTGGACTATTTTCTAAGATTTGGGGACCGTTCCAAGTGCACCCACTACAACCAGTATCACTTTCATCCTCATAAGCCACAGCTTTTTCAATTCTCTAGCAAGGTCTAGGTATTTGTCTAAATCTACCAATTGACAAATTCTCTTTTTCTTATTGATCAATACTAGGTATGGTCTTCTGGCAAGGATAAGTTGATCAATCTTTATCTCAAAGTACCAGAGAATTTTATGTATTTAATTCTCAATAACAGATTCTGGTTTATGCATTTATTATTATTATTATTATTATTTATTATTATTATTATTATTATTATTATTTTCATTCTTTTTGAGTTTTTCACATCAGCGTTAGCTGATGGTATTTCTTTTTGGTGGTCGGCCGAGATGGCAACATCCACGAGATGACAGGTTCTCTTATTCTTGTTGATCAATACTAGGTCCGGTCTCATGGCCGGGATTAGGTGATCCGTCTGTACTTCGAAGTCCCAGAGAATTTTATGTGTCTCATTCTCCAGGGCAAGTTCAGGCTTGTGTATATACCATTTAGTTGTATGGTGAAAATTGAATTTCTTGCGCAATTCACCGTGAATTACCTTTCCCGCCGAGTCGTGCCTAGTATTTGTACTAGTTTGCTGCATTCGCTTATATGATTAAACGAATGCAGCATTATATGATTAACCGTTTCGTCTCTGTCCCCACAGAATTCTGCACTTGCTATTTTGCTGCGTCTGATCTATTTTTACGTTTATGGCATTGGCTTGTCCTGCGATTATAAGCGATTCTGTTTCTCTCTTGACGTTTCCTCTTCTTAGCCATGACCATGTCTTCTGGTGTGATATTTCTTGAGTTTGACGCTTGAAGTACACATGTAGTTGTTTTTCTTCCATTTCTGTTTTTGTTTTTTTTGTTTTGTTTTGGGTTTTTTTTTTGTGTATTTCTGCTTGTCAATATGTTGCAATTGCTTTTCCTGGCTTCTGCAATTAGTCTTTCCTTACTTTTATTAGTGTATTCGTTAATTATTATTATTATTATTATTATTATTATTATTATTATTATTATATAGGGCTAATTTGAGGAGATCAGGGGAAAGAGGGGAAAGAGAATAGGAAATGAAAAAGAAAGAGAAAGAAAAAGCCTGAAGGTCAATAAATAAAGTGAAAAACAGTACCCCCTTTACGAAACAAAGTGGTTGTCACTTTTATGCCCTCGATATGGTAACGTCTTTGTAATTTCTAATCGAGCGTGTATTTGATCGTTTTGCATACAAATCTGCAAAGACAGCTTCCAATTTAACCGTTTCCTTCTGTTTATTCTGTGGTTTACCTCAAGTATCTAATTAAACCGGATCAGAATCCACCCGTTTGTTCAACCCGTATACCTTACCGCGTTCGTTAATTTTTCTATTTACATGACGAATATACTCGAGTCATGATTAATAGGAAAAGGGCAACGTTTACATTAATTAACATCGAACACTCCATCTATCTATTTATCTATCTATCGATCTATCTATCTCAGTCTGGCCATATCTACCTATCTATTTATTTATTTAAGTCTGTTCATATATATCTGCTTCAGTTTGTTCATATCTATCTAAAGTCTAATAATATCCATCTATCTATCTATTTATCGGACAATCCATCTCATTTTGTTCCCATCTACTAATCTATATATTAATATATCCAAGTATGTTTTACACACACACATACACAGATATATATATATATATATATATATATATATATATATATATATATATATATATATTATATATATATATGTATATATATATATATATATATATATATATATATTTCAGTTTGTTCATATCGATATCGGTCTATTCATATGTATCTCTCTATCTCTCTATGTATCTAACACTGGACATATTTATCTATTAAAGTTTCTTCATACACACACACACACACATATATATATATATATATATATATATATATATACGTGTGTATGTGTGTGTGTCTGTCTCTCTGTTGTGTGTGTGTGTGTGTGTGTGTGTGTGTGTGTGTGTGTGTGTGTGTTTCAGTTTGATCATGTTTATCTCAGTATATGCGTATCTGTCCATGTCTGTCTATCTATCTCAGTCTGTTCACATCTATAATATATCTATCTATTTCAATTGATCATATTTATCTTATTAGAAACCTATTTATATATATATATATATATATATATATATATATATATATATATATATATATATATCAGTTAGTTTGATCATATCTATCTCAGTCTATTCATATCTATCATCTATATTGGCGTGATCATATCTATCTTATAATAAACCTAAATAGTTCGTATTAACTTTAATCATTTATTTGTTGCATGAGACCCTGATGAAAAATAAATATGCTGTTCCAAATTATGTTTGTCTATCTGGTTATAAAACCAATTGTAAGATAAGATTTGACATACAAATTACTGACAGACTGTAGAGAAGACAGATGCTTTCTTTTCTTCGTTATAATTTAGTCTTTTATCCCCTTAACACATTCTACCAGTAATCAGTAATGTCAATTTTGTCGACCGCATATTCTTGATTATAAATTCTTAAACATGTTCAGAATGGAATGCCAAAATTATGAAGAATATGTCTACGCATAATGCCGGTTTGTGGAAGGCCTAGCAACTAACAGCACAGAAAATGGAACTGGTGAATCGGGTTCAAATTCTGTCGGAAGCTATTGATATTGTGGGGGCCTCGTGTTCGTGTATTTTGGGTAGATCATGAAAATTCAAATGTACGTTCCCGCAACTTCAACCCACGATAATACGGAAATGGGTTTTCCGTAGAAAACAAAAAGAAAAAAGAAAATTGATATAAGAATCAACTTTATATACAATATATACAATTTGAATAGTCAATGTTCTTTAAGCTGTGTTGAGAACAGTATATGACTGTAGGTAATTGTGTGTGCGAGGTGAATATGGTTTTGTTTTTGTTTGTGACTACTAGTGTCCGTTTTAGTATCAACATGTATGTGTCAAAATTCTAGCAGTTTTATAGAATAAAAGTACGTGAGTGCGGTTGTGTCGAGTTGGGAGGGAGAGAGAAAAAACGAAACGAAACAGAGACGGACTGATGTAGGCGTTTGTCGTGACTCCGGATAGTGTCCTCTCTCCAACTGAATCTTTCAACTGTTGGTGCCTTCTTGTATAATCTTTTTCGTTATGTATACGTCAGCATTTAGTCAAAATTGATATCGGCTGATTTCATGATGTATGTAAAAAATTCCAATATCGAATACTTGTATTGCTTATATAATTCGTAAACCGTTGGCTTGGTTTTATTTACATTCTAGCTATTGTTCTAAAATATTTATAAAACTATTTTTTCTTTCTATTCTCTTTTGTATACATAATTCATAACCTAAATCATAATATAGAATTATTAAAAGAATTTTTTAAGAAAATTTAATTATTCTATTCCACATGCATGTAAAAATATAGGAGTTAATCCTATAATATCCAGTTCATACTAATCTGTTTTAGAGAGGATTAAGTTAACTTCTTCCTATCATCGGATATGTAGACAAAATGTATTTCATCACTGGCATACCATGATTGATTGAGTTAGAGTATGAACACTAGATGAAAATAAACTCATTTTAGTCTTTCTCTTTTTTTTTTGGGGGGGGGGTTACGGCATGTCAACCTTGCTGGGTTATTTTATGCCGAAGATGTTTTGTGCTATTCATTCTTGATGGGTATTGAAACTCAATTAGTATTTAATTCAATTTTAAAAACCTTTCTTGTATTTAACCCATAGATTGAACCCTATCAGATACTAACACTACGAGTCACGGTGGACCTGGGAGAAATGGCGATGAAGGGGTGATTAGGTCACAATACCCTCAGGAATATCTTAAGTTTATCAATGAGTATTTAATCTATAGTCAAAATTATTAATACATAGAATAAAATAAATATTATTTATTAACGATGTCTGCTATAAAAATCTGAGTTAGATTTTCCTCAAAACAGTCCATATTATTAATGCGTTTAAAATCCTGCAATGGGCTTTATATATCACAAGAAATGTAGGTTTAAATAATATATGGTGTGGTTAACTTGCATACTGGTTTTAACAAAACCGGCTTTAATAAATAATTACTTGGTGCAATTGATCTTTAATATCATTGTTTTATTCTGAAACGAATTAAAATCAATCCTATGAATGATTTTTCTATAGAAACTAATAAAAAATATAATTAAAATATGTGTAATCTTTTTATATGGTTTATTATTTAATTTTATTAGTCTTTCTATTTTGATATATTTCATTACATTAAAACTTAAATACTTACACCAAGGGGAGGGCGCATATTCTTGCTATTATTTATAATGTTCTATCCATATGTTAGGGATTAGATGATAATAAAGAAGTCGTAAATGGAAAACAAATAAGTTTAGGGTTTGTGTAAGTAAATCTCTTCTGTATTTAATTTCCTTAGGTTAAAACGAATCCCTTGCAAAAACAAGATAATCATAAAGTCTACCCTCTTAGAATGTGCCATGTATTTCTTTTGATCTATTGATGTCTTCTACAACCCCCCCCCCCAAAGCCCAATGTTATGGATTACAGTCGTACTGTATACTGATATCAACTTCTTATCATCCACTAAGGTCAGTCCCAGTCACGGGTTTCGGCCTAAGGTGCTGGTAATGATAATTATGCAGCGAACTGAAAAGGTTTTAGGAGGTCGTGACTTTTACAACTCTTCGACCTTTCATTTCTGTATTAACATTCAATGGATTCTACCGTTATTATACACGGTGTCCGAAAAGATTGACATAATTTCTGAGTCTAATAGTAGTAAAGACAAAATTGTATTTCCCATAACTATAATACTCTGGAAAAGCTAACTAATGCATTTGTACTTGATATATATGTAGCAAAAAGTTGTCGGGTGACCTAAAATCGGAATCAACCAGACAACGAGGGAGTCTATTCCCTTTTCACTAGCGCTTGACAAAGGACATTGTTTTTACGTCTGAGCTGGAGCTCCACACCTACCATCATCTCCCACTTCACCACACAGATCCCTGTGCTACTCATACGCTGAGTTGGTGGGGGACCGGTATCGAAATAGGAACCTTGTGGTTCCTATGCAGATTTGTTTTGGTTTCTTTGTTTAATGGCATATCAACCTTCGGGTGTTATTTGATACGGAAACAATCCTTGTTGAAGAACAGTAGTGGTAATAGTAAAAGTAAAGACGACGGAGTGACCTATTGTTGGTATCAGCCGGAGAGCGAGGGAGTCTATCCCCTTTTCATTAGCGCTAGACCAGGGAGATTGTTTTAGCGTCTGAGGTGAAGCACCACAACCGCCATCAGTTCCCAACTTAACCATACAGATCCAAGCTGTGCTACACATGCGCTGCGTTGCTGGGGGTTCGTTTTGGATCCGGAACCTTGTGGTTCCTTGGCGGATACTCTAACGACTGAGCTAATATAGCCAATTCTCGCTCAAATGATCTCAGACTTTAACAAAATATGTAAAACCTCCGCCCTGTCGGTTGGGGTTATAAAATACGCCGACAGCACATATGCAGGGGGGTTAAATTCCGCAATGGGACCACCTGTCGACCCTGGGTGGCGATCCATGATGCTTAAGAACGGAATCCTGGTGGTTGAGCAGTATATGACACGCAACGCTCAACTTTTGCTCTCACTTAGGCTAGACTGGCGGCCAGAGAGGCCCCTTCGGATCAATCGGCTGGTCACGTCAAGCCCTAAAACTATATAATTGTTACAACCCTATTGCCTTATGGCAAGCTCTTAACTTTTTTTATCTTATGTGTACTTGAAGGCGGTGGCAGACGGTCTTAGTTTCCTGAGTATGATTTTAAACTGCATCTTAAGGAGAAGTTTAAATTCTGAAACTCTGGGGTTGTGGAGTACCCCTTTATCTCCATTACTCTCAGCTCCACACTGACCCGTAGAGGTAGTACTTGTTTGGGTCCCATATTAAATAGATTTTTAAAAATGAGTATTAAAAATGTGTTTAAAAATGTGATTATTCATTTTTGAGCAGTATTTCTTTCCTCAATATGTCTAATCATTTTACGTCCAGTCGGTGGGGCGTTAGAATGCACCGACTGCACCTCTGCAGAGGGGTAAGACTCCCCCCAATGGGCCACCTGTTGGCCGTGGGTGGCGACCCGTGATGCTTAAGGATAGAGCCCAGGTGGATGAGCAGTTCATGACATGCAATACTCCACTTTGGCCCTATCTTGGGCGAGACGGGCGGTCGGAGAGGCCCCCTCCGATCAATCGGCTGGTCACGTCAAGCCCTAGCACCTATATGATTTTCCCAATCCTATTGCCCTTATGGCAAGCCCAACCCCTTTTTATCATATGGGTGCTAGAAGGCGGTGGCTGCGGGTCTACATGTCCTGGGAATGACGTTAAACTCTATCTGATGGTGAGGTTCCAGTTTTGGAGGTTTGGGGAATGTGGAGCACCTCTTCATCACCATTGCTCCCTGGTCCACTCTGACCCGGAGTGGTAGTACCTGTTAGGGTCCCATCTATGGGTTAAATAGAAAAATGTATTTATAAAAAAATTGTATTATCTATTAAGAATTGATTTATTTCAAAACTTTATCGGCATTAAATGACCCACTGAGGTTGATATGCCGTAAAACAAAACAAACCAAATCTAATCATTTTCTTTTATTGCAATTCCAGGATGTCACTTCTTACTAATGATCGTAGACTAAATTGAACATACGATAGAACATAAAATAAAAGAAAAACACTATCATATAAGTACATAAAAACATCTACAATATAATAAGCCGGTGTAAAAAATTATTTTTGGAAGATATTGTCTGTAAGAATTCAATGTCAGAGAGTAGGAGTAAAAAAAATATTTGAAATGGAAACTTACTTCAGTCCCCCTAAAATAAAATGTTGCTCACATCTATTGATTATCAGTTAAATAATTATTTTGAATATTTAGCACATACATTTTACACAAAAGTTTTTTAGTTAAGCGCTTGCTACTGAAAGAATTTTCTCGTAAAAAACTATACGTTAGATACCTTTAAATATATATCAAAATAAAACAAAGTATATATACACATATAATACCGGGCATAATACAAGGTTGTTTTTATTCTATGTATTGAAGATTGTGAATAAAGTGATGAAAACAGTGACGTGGTTTCGGTTACAGACAAATTAAGACTGAATCTTTATTATTAATTGATATACACAAACGCCTGACTAGGAACCACAAGGTTCCGGGTTTGATACCGGCCCTCGACAAATCAGCGTATGAGTAGCAAGGGACCTGTGTGGTAAAGTGAGGAGCTGGTGGTAGATTAGGCGTTCCACCTCAGACGCCAAAACAATCTCATACGTCTAATGCTAGTAAAAAGGAGATACACTCCTTCGTTGTCTGGCTGATACTGACTTTAGCCCGCCCCGACGACTTTACTTTTTTTACTTATTATTACAAAACAAGTATAAAATTTACTAACTTCTGAGAGGAACCCACGAAACAGTGCACAATCACAATCTCTCTTGATGACCCCAAAACCAAAACCAAAACAAAACAAAAATAAACAAAACAAGACAATCATGGAATTGAACTGCTCGGTAGATTTGCTAATGGCTTGAGGAGCATTTTACAGTCTGCTTGCTTTTGGTGAGTTTCCGTTGCTTGTCAAGTAACTTCCTTCCTGGTAGAATATTAATGTTTTTTTAATAAGTTCGGTAATAAAAGTCAGAAATTTAAAAAAATGAAAAGACATCGTACAATTGCAAATCATATTCATACAAAATAACACGAAAGAAATATTTTAAGTTAAAAGCTGAGGTTCTACGAGATAAATACTAGATTTAAAGGGCGTCCCCTTGGCGTAGTGGCTAACGTACTGGTCTGTGACATCGTAGTAACCGATTTCCACCCGAGTTGCACTATTACGTTCACTTTCTGACTATTACCCTTGGCGACCTATGATGCTTAAGGAGTGAATCCCTGTGGCTGAAATAGTTTAATAGGTCAAAAAACAAATATCAAAATTGTGTTTAAAAATTGAGTTTGAAAAAATATTGAATACACAACAAGAATGAAAAAAACAAAATGTCTTCGACAAACTCCAGTTAACCAACCAACCAACCAACCAGTGTCTGTTAATTTTCGCGGTTAAATCGAACTTAACGGACCTAAATTCCACCATCGTATATCACACCGCCGAAAGAAAAAAATACCAAAAATCAGGAAATTAACCAAATTTAATGAACTTTTCAGTGTTGATATATTAATTAATAAAAGATATAATGCATTAGTTATTTTATTTAAAAACTTTTACATTTTTTCAGGTCAGTTAACTTTGAACCACATATCTTTGAGGCGTAATACAGATTCCCAAAATACGTTGTTCAAAGTTAACTGACTTGAAAAAATGTAAAAGTTTTAAATAAAATAATTGGTTCATTATATCTTTTATTCATTAATATATAAACACTGAAAATTTCATTAAATTCGGTTAATTCCTTGATTTTTGGTATTTTTTTCTTTCAGCGGGGTGACATACGATGGTGGAATTTATGTCCGTTCGATTTAACCATTTTCGCTGGAAATTATTTTAGTTTCTCTGAAAATAAATGAGTAATTACTTTTTTTCTCTTTGCGTTTTCAGTCGAAGCAAATGTATAAAAACGATTTCCAAATTAGATTGAGATTCACAGCCACAAAAAAATGAGTACAGAACTCAGCCATTAGAGAAGATTTGGCTTGTTGTATTTTATGGCATGTCAACCCCTGTAGCGTCACTTTATGCCGAAACAATTTTGATCTATCTACTTAATTGGTATTCATTTTTTTTTCAAACTCAATTTTTTAGACACAATTTTAAAACTCATTTTTCTATTTGACCTATAGAATAGGCCCTAACAGGTACTACCAAACCGGGTCAGGTGGACCTGGGAGTAATGGCGATAAATTAGTATTCTACACTCCCCAGAACTCCAAAATTAGACTTTCACCACTAGATACAGTTTAAGGTCATACCCAGGCCACTAAGTCCCTCAGACACCGCCTTCTAGCACATATATGATAAAAAGGGCTGGGAACTTGCCATAAGGGTGCAGTTGGATTTGGACAATCATATAGGCCTCTACGAACGCTCGTCTAGTAAAGCCAAAGTAGAGAGTTGCAAATCACGGACTGCTCAACCTTTATTCAGTCCTTAAACATCACGCCACCCACCAGTCAACAGGTGGCTCCATTGGGGAATGGGATTACCTCTCGGCAGAAGTGCAGTCGGTGTATTCTACATCCCCAGCCGACGGGTCTGGCATTTTCGCTGGTAATTATTGTAGTTTCTGTTAGTTTTCAGCTACAAATAATTATTTATAGCTATATATAGTCACCCCCAGTTATTATGCATTTTCGCTGGTAATTGTTTTAGTTTCTTTGAAAATAAATAAGAGTCATTACTTTTTAGTTCTCTTTGCATTTTCAATCCCAGCAAACATAAAACATTTTTCAAATTTGATTGAGATTCCCAGCCGAAAAAAATGAATATAGAACTGAATTGAGTAACTGATGTTTGTTATTTATTATGAATAGGTTAATTTTGAGGTAAACAAAGATTAGACAAAAATATGCATCATTAATGATACTTTTATTTCTTGTTTCTTGTGTCAGGATCTAAACTGATAATTCCACTTTCAATTAAAAAAAAAAAACACAGTTATTATCTTTCTTTAGAATAACAGACGAACTTCCTGTTTACTTCGATTGATGAATTGTGTTTAGTTTTTTGGAAAAAGAAATAAAATTGTTTTTAATAAATTTTAAAGCACTTTTAACCGAACTCATAATGACATTTGAAAGTTACGCTTTATTTAAGATATTTTATAACTTCAACTCGTCGTTCCTTTTCATACAATGATATATGGAGCCGTGGAATTATTTACGGGATTCATCTCAATTTCATTTATTATGCTTAATGTCTCTATTTTGTACTGGCATTTTCTAGCCTATTCTTTACATATATAAGCGATACCTGAATAAAATAATC
Source organism: Doryteuthis pealeii (assembly GCA_023376005.1). Lineage (NCBI taxonomy): Eukaryota > Metazoa > Mollusca > Cephalopoda > Myopsida > Loliginidae > Doryteuthis > Doryteuthis pealeii. The sequence continues at coordinate 80,667,170 of CM042144.1, forward strand.
CCTTCTCAGACAAAAAATAGTGTTGATTTTATTGAACTTTGGTCTTTGCTGATCTCCACCAATTTTCCTTCACATCTATGGTTAAATAGAAAAAATGTTTTTATAAAGGTTTTTGTTTGTTTGTTTTTCTTTTACGGCATATCAACCTCAGTGGGTCATTTAATGCCGATAAAGTTTGAAATAAATCAATTCTTAATGGATAATACAATTTTTTTATAAATACATTTTCTATTTAACCCATAGATGGGACCCTAACAGGTACTACCACTCCAGGTCACAGTGGACCAGGGAGCAATGGTGATGAAGGGGTGCTCCACATTTCCCAAACCTCCAAAACTGGAACCTCACCATCAGATAGAGTTTAACGTCATTCCCAGGACATGTAGACCCGCAGCCACCGCCTTCTAGCACCCATATAATAAAAAGGGGTTGGGGCTTGCCATAAGGGCAATAGGGTTGGGAAAATCATATAAGTGCTAGGGCTTGACGTGACCAGCCGATTGATCGGGGCCACTCGGACTTTTATAAAGAAAACTGAATATCCATTAAGAATGAATTCATTTTAAAACTTTACCGGCATTAAATGACCTACTGAGGTTGATATGACGTAAAACAAACCAAACCAAACTAACCAAACCAATTTTCCTTATAAAAGGACTTGCGCTTATATATATATATATATATATATATATATATATATATATATATATATATATATATATATATATATGTGTGTGTGTGTGTGTGTGTGTGTTACTACTAAATAAATTTTAAAAACTAAGTAAACATAGTCTGTGTTAATTACATTTGTTTTGGCAGAGATATTAGAATTTTGTGACTGAAGAATTTCCCCTTACTTGGGTAAGACGGGCAGTCGGAGAGCCACACCTCATCCGATCAATCAGCTGGTCGCGGTGGTTGAGGGTATTAGCGCTATTATTTATAACTGCATCTAGTAGTGATGTTACAATTCTGGAGCTCTGGAAAGTGTGGAGTACCATTGATTGACATTACTCTCAGATCCACTCTGACCCGTTGTAGTACCTGTTTGGGTCCCATCTATAGGTTAAACAGATGAAAATGATTTTTTTTTAAATATGGTGAAAGATGAGTTACAAAATTGAATACCCAACAATAATGAATAAAACGAAAATGTATTCGGCATATTGCTTACGTCACAATACCCCCAGGAATTGCATAAGTTTATCAATGAGTATTTAATCTATAGTCATAATTATTAATACATAGAATAGACATTATCTATTAACGATGTCGCTCTGAAAATCTGACTTAGATTTACCTCAAAACAACCCATGTTATTAGTGCATTTAAAATCCTGCAATGTGTCTTATATATCACTAGGAAATTAAGGTTTACATAGTATATGGTGTGACTAATTTGCATGCTGATTTTAACAAAACTGAGTTTAATAAATAATTATTGCTGTTATTGGTCTCTAGTATTATTTTATTCTCCAACGTATTAAAATCAATGAACGATTTTATATAGAAACCAATTGGAATATAACCAAAATACGTGTAATCTTTTTATATGCGTTTTTATTTAATTTCTTTAGTCTTTCTAACTTAATTCATTTCATTACATTAAAACTTAAATACTTTCGTCCGGAAGGCGCATATTCTTCCTAACCAATCAAAACCTCAAGAATTCTCCCTATCCAATGGTGTTACAGCAATTGCTGCATATGTTGTATTTTCCGTGGAAACTATTAGAAGACATTACTTTTAATCATTATTCGGAGTTTTTTTTTTCTCATGTACTGTAGTCATGTTGGCTGGGAACATTAGAATACACCGACAGCTCCTCTGCAGAGGGGTAAGACCTCCCCCTAATGGGGTAACCTGTTGAACCTGAGTAGTGACCCGTGATGCGTAAGGATGGAACCCTGGTAGCTGAGCGGTCCATGACATGCAACACACCACTTAGGCCCTTACTTAGGCTAGACGGGCGGTCGGTGAGGCCCACTCGGATCAATTGGTTAGTCACGTTAAGCCCTAGAACCTATATGATTATCCAGACTCTATTGCCTTTATGGCAAACCCCTAGCCATGATGATGGTAAAATTCCAGCTCTGGGGAATGTAGGGTACTCCTTCATCACCATTATGTTGCAGTGGTAGTACCTGTCAGGGACCCATCTATTGTTAAATAGAAAAAAAAACATGAGTTTAATTGAATGTGATTTTAAAAAATGAATACCCATTAAGAATGAATAATTGGGTCATTTTATACCGAAGACGTTTTTGTCTTCGGTATAAAATAACCCAATGGGTTAACATGCCGTAAAACCAACCAGCCAACTCATGTCTTGAATAATTGACTTTTTAATGCAAGAGTAATCCAAGATTTAGACAATTGAGATTCTTAAATACGGTCGACGGGGTTGTCTTAAATCTTGACCATCGTTACGACATTCTTACGACAAACTGAACTTCAAGATCCATTATATTCCTTGGCCGCCAATTTTCAAAACATGCGGCTTCGTTTAATTTTGTAGATGTTCACTTTCTCTCCATTAATCGCATTAGGGTTTTCAGGCCCCACAAGTCTTTCTCGGCAGTATCTTAATTTCATATTTTAAGAAGCTGTTGTTAATACAACCTGGATTAAATGATAGCAGATAATTTTGGTTCATTCAACCCTGACGACACATTACGAGTTAATGGAGCTTGATTTTATTAAGTCTAATGTGTGCTTATCATTTCTTCAAAACGATTTACTTCCGACATTATCATGGGCCGATATTACAGCACTCGAAACAAAGGAGCTCACTCAGTCAATATCATCTGTACAAGTGATTAAGAGCAAAATCCCTATCTATATATTAATATTCTTATTCCTTAATCTTCCGACTGTTATCACCTTGCACCAACCTTTGCTTGAAAATCAGACCGTCCAAATCGCCCAGGATAAAATGCCAAAATGTAAATACTGATTATCTGGTGTTACTTATCCACAGAATTCTTATTTCTTATGAGTGTCGTCATTTTTATTAGAAAGAAAGAAAGGGAAGGAAAAAGATGCGATACAGAAAAATATAATAAGAAAGAAAGAAAGAAAGAAAGAAAGAAAGAAAGAAAGAACAGAGTAGGGGAAAGATAGAGAGAGGCGTGGAAGTGATAATACTAATCTCTTTCAATCGATCATAATAAAAAGATGAAAAGAAGGACCGAAAGAAAAATAGAGTGAGAGAGAAAGAAAGTTAAATCAAGATTATTATACATTTTACATATTGAATCTTTTTGCAATATCTCTTAAGTAAACATATAAAACGTTGTAATAATTAAATCAGCATACGGTATATACACAGCAGGTACAGCTAGTAATAAAAGAATGAAGAACATATTAGATTTTCTAGTTCATTGTAGCCACAGGCGACCTTATATCGAAAACTTTAAGTTAACATTAATAACCTCCATTAATTACGGCATATTTATTTTTTGTGAGTACATAATTTGAGAATTGTACACACATGTTGCCCCATATAGGCGAGGCAGTCACATTGTTAGAGGAACCTTTGATCCACAGATCTATATCTTCAAAAAAAAGGATGCGTATATATCAAAACAGGCAATGTAATCATTCATAAATATGCGAATTGCAACCATTAACAGATTCATACTTAACAAGATTTTTTTGTTTACACCAGAGTCTCATCAGAGGATTACCACAGGAAGAAGAACTATTATACAGAACGCAAGAAAGTCATAATAAGGTGGAGCAAAAAAGCTATTGGGAATAGTCAGGATCAGGTAGCCTCAACCTGGAACCACCGGAGAGTAGTAGATGGTAGACTAATTCCTTCTGTTCAGAAATCCAGTTCTGTATCTTGGAGGCAATATATATATATATATATATTATATATATATAGTCATCCACAGACACGGGTTTCGACTTAACAAGTCTCTTCAGTGTAGTTAGACATTTTGTTAGCTACCTATAGCCGGGATAGAACTGCGATCGATTCAGCAGCGATCAGACAGCTTAACCGCTTGGCCATATCGTCACCCACAGAATGCGAAGGGGATTTTAACTGTTTTAATACACACATATGTATGTATGTAAAGGTCACCATAGAGTACTCCATCCCTATTTTCGGAGAGCGTTGCGTTTACTCTTTAGTTGGCGGTCATCAGCGAAATCCCCCCAGAGTGCTCAACCCCAGAAGGATGAGGAGCATATATATATATATATATATATATATATATATATATATATATATATATACTAAGCCCACCACATGAGTAGGATGTGACTCAAGGTCAATTTCTTAAGTAAACAGGCTTGAATTCAAGGTTTTATTTCTCCTAGACTGGTTACCTAGTCAATAACCCAATCCGTTCTTGGACGTAATATAGATAACATCGCTCAAACCAGAGTTCTGTAAATAGAAGGAATTTGTCTACCATCTCCTACTCCCCGGGTGGTTCCAGCTTGAAGCTACCTCATCCTGGGTAATCGCAATATTTTCTAATATTCCCCCCCCCCCCGATTATGACTTCTTGCGTTCTCTGTAGTAGTTCTTCTTCTTGTGTTAATTAATGATAACAGAGAAATAAAATAAAAGAACGAAAAACGTCTTAGATTTTCTAGTTAACTGGAGCCACAGGAAACATTATAACGAAAACGTTATCGAAAAAGTTAATATTAATGACAACGATTTCTTTTCTTTCTTTTCTTTCTTTTCTTTCTTTTGGAAGTCCGTTGCAGATGACGATGACGTCACTCCATATCTTCAGTTGTGGACTCTCTGGTGGCTCATTAGTCCAATTCCGGATTTGCAGATGCGGTCAAACACATTGCAGGTGAAATTCCCATTTACATTTGGTTGTTCATGACGACGAAGGCTCTGCAGTACTGTTTATCTCGTTATTGAGCTGCTTAGCTCCTGTGCGATAGGTG
>CM042144.1:80677091-80689591 GCA_023376005.1 Doryteuthis pealeii
ATAGGATTTCACGCTCGCAAACATACACATTTATGGATTCTCAGTTCTAGTAATGGTTTGGTAGATTTGTTTAATTTGTAAACTATATGGCAAAACAGCTCAGATATATTTTACGACCGGAACAATTGAGTCATTAAGTCTCTTCTCAGTCTTCTTTTATGTTTCCGAAAAAATATTGATTAAATGACTTAAGTTAATTGTATTTGTGGGATCTATTTGAAAGGGTTTTTTCTTTTATAATAATAATAATAATAATAATAATAATAATAAGTCTATACTTATCTTTTCACTGGTCAATTATTTTCTAGGCTGGATCGGTTTGTCAGCTGTTGTCGCCCGGAATAGCTAGTATTTATTGTTCGGTTATTATGCTAGTATTTTCGACTCGGTAGTATTCTCGCTGTTATTCAAGGAGTCTGGAAATGACTTCGGAATCTTCTTTTGGATATCTTGTGTTGTGCTGCTGATATTTTTTAATAACAACCACAAGACGTTCTTGTTTCTTCTGAGCTCATTTATTTTATCCCAAGTAATAATGCCTTGGAGAACAGACACTCATCTTACGCATGTTCTCTTCAGCCACTCAGCCCAGACTGCCAACTCTCTCTCTCTCTTTCTCTCATTCACCACTTGTTGTCATCCATCGAACAATCAGAGAACGACAGGTAGCATTTCATACGTCATCCCCCAAATTGTAGTAATTTTCCACTCTTATCTAAAAATTTTGTTCTTTCAATCTCATTATATTTCATATTTAGCTATAATCTGCAAGCTAATATTTACGAAATGCCTTGTTTACTTTTGTCATACAGCTGTGTACCTATGTTCAAGATGCTAATTGGAATCTTTGTTTCTCCCTATAATGACATCGACGATGTTAAACTCTATCGGATGGTGAAGTTCCACTTCTGGAGTTCTGGGGGAATGTGGATACCCTTTCTTCACCATTACTCTCATGTTCACCTTGACCTGGAGTGGTAGTACCTGTTAGGGTGCATTCTATGGGTTAAATAGAAAAAATGAGTTTTAAAAAATGTGTTTAAAAAATTGAGTACCCAACAAGAATTAATAAAACAAAACGACATAAAATAACCCAACAGGGGTTGACATCCTGTAAAATCCAACTAAGAACCAAGCAACTGTTATGCCCCTGCTGAACCTTATTTCATCACTGCATTCTCTAAGCATTCCAATGCTTATTTTTTAGATCACTGCTTTAACTTTTTTTCTATGAAACATCTACAAAACCAATTGTTCGTGCAGTACTCAATCTATATATTGATACTCGTTTTCCTTAAAAGTACGACGGTTATCATCTTGCAACACGCTCTGGTTAAAAATCTTCCAAGATAAAATCCAAAAATATAAATCCTAATTATCTAGGGTTGCTTATCCACCGAATTCTTGTTTCTTATGAGTGTCATCACTTCAGCTAAATAATGGACCATTCCGTTTTTATTATAAAGAAAGAAAGAGAAGAAAAAGAACATGCTACAAAAAAAGAAAGAAAAAGAAAGAAAGAATGAAGGAAAGCAGAATAAAGATATAGAGAGGGGTGAGCGTACGGAAGCGATAACACTAATCTGAATCGAACATAATGAAAAGATGAAAAAAAGGGGGAAAATAAGAAAAAAAGAGGGAGAGAGAGTTAGTTCAAGATTATTATACTTTTTACATATTGAACTATTTCGCATTAGCTCTTAAGTAAACATATCGAACGTTGTAATAATTAAATTATCATAATGTGTCATACCCACAAGTACTGCTAGTCATGTTTTTTTATTTATTTGATCTAAACCGATTGGTGAAACATAATCTATGCGCTGACAGGATCTCCTCAACACCGTGTTTATCAACTTGTGTGTTTCTCTTAATTACTTTAATGACCGTTTCATTCACCACTTGGACAATTCCTTTACTGCCAACTCTAATTATTCATTAGCGTACTAATGTCCGCCGTTCGCTCATCGGAACTTCAACGGCAAAGCGGTTGATGCGTAAATATTTATCTAAGATGCCTTTAGATGACAACGGCGGACGGCATCTCCCACAAGATATTAGATTCATATTTATGAGTGGTTTTGTTTATACAACTAAAACCTCAACTTTTTTTTTTATCTCTCCAGAGTTTTCTTTCATTTGTTCGGTGTTTGTTCTTTTGCCTCACGTACGAGCCAGCGCACAATAATGTCATTTAATCCCGTTATTAATATCTCGATTATCTTTCGTGCCTGTGGCACCTTGTAGACAAAAGAAAATTTCTAAGAGCATAGACAAAGAAATATGAAGGGCATGGGTATATTACCTGGTAAAAGTATTTTTTTCTTAAACCATAAAACCATCAGTTGGTTAGTTGGTTGGTTGGTTGGTTGGTTGGTTGGTTAACAGCATATCAAACCTTGTGGGTTATTTAATGCCAAAAATTGTTTTTTGATATACATATATATATTTACCTCCGTGCTTTGTGGCACCTTAGACAAAAAAAAAATTCTAAGAGTATAGACAGAGATATGAAGGGCATGAAATATTATATATTAATAAAAGTATTTTTCTTAAACCATAAAACGTAGTTTCAGTTGGTTGGTTGGTTGGTTGGTTGGTGGTGTTTAAAAGCATATCAAACCTTGTAAGTTATTTAATGCCAAAACTTGTTTTTTAATATACATATTTACCAGCCCATCCTAACGAGCTGGATGTGACATGAGATCGATTTTTTAAGCGGAGTTTGTATTCAGAGTTTTTCTTCTCCTAAACTGGTTGCCTAACCAAGGTTAAAGACCCGAGTCTGTTCTGAAGGCAAAGATAACGGCATTATATACCAATTTAAATAAGGAGACCGTCCTAAGGACATGCTGGAAATTTCGTATTTGTCGCCAATGGCGATTTCTCTGAATAGATTTAATCTATAGTATTGCAACATATTTTCATGTAGTATTATTTGTATTATTCGTACTATTGTCCTCATTTTCAATGTTATCTGTACAACGTTTCTTGATGGCTCCCGATTACGACAAGAAGGTTCCCAATTACGACAAGAAGGTTCCAGAGTTCGAAAAGAAAGTTCCTGAGTCCGAGATGGTTCCTGAATCCGACAAGAAATACCCGAAGAAGGCCGGAGGGCATATCGGCCTAAACGTTGTACAGATAACAATGAAGGTGAGGTCCGAATAATACAAATAATACTAATTATCAAGCCTCATCTCAGAAATTCAGAAAAATAATATTTTCTTGTAAATTTGGTAAAAATATCTGATAAAGTGAAATGCCAGTGTTACTTTCGTTTTTGCGTTATTTAGACGGCAATTTACCCATCCTTGTTAATATGATCAGGGGTTAGAATTAGATTATTAATTGCTTTATATTTACAGTTTTAAGAAAGGGGTGTGTCTTGTGATTAGGGGTGGGGGTAGCTAGAAACTTTGCTATGAAGCTAAGAGAATGCAATTCCAAAACATTTAGAAACTACAGATGTAGATAGTCATGGCAGTATCCAATTTTTTAGCACCAATTCACCAATTTGGTAATATTTATTTCTATTAATCAGTTTTTTTTTCCAATTTTGCAACTGTTTATACTTACAAAATGAAAGCTTGTCCCGTGTAATGCCACACCTCTCTTGAGCATGCGCAGTAGCGACGCATTGCGGGGATGAAATACAACCGGAATTGCGCAACGGTTATCACCATTGAAAATGGAATCGGTGTCCTGGGTTCAAATCCTGGACGATGCAGTCTGTTTTCTTCACGCTAATTCACCTGTAAAAGGCATTAATCTATCTCTTCTCCCTCCAGCTGTGGGTAAATACTTAGGTAGATAGGATTCTTTATTGTTGGTAATGCTAGCAATCTAAAAGAATGAAAATTGAATTCAAACCAGTTTATTCCGATTTTTTTTTAAATTACCGTGTGTAAAATCCAGCCCGTGGGTTGAGTGAATCTTCTTATAATGGAGATTCGGTGTTTGTCCGTCTGTAACCGATACTACGCCACTGCTTACGTCACAATACCTTCAGAAATTGCGTAAGTTTATCAACGAGTATTCAATTCATTGTTTAAAATCATTAACTCATAGAACAAATCTTATCTATTAACAATGTCGAGTTGGATTTGCCTAAAAACAACCAATGTTATTAATGCGTTTAAAATCATGCCATGCGTCTATTATATTACTAAGAAATAAAGGTTTACATCATATATGGTGTGGTTAATTTGCATACTGGTTTTAACAAAATCGGGTTTAATAAAGAATTACATGGTGTTATTTATATCTAATATTATTGTTTTATTCTCCAATGTATTAAAATCAATCCAATGAATGATTTTATATTTTATTAATATATAATTAAAATAAGTGTAGTCCCCTAATAAATAAGTGTAAGACCCTAAGGTGGTGTGATGCTGAAATCCAGTGCTATCCATCAACTTTTGCGACAATACCGTTGCCAAGCTGCATTGGTTCCTTTGGATAACAGCGACAGTGTGAAGAGGGGGGGTTACTGCATAGGCAACAGCTCATCCTCCATATGAACCCGTCTATGCTATGTAGTTAAAAAAAAACTTTGACACTACTCCACCATCTCTCGTAGACGGAAGGCTACCAACCAATCTTTTTATATGCGTTCTTATTTAATTTTGTTAGTCTTTCTAATTTGATATATTCTATTACATTAAAACCTAAATACTTACGCCCGGCGAAGTGTACATATTCTTGCTAGTAGAATATAATGAACATGTCATAGATTTAGGCCCAGAACTCTTCAACACAATCGTATGTTATGAAGTATTTTCTTAGATATATAAAATGGATTTCAGTTTATATTGCTTTCACGCGTGCGAACAATTATCTATGCCGACCCAATTATATGTCGACGGATTTTTTTCTTATTATTAATGAAAGATTGTTGATTTATCTTTATATTATTAATGAGTTCATAGAAATATGAATCGAAGGAGATATTTAGGGGCTTCTATAAAGCGTGATTTTTATTCAAAGAGCCAAAAGGATGTTGCATCCCCTAGAGGCTGACTGCGAACAAAAGAGAGACTGGTCGACTCGCAATTATGATGTTGTAGCTTAATAATTATTTACGAAAGAAACCTTTTAGAAATTCCATGCACACATACACACACACATACACACACACACACACATATATATATATATATATATAATATATATATGTGTGTGTGTGTGTGTGTGTGTGTGTGAGTGTGTGTGTGTGTGCAATTCTGGTAAATCCATGCATACACACACAGCCATATATATACATACATACAATAAACATCCATTTTGTACAACATCCCGTGTTTGTCTACCTTTCTCCACATATACATACATATATATGGTGGGATATGGTCATCTTATCACTATTCTGCGTCAAGAATATATATATACTAGCTAAAGTACCCGGTTCATGACCGGACTAAAATAATTAAAATTTCAGTTGATTTAACGGTGCAAAAATGAAAACATTGTTTTTCTATCATAATTTTCATTATTTCCGTAAGCTAAATTTTTTTTAAAAATCATCAGGAGTTTGTTTAATGTTTCATCTTTCGAATTTAAAAAAAATGTTCAAGATAATATTAATTTTCATGCAAGTTTCATTGTGTTAAATATAGGGGGTGGGGTAAAATTCACAGGGAAAATTGGTGGTAACTAATAAGGGATAAATATTTATCAAATTTTTTTTTTAAATCGCCGAGAATTGTCTAATGAATAAACGGTCGAAATAAATGTTATATTCGAGACGACACTAATATGAATGAATTAAAGTGATTTCTAAAGTTTTAAAAAATGTCAATAAATGATTAAAAGAAATCTCGAGATAAGGGCTGATCTTGAAAAACGGTCGGAAAATTAGGGTGACAAAAAAAAATAGAACCCAAATTATTTATTTTCCCATTAAACTAACTCTAAACACCAGCCCTAACCATAACCATAACCATAACCCATAAACCCCCCTAGTTAAAATTAAGTTTTATCACAAAATTTGTGGGTTCTGTTTTTTCTGGGTCACCCTGTATATAGGTGACCCAGAAAAAACAAAACCCAAATCTTGTATTTATTTTCCCATTAAACTAACCCTAAACCCCAACCCTAACCTACCCCCTAGTTAAAATTAACAGTTTTATTACACATTTTGTGGGTTCTGTTCTTTCTAATTTTCCGACCGTTTTTCAAGTTCAGCCGAGATAAGTTTGAAAGACAATTTTGACGGTTTTTAGTAAAAAAAAAAAAAAAAAAAAAAAAAGAAAGAGAAAAATTTTTTTTTTTAAATCTGTCTATTTATTTATCATTAGAATTATGATAAATTAAATAGCAAATTTTTTCATTCAAGTTACGTACATTAGAATCATTTTTATTTTATGTTTAAGCTTAACATTTCAAACACTGTTTTGTTTATATACGAAATGTTAATTTAAACTTCTTCATATAATTTATCCAACTAGATCGTATTTTTATTATAATTTTTTTTGTTTTTATTACAATACAACTATATGTTTACTTAGTTACGAAATAAGTAGTTATATAATTTAACTACCTATTTTTGTAAAAGGCTTTTTTCTAAAACTCTTTTGTATAAATACGAAAAAATTAAAAACAAAGTTGAGTTAAATGTTTCGCTTATTATTGTTATTTACTTCGCTTATTATTTATTTCGCTTATTATTGTTATTTACTTGGCTGTAAAAATAATTCAATCGATAAAACCACATCTTTCTTACCAAATAAATATTTGTAAGATAGATTATTTCATTTAATTTCTAACTAAATTAATATTTTAAAGACAGGAATAAAAAGATTGCGATATGAATAAGATTTGATTTTTCGTTACAAAATATTTTGCTGTCCAAAGCAAAATATTTTTTTCTAACTCACTATAAAGAAAAATTCAATGGATAAAGACTCATACAAATTATATATTGAGAAAGATTATTTTCTCTTCTTTTCAACCATATGGATATTTTTAAGATTGGAATATAAATAGGCGATAAATTCCGAGCTGAACGGCTTAAGACTGCGAAATTGAAATCACTGCTGATAATCGCTTTAACAAAAATTCAGGCAGGGGACAATATCTTATCATCAACAGGAGTTGGTATACGGACAGTTTCGCAAATTGGCTAATTTGGCTTAATTAATTAATTAATTATATCCCTTAATCAGTAAAAATCAAAAACCAAATTTGGCGTGTTTCTTAGTTAGAAGGATATTGATATGTATGCAAGATTTCGTATTAGAGGGACCTCCGGTTTTGAACTTATACGTCGACACGTACATACCGAAAACTTAGTCTTATATATATATATATATATATATATATATATATATATATATATATATAAACCAAATGATTCTATTTAGGACCTTTTTATCTCCCATACAAATACAATTGTATATATATATATATATATATATATATATATATATATACTTGCATTCATATTTGTATGGAAGATAAAGAAGGTCCTAAATGTACATACACATGTGTGTGAGGAATATGATCATCTTAGCACTATTAGTTGACCAGTTCACATACCCTAGGTGGTAATATCTCATCTACAGAAGCGATGCCAGTGTACGCAAGGAAAGACATGAACTGCTAAAGGCAGATTATCGATCATATGAAAATCTAATCTCAGTGATAAAATAAAGCAAAAATTGAATTCTAACGAAACCCTTAACGAAACAGTTAAATGGGCGCTACACAAGGATACTGCGTGCTTGTCTTATACAAATCTTGGAAGCATCAGTAAGATGTACAAGACAAGCTGGAAACTGCGAGTGAATCAGTAAGTGACGTTCTCCTGTGGACACCTATACATAGATACCGCAGTGCAGGCCGACCAGCAAAACTTACATCAATCAGCTCAACGCGGATTCTGGATGATGTGTGGATGACCGACCAATGGCGATGACTGAAAGGGACGGTTGGAAATAAAGTTACGGCACGAACTGATGATATATATATATATATATATATATATATATATATATATATATATGAGTTAAGAGTAAGGAAATGAATCCGACGGTATATGTATAAATAAAAGAGTATGAAAACACACAATGCTGTTAAAATGAAAGTATTGTATATCATTTTCATAGCTAATATTGAACAATATTTCGATTTATAAAAATCATCATCAGAGCTTGTTTTTAATCCGGACTCATCGAGAAAGAAGCAGAAAATAATTTAAATTCAAATCGGAAACATTGTTGTTCCAAAAAGCGTGTAAGCTATGCGATCGCTTCGTCATTCGTACATCCGCTGCATGTTTTTCCGCTAACGTCATGAACATAAAATATTTTTATTCTAACAGTATTGTGTGTTCCCAATACCCGGTAGAGCACTCTAGAGGAGACATTAATTGAACTTTCACCGTTTAGCGTAAGTGCCTTATGCTAAACGGTGAAAGTTTGTTGTTTACAGACTTGAGTTTTCTGGTTATTGTAAAAACATACATCTATGTATGTACCAATTAATTGTTCGCCTCTTATTGACAGTTATCGACAGCCGAGTGGGTAAGTAGCTTGACAAACGAAAATTCAGTCCGGTTTCGCTCCCGGTTAGAAGTAGCTGGTAAAGTCGAGCCGCACTGATGAGACGTAAACGTCGAAACACTGTTCTGTGGATGAGTTATATATATATATATATATATATATATATATATATATATATATATGAGTATGAAAAGGTGGAATGAAAACATCACACAATGCTGTTAAAGAGAAAACCATATAATAATATAATAGCTGATACTGATACTGATCAATATTTCGATTTTACAAAATAAAAGCTCATTCACTCCGTGGTTGTTTGGGTCGGAGAAGAATGTCAAATCAGTTCGCAAACAAAAAAAACTAATTCTGCAAAAAAGAACGAAAGTTGTTACATTATTCACCAATGTGGGCATTCGCGCCATATATATGTCGGTCATGTCGATATGTATACCTTTTTGTCGGTAAACTATCCAAATGTAGCGGATTTTGAGATGTTGGCAACAAGACGAATTAATTTAATTGTTGTTGGCAACAAGACGAATTAATTTAATTAATATATATATATATATATATATATATTATATATATATATATATATATATATATATATATATATTTTGTTATATTTGTATATATATATATATATATATATATACTTTTTGAAACTTAACATCTTCTTTCAATTGTGCTGTGGACATGTAAACAACTTATTAAGCTGGATTATATTTTGAACATTTTTGATAATCTCTTACACTTTTTTATATATTTACACCAAACTCTTTTGAGTTTATTTTTGAATTAAAAAATGCTTCTGATTTTTAAAAATAAAATTTATTTTATTTTTGAAACAGTATGCGCATTTTAAAAAATTCAAGCATTCCAGCGTGTGTTTGTACCCCCTATTCTCTTCCAACGGTTTTTTATCCCTTCTTTCTTTCGTAAATTTTTTTTTGCTCGTTGATGATGACCCTTCTACTAAGGCGTCGAAACAGATTCTGTCAGCAGATAATAATTACCAATTGTTTTTTCAAAATGTTAAATTCATTCTGTCGGATTAATTTCCATTTATTTACACATATATATACTTTGTATATATACTTTGTTATATTTGTTTGTTTGTTCGTTGTTGTTGTTGGCAACAAGACGAATTAATTTAATTTATATATATATATACTTTGTTATGTTACGTTGTAATACTCACGGTACTAAAACGATACATGCACCGTAGTCCCTTTTTTTCTTTCTTGGTACTAAAACTCCGATAAAAAATCATAACCCGAGAAACATGTCGTCACAACTCCCAGCCTTTATTAACGTGCTCGTCTAGTGGCTTCTACCAGGGAGGAAGGGAGGCAGAGAGAACGAGAGAGAGAGAACACTACTAGATTACTGGGTTCTCATCAGGTCTGTCCCCCACGACGGACGCCGGCAAAAAGAGGACGAACCCTTTCTTCCTTCCCCCACGTCACCACGTGACTTCCGGTCAACACCCGACTTCCGGTCAACACCCGACTTCCGCTTGCCCCTCAATTCTTCGTTCGGGGTCACGCTACGGTCAAAACCATCGCTCTCCTCTTTTGGGTCATCATTATTTTTTAAGCCTTTGTTATTTATTCCTCCTCCTTCCATTAGCAGTTCTAGCTCACACGGGTCATATTGCAACACTCCTCCCTTACCATCATTCTAAAATTTTTACCCGTAAAAATTTTCAAAAGTATCTCTTTTTTTTCAAGAATATGCGTAATTATTCATTAGATTTTTTTTTTCCCCTTCTATCCGATATAGACCTTCCTCTCTCCGATAGAGCCACACGAGCATTCAATTTTACAATAATACAAAAAACACATACATATATAAAGTAAAAAGAACATTTACAAAATCATTAAAGCAGGTGATATTCTCCTCTTTGTTCCACAATTGTGCTCTGACCTTACTTACTTATTTGTTCATTTTTTTTCTTTCTTTTTTATTTTTTTCATTTTTTTTTAGGAAATACTCTCTCCAATTTGAATTTAAAAAGAAATTACTCATTTATTTCTTCATTCTTATCAATTGCAGACCTATACTGATTTATAGCTTTTTTTTTTAAGCAACGGCGTTATCGTCGCCTTCTTCAGCTGGTCAATAATTCTTTTCTCTATTATTCCTTTTCTTTTTGTATCTATTCATTTTAATCCCTTTCAGTTTTTCATTTATTTATCTTTTCTTTTTCCGTCATTATTCCATCTCATATTCCGTGTGATTCATATTCTCATTTACTCATTTTTCTTATCCTTTTTCTTTTCTTTTTTTTTTTTTTCATTCATCTATCTCTAATTTATTTCCGAGCGCCAAAAACTAGGTTTTTCTGGAAGGTATCTGCTGTGTAAACAAACACTTGAACCACAGGCCTTTAAAGCTATCTTCATAGTCGCTGTCTGGTGGGATATCATGTTTCCTTGTGGGCAGTACTGGTTGACCCCGGGTGAGCTCGCTGCTACTACCATAATCATTTGTACTCCCAGCGTTTTTAATGCTTTCTTCCATTGCAACTCTAAGCATAGCTATCTTCCTTTCCATTAGCGGAACATATTCTTTTATTTCTCTGTAGTTACTATCTGACAGTGTGGTTTTTATTTTAGCCCTTACTGTTTTAGGGGAATCTTTTGTGATGCTATTCACTGTTGGAGTTATTTTGTGGTTTTCCATTTTAGCCATTTCTTCAAAATTATTTTTATCATTATTAACGTCCACCTGTCTGTTCAATTTCTCTTTCTTTTTCTTTTTTCTATTGGGACATAGTTGTTCATTGTTCCTATCACCTTCACCCGTGTGATGCGTACCCTCAGTATCCACATCACTATGTGAAGTATTAGTATACTTATCGGAGTTTTCTCTCTTAATAGCTGTGTATTTATCCTTATTTTCTGTGATATTTTCAGAGGTCGTAGAATGGACTTGTGTGCCCTCCTTAGTTTTGCCATTCATATTAGACAAAGCGTGGTGCTGATTTTTTAGGGCTATCCCATGCTTGTCTCTATTTTTAATTTGTTCGGATGTGCTTTTAGGGGTAGGTGCCATCTTTTTATTAATTTTTACGGGACAATTTCTAATGAGGTGATACTTGCTATTACACCCCCAACAACGTCCAGTCTGGTCTCTATTACCTATCTGAGGATGCACATTGCAATTCCTCACTGTAGGTACGTTTCTACTCTGCTTGTTAAATTTTTTCCTATTGTTACTTGTTCTTAATCTATCCTCTAAAAGAGTTCTTTGATAGGCCCTATCCAACCCCTTTTCAACACTTTTTAAAGCACTCGTTACAGAATTTAATGCATCAACCAAGCCTGCGGTGAGATTCTGCAAAAACTCTTTAATAGTCTGAGACTCCATTTCGCATAAACAATTTCAGTCACCAGATAAGAGAAAAACTTGCACCAATACGAATGATATCAATAACAGTAAAAAAATTTTTTTTTTAAATGCACAATTTTGCAGAACAAAGAGAAAAAAAAAATCACCTACCTTGTCACTTCTACGTATATTTTTCCTTTTTTTTTTTTAAAAAAAAAGTTTTTTTTTTTTTTTTTTTTTTTGTAATGTTCACTAATTCCGTTTTTTTCTTTTTTTTTTTTTAAATTCACACGTGGACGTATATTTTTTTTTCTCCACGTGGGTTTCTCCTTCTTTCTTTATAAGTCCTTTTCTTCTTCTTTAATTGTTAGTTGCTGTTGTTTTTTTTTCTCGTCCTTTTTTTTCTTCTTTAAATCTTTTTGTTTTCTTCGCACGTGGGTCCTTCTTTTTTTTTAAAATTCTTTTTGTTTTCTTCACACGTGGGTCCTTTTTTTTTAAGTTCTCAATTGTTTGTTGACTCGTTGTTGTCGTTCATCTCCTTTAATAAGATTTTAAAAGGTTGCTCCCTTTCTTTTTTCAAGGTGGGTCTTTTCTTTGTTTTTTCTTTTTTTTTTAAGCCCTTTTTTCTCCTCAAATGCTCGATGTTGTTGTTTTTTT
>CM042144.1:80694591-80727091 GCA_023376005.1 Doryteuthis pealeii
CACTTTCATTTTGATTTATGATACATGTTCCTGTGTTGGTAATTATATATGTCCTAAACAAAATGGCATTACTTTTTGAATTACTCTCGTACTGTGATAAATTCCAGGCACCCATCAGAGCAAGATAGATTTTACAGTTAAGGTTGCTTGGCGGACGGTCGGAGACGCCACACTCCGATCACTCGGATGGTCACGTCAATCACTAGCACCTATATGATTGTCCCAGTCCTATTGGCCTAATGGTAAAACTCCAGCCCTTTTTATCATATATGTGCTAAAAGTCTGTGGTTGATGGAATTAGAGGCCTGGGTATGACGTTAAATTCTATCTGATGGTGAAGTTCCAATTCTGGAGCTCGGGGAATATGGAGTACCCCCTTATTACCATTACTTCTGGGTCCATTCTGGAATGGTAGTACCTATTATCTAATATCCATCTATGGATTAAATAGAATAAAATGTGATCAAAAATTGAGTTAATTGAGGTTCAAATTTGATACTCATTAGATACTCTTATGGCAATTATTTTCTTCACAATGGTTTATATATAATCCAGATGCATATATGTATACAAATGCATGTTACACACTAACGGACCGACAGACAGACAGATATACAGACCAACAATCCAATATATATATATATAACCCGTCGGTCGCTCCCGAGCTGAAGGGCTCACAGAATCTCCGAAATTGGCCGTCAAGATCGGATTTTCTGCATCAACCAAGGATTGCAGGGTCTCTATATTTGCGGGAAGTCTAGCCGAATGCCCCACGTTGTGCTAAGATCTCAAACGACTAGAAATCTGCTATAGAAACTGATTTCCGAGATTAATGGCGGCCGATTGGTCATATGAAAAAAAATAACGAATCTTTTTCTTCTTCAAAAATCAACAACATTTATATTCGAAAATATAGGAATACAAATAATTACTTCTCAAGGTTTGTGGGAGTGATGTGCCCGTAATTAAATACTTCTGGTCTTCTGAAAAGTATTGTGCAAAACAGTTCGTAAGTTGACTAAGTTTTCAAAATGGTCTTAGCTGAAGTCAGTTACTCTCGGCTCTCAGTATTGCGTTAATCTTGTCAGCTAGCCCGGTCAGCGCATGTGATCCTCAAACAATCAACGTCCTCTTTCAAGCGCAGCGTGGCTTAATCTGCTCTCAAGCCAAAAACGTCTGAGTTAAGTAACACTCCGATCGGAACAATTTTATTTCCGGCCGGCACGAAGACATTGGGAATTTTTCTGCTCCACCCACTCAAGAAGGGTAACCGCCTTCCTCTTGTTCAACCAGCCAATCAAATTTACTTCCGCTCACTAATCTGGGTACCATCTCTTCCGGCCACTTGAATGTGTTTTTTAAATACATTCGACCCTTTTTTTTAATGTCGATTTCCAACAAGAGTTTATCTCCATTCTCCAGCAATAGGGAAACATAAAAACAATAGATTCTCTTTAATCCTGGTTTCTTCATGTTCCGGTAATCTATAAACAAGATTTATCTTTTCCCGAGACTAAAGTCTGGATACATCAAAGACTCGTCTAAGAACGGCTTCCCTCACTTCTGGGAGTTCCGACCTACTTGAGATTTTACTACCGGCCACTATCGCCTCACCCCCCCCCCCCCCCCGGTCGAGGTCATTTTCGGATCGCCCATCTGTTTGAATCTACGGCTGAAGTCGGCCAGCGAGTTATATTTCCGTTTATTAATTCTTTCTTTCTTCTCATTTCAAAACCTAGATCAGGTCACATCTCGATCGCGGCCTTGTAATTCTGACCCAAACGATCGGAAGATTTTAACTTCCGATTTTTCTTTCTTTCTTTTTCTATCTTCCAAACCTGAATCAGGTCACATATATATATATATATATATATATATATATATATATATATTATTGGAGAAATGATTATAAGGGGCTCAATTACTTATGTAAGAGCTTTATTTATTTATTTATTTATTTATTTATTTATAAAGTCAACGCCTCTGACGATGAATAACACCGAAAAAGTGTTATTCAGAACCAATGGTAGGACCGACTTTTCATTTGTATTATTAATTATAAATAAATAAATAAATAAATATATATATATATATATATATATATATATATATTATATATACAATTCAATATATATATGTCTGTATCTGTGTGTGTGTTTGTGTGTGTGTGTGTGTGTGTGTGTGTGTGCGTGTGTCTGTTTATCTGTACGTGAGCGTGTCACAGGCATATCTATATATATGCATCTATATGCATAAATGAATGGGCTGGTCTTGGATAATAAATGTATATGCATATATATTGTGTGGATTTTTGTCCACGGAAAAGCACTGTTTAAACCCTACGTTTTGTAAGAGAATAAACCGTATTTCGAACGCAGTGAGGAGATGGGTGCTGCTTTTGAAGAAAGGAGACAACGACTTTTTATAGAACAAAATGTTTACTTTACATTTAAAACAAAACAAATATCAAACAGGGGTAATAATATACATAAAATGAAACAACCAAACGAGTTTTGAAGAATGTTCATAGAGTCCAAAGGGAATAAAGAGTTCAATGTGTTTGGTTGGTAAAAGATAGTTTAGATGTATAGATGGAGACATTTTTGATCAGACCGTTAACTCTAGACGCTCAGAACTTTTTATTCATTTATTTAATTTTAATTTTATTTAATTTTATTTAAATCCCCACAGGCTGCTGCTGGTGTCCGGTGAAAGAGGATCATCATTCCCTTAATAAATTTTCACTATATATATATATATATATATATAATATATATGTGTGTGTGTGTGTGTGTGTGTGTGTGTACGTGTGCGTGTGTGTGTGTGTATTTGTGTGTCTGCCCCCTCTCTCTCTTTCTATCCGTCTGTGATTGTGTCGCGCGCATACCTATTCATATATGCATCTATACGCATAAATGAATGGGCTATATATATATATATATATATATATATATATATATGTCTGTGTGTGTGTGTGTGTGTGTGTGTGTGTGTGTGTGTATGTTTGTATATTTATGTATGCATATATATACATATATAGGTATATTTAAAATTCTAATTTATATGTATGTATGTGAGTGTGTGTGTGCGGGCGCGTGTGTGTTTTATGCGTCTGTGTGTATCATGCGCATACATGTTCAAATAAATGGGTTGTTTCTGGATAATATTCATACCCATATATGTGTGTATATATATATATATATATATATGCACATGTATACACAAACACGCCTATATATATATATATATATATATATATATATATATATATATATATATATATATATATATGTGTGTGTGTGTGCGTGTCTGTGTGTCTGTGTGTCTGTGTCTGTATACAAATATATATTTATGTATATATTTATTCAAACAATAATACACAGTCCTTGTAATATGCATTTGAATAGAGAAAGTGTAATAAGTTTCTCTGATTATTCTCAATTCCTTCCGACTGATTTCTATTCAAACATTTGTATACCGAATCATTACCGCCATCCATACACGAAAACGTGCACATTGAATATTTTACACGTTCCTCCTTTCTCGTGGCTAATGGCGAATCATGACAAAAATCAAAAGTCTTTCTTTTTTTTTCTTCTGACATAAAACGGCCTGGGCGGTAATTAAGAAGAAAAAAAGAAATTATTTCAATTGCTCATTAAAGAAAAAAGTTGAAAATATTTCTATTTAAAAAAAAAAAGTTCTCAATTAAATTTGTTTTTAGTAGTTTTCTTTTCCTATTTTAATTTGTTTTTTATTATATCCTATCTTTTGAAGGTGTTTTGTTCTGTAAATATAAATAGGTATAAAAAGAAATCACATGATATACAGAG
This sequence comes from Doryteuthis pealeii, assembly GCA_023376005.1. NCBI lineage: Eukaryota > Metazoa > Mollusca > Cephalopoda > Myopsida > Loliginidae > Doryteuthis > Doryteuthis pealeii. The sequence continues at coordinate 80,698,425 of CM042144.1, forward strand.
AAGAGTACACAATGTAACTGTAGAATTTTAATAATACGAAAATTAATGCTATTCCATTTCAATAAAAAATGGCTTTGAAGAAAAGGAAAATACTATTTCTAAGATGTACAGACAGGTCACCTAATCCCCCGCAGGAGACCAGACCCAGTTTTCATTTGTAAGAAAAAGTGGGCTAGTCATTTAGTGGATGTGCTGGATGGTGTTGGTTGAGGGTTTTAGTGTCCTAGTATTAACTGGATCTAATGGTGAATTTCCAATTTTGGAGCTCTGAGGAATCTGGAGTACCCCTTCATCACCATTACTCCCAGATCCACTCTGACTCGGAGTGGTAGTACCTGTTAGGATCTCATCTGTGAAAAACAAAGACTTAAAAAGGTTCATGACTTTTGTTCAGTGTGAATAAGCTTTGAAATACAAAAGGGTGAGATATAATAACTATATACGATGGAACTTGAAAAATGATCGGGTTGGTTGGTTGGTTGGTTGGTTGGTTGGTTGGATGATTGAATTTTGCGGCATGTCAACCCTAATGTTATTTTATGCCGTTAAGACGTTTTGTTTTATTCATACTTGTTGGGTATTCAATTATTTCTTCAACTCATTTTTTCAAACACATTTTTTAAACTCATTTTTTATCTATTTAACCCATATATGGGACCCTAACAGGTACTATCATTACGTGAAAGAGTAGACCTGAGAGTAATCGCAGTAAAGGGGTACTCCCGCATCTCTCAGAGCTCGAGAATTTTAATTTCACCGTTAGATGCAGTTTAACGTCATACCCAGGACACTAAGACCCTCAGCCACCATATATAGTTATTATATTCCAGCCAACGCCTTCTAGCATATATATAAAAAGGGATATGGATTTGCCTTGGGGGCAATAGTGTCAGGACAACCGTATAGTTGCTAGGGCTTGACAGGAACAACTGCTTGATCGGGAGGCATCTTTGAATAAACTCATGAAAAACTAATAATAATAATAATAATAATAATAATAATAATAATAATAAAACCTCAGGGGAGAAGAAATTAATTCACACCTTTCCCAAGGGTATTAGCGCAAAGCGAAACACAGTCTCGTCCAAACATCAATTCATTTCCTAAGACGATAACCGTTACCTTAAACGGTTGCATAAGTAGAGTGTGTAAGTAAGTATTTTCCTTATCTACTACCATTTTAGTTTCAGGACGCCACCTGTACAGAACCCTAATTCACAAACTATTCTACATCCTTTGTCCTTTTTGACTCCCTCAATTCCCGCCTTTTCACAGATCTGAGCGCTGCTCAAAAGCGGTTGTTTAGCTCAAACTCGCTTTTGTTTACGTTCATTTCAAGGAAGCCTTTTCTTTATTTCGAGTTTTCAACTTAGTTATATTTTCAACAGCCTTCTCTGTCATTCAGTGGTCTCTGCAAAGCTCATTTGATAAATCCAACGTGGACATTCCCTCACACAATCACTTTGTTATTTTCTGTTTTTCAGCATTTGCTAGATCCTTGCCCTCACCGATGTTTCAACGTATATTATGGACAAAATAAAAATAGTTTTTATTAGATTTCGTAGGTTTTAAGCTAATATTAGTTCAAACTACGTATCAACTTCAGTCAGTCCATTTTCATAAATATGAGTTTAAATTTGACCAATATTGGTTAAGAACTTTTTGTGTTATTGGGATTTATATAATAATTTCAGACAGTATGTGTAGATGTCTTTGTGTGTGATTTTGTGGTGGAAGTGTGTGTGTATATCCATAAAACTTTTAAAAATAACCAAATATTGTTCAAATAAAAACATCTCAGTCATCAAAGAATTAATGTAAATTAGATTAGATAAACTATTTCCTCAACAACATTCAATGCTAGAACATGATTTTTAATGGATTTATTGAACAGAATAGATAGACAAGAAATTTGTTAACAATCCTATTATTGTTCAACTATAAACTGAACATTGTGAACCTGAAGACACCATAGATCCTAGAATTTCAAAAAAGCTTTAAACACACACACACACACACACAACACACACACACTCACATACATACATATAATATATATATATATATATATATATATATATAATATATATATATATAATATATTTTTGAAGGCGTAATAATGCACATTTATGTTTAAAAAACATATTATTTCTTTTTTTTTTTTTTTTTTTCCTTTTATGAGTCCTAAATATTTTCAGGCCAATGCCCATCATCAGAGGATTGAAAGATTTTTTTATAATTTTCATCTGTATTTGATAAATTCAACTGTGTTGTTGATCCGTTGAATGTTTAATCGTAAATGCGAAATTTTTTTTTTTCCGGCGAAGATGTAGTTACGCTCGGCAAACTCCGTAAAAATCCGTGCAGCGATCGTGTTTCGCGGGATGTTTTGAAAATTATTTCATATATAAATTTTTTTCTTTTTTTTATAATACTATAAAATAATGAGGCCCTGCTCAGGGATATTGAAATAAAGATTTTTTAGATCATTATTTTTATAGTGAGTTCGAAGCATTAATTAAAATGTAATAATATATTTTTGAAGGCGTAATAATGCACATTTATGTTTAAAAAACATATTTCTTTTTTTTTTTTTTTCCTTTTATGATGATGGGCATTGGCCTGAAAATATTTAGGACTCATAAAAGGAAAAAAAAAAAAAAAAAAAAGAAATAAATGTTTTTTAAACATAAATGTGCATTATTACGCCTTCAAAAATATATTATTACATTTTAATTAATGCTTCGAACTCACTATAAAAATAATGATCTAAAAAATCTTTATATATATATATATATATAGCGAAATATTCTTATCTTACTTTAAATAGTATTCACCTAGGATTTTGTATAATATGGAATTTATTGAATATTATAAAACTATTTATATCCAATAAATTCCAAATTAAGCAAAATCCTAGGCGGATACTATTAGGAGTAAGATAAGAATATCTACGACTCCCTTAGTTTTTCTCTTTCCTCATCATGAATAAATTCCATCTCTAATTAACTATTTACATATTTTACTTTGTTTCCAAAGATTTCTATTTAAAAGTTTTTTCCCTTAAAAAGGATTCTTTGAGAAAAACTTCCTCATTAATTCTTAACTATATATATATATATATATATATATATATATATATATATATATATATATATATAATCCAAAAGTCTAGAGAAAAAATCTTCCTTACGACATAGGAGTTTTTTTTAAACAACTTGTCGCAGTTTGAGAGCTCAATGTGTGCTCTTATTGTTAGAGTCACAGAGCAAATTTATAATTAAAGAAATAACAAAAGACTTAGAGATTTTGCATTATAGACTATTTCGGGGAGCTTAGACATCTGATGAGTCGGGAGCAAGATAGTATTTTAAAAACACATTGTGTTAAAACGTTATTATTTGTTCTCTAAAAAATTAAGACTTTTTTTACCATTAGTATTAATTACAAAACAACTTGTTTTATTGGTTTGTTGGTTGGTTTTGAAGGCTGTCACAATGCGAGTGTAAAGAAAAAAGAAGGTAACTATGATGTTTTTTGTTAACCTGTCATTTATTTCTCAATATTTCGGGAAGAGATTCCCATCCTCAGAAGAATACTGGAACTGAAGTTGTCTTAGCGGCTGTTCATTCTAAGCTCCTAAAACCAACACACACACACACATACACACACACACACACACACACACACACACACATATATATATATATATATATTAATGTACATGTACAAAGCACACACACTATAAATAACACACACATACATTAATGTACAGGAAATAGGCATACACGCCCACAAATAACACACACACACACACACTCATGGTGTTAAGACTGACCAAATACACCGCACACACACACAACAGGTTACAGGCCACCTGATAGACAGTAAATTCACACACCCGCACCCATAAACAATCAAGCAATATCTGGAATGTTAGTCTCAGACACATATCAATAAAAAAGAGATCAGATGATCCTGTTAATAAACAAACAAACAAAAAATAAATAAAATAAAATAAAATAGAATAAAAATAAAACCTTGCTTAGAGGCGAATCAAATCTGGAATAATAATTAAAATAAAATAAAAAGAAATGATCAGACACACAGACATAAGTACCACGCACACACACATACGCTTACATTTACACACACAAGCACGCGCACACACACACTTACACACACAAACACACACATAAGCAAGCACCCCAACCATACACATACACACACAGAATTTGGAAGACCCAAAACAGAACGAATTTAGCAGCCGCTAAGACAACTTCAGTTCCAGTATTCTTCTGAGGATGGGAATCTCTTCCCGAAATATTGAGAAATAAATGACAGGTTAACAAAAAACATCATAGTTACCTTCTTTTTTCTTTACACTCGCATTGTGACAGCCTTCAAAACCAACCAACAAACCAATATATACACAATGCTTCAAGCAAATTACAAAACCCTTTTATCACTACGCCTGAGCCAGGCTGAATTTGCCAAAATCAAAGAACTGATGAAATTGTCGGAGAAACGCGCTAGAATCGGCTGCCAAATCAACTTCCTCAAACGCTGCATGAAAAACAACATAATTCCCAATACAATCAGAAACATCCGCCTACCAACATGCTTCCAGCTGCCAAAATTCGAGCGGACACTGCACTACCTACACACGTTCCTCATCAAAAAAATGATACGACACCTACACCTCACACTACACAAGCACATAAACACATACAACGAGACGCTAACAACACTACCAACAACAGCACCAATACCCATGCCACAAATTATGATATGGATTAACCAAAGCTACCACAACAGCATAGACCACGAAAAGAAACGCCTAAAACGGAAATTCCAGTGGATGCAGAACAAACAACTACAATACAATGCACACCACAACCATACAAAGGAAATGAATGACTTCATAGATGAGCCCCGCAACACAACACCACAAATTCAACCACGTATTACAGGCTTGTCACACTCCCTAACTAACGAAGAAAAAGAGCTACTTAGTCTAGGACCCAAGTTTATACTCACGAAAAAAATCAATGACAAACTACTACTGGACCTTGAAACGAACTTTTGTAGAACTGCATACCAACTTAAATGGCTAGCACTCATTGGTGACACAGCGAACACCACTGCTCCAGCTAATAAAAACAGCCAACTCCCCACATACACATTAGATAACCCACTCCACCCACCTCCAGCCAACCAAGTACTAGATTCGAAACTATCAAGACTCAAACAGTCAATATTCCATATAATAAAAAGAAAGAAAAAAAGAAAACCTAACCTCTCCAGGGCACAGCAAAATGCCCTAAACACCCTAAGAGAGAAAGAATTAATTTACCTGCCCTCTGATAAGGGAAGAGAGTTCTGCGTAATCCCCCAGGAGACATACAACAACTTAGCATTCGAGCATCTTAGCAACAATGAACTCTATACAGAGGTCACAGATGTAACGCCCACACAAATAGAAAGCCAAATAAACGCCGCATGGACCAGGATCTGCAAAAGTAGAAAACTCCACAACAAATTTAAAACCAACTTCACTAGTAAAAACAGTGCCCTTCCAAGATTTTACCATCTGATAAAAACCCACAAAACAAGTCTACTCCGCAAATTAGACCAATAGTCTCCAGCGTGGAAGGGCCATTATACAAAATATCGTGGCTCCTCTCAAAAATACTTAAGCCAATATTAGCTACCCTCCCAGGACATGTCAGCAGCTCTGATGAAGTCATCCACAAACTAAAACAAACACAACCAAGTAAACTAGAAAACAACAAATATGCCTTTAGCTTGGACGTTACCTCATTATACACATCAGTGCCTGCTCAATCAGCGGTCGACTTGTTGACTGAACGCATAATCTCATCCGGCCTGTACTGCCACAACCTCACCTCTTCTGATATACACCAACTTCTATCCATTATCGTAAATAACACTTACTTCACTTTTCAAGAACGAACATTCAAACAGATAAAGGACCTGCCGATGGGATCTAGTCTATCGGGCCTGCTGGCTATCAGCTACATGGACAGACTTGAGCGCCAAGCACTTGACTATTGCCGCTCTTGTGCCTTCTTCACCAGATACATAGATGATATACTCATCCTCACATCTTCCTATGAAGAAGCCAACAAAATCACAACATTCAACAACATAGACAAAAACATACATTTCACCATAGAACACCCTGACTGCACAGGAGCGTTATCACTGTTGGATTTCCGGCTTAAAATACTAGATAAGGGTGGAATCCACACCGAATTCTACAAAAAACCGGCCAGCAGGGACTTGTTCGTCCACCATAAATCGGCCCTTCCCCTTGGTGCAAAGACCGGGTACATAAGGAACGAACTTACCCGTATCCGGAACAAATGCAGCAGGAGGCAGGACCAGATCACACACACCACACACTTCATGTCCATACTGAAGGCCAATGGTTACCCCACTTCAGTCACAAAGCGACTGAAACCAACAGAAGGCCGAAAAAGCCACATCACTTCTAACACCTGCTTTCTAAGGCTACCACATTTCAACGAGAGTATAACCGCAGCAATACGCAAGGCGATCCGGAAGGAGGGCCTGGACATACAACTCGCCCATTACGGACCTTCACTTCGGAGGCAACTCTCCAAGAACCAACATAGGAACACCAATAATTGCACACTGGCGAACTGCCCTATCCGCGACACAGGTATGTGCCATGAATTTAATGTAGTATACCGCACACAATGCGAAAAATGCAACCATTTCTACATAGGCAGCACCACCAGACCACTACACATTAGGATCAAAGAACACTTACACACACAAGCATCCACATTCCGCAAACACTTAATTAAGTGCAACAACACGGAGAGAAGCATCACAGTCAAAATAGAGGCCAAAGAAAGAAATCTGGGTAACCTCCGATTAAAGAGGCATTATTAATAGCTAAACTGCACCCAGGGATCAATAGCAGAACCGAACTCAGCGCAGAGTTCATAATACAATAAACCCACAGCCAACGCGCACACATACATGTATATGCACTCACACACACACACACACACATACAACATACACCCACATATGCAATAGAGAATTTATAACGCAACGAATCTACAATGAGAAGACAAATGAAAAACACGCACCCACGTCAACAGACCAGTATACACACACTCGAGCTAATGCACTAGACATTTTACAAATAGGATTTACTCTGATCACTGATATATTTGACTAGATAATTGACTTTACATTAAAGAATATGAATTTCCTTGCTAATCTCCTAATAATTAATTCATGTGACCAGGCCGTGAATGAAACGTATATATGAAACATGTATAATAATAATAATAATAATAATAATAATAATAATAATAATAATAATGAAAGGAAAAAACAAAAAACAAAAAAACTCACAATATTAATCGCTTACCTAGCCCCTAAAAACAAATCAACAGAATCGATATTCATAATTCTTGATAGATGTTATTTTCATTCTAACCTTCTAAAATCCAACACTAAAATAATCAAATAATAAAATAAATAAAAATATAATTATATTTTTTAAATAAATAAATAAATAAATAAATAATAAATAATAATAATAATAATAAAATAATAATAATAATAATAATAATAATAATAATAATAATAATAATAAATAAATAAATAAAAAAATAAAAAAAATATTTAGGATGAATAAATATTTTAAAAAAATAAAAAAAATAAAATAAAATAAATAAATAATAATAATAATAATAATAATATAATAATATAATAATAATAATAATAATAATAATAATAATAAATAAATAAATAAAAAAATAAAAAAAAATATTTAGGATGAATAAATAAAAAAAATAAATAAATAAAATAAATAATAATAATAATAATAATAATAATAATAATAATAATAATAAATAAATAAATAATTTTTTTTTTTAAATGTAAATAGGCAAATAAATAAATAGAATAAATGTAATATTAACAACAAAACAAAATAGAACCAGGCAGGCACTATAATCACAATTTTAATAAAATTAACTTCATTCTAATCCCCTAAATCCACACACATACACACATATTAACATATATGAAGAAGGCATGCACGTAAATAGAACACACTTGCCCTTAACCTTAACCCCTAAAACAAATCAGCGGAATCTAAAATCATAATTCTTGATAGATATTAGTTTTATTCTAACCTTCTAAAACTCAACCGAGCACACACTAGAAATACATTTACAAGAACAAAACAAGTAAGAGATTAAATATATATATGTAAATAATAATAATAATAATAATAATAATAATAATAATAGGAAAAAAAAAACAATTCATAAAATAAATAGATAAATGGATATATACTAAAAACGAATAAATAAATAAAATAAAATTTAAAAAATATATATAATATATATATATATATAAAAAATAACTAATAAAATAAATAAATAAATAATAAAATAAAAAGTAAATAAAACAAAATAATTTGAAATGAAATAAGATAAATATAATGCTAAAAAATAAAAAACAAAGCAGAATAGAATCTAGCAGACTCTATAATCGCAATTTTTAATAAAATTAAGTTCATTCTAAGCTCCTAAAACCAACACACACACACACACACACACACACACACACACACACACACACATATATATATTAATGTACATGTACAAAGCACACACACTATAAATAACACACACATACATTAATGTACAGGAAATAGGCATACACGCCCACAAATAACACACACACACACACACACACTCATGTTAAGACTGACCAAATACACCGCACACACACACAACAGGTTACAGGCCACCTGATAGACAGTAAATTCACACACCCGCACCCATAAACAATCAAGCAATATCTGGAATGTTAGTCTCAGACACATATCAATAAAAAAGAGATCAGATGATCCTGTTAATAAACAAACAAACAAAAAATAAATAAAATAAAATAAAATAGAATAAAAATAAAACCTTGCTTAGAGGCGAATCAAATCTGGAATAATAATTAAAATAAAATAAAAAGAAATGATCAGACACACAGACATAAGTACCACGCACACACACATACGCTTACATTTACACACACAAGCACGCGCACACACACACTTACACACACAAACACACACACAAGCAAGCACCCCAACCATACACATACACACACAGAATTTGGAAGCCCCAAGACAGAACGAATTTAGCAGCCGCTAAGACAACTTCAGTTCCAGTATTCTTCTGAGGATGGGAATCTCTTCCCGAAATATTGAGAAATAAATGACAGGTTAACAAAAAACATCATAGTTACCTTCTTTTTTCTTTACACTCGCATTGTGACAGCCTTCAAAACCAACCAACAAACCAATATATACACAATGCTTCAAGCAAATTACAAAACCCTTTTATAACTTGTTTTATCATTTTTTATTTACATTTAATATATATATATATATACAAATATGTAAAACCTTTCCTGGTGGATATTTTAAAATATGTTCATGATATTTTTATTTACATTTAGAATATCTTTTTTAAATGTAACCGAAAACCTGTATTTTGAAATGATTTCAATTTTTCTACGATTTTTTGTACATGACATCAATTTATATTAAAGTGAGTGTACAATTTATGAATATGGACAATGATTTGATTTTACGTTAAGATTTTGTCTGAAAAAAATCATACTTTGTATTATCGGCTTTCCGGAGCAAAATATTTTTTAACAGGCTGTAAAAAATAATTCAATGTATAAAAACACATACAAATTACATATTTAGAAAGAGTATTTTATTTTCTTTCTAACCAAATAACTATTTTAAAGATTGGACAAAAAAGGATTTGATTTTACGTTAAAATTTAATCATTGTTGTAGCGGATATTTTGAATGACTGCTAGCCAACAGGCAGCTGATGTAGGCAGCAGGCAAGCTCCTGCTGATACACCCAGTAGCAAGAGCAGCTATACGATACTTTCCGAAAATCGTTTGATTTTTGTTTAATTAATTAATTATATCCCTTAATCAGTAAAAATCAATAACCAAATTTTGTGAGTTTCTTAGTTTGGAGAATATTAATGTGTATGCAAGATTTCGAACCTGAGTGACGTCTCTTTTCGGAGTTATACGTCGAATCGTATATATATATATATATATATATTATATATATATATATATATATATATCTGTTAAATTACATAAAGAATTTTGATTTTTAAAGTATTATAAAAAATGTTAATGACCTTATCAGAGAAAAGGATTAAAATAAAATTTTAAACAATTTAATCAGTGATCATTTTGCAAAGTTACCAAAATGTTAAACTAAAATTATTCCCTTGAATGTTTATAAATTTGTATATCTAACATTTTGATTAAATTCCACCAAATAATTAAAAATTGATTTCCACTTTAAAACCATTTTCAATTAACTTGGTGTATAAAAAGTTAAAATGAAATTGTAATTTTTATATTTTTTCCAACCACTGCTTGATTACAGAAACTAATTATTTAAAAAGAATAGCAAGAAAAAGTTATTTACTTTTATGTAAGATTAATTATTCAATAAAAATTATAATTATAATAAAAATGGATTTCTACTTTCATACCAGCTGAAAGGAAAGGATAGGCCAAATCTGGAATGATATTAAGATATTGTTGGACAGACACACATATAAATACACACACACACTTACACATACAAACATACACATACATACACACATGTGCGAAAAGAATTCGGAGGAACATATCACCTGGCATACAGCATAATGAACAGATCTTAGCAACAGGATAACAGCTCCAGGACTTAGATTTCAGAAATTTTCTGACGAAGGGATCTTTATTCCGAAATATTAAGTAAATATATTAAAGGTAGACGAACAACATCATAGTTACCCTATTTTTTCTTTAAACTTGAATTGCCTTCAAAACCAACCACCAAACCAATATAAACACAATACTTTCAGCAAATTATAAAACTATATATATATATATATATATATTTCGATACATACGTACACACACACACTCCATAAATGAATAATAATTGATGTCATATTTCAAACTGTCTACCTTTCCAGCGTTTCTTCAATTTTCAAATTTGAACCGATTGATAAACAAGGACTATCACAGTCTCCTCATTATTCTGTGATAAATTCTTTTTTTTTTTTACTCTTCCTTATATCAACAAAAGCCCTGACGAAGGTCTACTTAACAGATCGAAACACTGCAGCATCGGCTAATAAACTTACCACTCATTTTATTTAAACCTGTGTTTTTTCAAATTTCTCACTATACTACACACATATATATATATATATATATATATATATATATATATATATATATATATATATATATTTGGAATAAAAGGCCTTAAATACCATGGGTATCGTGGTTATGGACCATTTCCACTCGCGAGTATGCTCGCGAGCTTCTTCAGACCACTGATATATTTTATTTAGACCCACCTAGAATCACCTTGTACCAAGAAACTTGGTACTGCACCAAAGTATATATATATATATATATATATAATATATATATATATATATATATATATATATAGTATACATCGCTGAAGAGACATAGTCTGTATGCATAGCGAGCCATCTTTGCGGGATTTACTTGTCAAGATTATTTCTATAATTATCGAATTTTATGCGATACATGCATTTATAAATGCCTTCACGCAATATAAATAATAATATTCAACAATGCTTCTATAAAAAACAAACATCCAAAATCTTATTCACTTCGCCGAAGAGCTTACGGTCGGGTTTGTTTACTAAATAAACGTCCACTTACCTACTATGGCAGGGGCGTGTAATAGTATCATTGACAAGGTTAATTTCGCAGGGATTGTTCGCTATGTACCGGCGGCCGAACGGATATGGTCTAATTAAGATATGGTCTCTGACTATGCCTGTGAAGTCCCGGTTTCGATTCCTGTCGGAGGGGAGTCGTTAGTATACATCGCTGAAGAGACTTAATAAAGTCGAAACAGTCTGTACGGTGTTCTGCATAGCGAGCCATCCTTTGCGGGATTTACTTGTCAAGATTATTTTCTATAATTATCGAATTTTATGCGATAATTGCATTTAATTTCACAATTTCCCCAAAAAGTCTTCTTCGACCTTGAAAAAATCTAAACTTTTCTCTTCTTAGATTCCCGATTCAATAGTCAAAAGAATGGCAGCTGAACTGTCACTTAGTTTTTTTTTATTCAAAAGAATTCTTCAAAGGCTTCTTTTCGGTTGAACGTAAATTGATTTCGACGAGACGTGAATGTCTGGAAAAGTCTTCCGGCATTTCGTTCCAGAGATGCCAACGTTGATTTATCTTTCATTCTGAAATGGTCCAAGCTGACTGACAGCAGACTCAAAGACCGCGAATGCCGTGATCTGGATTTGGAGCGGTTTCAATGGATCCACACCACATCTACTGGATTGTAGTGTCTGCACAGACATTCTGTGGCGAATGTGAGTTTTTGCTAGTCAGCTAACACTGGTGTGTCCGTGTTTAGGAGTCCCTAATAGAACGTTGCTTATGGGTTCGTTATTACTTCACCAGCTGTGCCCAGCATTGTTGGATTACTCCTAGGTATAACAACCACTATTTATATTTATAGACTATTTCAATTCGCTGGAGCTGGATTGACCAATGAAAAAACACCAGACATGTATTTAACGTCGTTGATAAATTGTCCTAACTGGTACAACCAGCTAGGGTCAGACACGGCCTACTAATATTATACGGCCCCACATGATACATTAAGAGGCAAAAAATAACAGGCCGATTGGCCTGATAGTCAATCTGTAGGTTTAGGCTGGAAAATGTTAAAAGTATACAAAAATACACAAACTGTTTTCTTTTTTTTTTCTTCAGAAATGTAATATGAAAAGATTAACCATTTTTGTAAACAAATTATCGGGAAAAACTTTAAAAAATCAATATTTAAATGCAAAAAGTTATGCGTTAGTAATTTTACCAAACTAGCGTCTTAGGCAAAACAGACCGTATACGTGATTGAAAAGCATAAAAACAAGGTAAATCACAGCCGTTTATAATTCGTAGATTAGTGAAAGACAAAGTATAAATAAAGTATTTTAATTTTGAAAAGAATTTAAATTAAATTAAAATAATGACTAATAAATTCTAGCGGTATTATTTCATTAATTTCTGTTAAATTTTTAAAGTTACCTTCCTTTCTGCGTCAAGTTTATAAGCGACCCAGAATGAGTTAAAATATAATCGGCCTGTTATTTTTTGGCCTCTTACTGTATCAGATGGGGCCGTATAATACTAGTAGGCCATGGGTCATGGTAGACCTGGGAGTAATAGTGATAAAGAGGTACTCTACATTCCCCAGTATTGCAGAATTGGAACTTCAACATTAGATGGGGTCAGAACAATGATATACGTGCTAGGGCTTGACTTGACGTGATATTGTATTAGCAGTGTTGGTATTTACCCTTTAAGGACCGAACTCGATATTCCTTAGTAACGGATCTGCAAGTCTAGTTTGCTAATCATAACACTACGATGAGTCGCCTTTTATAGTATAGTGTATGTGTTCTGTGCAATTTTTTTTCAAGGTTGATATGATAAGATAGGATAAAAGGTGAGATGCCAAAGAGGACATAATAATAATAATAATAATAATAATAATAATAATAATAATAATAATAATAATAACGTGTTAATGCATCCACATTGAGAAAAATCGGGTAATCTCTCGGTTCATTGCCCTTTTTTGCCGCCATAGATTTTTTGTCTGCCAGTCGTTAAGAATGATCGACATTACCTCACAATGGCGAGGTAAAAAAAAAAAGCTATCTTATATTAGAAAAAAAAACCTTGGGGTTAATACACTTGATCTTCGACGAAATGAGATACAATGATTTGAAACCTTAGAGAAGTAATTACAAAATAAGCGATAACACTCCGTCATAAAGTGCTATCTCTATGTAGTAAGGGGAGGGGGCATCTGATAATTTCGTAAATGCAGAGATGACAGAAACCAAATTCCTGCCGTCGAATCAGTAATCTGCTTTTCAGTGACTCTGAAAAAAAAACGCTGGTGTTAAAAAACCGCGGGAACAGACAGATTTCCAATCAGGAACTTAATAGCAAGTCAATTTCACCCAGATTGACGGAATACAAACTGGTGAAAATTGCAATCTTGTAGACATTCGAATCGGCTCAGACAGCTTAGATTTGCTTTCGACAAATAAACAAATACAAATTATGCCATGATATTACTAACCGGTTTTTGTTTTTTATCGCATAAAGAGAATAAGCGTTAGTTTCTATTGGAATACTTTATCTTTTATTATTATTATTATTATTATTATTATTATTATTATTTGTTTTCGTCGGCCACGTGAGATTATGGATCCGTGCCCTGATCTGGTGTCTATCCGCCATTTGTAGAATGTGACACAAGGTCACATGTGTGGGGCATCCAGCAAGGGTCTGTGTTTAAGGCCGGATTACCTCAGTCGGTAGAAAATCCGGCTCGGAATCACAAGGTGCCGGGTTTAAGACCGGCCTCGCCAACTCAGCGTATGAGTAGCACAGGGATCTGTGCGGTAAAGTGGTGGTGGCTGATGGTAGGCGTGGTGCCCCTCCTCAGCTGCAAAGACAATCTCCCTGGTCTAGCGCTAGTGAACCAAGGATAGACTCCCTCGCTGTCTGGCTGATACCGATTATAGGCAACTCCGTCGATTTTACTTACTTTACATACTAGCAAGAATATACGCCATCCTGGCGTAAGTATTTAAGATTTACTCTAATGAAATATATTGAATTAAAAAGAAATAGAATTAAAAATCATTCATAGGATTCATTTCAATACGTTTGAGAATAAAACAATAATATTAGAGATCAATAGTAATTATTCATTAAACCCATTTTGTAAAAACCAATATGCAAATTAACCACATCATATATTATGTAAACCATTTTAGTGATATATTAGACAAGGTTGCAGGATTTTAAACGAACTAATAACTGTTTTGAGACAAATCTAACTCAGAATTTCTAAGAGACATCGTTAATAAATAAATTTATTATTCTATTCAAACTTATGCAATTCCTGACGGTATTGTGTAACAGTGACGTAGTTTCGATTACAGACAGACAACGAATCTCTCTTATAGATAAGAATAGATAAAGTAATGAAATTAAATATGAACTCAAAAAAGATTACACTTATTTTTACTTTATTCTAATTGATTTCAATATGAAATTATACATAGGATTGGTTTTAATACGCATAAAAGAATATTAAAAATCAATGACACCAAGTAATTATCTATTAAACTCGATTTTGTTAAAGCCTGTATGCAAATTATTTACACCATATACTACGTAAGCATTTATTTCTCCATGATATATAACACACTTTGCAGTATTTTAAACACATTAATAACATGGGCTCTTCAGAGCCTGTGGGTCCGGTAGATTCGGCCACTAGACTATTAATGAAATTAACAGCGTGGTAACAGATGGCTTTCCCCCCAAGAAACACATGCCCCTTGATTTAAAGGAGCATGGCTGGTTTTATTGCCTAATTCCTGAGGCGCCCCCTTGAGGGGAATGTCGACGGGATCTACGCATTTTTGCATCTGCCATCCCATGAGCTTCGGTTCGTGGGTGATCCCTGTTGGGATTTTCCTATATAAGGTGTGTACCAGATGGCCGCTTCTACTTATAGACTCGCTGACTAACACGTGACCAGCCTGTTGTCCAATCACTGGCAGTGCTCTGCTGCTGCTGTTGTTATTTATACTGGCTGATTCTAATCTTAGCTCATTACTACTTGGATCTTCTTGGCAGACGGACCTAAAGGATTCTATATCACAGGACTTATTCACTTACCAAAGGATTCTATATCACGGGACTTATTCACTTACCAAAGGATACTCGGGACTTACTTATTTACTTTAAGTTCTTTACAACTGGCCAAGGATGGCGGCCAGATACTTAACAATCCCACATTAAACGACCTTGTGTCATACCCGCATACCTTAATAACATGAGCCCTTCTTGGTCTGTGGGTTCGGTGGCTTCGGCCACTGGACTATTAATTAAATTAATGATGTGATCGCAGGGGGGATTGCTCAGTGCTTGAGGGAGAATGCCTAGGGGATCCACATATTTTTGTGCCAGTCATCCCATGAGATACGGTTCGTGGGTGGTCCTACATTAACTGGACCTTGTGTCTGACCCGGATAAGTGGGATACGCGGTAAATATCACATTAATAATATGGGTTGTTTTGAGGCAAATCTACCTCGGCTAGACTTTAATAGCTGACATTGTTAATAAATAAGATGCTAATGCTAAGATTAAATAATGATTATTTAATATCTATTGAGAATATATCGTAAATAACTTAAGGAATTGTGACAATGGTGGTGACGTAGTTTCGGTTAAAGACAGACATACACCGAATCTCCATTATATTAAGTTAATAAATTACTTCATTTGCTTTATAGCAAAAAGGTCGGTATCTAATTTTCTATTCAGGTGAAGAAGTCCAATCTTTGCAAAAGTAGATATACTATTGTAGCAATATGGGGATATTATCCTGACTTTTGTGAGCTAGAACTACTATATTAGAAAAGGAGGAAGAAGAAATAAGAGATGATAAAGGTGTTAAAAAGAGTAATGAACACAAAACAGGATGAACGATGATTTGACCGTAGCGTGACCCCGAATGGAGAATTGAGTGTCAACCGGAAGTTTAGGGTGTTGACCGGAAGTCACGTGGTGACGTGGAACGACGAAGAAAAGGACGAGACTCTTTTTGCTTTTGGACGCGTAGGGGAACGGACGGCCCTTTGGTGCCTAGTATGGGGTCACAGTAATCAAGTAGTGTTCTCTCTCTCTCTCTCTCTCTCTCTCTCTCTCTCTCTCTCTCTCTCTCTCTCTGTCTTTCCTCCTTTCCGATACAGCACACGAGGCGAGCACGATAATAAAGGTTAGCAGTTGTGACTACATATTTCTCGCGTTGTAATTTTTATCAACAAGAATACATTTTTAGTACCGTGAATATATCGCCGCCACGACCACCGCCCTGTTATGTATATCGCTTTGGGTACTGTGACCAGATATACGACAACGTTACAGATATCGTTTTAGTGCCCGGAAAAAAGGCACAACTATGTAAACATTTATTTCTTAATAATATATAGCACACATTGCAAGATTTTAAACACATTGATAATATGGACTATTTTGAGGCAAATCTATCTCAACTGGACCTTAATTGAGAAATTCTTAATGAATAAAATGCTAATTCAGATTAAATAAAAATAATGATTATTTAATGACTATTGAGAATATAACTTAGATAATTAAGGGAATTTTGACGTTGGTGGCGACGTAGTTTCGGTTACAGACAGACAGTAATACAATCTCCATTATAACAAGATATGAAAATCTACGATAACATTTCAAAGCTATATGTATATTAATACCGTTGTAACTACCTACCTATCTTCGAGCTTAGAACCGTAAATAACTTAGGGAATTCTGACGTTGGTGGTTACACACATATAGACGCACAATCTCCATTATAATAAGATAATGAATTATTTCATTTGCTTGGTAGCAAAAAAGGTCAGTCTCTAATTGTCTATTCAGGTAAAGACGTCCAATCTTTACAGAAGTAGATCCTGGAATTCAAATAATCGAAGACAAATTGAACTGAAATTGCTGTGATTGCTTTTCAAACTTAAAAAGAGATTTCAACGCCGCCGCAGCCACCACCGCCGTCAGCAGTATACGGTACTTTCTTTCTCTCTTTCTTTTACAAACTTAAATGACCTTTTCGTTTCATTCATGCAAGCATAATTTTCACTGTTAACTACATCTTGTATATCATGTCAGTAGTTTAATTTGCTATTAATGAATGAGACGAACAAAGTAGTTTAGGTTTATGTAAAGCTTCAACAGACATATGATGTTGTAAAGAAATTATACACACACACACATACACACACACACACACACACACATATATATATATATATTTGTGAATAAAAAGGCCTTAAATACCATGGGTATCGTGGTTATGGACCATTTCCACTCGTGAGTATGCCCACGAGCTTCTTCAGACCACTGATATCTTTTATTTAGACAGGCACATGGCCAAACTCATCTTATATTCATACATTTCCCCCGCATCCAGGGGTGATCATATTGGAGGCGGGGGAAATGTATGAATATAAGATGAGTTTGGCCATAACCACTATACCCATGGTATTTAAGGCCTTTTTATTCACAAATAAATTTGCTCTGTTTACAATAATTAAACATTGAGCTCTCATACGGAACCTGAACCCTACAACAAACTACTCGTAGAGAATTAGGACCAGCCTAGAATCACCTTGTACCAAGAAACTTGATACCTCACCAAAGTATATATATATATATATATATATATATATATATATATATATATATATATATGCTCCCCATCCCCATGGAGCTGAGCACTTTGGAGAGGATTTTGCTTATGACCGCCAACTAAAGCATAAACACAACACTCCCCTATAAAAGGGATGGAGCACTCTATGGCGGCCTTTACATACATGCAGATGTGTGTATCAAAACAGTTAAAATACACTTCGCATTCTCTGGGTGACGGTGGCCGAGCGGTTAAGCTGTCCGACTGAGGCTGAATCGATAAGAGTTCTATCCCGGCTGTAAGTAACTAAAAACATGTCTAGCCACACTGAAGAGACTTGATAAGTCGAAACACTTGTCTGAGGATGACTATATATATATATATATATATATATATATATATATAGAGAGAGAGAGAGAGAGAGAAGAGGAGAGAGAGAGAGAGAGAGAGAGAGAGATAGATAGATATGATTTCGGGTAGGGAAGACTTAAATTCACCGTCACTTGATAACTGACAAGTTCTTTGGCATAAAATCGCATATACAGAGCAATATTTAAACTTTCAATAAGAAAGAAACGCTTAACAAACTGTAATTTGGCTATTATTAATTTATCTCGGCCGGAAACTCCATAAATGAGCCCAGTTTAGGCAAATAGCCATTACAATCTCTCTCTCTCTCTCTCTCTCTATATATATATATATATATATATATATATATATATATAGTGTCGCGGTATCGCTTCAGCGTTTTCGTTAAAGTAGTATTATTTCAATGATTTATCCGAGAGTGCTCAATAGTTCATAAAAACTAGATAATTATGTAGCGTAATTATTATGGTCTACGGGAAATTTGGGGATTGAAAAGAAAACGGTATTCAGATTTCTGGAGAAAGAGAAGAAAAAGATATAAGAACAAAAAGAGGTTAAAGTTTGAAAGGGTAAACACTCAACGGGGACCATCCAATGACTGACCAATGACCCCGAAACTAGAGTTAAAAATAAAAACGGAAGTCACAGTTTCTGTGGAGGAGCAGAAGTGGATGTGACCCCCACCCTCACCCCCGGCCCACAAACGGAAGTAAAGAAAATTCGGCTCTTTTTCACTGGACCCGACAAGGGTCGGACGCGGTCATTGGGGCTCCGTCATGGTATATCTAGGGTAGCAACAGCGCGCATGAACATTATTTAAGATAGAACAGCTCGACCTTACTCTCTCACTCTCCTTCTCTCTGAAAAAGAACCCACGAGCATAGAAAGAAATAAACAACCCCTTTGTGACTATACGAATTCTTATGTTGTTCCTTCGAGCTAACGACGACTACTACTAATACTAACGACTAATTTCACATCTCGACTTTGGCCTCTATGCAACAATAATAATTGTCAGGAATAATGGGTCTACCGCAGTTTCGGTCGTCAGGGGGTGCTTAAAATATTCAGCATTAAATAACCCAAAACTTGTTATATACCATTAAATACCAACTAACTGAGAACGCTCACTAGGGGGCTAGTGCTGCTGATTAGTACGCCCCCTCCCTGAATGTACTGCTCCAGATTTATTCCTTCTTCCTGCTCATTTATAACTTTTCCAAATAGAACCAAGTTCATGGTGAATTTCGGTTGGACTTTTTCCCTTACTAAGCAAAAAGTTATTATAACTGACACCATTTTGGACATTCTTATTTTATTATGGCAGTCATCTTTGTTGTGACGTCATATTCCCAACAGCTCAATAAGCGGCGCATGCTCATTACGCCATATTGTTGCATGCCCCCTGTTGGTTTGTGCTTACAGCTTTCGCAATATTTTGATTTCTAATTTTTATGCTTATCTTTAACCTACTTTCAGACATCTCACGTATATATATATATATATATATATATATATATATATATAATGAGTGAGTGTGTATATATATACACACAAATATATATATAATGTATGCGTGTGTATATATATACACACATATATATATATATATATATATATATATAAAGATGAACAAAAGTGATAAGACCAATATGAATATTTCTTTTATATTATCTGGGTTTTTTATTGTCCTCAACTTACTTTCGACCATAGGTCATCCACAGGAGAAAAAGTTTATTGTGAAAAAATTATTTTAGTGAGATTTTTAAAAGTTATCAAAGCATTTGATATGCCCCAAGAAAAGCGACGAAATATCTACTGGTGAAGTGACATATCCATTTGTTCAGTGAAAACCATTTTCTAGTTAAATTATCTTTACTTGCTTTTTTATATACATGTCTCTATGGTGAAGGTACCTGGTTAAAGAGTTTTTTTAATCATTAGGTTCGGTAGTGGCTTGTTTCAAGTTAAATGTGGGTGACCAGTAGCTGATGCAATTGTTTATATAGGTCATTGTGCAACCCACATTTCATCACCAGGTCGGGTAATTAAGTTTCATATTAAATGTAAATTGATTATATATTTGTAAACAGTTTATTCATTTATCTTCCAATCTGTCAATTACTGATTTTATGTTGATGTGTATATTGTTAACTTTAGCATCTCTGTTAAAAACGTCACCGTTTGAGTGGAAATGTTATTCTGCAGTTATTAGTTTACTGTGCTCCATAGATTTCATTAAGTGTCTATAGTTGTTTAGTCTCAAATAAAATGGCCATTCTGACTTTCAAGCATATTGTTTTTGGCAGCATATGAAGTCCAGTTAATTAATTACATTTTTGCTACTACAACTTGATTGGTGGCAAATCTTAAAATACAATTTAACTTTTGTTTTTGGAGTTTTTGGAGTTTGTTTTTTTTTACTTTAGTTTTCATATTTCCTGCCTAAGGATGTAAATGGTTCTAGTTATCTGGCCTTTAATTAACGCATGGGAATTCATCTTTGATGAAAATTGCTTTATTAGTGTTACAATTCATGAGAGGTAATGAATTGTGAACAGACTTGTAGCAAGGAATATTAAATTAGGGTCTGTTAATTTAGAATCAGGTAGTCCGTAGAAAATTACCGGTGACGGTTATAACCCTTGACCCCTTAGAGGCGCGCGATTTGGGTGCTATGACAGACACGTGATAGTTAGTTTAGGGTTAGATCCGACCTAGCCTTTACAGGAGAGAGACGTGATTGGCGTCTATCCCGAGGTCCATTCTCATTCTCTCTACGGAATAATCAATATGGGCTAATAAAACTTGATCCAGAACAAAAAGAATTTGGGCGCGATGACAGACACGTGATAGTTTAGAGTCAGATGTGATCTAGCCTTTACAAGAGAGAGACGTGATTGTCGTCTCTCTCGAGGTCCATTCTCATTCCCGCTGCGGAATAATCAATATGGGCTAATAAAACTTAATCAAGAACAAACAAAGTCTTGTAGTTTGTTAAATAATGAAGAAAAAAAGCAATGTTCAGCCCAGACCAGACCAAAGAAGACTAAAAAAGAAACCAACACTCAGCAGAAGCTCGTAGATAGAAATCAACTAGATAACATGGCGGAAGACGAACTAGACGAGAAGCAGTGAGCAAGAATCTCCAGAGTACCAAGTAAGACCACCATCTTTAATCTAATATATCTCTCTGTCTCTATGTCTCTCTGTATTGTATACCCGAGTTTGACAGATATATATATATATATATATATATATATATATATATATATATATATATATATATACAAGACACATCTCCCGTTTAACAATTTTATTTTTAATCTTTTCGAGTTTTCTGGCCAACTTTTTAATGTTTGGGTGGAATTCGTGGATAAGTCCACAAAAGTTCAAGTCCTGAGTACTTTCGACACTTCGAAGTGCCATCATCAGGGGTGATGTATTCCAGTTTTTAAAAAAATATATTTTAATGTAGAGACTGAAAGGAGAAGAATTGGTGAGAAAGGTGTTATAGGCATTTTAAAATGTGTGTACTGCATTGGAAATTAATTTTGTTTGAGGATGGTTTGTATTGTTTTATGTATAAAGCTTCTAGTATTTGGATTTTTTGTTTATTTTTCTTTGTGTAGAATGTGTGTATTTTCCGTTAGAATATATATATATATATATATATATATATATATATATATATATATATATATAAATGGTATACAACATTAGTTTTTAGTGTGTCGGTACAGATTCTTCTTCATCTATTTGCTAGTGTATAGTGGGGGTTGTTTTTTTTATATATATTTGGATGGGATTATCAGTAATGGATAGTTGTGTGTGGTTGAGGGATTTGTGTATAGTGTTGTCTGTTTTTTTTTTTTTTGTTTTTGTTGTTGTTTTTGTTTTTTTGTACATGTGCACATTTTTGGATATTTATGTAACTTTCAGCAGCATAATTCACTGCAAGATTTTTAAAATTCAGTTATGATTTGAGAATAAAGCAATTCAATTAATTCAATGACGTAAACTGTCCCTATTCAATGTCTTTAATATTTTCTTGGAATAAATACCAGATCAACTCAATAGTCAACACAGATGGTTCTGGTATCAATACTGTAAATCATGAAATTTGGTATA
Organism: Doryteuthis pealeii; assembly: GCA_023376005.1. Classification (NCBI taxonomy): domain Eukaryota; kingdom Metazoa; phylum Mollusca; class Cephalopoda; order Myopsida; family Loliginidae; genus Doryteuthis; species Doryteuthis pealeii. Next base: position 80,721,351 of record CM042144.1, read on the forward strand.
AACGAATTATTATTGAATGAAATTATTTGCAAAACAGACTAACACCGGTATTAAATAACCCAACAAGTGTTGACATGCCTAAAACCAACCAACCAACCAGCTCATGTATCCGCCATTATTTTAATACACTGGAATAAAGGAAAAATTTTATCCTACATCTGTGCATTATTTCGTCATTTTGGAGGAAATCGTCTCCACATATTGATTCCATAATAGACGATTTCTTTTACGTAGGTATACAAAGAGGTCCCGTGATCTTTAATTGCTTCCATAGCAGCCACATTAACTAGAGGGCAATGTACATAATAATAGATAATAGGTTATATATATTATCTTATTCACTGTCTTGTTTCATTTTTCCCTCTTTTTAGATATTATACGGTTGCAAACTGATTTTAACGCCAAAATCTCAACGAGCAATTAAAGTTTATGTATTTATTTATTTATTGGTCTTTTTTATTTTTTTATTTAGTTTTTGTTTTTGTTTTGATTTTTGGTATTTGTTTGTGCTTTGATTCGATTTTTTAAATTTGTGTTTTGTTTCCTTTTGGTTTTGTTTGTTTCTTTGTTTAAGGGTGGGGGTGTAGATTATCCAACTGTTATACTTTTTGTCACGACAATTTAACATGTTTATATCTTAGCGCCATAAATTTCAGAATACAATTTTTTTGACAGAATACAATTTTTTGCGAGAAAATAATCATTTTTTCCAATTTTCTTTTGCCTTCGAAAACATTCATATCCTTTATATAAAGACAGAATAGGAGGCGCATGGTGTAATGATTACCGTCGTAGGAAATGAGCACGACGAGACGAGTTCAAAACCTGAACGAGAGTGTTTGCATTTCCCACAGCACTAATACTCTTGGGAAAGGTATAAATCCAACTATTCTCCCTCCAGCTATGGATAAATAGTATGGTAAACTAGGATCTTCAGCCTTGGTTAGGCAACCAGTCTAAGAGAAGGAAAAACTCTGAATTCAAAACTGTAAAACTCTGCTTAAGAAATTGACCTAGTGCCGCATCCTGTCCGTGCGGAGGGTTGTTATATATATACATACACACACTCACATTCACACACATATATGTATGCACACACATACATTTATATGTATACATATATGGTCATATACACAACTCTCAAGAACCCTCCCTCACATATATAAGAGCATTCAAAAAATAACCCACCTCAAAAAGGTTTTTTCACGGAACAGATGGACTTGCTACACACTCTTCTACCTGGATTTTAATAGCATGTCAAACCCTCAAAAATACTCCAATTTGTATAGTTCTTCTTTAATGCTCCCTTTCAAAAAATCTAAAAACAATTTCTTCAAATAAGAAATTTTCTCCTGACGATGACCTAAGGTCGAAACTAGTTGAGAATAAATAACATATAAGAAATATTCCTCTTTGTCTTATTACTTTTTGTTCATACTATATATATATATATATATATATATATATATATATATATATATATATGCAGACAGAATTGTTTATCGGTGGGTATACTTACTCCATTGATTGTGTTACACACACATGCGTGTACATATAACTAAATGTTTATCTCTTTCAGTGTGTTCGTGTCTATTTATCTGTCTACGCAGATATGGACCTCTGTAGTTAAATATCCTGTTATTTCGCCCTAAAATACTAATCTCCGAAATATATATATATATATATATATATATATATATATATATATGGGGTTAAAATAGGGAAATAAATTCGATCGAATATAGAAACATAGAAAAACACGAAGTATTCCAAAATATGGGTTTATTATTTATGAAGTCGACGTTATAACATTTCGGTTTATGCAACCTTCATCAGGGCATGAGGTGAAATGTTATGTAGTGATAGTGGATGACTTGCGAAAAACATGGGAGAATTGTTGATTGTATATGAAGAAGGGGGGGGGTAACCGTTGTCGGCCTAGGGTTTATTTCGAATGTGAAGACATTCAAAAGTGGTGAGGTGCCGCTTTGGCTTTATTGAGGAGTGCCGATATTGGACAGTTGAGAGAATTGCCTATAATTGAACTATAGTGGGAGAAAATTTACGGTAGCTTTTATAAGCCAAATCTAAATCAGTCCGCCATTCCTAAACCTACCTCACTCGTTCTTATCCCTACAAAAAGCCACCCACTACGCCATTTCCCCAATCCACAAAATGGCGCCACTATGGTGAAACCTAACCACATACACACCGGACCGAAATCAACACACTAATAGAAGAAACGGATTAGACATCTCTGTAACACTTTGGCATAAATCCTACCGTACATTTTCTCTCACTATCATTCAATCAAGTCGGCGGGGTGACTAATGTCGGTATCAGCCAGACAGTGAGGGAGTCTATTCCCTTTTCACTAGCGCTAGAACAAGGAGATTATTTTAGCGTCTGGGGTGGAGCGCCACACCTACCATTATCACACCTCACTTTACCGCATAGATCCCTGTGCTACTCATACGCTGAGTGGGCGAGGGCTGGTATCGAACCAGGAACCTTTGGGTTTCCAGCCGTACACTCTACCGACTGAGCTAAACCGGCCCATTAGGCCGCGTGTGTGGCCCTCCATCTCAGACGCTAACGAAACAATCTCATCGGTCTAGCGCTAGTGAAAAGGGGATAGACTCCCTCGCTGTCTGGCTGATACCGACTTTTGGCCTCTCCGAGACTTTACTTTTTTTTAAACTTATAGTTCAATTATTGATGTCAATTTCTGTTCAGCGAGCGACCAACAAGCGATATTTGTTTTATCCTGATAAAGATAGACAACACATACCTAATACATATTTATTTTCGATACTGTAAATCACCAATCGAAACACTAAGTGTCGATATAAATTTTTTTCAAAAATCACTTTTCCTATTTTTCACTCTCACTCATCATTCTTCAACATACTTTTGAGTTCCTTTCCATTTTTCTCGCATACATAGATAGATATATAAAAAGAAAGAGATATAAAGGTATATAAAAGAAAGAGAGTGAAAGGGATTTACATTTATCTCATTCTATTTATGTGAGTTGAAATTAAATCTCTTCTTAGAGTGTTTCGTGCCATAAACAAAAAACAATTTTATTTCTTTTGAATTTTTGTTTATACCTATTTGTACATGCCAAATACATATATTTTTTTTTAATGTGATTGATACCAAATACATATTTATTTTTAATATCGGTTTGATACTATAAATCATCAATCGAAACTCTAAGTGTCGATATATTTTTTTTTTAAATATCAATAAATCATACTTACTTTTCCTATTTTTCACTCTCACTCACCATTCTTCACACACACACACACACATAATACACACACACACACACACACACACACATATATATATATATATATATATATATATATATATATATATATGTAAGAGAGAGTTATATGGATTTACATTTATCTCATTCTATTTATGTGAATTGAAATTAAGTCTTTTCTAAGAGTGCTCGACTCCATAAACAATAAAACATTTTTATTTGTTCTGATTTTTGTTTATATCTACAGTAATTATTTATGGCATGTGATTTCCAAAAAAAACATGGAAAATGTTTTCACAATGTTTCTTCATTACAAGCAGTCAATGTTTTTTGTTCATGATCATGATAAATTATTGCCAGGATTTCTAGAGTCATAGAGATGAATTAAAAATGACATAAAACTCGATTTTTATTCAAATATGTTTTCCCCTAAATCTATGTGTACATAAGCAATATATAAGCTAGTCTATATTTTATTGTAGATTATTTAATTAAAGAAGCGCTTTTCTTGTAATGGTTATCATTTTGGGAAATTTTATCACCTTCCTTATACCAACAAATGCCCTGAAGATGATCTAATTAATAGATCGAAACACTGCAGCGTCTGCCAATAAACTTACCACTCAACTTATTTAAACCTGTGTTTTTTTCAATTTTCTTAATATATATATATATATATATATATATATATATATATATATTGAAGGATATGTGCTTAATTGAAGTCATACCAATTTTTGAAAATTAATTAGTTAATAATTAATGAATTTAGGCGGGCATATATGTTCAGGGATTGACATTTTCTCGATTTGTTTAGCCTTACATTTGAACATATATGCCCGCCTAAATTCATTAATCATTAACCAATTAATTTTCTAAATTAGGTATGACTTCAATTAAGCACATATCCTCAAAAAAAATTGTCGGCTTATAGCCATATAAAAATAAACACATTTGTTTGTTTACTTAACTTCATATATATATATATATGAAAGTAAAGTCGTCCGGGCGGCCTAAAGTCGGTATCAGCCAATCAGCGAGGGAGTCTATCCCCTTTTCACTTGCGCTAGACCAAGAGATTATTTTAGCGTCTGAGGTGGAGCGCCACACCTACCATCAGCTCCTTACTTTACCGCACAGATCCATGTGCTACTCATACGCTGAGTTGGCGAGGGGCGGTATCGAACTAGGAACCTTGTGGTTTCTAGCCGAACGCTCTACCGACTGATACCAACCAAATCGTAGGATGCGACACAAGGTCAATTTCTTAAGCAGAGTTTAATAGTTTTGAATTTAGAGTTGTCCTTCTCCTAGACCAAGGTTAAAGAGCTCAGTCTGCCCTACTACTTACCTATAGCTGGAGGGAGGGTAGTTTAATGTATACATTTCCAACTGGTATGAATAAAAGGGTTGATATACTGTAAAACAAACGAAGTAACCAACCACCTGAATTAAAACCTGTAAACCTCCGCTTAAGAAATTGACTTTTTGTCACATCCTATTCGTGTGGAGGTGTTGGTAAATATATATATAAGGAGTATGTATATTTGTGCTTATGGGAGAGTGATTGAGTATATTGTATTTGTGATATGTTTCTTGGGTTTGTACAAAAACGCAATGTGTCCATTGTTGACGAAACTTAAAAAGAAAAAAAAGAAAAAATTCATCGTAAATCTCTTTTTATTTTGTCTATTTTTAGATAGCTTTTAGGGTCTGCATGGAAATACGTATCATGGACAAACCAGTCAACAATATCAACTAACATGCTTCTTCTTATTATTCTTATTCTTCTTCTTCTTCTTCTTCTTCTTATTCTTATTCTTATTCTTATTCTTATTCTTCCTCTTTTCTTATTCTTCTTCTTCTTCTTCTTCTTCTTCTTATTCTTATTCTTATTCTTCCCCTTTTCTTCTTCTTCTTCTTATTCTTATTCTTCTTCTTATTATTATTATTCTTATTCTTATTCTTCCTCTTTTCTTCTTCTTCTTCTTATTCTTATTCTCATTCTTCCTCTTTTCTTCTTCTTATCCTTATTCTTATTCTTCCTCTTTTCTTCTTCTTCTTCTTCTTCTTCTTCTTCCTCTTTTCTTCTTCTTCTTCTTCTTATTCTTCTTCTTATTCTTATTCTTCCTCTTTTCTTCTTCTTATTCTTCTTATTATTATTCTTCCCCTTTTCTTCTTCTTATTCTTCTTATTATTATTCTTCCTCTTTTCTTCTTCTTATCCTTATTCTTATTCTTATTCTTCCTCTTTTCTTCTTCTTCTTCTTCTTCTTCTTATTCTTCCTCTTTTTCTTCTTATTCTTCCTCTTTTCTTCTTCTTCTTCTTCTTCTTATTATTATTATTATTATTATTATTATTATTATTATTCCTCTTTTTCTTCTTCTTCTTCTTCTTCTTCTTATTCCTCTTTTCTTCTTCTTATTCTTCCTCTTTTCTTCTTCTTCTTCTTCCTCTTTTCTTC
>CM042144.1:80729591-80784591 GCA_023376005.1 Doryteuthis pealeii
TAAACTATATATAGATACCAGTTATGTATTTATTAAAACTTGTTTTAAAAAACAATGAGGACTGTCTAATGCTGCATGTTCAAATTTTGAGTGTATTTATTCTATGTTATGACGATTTTGGGTAATGTAACGTAAGAAGTGGCGTAATTTTTGTTAGAGACAAAACCGGAAGCGAATCTCCATTATTAATAGAGATAGATTCTACCTAAGCAATTAAAAAAAATGTCACTCGTTGGTTTAGTTTTATTAAAGATGTGTACGATTTTAAATGACCATTAAACAAACTAGGTCATCACTTGGATGTTATTGATACGTCTACGAACCACAAGGTTCCAGGTTCGACACCAGCCCTCGCCAAGTCAACACAACTTGGATCTGTTCGTTTAAGTGGAGGTAGGTTTGGCGCTCAAATTTAGACACAAAAAGAATCTCCCTGATCTAGCGCTAGTGAGACATTAAAACCATTAGCAAAGGCCTTCTACCACATATATAATAAAAAGATTGGGGTTTGCCATAAGGGCAATAGGGTTAAGACAATCATATAGGTGCTATGGATTGGCGTGACCAGCCGATTGTTTAAAGGGGCTTTTCTGGCCGACTGTCTAGCCTAAGTAAGGGCTAAAGTGGAGTGTTGCATGAGATCGACTGCCCACCCACCAGGGTTCCGTCCTTAAGAATCACAGGTCGCCATCCACAACACACAGGTGGTTCCATTGGGGTGGGGTCTTATCCGTCTGCAGAGGTGCAGTCGGTGTATTCTAAAGCCCCAGCCGACTGGGCTCCTTTTCATTTAACACGCCACTCAATAAGTCCCGGGTCTGACATAGAGATGGCGCCACTAATAAAAATCCATATGATTTTTATAAGTACTAACTTTCAAATGGCACATGTCAAAATCTTAGCCCAATCGGATTAATAGGTTACAAATTACAGTTATTTAAGTGAAGCTACTGTTGCAAATTTTCAAAACAATGGAAAAATCTGAATTTTGTGTGTTGATATAGCATTGCTTTCTGATGGGAAAAAATACTGTTCAAGCAAAGTTAGGAAGAATATTTGCCCCCCGGATACAAGTATTTAAGTTTTAATATAATTAAATATTTCATTAAATTAGAAAGGTTAATGAAATTAAATGCGAGCACAAAAAGATTACACCTATTTTTACTTTATTCTAATTTGTTTTAATATAAAATTATACATAGGATTCCTTAAAATATGTTTGAGAATAAAACAATAATATCATAAATCAATAGCACCAAGTAATTATTTATTTGATAGGGTTTTATTAAAACCGGTATGCAAATTATTAGTGTCATATACTATGTAAACATTTATTTCTTAATGATATATAACTCACATTGCAGGATTTTCCTTCGGGGGTCCGGTGGCTTCGGTCACTGGACCTGTGTTAATCCCAGGATGCTATCCACCCAGGCAAAACCTGCCCCCTCGATTTAAAGGGGTAGACCTGTGTTTATTGCCCAGTCTGAGGCGCCCACCCCCCTTGAGGGGGAATTCCGACGGGATCCAAGCATTTTTTGCACCCGCCACCCATGAGTAACGGCTTGTGAGTGGTCCCACATTAATAGGGCCTTGTGCCTAGCCATTGTGCCTAACCCCTAAAGAAAGAAAGAGAAAGAAAGATGGAGAGAGGATGTGAGCGTGCGGAAGAGATAACGCTAATCTGTTTCAATTGAATATAACGAAAAGATGAAAAGAAGAAAAGAAAGAAAAAAGAGTGAGAGTTATTTCAAGATTATTTTTTACTTTTTACATATTAAACTATTTAGCAGTAATTCTTAAGTAAACATATCAAACGTTTTAATAATTAAATTATCAGACTGTAGTATATCCACAGGTCCTGCTAGTAGATATAATAAGAAAGTATGCAATATGTACGAATGTAAACGAAAATATGCACTTCTTCGTCTATTGCCTTATATGAATAAAACCAAAACTGCTATTCTAAAAAATGTCAGTATTTTCACAAAATCATATAAAGAAGAAAGAAACTTCCGCGAATTTATTAGAAACTGTGCGAATAATTCTAGTGGGTCTTTTAAAATAGAAAGGAGATATTTCATTTTCAACTGTGGCATCCGAATGGGAGTTGTAATGTTTTTCGACAACAAAGATTTGATTTATATCTCTACTCATATTTCTTCTTCCCTTTCGTAATTTCATAATAGACAGGCCACCATGGAAATGTAGAACTGGTAATATGAAAAGATTTATTTTGAGCTAAAAGAGGCGCCCGTCGTGTTATGATTACACTGGCCTGCGATGTTTTCAAGGTCGAATATATAATAGCTGATTTTAAGATTTTTACGCTGAATCCAAAAATCCTACTCATTTTTTTTTTCAATCACATCCAATTTTTAAGATACAAGTTTTACTTAAACTGTATAGGACAGTATTATAGCTGTGACAAATGGATTCCACAGGCCTTTGAATTGTAGTGAGATAGCCAATAGCGTGTTATCTCATTTACATATATGCATTACAGCAGGAGATATACAGAGACAGTCTAGAGGACATGGAGGATATTAGCTACGAGAAGCTAACACATAGAGCTAAGATACGCTTGGAGAATTACTACTATTACTACAACAAGGAATACAAAACCACACATCACAATATGAATAAGTGCTATTATTATGTATAACTTATTAAGTATTCAAGCACAACTTATAAATCGGATCTGACTAAAGATAATGAATGGTATTTTTGAATTCGGCATAAAATGGCGATCATATATCACTTGATAAACCTTTGATCTTTGGAATTGTTTTTAACGCAGGCCAGTGTTATCGTCGTAGAAAATGGACACGGCGAACCGAGCTGAAATCCTGGACGAGGCTGGTTGCATTTCACATAGCGATAATACCCTTGAGAAAGGTTAGTTGGTTGTTTGGGTTTTACGGTATGTCAACCCTTGTTTGGTTATTTTATGCCGAAAACACATTCCTGAGAGCTCCAGAATTGGAATCTCACCATCAGATATAGTTTAACGTCATATGCAGAACATTAACACCCTAGGTCACCACCTTCTAGCACATATATGATCAAAAAAGAGTTGGGCCTTGCCCGTCTAGCCTAAGTAAGGGCCAAAGTTGCTTTAGGGTAATTCTGTCAAATCATCCAGAGAAGGTAAAATTGTCACCCACCCCCGTTCAATTTTTCTGAAATTTTGTCCAGGTGTGAATTATGTTAAAGTGAGATAATCCCAAAAATGTGAGCTTCCAATTCCAAATATTGATTTATTTTTATGTCGATTTTTAGCTCTCCAAATTCGGGCGGTTGCGCGAAAAATGAAGACTTTTTGTTATATATTTTTGTTTGAAAAATGTGTTCTAGAGCTTCCCTACGCTTAAACATTGATTTATCAAAGCTTTCTGGACGAGGGAATCCGAAATGGCTATCAAAAAGTCTTAAAGTTAACCAATTTCAAGTTATTAATGATTTCTGATTTTTAGGAGGAAAAACCCCCATTAATGACAAGCAATTTATTATTATTTTACCTAAATTAAACATTATCTGTACCAAAAACATTGGTTGTTTTTGCTCAGAAGCGAAGCTATAGCATCAGTTAAAATGTTTACGTTTATGTTTTAACTGTTTCTGTACAGCTATTGAATAAGGTCTATGTGGAGCACAATACCTGTCAGAGTGCAACAGAAATGATCAGGATTGTGTTGGTGGTTGGATATATTTAAAATATTATAGAAACAATACATTTCCCTTGTATCGATTTTATTGCCTAAAAAATTCTAACCATATAGAAATCTCAATATCGGCACCACATTTCATTATAGAATTGAAAATTGAAAATAACAATATGCAAATAAAACCTATGTTTATCTACTAAATGTATTTATAGAAGTTTAAAAGTTTAAAATATAGTATTGATCACATTGTAAAAAAGGATTGAAAGTTATATATACTTGAATACAAGACTCCGACAAAGGTTTGATAAACAAAACATTTAATACGTATACAGCATATGGATATAACAAGATACATAATACATAGGTATAACAAAGTTACATGTAGAAAGATAAAGACACATTCATGAATGGTACAAGATAAACATAAAAACCACAGACATGAGACTAGGGATAGTCCATGCTGTATGAATAACTTACAGTAATGTAAGGGGGGACGAAGACCCAACGAGAAGGGGTAGACCTTAACTAACCCATGTATCTCGTAGTATCAGGAACAGGAAAAGAGAGAGAAGCGTTCAAACCAGCCGCTTATATATAACCGGCCCCTAGCGGGCACCAGCAAACTAAACGGATAGACAACTCTCCCAGGCAAATACGAAACTAACGCTACAACATCTTATATTTATTCAAACACAATGAGAATTTTAGTAATGGGTAATTTCAAGTCAAATCATCCAGAAAAAAAGAGAAGTCGTCACTCATGTCAGCCAAGGTCTATATGAAGCAAAATAACTGTCAGAATACAATAGAAATATTATTAAAAATAATATCATAATTTGAGGGGTTCTTGACATTGCTGTCTACCTAACAGATCCGGAGATTAGGGGTGAGGGAACTACGACTGTGCTGACTACTGGACCGGAACAGGAAATCAAAAGACTTAGTAGTAGTTCCTTCATCCTTAACAACTTGGTAACAATAAACCAGATTAATACAATGATTATTATAACTTTCCACACTCTCCCTTACCCCTTCAGTAGCATCTCCCTAAATTCTCAGGTCATATATCTTTAAACTGGTACCTACCTCTTTACCTAATAATAGACTGACTGACCTTTTCCTAAGAATTGGGCTACATGTAAATTTAAAAAGGTTTTCATCAATGTTTTAAAGGGTGCTATTTTTCCATATTGTGTACACGTTTTCTGTGTTCCATTGGTTGATAATTAAGATGGATATGACCTGAGAATTTACGGAGGTGCTGCTGAAGGGGTAAGAGAGGGGTTAAACCAACGAATGGCTTTTCTGTATTTGCTTAGGTAGAATCAGTCAATCTATTTTGTGAACTCAAATCACACAAAACTAAATTGAAAAACCTACACAAACTTGGAAGCTCAATGTAAATTGATGTGGATTTATTACTTCCTGTTAATGCTTAAATACATGCGCAATGGCCCTTGTCCTAATTCTCAAATGTATCAGCCTCGCGCACACTTACCCAATCTTTCTGTATTCGAGTATTTTTATTTTCACAGCAAAGGAATTAGGATACGATGGAACACCTAGATGTAATAGATAATATAAAAGTAACAAAAACACATGTCCAGTTTTAAGTAGATCGTAGCCGTGACATGTAAAAGGGTTGTTCGCTCGGTTGCTGCTGCTACTGCTGCTGCTGCTTAAAAGGAAAAGTACTTCACAAGAGTGGCTGACGCTCAAACAGAGCTCAACTGTTTTATTAAACAGTCTGAGAGAGATCATATAATCTGAAATGATTTAAAGATCCCACAAAGTATCGGTGACAATTTATTTTATCAAAAGTGCACGTGAAAGTGCTTTTTGAATCTGTTTTTATGGAAGGCGTATATGTTTGTTGTAAAGCGGGTTTTGCGTCTGCTATGGTTAGGAGGAGAACAGGCGGAGAGGGGGCGCTGAAGTGAAGCGAATCATTTGAATGGTGGTCAAGTAAGCGAACATATGTCGCTTTAGTTTCTGTCGGGCGCCATGTTGAAAAAAACAAAGTCGAAGATCTTAGCAACCTATGCAAATTTTTCCACCGACTAATAATTGATAGGCGTCTTAGCAAAATAAAACTCTCCACCTTTTAGCCAGTGGGCTCTTTCATTTTCGTTTTTTTTTTTTGGTTTTTTTTGGGGGGTTTTTATGGACCGTACTTGCAACCTTGTGTCACATCCTAACCGTGGCTGGTTGGTTGGTTGGTTGATTGGCTGGCTGGTTGGTTGGTTGGTTGGTTGGTTGGTTTTACGGCATGTCTACTCATTGGGTCATTTTCTACCGAAAACGTTTTGTTTTATTCATTCTTGATGGATACTCTATTTTTAAAAATCATTTTTTTTTAAATGTTGTTCTATTTAACCCATAAACGGGATTACATTTTCGGTGAGAGTGGATCTGTGAGTAATGGGGATGAAGGTGTACTCAACATTCCCCAGATCTCCAGAACTGGAACTTCACCATCAGATAGAGATTAACATGTCACGGACCTAACCGTGGTGAACAGGTTGGGTAAATACGTCCCTCAATGTTACTGGGGGTGGCTATTGAAATAATAATTCAAATCGTAAGTTAGAAATGAAAAAGAGCCTTGTCGGCTGGTGCTTTAGAATACACCAACTGTACCTCTGTAGACAGGTAAGACTCTACCCCCAACGGAACTACCTGTGTTTCGTGGGTGGCGACCCGTGATTCTTAGGATGAAGCCATGGTGGCTGAGCTGTCCATCTCATGCAACACTCCATTTAGATCCTTACTTAGGCTAGACGGTCGGCAAGAGAAGCCCACACTGATTAGTCGGTTGGTCTCGCCAATCCATAGTACCTATATATATTTACTAACCCCTCCGTACGAGCAGGATGTGACACAAGGTCAATCTTTTAAGCGGGGTTCAAAGGGTTTGAATTCAGAGTTTTCCTTCTCCTATACCGGTTGCCTGCCCTACTGTTTATCTATACCTGGAGGGAGAATAGGATTCATTCCTTTCCCAAGGGTATTAACGCTAAGTGAAATGCAATTACCACATCCAGGATTTGAACTCGGGGCGACGAATCCATTTCCCATGACTTTAACCATTACACCACGCACTTCCATAAAGTACCTATATGATTGTGACAACACTACTACCCTTATGGCAAATCGAAACCCTTTTTATTATATATGTGCTAGAAGGCCTTGGATTAGGGTTTTAATGTCTCACGAGTGCTAGACCAGGGAGATTCTTTTTTGCGTCTAAAGTGGAGCGCCACACCTACTATCAGCTCCCCACTTTAGCGAACAGATCCAAACTGTGCTACTCCTGTGCTGACTTGGCGAGGGTTGATGTTGAACATGGAACCTTGTTATAACACCGTAGTGGTGTTATGGATTAAATGGCGATATCTCATTAGATAGTTGAAAAAACAATTTTGGTTAATTTTTGGGTATAAAAATAACAATTGTGTCTAGAGTCGTACAAGCGATGTACAAATCAGGGGGTGGGGTAACGTCAACCCAAGATAGGAAAGCTTATTCGAACAAAAGAAAGTTTAAAGGCCAAAAGTCGGTTGATATAAAACGAATGACTGTTTTATATAACTGCTGTCATATACATAGCTATTGTCGTTCTTGTGAGGACTGCATAAGATAAGAGAATTTACTCAACAAAGTTAGTTTAAAGATTAAATCTTAAAAATATAGATTCAGTAAGAATAACATAATCCCAGACCAATTTCTCGGAATTATCATAGCAACTGACAGATAAGTCTGGCACAAGACCATTTATACAATAACAAAAATATTATCAGGTGCCTCACCAATCAGTAAACTGGGGCGGAGACTTGTTACCCCACCCCCTCCAAGATGTGTAACCCAAGGGCATGATTTCAATTGGCCGTCCAATCAAATGCGACCACGTGGGTGGGTTTTTGTATGCCTCCTGATGTTTACACTGTAGGGCTATTGGTCCGGCGTTTCTATTGGCTGGCCAATCAGAGCCCTGGATTCAGGGGTTTGAAACCCATAAAAGAGGTCCAAAAAGGGTTCCAGTCAGATTGGAGAGCTGGTTCTTGACCAGATCGGACAGCTGGTTCTTGACCAGATTGATAGCTCTGTCTCACAGCCCTTGTCGCCGTCTTTGCTTTGTCATCTTGCTACTCAAAGTCCTGAATTTGAATCAGAACTCAACATATATCGCCAGTCAGTCCACAAAATTCCGACTTCACTTCAACTTCAACTTCGATACCCCTTTGTGGTTGTACATGATTTTTATCACCGTATAACTAATAAAGGTCTTTTGTTATTAAAAATGCGTCCGTTGTAATTGTGGAACAACATTGGTGAATTTGGTCACTTTCAGGTACAGCCCGGAACAAGCTCTTCAACTTTCCTGTGGGTCAAATAACACCCATTGTGTTAGATTCGGCGCCGCGACAGCATATTGGTACATTTGGTGCCTTCCCGCAGGACGGCATAGTATTACATTTGTTACCGCGACCACTGTAGTATTACATTTGGTTCCCGTGACCAGGGTAGTATTACATTGTGGTTCCTAAGCGATTACCGAAATCTGATGTTAATTTCTTGAAATTGAAAAGAAACATATCATAATTCATTAGACGATATTTGTACTAGAGTTTATAGAGGCAGACATTATTTTCGTTTTCTCTTAACTTTGCCCTGAAGATGTTTGATATTACAAAAACCTTATAAATGTTAAAGAGTCTATTAATTCTGTCCATATTATTTTATCTGTTTTTAGTATTTATAAAAATAATTATAGAGTGTTGAAGTTTATCATTTTGATTTTTCGGAATGTTGTCTTCATCTTTATCGGGATTAATAAAAACATAACGTTTCTTCAGGTGTAACTTATCTGTCCGGGAATAGCAATGATTCAAACTGGGAAAATTATTTTGAATAGTTTTTTTCTGTTGAGCAAACAAGGTGTAGAAAAACCTAAGATGATCTCATTAAAATAATGACCTCATTGTTTTTGTACGCCCATCAACCCAAGAAGCGTCACGAGAAGCGACACGAGAAGAGTCACGAGAAGCGACAAGAGAAGCGTCACAATCATTTTTTTTTAAACGGCCGAAACCTATTTTTATATACAGGGTGATTGTAAAGTAACTTCCTTCCCTATTTTAAAAATCTTATAATTTATTTCTGAATTATTATTTTTACAAACAATTAATATGCTAAGAACACATAACATGGAGTTTTATTTAAAATTCTATATCGGCACCGGCATTCGCATCTGGCCTCTCAAGCTCCTCGAGAATCGCATCAACTGATTTTCCCAATGACTCTTGTGGAATGGCAGAAATAAATTTTTGTATTTGTCCTTCAAGTTCTTCCACGGTTGTTGCTTTATTGGGACCGTTCCAAGTGCACCAACTACAATTGGTATCACTTTCACTCTCATATTCCACAGCTTTTTTGTGACACTATAGACGTTAGGGGAATCCCCGGAACTAGAATTACTGAGATTCGAACGTAGCACGAACAATTGGAAGGAACTGTTTTCCGACCTTAGTCAAGTAGTGTATAATAGCACAAAAAATTGTTTAGTAAAATTACGATACTAGTAATCCCCTGAACTAGAATTACCGGAACTCAAACGTAGCACGAACGTTTGGAAATAATTGTTTTCGTACCTTTGTTAAGTAGAGTATAATTACACAAAATTATTTAGTAAATCAAAATACGGGCTGTGGAAGCCAAACTGACCCTTTGAAGAATAAACTGACAAAAGGTTGAACGAAATATATTCGTGAAACCTTAAGTTTTAGATAATTTTTGAACAAACATATTAAATCCTACAAGGATTTCATGCGCCCTCTGGAAAGTGATTAATGGCCCCTCCGTGTTGAAGGAATGCGTCGGCTAAGTAGATGAAAGCTGACATCCATGGAAGTGGTCTTCACGCTAGCGAACACCTGCTAGAGAGGTGGTCACTTTAGATATTAAGAGAGGAGGTGGATAGTTTCCTCCCGATACACCCATTGCGCGTAGCAGTACGAGAAGAGATTATTAAGAGGTTGTAGAAAGGGGGTCGTACTAAGAAATCATTGCGATGAAGCAATTGACTAAATTAGGGATTAGGAATCCTGGACAATGGAACGTTAATTGGAATTGAAGTTGAAAACTGATATTCGGGAAGATGCCTCATCCCCCGTCTGACCCTACCCTGTACTTGGGTGACCATTACTTAAGCGAGCCGAATTTGAGACTCGACGCACTTTGCTGGGAGCACGCTTCGCCGAGAGACCCCCCCCCCCGCCGCTGCCGCCGTCAACCTCGATAAGAACTACCGATAAGAACTACCAACTTACATCCTGATCCCAGTCTAGGTGTCACTCCTCCTCGCATTAATATTTGTCAATATTTGCTGATTGTAAAATATATATAAACATCTTAAATGCTGAAATCTTGTCGATTTCATTTTGTATACCTTTGATTCCAGCTATCGAATGCGACGCCTTCTCCTCTTTTTCCAGCAGCGAATCTTCACGTCTCTCACTTACTAAAAATACACAACGTGGTGTTAGGGGGGTGTATGGTCGCATCCCTGACTGGGGAAACCAGCCGTCTATTTCCACAGTTAGACTGCGCCAAGGCGAAACAGCTCTATAGTAGGTCTCTGATAAAGTGACCGACGGGTATAGGTCTACATTTCAATTCTCTGGCAAGGTCCAGGTATTTGTTTATCTTTACGTTTTCCTTCCTTCATCTTCACCCCATGATCTGCTGGAACCGCAAAATCCACCAGTTGACATGTTCTCTTCTTTTTGTTAATCAACACTAAGTCTGGTCTCCTGGCTGGGATAGGGTGATACCAGAGAATCTTATGCATTTCATTCTTTCATTGTTACCCATTCATCTCCCAAGAAAATGGTAATTTAGTCATTCACGAACAACAATAGCGAAAAGTGGAGGAGCACCACCACCACCAACAAATATAATTGCTATATATTAAGGAACACACATTAAAGAATTGAGAAAAATGTAACTATATATAAAACAAATTATAAATTAAATAAAATTGTAAATAGTTTTAGATAGGGAGTAACTTTTCAGTCACCTTGTAGATTACGATACAAATAAGGATGACACTCCAAAAGATCAAAATAATATATCGCAAAACTCATCTCAAAAATTCACTCAAATATTTATTTTGTTTAGATTTTTAATGTTATAGCTTTTCCTTTGGGACTGAATTTTTTTTTGTTTTGCTAATCTTTAATCTAAAATCCTGTTTCGTTTGTGCACTGATCTCTCCATCAGATTGTAGATTTATTCTCAGTCTTAAGACGAATGTGTAAGTGAACGTACAGTTCTAAGGGTGTATATAATGTGTCAGATGAAATATTACACAAATATCTAGATAGAGATGACAGAGTGCAAGATACAGGTCACCTCTTTCGCGAAAATGCCATGGAATGTCAAACATCTCAAGATTTTGGCTCAGGGGTCAAATTAGACTGGTTGTTGAACCCTGTTTTGAAATATCAGATTTTCTAAGGGGAGTTCTCCTGGCGTAGTGGCTAACATACTAGATTGCAACATCACAGTAAGCGAGTTTGAATTTCAGTCGTGCTATCATATACACTTTTGGACGAGGAAAAATTCACTCGATGGTTTAGTATTCGTAAAGAGAGGTGCACAATTTTAGATGAGCATTAAACAAATTTATCCAGATCATTTCATGGAAGTTAAATGTATACTTTACACTAGTTAGTTTAACACTTTACGGCGGATTCCTGTGTCGCATCCTGCTGGTACGGAGGAGTTAGTAAATATATACTACCACACCAAGTTAGTGTGTCAGTTGTGGAGTGATGCTACAGAAACGGAGACTTACCACTGGATGTTGTTTAGTGTCATAACCAGAAACCCCCATTTTTTTTTTGGGGGGGGGGCATCTTACCACATCTACAGGAGATCATATACTCATCTCTACTGACAAGGCACTTTGGACTGCGACATCATAATAAGCTAGTTCGAACTCCAGTCTCGCTATTGGGTTCACTTTCGGAAGTAATTGAAGCTTGAGAAACTTATAAAACCCCTTATACCGCCGGCTATGGGTTTAATAGTGCCACTACTGTTCTTCTAGAAGGATAGCTTTCGGCATTAAATGACACACGAACGTTGGTATGTATTTAAACAAATTAACCAAACCAAACAATCCACAAGGTATGCCATTATTCTTTTAGATGTACAAAATTGATTGGTAGATAGTACATAAATAAATAGAGAAGAGTCACTTTTTGTTTTAGTGTTTATTTTACGAATGATTCTTTATGGCGTTGTTGTTAAAGTGCTGGACTGCGACAACATAGTGAGCTAGTTCTAACTCCAGTCTCGCTATTACGTTCATTTTGGACGAACCCCTTGGGAAAAGTTTGAACCCTCTCATCCACAAGCTATGGGTTAAAGAGTACTACTACTGTCCTTTTACAAGGATGACTTAGGTATTAAATGACCCACAAAGGTTGGTATGCCATTAAACCATGAAACCAAAGCGGAGTAAAGCTGATTTGAATTCAGAGTTTTCTTTCTCCTTGACTAATTGGATAAAGAAGTCTAAAGAACCTAGTCTGCCCTACTATTTAACCGTAGCAGGGGGAGAACAAATGGATTCATGATTTTCTCAATGGCATTAGCACAAAGTGAAATGCAAAGGACCTCGATCAGGATTCGAACTTGGGTTTCCAATTCCATTTCCTATAAGGATAACCATTACACTAAGCCTGCCTCCATATATTTTAAGCAAAGTACAGGTGATTTGAATTCAGTTTTCCTTCTCCTAGACTGGTTGCCTAACCAATGTTAAAATTTAATGTCCTAATTTTTCATTTAGTAAATAAATAATTTATTAACTGATTGATTTTATTGATTTTAACTGCATATTGTAGTTTTATTGGATGATTTATCTCTGTCGGCAGAGTATCCGCCTCGGAACAAGGTTCCGTGTTCGGTACCAGAATTCGCCAACTCAGCGCATAAGTAACACCGCTTGGATCTATGTTGTAAAGTGAGGAGCTGGTGGTAGTCTCGGCGCTCCACCTCAGACACAAAATCTCCGTGGTCTGCTCTCCAGATGATACCGACAATAAGCCACTCCGTTGACTTTACTTTTACTTGTATTTACATCTTGTCTGTAATTTCTGATTAAAAGATTTGCACATGATTATATGATGTCAAGTATTCGTATCTTATATAAATATAAGTACTACCACTCCGGTCACAGTGAACCTGGAAGAAATAGTAATGAAGGGGTACTCCACACTCTCCAGATCTTCAGAAGTGATTTTTCTTATTAACTTAAAATAAGTCATTATCAGACGATTACCCATGAATTCAAAATTCTTCTCATAAATACATACAAGTACAGATTACACTGGGAAACACATTTTTCGTTGAGTTGGATCTGGCACTTGTATTTGGCTATTTTTTATTTTTATTTTTTTTAACCTCTGATTCCAAAAAATGACCCCAAATTTTCTATATCGCATTAAATATCTCAGGATACCTTCGATATTTCTCAAACATCATAAAAATAAGGTATCAAATAAATCTGTTCTTATTTTATGGAATGTTTAAATATGTTTTTCTCCAGTAAGTATAAATTACACTGGGGAACACATTTTTCGTTGAGTTGGATCTGGCACTTGTTATGGAGTACAGGAGTCTCTGGAATAAACGTTGACTTGTCGAGATATGGTAGCCAACTGTCTTCGCTGGGGCGATACTACTTTTATAGTAGTATCTCATTTAAATATGATACTACATCTCCCGGGACCGAAATGGTTTCATGCCCTTCGTTGGTATTTGAATCTAAACTGTCTTTCTTGGTGAATATCATTATTTCGTCTGATAAGGGGGTCTAAGCCTGGGTTTTCATCCCCTTGACTCATCAGCAGATTTCTGGTCATTATCACCAATTGATTGTTTACTTTCACTACCGGATTTATTAGTCTCTTCACTCCTTCATGTTCACCACATTCCAATTTTTCCTCCATTTCTATATCCTCTGGTTCCATTCTGCTTCTGAATTCATCCGCATGGGCCAGTATATTTGGCTATCTTTTAAATTTTTTTCACCTCTGATTCCAAAAAATGACCCCAATTTTCTATATCACATTAAATATCACAGGATATCCTCGATTTTTTTCGATATTTCTCAAAAATCATAAAAATAAGGCATCTAATAAATCTGTTCTTGTTTTATGGAATGTTTAAATATGTTTTTCTCCAGTAAGTATAGATTACACTTATGAACACATTTTTCGTTGAGTTGGATCTGGCACTTGTTTTTGGCTATTTTTGTTTTACCTCTAATTCCAAAAATGACTCCAGATTTTCTATGTCACATTAAATTTCACAGGATATCCTCGATTTTTTTCAAAAACCATAAAACTACAGCATCTAATAAATTTGTGCTTATTTTATGGAATGTTTAAATATGTCCAAAATTATTCTCCTGTGTTATTGTATGTTTATTAGGATTCACAGATGTACGATCATGATATTGGATGTGTAATTAATGGCTTTTTGAAAGAGACAGGAAAGGAAAAAAACAATTATTATAAGAAAAAAAAATCAATGAGAAAATTGAAAAATAAACAAACCATACAAAATTTAAACAAAAATAGCAAATATATATTAAAGCATTTGAAACAAATAAAGATTAATAATAATAAATTAATAATAAGTAATAATAATAAGTAATTTCAATATTAATAAAAGAAATAAAAAGTAATAATAATAAACAAATAATAATGATTAATGATAATAAATAATAGAAATTATATTAATAAAAGAAATAAAAAATAATAATAACAATAACAATAACAATAAATAAATAAATAATAATAAGTAATAATAATAATTAAAGTTTTGGAGCGATATATGGAAGAGGAAAGAACACAATAAGAAATCAAAATGAATTAGGGATATTAAGAATGAATTGATGGAAAATGAGGAAGGACCTGTAGCAAGTGTTCATATAATTACGCTCAAATCGGTACTCAAGAAAGTAACAAATTGGAAAACACCAGGCCACGATGGCATACATGGATTCTGGTTCAAACATTTTACTTCTATCCACGACAGAATGGCCCAGCAACTGAACAGATGTCTACAAGAAACAGAAGTACCCGAATGGATGACGAAAGGAATAACTACCCTAATCCAGAGTGACCCACAAAAAGGAATCATCCCCAGCAATTATAGACCAATAACTTGTCTACCTATGACGTGGAAAATACTGACTGCTGTTATAAAAGAAGAAATATACTTTTCACTCAATTGGCGTAACCTTTTCCCAGAAGAAGAAAAAGGATGCCACAAGGGAAAAAGAGGAACACACGATTTACTGTATATAGACCAATAGATTCTTAAAGAAGTAAAAAATAGACGGAAAAATATTACAATGGCGTGGATCGATTACAGAAAAGCCTATGACATGCTCCCACATACCTGGATTTTAGAATGTTTAAAAATGTACAAAATTTCTAACAACATCATAAATTTCATTGAAAAACCCATGGAAAAAATCCAGAGATGTATCTTCCAAGGAGACTCATTATCACCGCTACTGTTCAATTATAGCAATGATGCCTCTCAGTCATATACTTAAAAAATGTACAGGGGGATACAAATTCACTAACGCACAAGAAAAGATAAACCACCTTATGTACATGGATGACATAAAACATTTTGCAAAAAAATAAAAAGAATTAGAAACCCTGGTACAAACTATTAGAATATATAGCCAAGATATAGGAATGGAATTTGTAATTGAAAATGTGCTATGCTAGTAATGAAACAGGGTGAAAGAAAATTAATGAATGGAATACAACTGTCAAATCGGGACACTATAAAATCACTTGATGAAAATGAAAGTTACAAATACTTAGGAATTTTAGAAGCGGACAATATCAAGCAAGCAGAAATGAACAGAAAAGTTAAAAAAGAATATTTCAGGAGAACTAGAAACCAAACTTAACAGCAGAAATCTAATCAAAGGAATAAATACCTGGGCCGTCACCATTATAAGATACTCAGGACCATTCTTAAAATAGACAAAAGAAGAACTCAGACAGATTGACCAAAGGACGAGAAAGTTAATGACCATGCACAAGGCTCTCCACCCTAGAGATGATAGAGATAGATTATATGTGTCAAGAAAGGAAGGGGGAAGAGGTATTGCCAACATAGAGGACTGCGTAGAAACCACAATCCAACAACTTGAAGATTACACAAGAAAGTGCAAATACAAATTACTTATGGCGGCCAACAATAGTCGAAATGACAGATGGAGAAACAGAAAAACGACAAAGACTAGAAAACAAAAATGGGAAGAAAAACAATTATATGGACACTTCAAACGACAAATCGAAGAGGTTGCACATGAAAAGACTTGGACATGGTTAAGAAAAGGAAATCTCAAAAGAGAAATTGAATCACTAATAATTGCTGCACAAAATAATGCCATAAGGACAAACTATATCAAAGCGAAAATTGATAAGACCCAACAAAATAATAAATGTAGACTTTGTGGTAATAGAGATGAGACTGTAAACCATGTACTCTGCGAAAGTAGCAAACTAGCACAACCGGAGTACAAAACTAGACACGACTGGGTTGGGAAGGTGATCAATTGGGAATTATGCAAAATAAAATTCTCTGGGACTTTGAAATAAAAACGGATCACCTTATCCCAGCAAGAAGACCAGACCTAGTGTTGATAAACAAAAAAGAAAGAACTTGTCAACTGGTGGATTTTGCAGTGCCAGCAGATCACAGGGTGAAGCTAAAGGAAAATGAAAAAAATGGACAAATATCTGGACCTTGCCAGAGAACTGAAAAAGTTATGGAATATGAAAGTGAAAGTGATACCAATTGTAGTTGATGCACTTGGAACGGTCCCAAAAGGATTAGAAAAGTGTTTGGAAAGTTTGGAAATCAGAGGAAGGATTGAAACCATTCAGAACACTGCACTGCTGCAATCGGCTAGAATACTCAGAAGAGTCCTGAAGACCTGAGGAGACTTGCTGTCACTCAGACTCTAGTGAAACACCAACATCTAATACTGATGTGAAAACTCAAAAGGAGTAAATAATAATAATAATAATAATAATAATAATAATAATAATAATACACGGATTCTGGCTCAAGAAATTCACTTCAATCCACCAGAGAATGGCCCAACTACTCAACAGATGCTTACAGGAAACAAATGTACCCGAATGCATGACAAAAGGAATAACTATCCTAATCCAGAAAGACCCACAAAAAAGAAATATCCCTAGCAATTATAGACCCATAAATTGTCTGCCCATGATGGGGAAAATATTGACACCGGTAATAAAAGAAGAAATATACTTTTCACTTAATTGGCGTAAACTTTTTTCCAGAAGAACAAAAAGGATGCCGCAAGGTAAAAACAGGAACACATGACTTACTTTATTTAGATCAACACATCTTTAAAGAAGTTAAAAATAGTCGAAAAAATATTGCAATGGCATGGATTGACTACAGAATAGCGTATGACATAGTCCCACATACTTGGATTTTAGAATGTTTAAAAATGTACAAAACAACAACACCATAAACTTTATCAAAAAAGCCATGGAAAACTGGAGAGTCCAATTAAAAGCAGGAGGACAATCCCTGACAGAAGTATTTTCCAAGGAGACTCGCTATCACCACTACTATTTATTATAGCCATGATGCCATTCAATCATATACTCAGAAAATGCACCGGGGGATACAAATTCACTAACTCTCAGGAAAAAAATAAACCACCTCATGTACATGGATGACATAAAAAAAACTTGCAAAAAATGAAAAAGAACTAGAAACCATGGTACAAACCATCAGAATATATACCCAAAATATAGGGATGGAATTCGGAATCGAAAAATGTGCTATGCTAGTAATAAAAAAGGGGGAAAGAAAATTAATGGGCGGAATACAACTACCAAATGAAAACACTAGAAAATCATTTGAAGAAAAATAAACTTACAAATACTTAGGAATTTTAAAGCAGACCATATCAAGCAAACAGAGATGAAAGAAAAAAGTTTTAAAAAGGAATACCTCAGAAAAACAAGAAGGTTCTTAGAAACCAAGCTCAACAGCAGAAATCTCATCAAAGGAATAAATACCTGGGCCATCCCCGTTATAAGATACGACCAAAGGACTAGGAATTAATGACGATGCACAAGGCTCTGCACCCTAGAGATGATAAAGATAGGCTATATGTTTCAAGAAAAGAAGGTGGAAGAGGTTTTACCAACATAGTGGACTGTGTAGGGGCCACAATCCAAGTACTCTAAGAATACATATGTATAAACCAGAATGTGTTCTTGAGTATGAAACGCATAAAATTCTCTGTGATCACCCTATCCTAGCCAGGAGACTAGACTTAGTGTTGATTAACAAAAAGAAGAAAATATGTGAACTGGTGGAATTTGCGGTTCCATCAGATCATGGGGTGAAGATGAAGGAAAACGTAAAGATAGACAAATACCTGGACCTTGCGAGAGAATTGAAAAAGCTGTGGGATATGAGAGTGAAAGTGATACCAATTGTAGTTGGTGCACTTGGAACGGTCCCAATAAACTTGGAAAAAAGACTGGAGGATCTGGAAATCAGAGGAAGAATTGAAACCATCCAGACTATTGCACTGCTGCAATCGGCTAGACTACTCGGAAGAGTCCTGGAGACCTGGGGATTCTTGTTGTCGCTCAGCCTCAAGTGAAATACCATCAGCTAACGCTGATGTGAAAAACTCAAAAGGAATAATAATAATAATAATAATAATAATAATAATAATCCAAAAATGAATAATAATAATAATAATAATAATAATAATAATAATAATAATAATAAAGCAGATGACATTAAACAAATAGAAATGAAAGGACAAGGTAAGAAAGGAATACTTCTGAAGAACAAGGACGATCTTAAAAACCAGATTAAACAACAGAAACCTTATCAAGGGAATAAACACATGTAAGATACTCGGGACCATTCCTAAAATGGACAAGAGAGGAGCTCCGACAGATGGACCAAAGGACAAGGAAACTGATAAACATGCACAAGGCATTCCACCCGAGAGATGACACGGACAGACTCTATGTGCCAAGGAAAGAGAGCGGAAGGTGTATGTCTAACATTGAAGACTGTGTAGATACGGCAATCCGAGCACTTGACGAATACACTAACAACAGCAAGGAAAGATTAATTGCAGCAGCCAGGAAAAGCAATTGTAACACAGTGACAATCAGAAATACAACAAAAACAAAAAACAGAAATGGGAAGAAAAACAACTACATGGGTACTTTAAGCGTCAAATTCAGGAGATATCACACCAGAAGACATGGACATGGCTAAGAAAAGGAAATCTCAAAAGAGAAACCGAATCCCTAATAATCGCAGTACAAGACAATGCCATTAGAACAAACTATATAATTTGCATATCACTGTTACCTTCCTGGCTCTCCCCTTCTATTATGTTACAGAAAAGGGGTGAGCGCGCGGAAGCGATAACGCAAAACTGTTACACTCGAATATAATGAAAAGATGAAAAGATGGAAAGAAAAAAAGAAAGAAAAAAGAATGAGAGAGAGACAGTTAAATGAAGATTATTATGCTTTTTACATATTGAACTATTTTTCAATAGCACTTAAGTAAACATATCAAATGTTGTAATAATTAGATTATTCTACTGTGGTATATCCAAAAGTTCTGCTAGTAAACTACTATAAGAAGTACCATCACTCCCACACCACCAACAACAATAATAACAATAGGCCTTATTCAAGTAGATCCTCTGTTCTTGTGACAATTCATTATGACAATAATACCGCTTAATTACATCTTGTCGAATCGTAAAGGCGGTTGTAGACACATTCATTAACCAGAAACAAAAAAACTGAATCACTTAATATCTATGGGCAACCTGGAATTATGGGCTGAAAATGAATCTTTGATCTAAACAGAATTTATAGGTCAAACATTGGCTAGTTGGTTGGCTGGTTGGTTGATTGGTTGGTTGGTTGGCTGGTTGGTTGGTTGAATTTTGCATGTCAACCCTTGTTAGGTTATTTTATGCCGAAAAAGTTTTGTTTTATTCATTCTCGATGGGTACTCAACATTTCCTCAAACTCTATTGGGACAATCATATAGGTGCTAGGGCTTGACATGACCAGCCGATTGATCGGAGAAGGCGCCTCCGACCGCCCGTCTAGCCTAAGTAAGGATTAAAGTGGAGTGACTGCTCAGCCACCAATGTTAAGCATCACGGGTCGCTACCCACGGCCAACAGGTGACTCCATTGAGAGATCTTACCCTTCTGCAGAGGTTCAGTCGGTTTATTCTAAAGCCACAGCTGACAGGGCTAGTCAAACATTGGAATGGAATTTGGAATGCATAAATACGCAATGATGGTCATTCCACATAGGAAAAAGGAAACAAAAAGTGCGCGACAGAAGGTATTCAATGACTTAACTATGAAATTATCAGAAAAGTTACCGAAAATCCCCCCACACACACAAACAAACAAACAAACAAACAAGCATACACACCAGGACTCTACAAATATCTCGAAATAGTGGAGGGATATTGGAGGGATATAATAAAATGAAAGAGAATAGCCCCTCATCCCTCAGCTATGATGTAAATAGTACCACTAGTTTCTTCTATAAGGAATCATTTACATTTCTTAAATATTTTCTCTTCTCATGATATGAGATCCATAACTAACTACTCATCCTGCCTCTTTACAACTGTCTGTCTGTCTGTCTGTCTCTCTCTCTCCCCTCTCTCTCTCTCACACACACACACATACACACACACACGATATCTCTCTTTCTCTTTCTCTTTCTCTCTCCCTCTCTCTCTCTCTCTCTCTCTCTCTCTATCTATCTATCTATCTATCTATCTATCACATACACACATATATCTCTCTTTCTCTTTCTCTATCTCTCTCTCTTCTCTCTCTCTCTCTCACACATACTCTCTCTCTCTCTCTCTCTCTCTCTCTCTCTCTCTCTCTCTCTCTCTCTCTGGATATCTATCTATATTTCTATCTCTCCCATTCTCTCTATTTTTGTGTGTCAATGTATTGAAGAACAGAATACCACAGGAGATCAAGAAAGAGACGAGATGCAACAGTCGAAACTTTATCAGAAACATTATTATTTTCCATAGTAGAATATCTTTGGCATTGTCTAAACTGGATGAGAAAAGACATAAGAACTTTCGATTAAAAGAAGAAGAAAATTCTATGCATAAACCCTTTCATCCTACAAATGAAGTTGGTATGTTGTACATGAAAACATAGGCGAAGGGTTACACGTTGCAGTGGAGCTCGGGTGTAATGGTTATCGTCGCAGAAAATGGACACAGCGAAACCGAGTTCAAACTTTGTACGAGGATTTTTGCATTTCCTATAGCGATAATGCCCTTGGGAAATGTATAGCTATTGTTACATAATCCATAGGTAGCTTATGCATTATGTAAGTACTGTAGATAGAAATAGTTTGAACTGAATCAGAGTTCGTTAGAAATTCAAATCGGAGATTGAGTGGAAAATTACCTCGACCGTTATTGACGGCTAATGACCTCGACTTAAACTCTTCCAGAAACGCATGATTAGAGGCGTGTGAAAATTTAAAGTTTTAGTTTGGTTGCGACTAGTTACTCGACGACAGAGGATGTCCTCCCAAGAATCGATTCTCACCACACGGTTGAATCCTGGGCTGGGGTTGTTCAATAAAAGATAAAAGAAACACAACAAAGTCTTGTTAATTCATTAAAACAAGAGATGGCCAGCCCGAACAGCCCAGAGAAGATGGCCGACGATGTAGACAAGAAGTAGACAGAGAAAACCTTATCATCATCTCCTACTCTCTCTCTCTCTCTCTCTCTCTCTCTCTCTCTCTCTCTCTCTCTCTCTTTTATATATACCCAAGTAAAGAGGTATATAACACTATTGGTGAATAGTAGGATGAACTAGGCTATTTTAACCATGATATGACAACCGGTCTAGGGGAGGGTAAACTCAGAATTCAAACCTGTTAAATTCCACTTAAAGATTGCCCTTGTGTCGCATGATGCTCATGTGGGGGTGTTTAGTAAATATAAGGTAATCTAAAAGATAAGGTCTCCAAAATATTTAGAAATCACAGAAACGTTTATTCTTTTTAGAAATCATATTTCTTGCCCAAAGTTAAAACTTAGTCCCACTTTGTAAATTTGTTTTTTGAGAAACAAATGAATAAGTATTTTTACTATTTGTCCGTATTTTTTAGACGAAGCTTGATGTGAATAATTTTTATGTTTCAAACTGACGTCCTCATCTTTATTATGGAATGTATAAACACAACGTTCAGGCCGCTGTGTCCTCGGGCCTTGCTCCTCTGTTTAACTTAGACTAAAGTCATCATCAGATAATTCCCCTGAGTTCAAGCGTAGTTTCGAAGCTGTAATATCGTTATCACTTATTTGGTGCATTCTAGCAGCATAAAATACTACCATACTTATTGAGAGAAATGAGCTCAGGGTTATCGTCTGATGAAGATTTTAGTCTAAGGTAAACAGGGAACGCGTAAACAAGACCCGATGATACAGCGGCCTGAATGTTGTGTTTATACATACCACAATAAAGATGAGGATAACAGTCCGAAACATCAAAAGTATTTTATTGTTGCAATAGTATATTCTTATATTTAGATTGCATTTGTCATTATTAGAACTTTCAAGAATATGCACCCTCCGGGCGTAAGTATTTTTATATTTATTATATTATTTTAAATATATTACATTACAAAGGCCAACGAAATGAAATAAAAACGCATGTAGAAAGATTACACTTATTTTATTTTTGTTTTAATTGATTTCTATAAAAATCATTCATAGGATGAATTTTAATACATTGAAGAATAAAACAATAATATTAGAGATCAATAGCACCAAGTAATTATGTATTAAATCCGGTTTTGTTAAAACCAGTATGCAAATTAACCAAACCATATGTTATGTAAACCTTTATTTCTTAGTGATATATAAGACACATTGCAGGATTTTAAACGCACTAATAACATGGGCTGTTTTGAGGCAAATCTAACTTAGATTTTTATAGTAGACATCGTTAAAAAATAAGACTAGCAGGACCTATGAATATATCGCAGTATGCTAATTATACGATCATTATATGATTATTATATTTTTTCTGTGCGACATTTCCTTTTTCTTCCCTTTCTTTCTGAATACTAAAAACGGAATGATGCCTTATTTAGCTGAGTTGACGACACTCATTAGAAATAAGAATTCAGCGGATAAGCAACATCTGATTATCAGGATTTACGTTTTTGTATTTCATCTTGAACGATTTGGACGGTGTCATTTTAACAAGAGGTTGTTGCAATATGATAACGGTCGTACTTTCAAGGAACACGAGTATTGATATTTAGATAACTGCTTTCAAGTTATTACTTTATCAAGTTTGATGGTAGGAATATCAAATTTCAGAAACTTATGTCTGAGCAAGTAAATAAAAGTTCTGCGAGAGCATTTTGTCAACGTGTTCGCTTAACTATTCTCTCCATCGTATGATATGTCAGAGATCATGTATTTGGTCAATATGTAGCGAGAAGGAGAATTTATGTGTCTCCCGTTGGTATTAGGGCGGGATGAACTTGAACAGTCTCAGCCGGATTTCCGTTTTGTCGTTACATTACCATTACACCATTGAATAATAAAGAATCGAATAATAGTGATAGAATGAGAAATAAGAGAGAGGGGAAAAGGGGGAAGAAAAGGAGGAGGGAAGGCGTTCGAGGGTTATGTAGGCTGTTACTGCTACAATTACAAGGATAAAGTACTTGCAACATAAAATAAACGAAGCCGTATAAAAAGACGACTGATCAGTGAGATAAGGAGTGAAATCTTATGCTGATAAAACTCTTATTAAATGAATAAAGCCACAAATTGTGTGTATATATATATATATATATATATATATATATATATATATATATATAGAGAGAGAGAGAGAGAGAGAGAGAGAGAGATGAGAGGTATCCAAAACTTGGTAGTAAGGGATGATTCTATATGTGATTTCTAAGATACACAGTATTATTATTGTATGATCCAGTATGTATAAATACAGTGAATCTTTAAATCACTGAAGAGAGCTCAATGTATAATAAACTTTTTAGATTATATACAGTGCAATATTTATCTTAGAAAGGAAGGAAAAACTCATCACCGTAATTCCATGATAGATTTATTTCGACCAAAATTGGGACCTATTATAGTATCCACTTATTCATATATATATATATATATATATATATATATATGTGTGTGTGTGTGTGTGTGTGTGTGTGTATATATATATATATATATATATATATATATATATATATGGTGAATCTAGTTCTCAGTGTATATATATATATGTATATATATATATATATATATATATATATATATATATATATATATATATATATATATATGTGTGTGTATATGTATATATATATATATATATATATATATATATATATATATATATGGTGAATCTAGTTCTCAGTATATATATATATATATATATATATATATATATATATATATATATATATATGGTGAATCTAGTTCTCAGTGTGTAATATATATATATATATATATGGTGAATCTATCTATCTATCTATATATATATATATATATATATATATATATATATATATATACGGTGAATCTAGTTCTCAGTGTGTATATATATATATATATATATATATATATATATATATATATATATATATATATTTCTATAGTATATATTTTGGGGGATTTTGTATGAAGCATGGCTGTAAATTAAATGAGAAACTCCGTTAGATGTGTTAAGTTTCATTTTATTTCATTCAATATTTCGGAGGTATGAGACTCTTTATCCTGAATGTCTAGACAACGACAATATATATATATATATATGTATATATATATATATGGGGATGTACGTATATATAGGTGGATAATATCAAGTGTTTCCTTGGGAAGATTCAACCAAAACCGAGAACTCAAACGTACTTATAAAGATTTGAGTATATATTTTTACATATACGGGGTATTATAATAAATGTCCAAATGGATACCTTGGTATAGATATAAATCTATTTCGGCATCTCTTTGCTTCCTCAGTCTGATATGTACTAATTCGAAGACCTTACACCCGATGTGAGGTCTTCGAATTAGTAAAAATCAGACTGAGGAAGCAAAGAAATGCCGAAATAGATTTATATCTGTAGCAAAGTATCCATTTATTCATATATATATATATATTTAGTGTGTGTGTGTGCGCGCCCACGTGTGTGTGTGTGTGTGTGTGTGTTGAAAGGATAAATAAAAGAAAGAAAATGTTGAATGGAAAAAATTAGTTTAATGAATTACCAACAGGTGTTTCGGTCGGGAGTTTGTTCATGTACACATTGTATTCTATTTATTATTATTTTAAACATGAAATAAATTCTTCAAAATTCTCTGTATTTTGACCGTTTTAACTTCAAATATCAAACATTTTACCTTGAAGTAGGCCGGAGTTTTTTGTATGCTTAAATATTTTATAATTTTCTATTATTATCATTTAATTTCATATTTAACATACTAATAAATAAAATACAATGTGTCACGCCGAAACACGTGTTGGTAATTCATTAAACTAATTTTATCCTTTCAACATATAGTCGAATTCATTTCCATTTTTCAACTTACATATGGCAATATAAGGTTATCATTAGCCCACTTAAATTAGTGGTGGGCAGATTTTTTCGGTATTATTAGCAGGGTGCTCAATATCACTGATAGAGCTGTTATATGTAAAGTGGTGAAAATAATGATATATATATATATATATATATATATATATATATATATATATATATGGGGGGGGGCATTGGTACATTTATCTAACGAGTAGGATGCGACCATTTTTAAGCGGAGTTTAACAGATGTGAATTCAAATTCTAGGCCAGATGGAACAACCAGAAGCCAGCAACACTACTGTCCTTACACAGTCTGAAGAAGGTTGCTATAATAGTCCGGAAAATTTACTACTACTAAATAAACAAAACTCTACTAAAAGACAACCGAGTTTCTGATATTTATTTCTCGAATGCTTCATACAAATGCCCAAACCTGATATGTGTACCTCCCACAAACGGATACATATACCAAAATAATCTCAAATATATATACTTACTAGAAGCATACGCAGACTCTTAGACAACACCATATATATATATATATATATATATATATATATATAATATATATATATATATATTGGTTGGCAACTTTCCATCTATTTTAGACGATGGCGTAGTTTTTTCTCTCTCACAGCTACGTGAGTGGCTGAACAGACCGATCCCCGAATGGCAGTCTCTGGTGCAGTGGCTGCAAACAAAAGGTGATGCTTTCTGTGGGTGTTGGGGGTGCTGCTGTTTCACCTTTCTTTTAGCTCTCTTTTTCTGTGGCAGCTTTTTCCTCTCTTTTTCACTTCTTTTCGTTCCTTGTTTGACGAGGAGGCGCCAGTTAGCACAGTCTTCTGCACAAGCTTCCCACGTGTCTATGTCGATGCGGCATGTCTTCAGGTCTCTCTTGCAGACATCTTTGAAGCGTAGACGTGGTCTCCCTGCCGGTCGGGTGCCCTCCACTAGTTCACTATACAGTAGGTCTTTGGAGATGCGGCCTTTGTTCATCCTCCTGACATGGCCAAGCCAGCGCAGGCGTCTCTCGCCGGTGATGGCGAGCATATATATATATATATATATATATATATATATATAATGTGTGGTGGGTGTTTCTTGATTTATTGATAATGAACTTCAATGATTTGCAGCTGCATTTAAATTTTCTATTATTCATATCCATTAAAGTCTTGTATCTACCAACTGACGTCAAATTGAATCTTCCTTCTTGTCACCGAAATTCTCTATATTTTCTTTGCTTAGGCTTTACGAATCGTCGATTTTTATCTGTATTCCTCTCTTTGACAATTGTCTTCAGCTACACATATAGACTCATTCCGTATACACAAAGACACCCTCCCCACACACACATACATAGATATATACATCTAAATATTAATACTCGTGTTCCTTAATTATACGACCGTTATCATCTTGCAGCACCCTCTGGTTAAAAATGAGACCGTTCAAATCGTCCAAGATGAAATGCAAAAATGTAAACTCTGATTATCTGATGTTGCTTATCCGCCGAATTGTTATTTCTTATGAGTGTCGTTAGCCCAGCTAAATAATGGACCGTTCCTTTTTTATTATAAAGAAAGAAAAAGGAGATGCTACATAGACAAATTATAATAAGAAATAAATAAAGAAAGAAAGAAAGAAAGAGAGTAGGAGAACGATAAAGAGAGGGTGTGAGCGCACGAAAGCAATAACGCTAATCTGGTTCAATCGAACATAATGAAAAAATGACAAGAAGGAAAGAAGGTGTTAGAATATTTTGTATGTAAGCCGTGCTGCAATACACCACATAAATTTATAGACTAAACGAGGTCATGTGGTTTTTACCTCGGCCAATCAACAGCCCAAATACGTGGCTGGTTAACTACTTAATCGGCTAATACGAACAGATGTCCATTTGCATTCATTGACGGAGGAGCAACAAAATCATTCTTCACTAAGGATCGCGTTCTGCTTAACACAAAGGATCTCTGCTGGACAGTGTTCTTGCTTGAAGTCGAAAGGATGGCCGCAAAAATCGTAACAGAAGGAAAGAAAGAAAAAAAGAGTGAGAGAGTTAAATCAAGATTATTATACATGATCCCTAATGGTGCTAACATATTGGTAAAACCAATTACTACAAAAGTATAAATATAAATACACAACATATATTACTTCATAGCCGTTAGGCATGACATAACCCCAGACAGGTTGATGTGCTGTTAAAATTCAATCAACTAACCAAGCAACTTTTTACATATTGTAATATTTACGTTGTAGTATTTAATTTATTATACAATTGTATATCCACAGGCCCTGCTAGTGTAGGTATGAATGTACAGTTTGTTAAGTTTCTGACCGCCATACTTGTCCAGTTGAAAAGGACTTAAAGTAAGTAAGTAAGTAAGTAATTCCTGAGCTATAGCATCCTTTGGTAAGTGAATAAGTCCTGGGTTATGTAATCCTATAGTGTCAAAAGGTCCAGTGATATAATCCTATGTTCCGTCGTCCACAAAGGCTCAAAGCAATGTGTGTAGGTATGACCAGAACAGCCAGTATAAGTAACAATATCAGCAGCAGAGCACTGCCAGTGATTGGACAAGAGTATGGTCACATGATTATCGCCGAGTCTATAAGTACAAGTGGGCATCTGGCACACACCTTATATCCAGATAAAAACAACACAGTTAACGCGATTCCCTAGGCATGAAATAACTCTGGACGGATTGAAATGCCCTGAGAATTAATCGATCTATCAGAAGTAGCCATTTTTTCTGTCTGGGAAAATCTTAAGTCGGAGATATTACCTTAACATGATTTCTTTCAACTTACGAGGGGATCTTTTTAATGAGTACGTCCAGCAAATACCTACATTGACCAGCTCTGTGTGGATACTGGATACTGCACAGAGGACTTCCTGAGAGCAATGAAAGATAGAGACGGTTGGCGAGAGATTGCCAGGAATATCCATGCTACTAGTGCGACATGATAATAATGAGGGTGATGACTGTTCGTGAACAAGGAAGGCTTTGGCATTAAATAAGCCACGAAGGTTGATATGCCATTGAACAAAGAAACCAAAGCAAACTGTATTCAATTGGACTATCTGCAAAAAGAAAACTCTTAAGAAACTATTCTACAAAAAATGTGAAAGTACAGTGAACGCGATTCCCTAACATCTAGGCATGAAATAATTCTAGACGAGTTGACATGCCCTCAAAATCAATCAGTCAATCAGAAGTAGCCATTTTTTACTGTTCTGTGAGAAATCATTGCATCAGAATCGTTCAGAGAAAATCTTAACTTAGTCGGCGGTATTATCATAACATGATTCGTTTCAATCAGTCAATCAGAAGTAACCATTTTTTTACTCTTCTGTGAGAAATCATTGCATCAGAATCGTTCAGAGAAAATCTTAACTTAGTCGGCGGTATTACCATAACATGATTCCTTTCAATCACTCTATCAGAAGTAGCCATGTTTTTACTGTTCTGTGAGAAATCCTTGCATCAGAATCGTTCAGAGAAAATCTTAACTTAGTCGGCGGTATTACCATAACATGATTCCTTTCAATCAGTCGACCAGAAGTAATCATTTTTTTACTCTTCTGTGAGAAATCATTGCATCAGAATCGTTCAGAGAAAATCTTAACTTGGTCGGCAGTATTACCATAACATGATTCCTTTCAACTTACGAGTGTATCTCTTTCCTGGGTAGACCCACTTTCTTTTCTTTCTCTTTTCTTTCTTTCTTTCTTTCTTTCTTTCTTTCTTTCTTAAGTATTAGAATTAGGGGCATTTTCCCCCTTGGCACAAATCCCTCAGAAGATTTCACTGATAGTACTCAAGCCATCAGTCGTAATGAATAGGGATGCCAGGAATGAAAGCTTTGAATTTTTGAAAGAGAAACCATTTTGCTAAAAGGATTTCGACACTTACTGAATTCGCCTAATGGGAGTTAGTGATTCCCAATGAATTGTAACTAACAGCGAATTACTCTCCCGTGTTCAAGTGAAGTTCATATTTACATACGTTCCTATCATTAGAAAAACGGACGCGATTAAGATTAATCTTCAATAAAACATTAGTTTAAAATGCGGCTTAAAGCCCCTGAAGCTCATTCCCGAATTTGGGAAGTGGGGGAAAATTGATTTAAGCCTTTTAACTCAATACCCGCGGGTATCATTCGAATGGATATATTTAAACTTTTCTTTAATAGATAGTATAATGACCTTTCAAAAATAATCTCTGCACAATTGAAGATTGGTACGAATATTATACGTATATCAAAAAGTAATGCAATTTTGTTTAGGAAATGTATAATTACCAATACAGGAACATGTATCATACATCAAAATGAAGCTGGTCCTCTGTGGATCACATCCCTACTTCCCCTGTTCTTTGAGCCACTTCTTCACTACAGATTTCACTTCCTCGTCACTGGAATAATGTTTTTATTGAAAAGAAAGGACGAAAGAGGGTTTGAGAGGCAAACATTATTCCAGTGATGAGGAAGTGAAATCTGTAGTGAGGAAGTGACTCAAAGAACAGTCAACAGAATTTTACGGGGCAGGATACATGTTCTCATTCGAAGGTGGAACATTGCTATTGAGAGAAATGGTGACTATGTAGAGAAGTAGGGATGTAATCCGCAGAGGACAAGCTCCATTTTGATGTATGATAAATGTTCCTGTGTTGGTAATTATACCTGTCCTAAACAAAATGGCATTACTTTTTGAGTCGCCCTCGTATGTAAAAATTCTCTCATATGTATCGAATACTGGCAGAAATTAGAAATACAGAGGTACCTTGACTTACGATTTGGCTGGTTGGATTTTACGGCATGTCAACCCTAGTTGGGTTATTCTATGCCGAAGACGTTTTGTTTTATTCAATCTTGATAGTTACTCTTTTTTAACTCAATTTTTAAAATAATTTTTAAAATGATTTTTTTCTATTTAACCCAGAGATAGGACTTTAACAGGTAAGACCACACCGTGTTATTTTAACTGTTAGGGTCACCACCCACGGCCAACAGGTGGTTCCTTTGGAGGATCTTACTCCTCTGTAGAGGTGCAGTCGGTGTTTTCTAAATTCCCAGTCGACAGTGCTACTCGACTTACGAGTGTGCCAGTTTACGAGTTTTCCAAGTTACGAGCTCTCCCACAGGTGATTTAAGCCTTATGCTGAGCCTAACATTTGAGGTACAAACGAGTTTCGGTTTATAAGTTCACTAAAACATTTAAGTTTCAAAGTTTATTACGCCAAAGAAAAATATTATCTATAAAAATAAATATCTATATATTATTACTCGTGTTCCTTAATCGTACAACCGTTATGTTCTTGTAACACCCTCATGTTAAAAATGAGACCGTTCAAATCATCCAAGATGAAATGCAAAAATGTAAATACTTATTATCTGATGTTGATTATCCGCCGAATTCTTATTTCTAATGAGTGTCATCACCTCAGATAAATAATGGACCATTCCGTTTTTAGTAGTGTAAAGAAAGGGAATTAAATGGACATGCTACATAGGAAAATATAAGGTCCCGCTCGTACGTAAAAAATTCCGTTACATTTATGGAACACTGGCGGGATCTAAATTAGAAATATAGTGGTACCTTGATGTACGATTGCCCCAGCTTACGAGTGTTCTAAGTTACGAGCTGTCACTCGGCCAATTATTTTGCTTTTTGTTGATAGCTAACAATTGAGGAACGAGCGAGCTTCAGATAAGTTTATGTTAATAAGTTCACTAAAAACATTTGTTTCTAAATTTATTACGCCAAAGAAAATATTATCTATAACAATTAAAATTAAAACAGATTACAGCACATAATTCATTACATCTTATTATAACGGAGATTCGGTGTTTGTCTGTAACTGAAACTACCCCACTGCTTACGTCACAATACCCTAGGGAATTGTGTAAGTTAATCAATGCAATTAATTTATAGTTATAATCGTTAATACATCTTATGTATTAACGATGTCTATGAAACTCAGAGTTAGATTTGCCTCAAAACAGCTTATGTTATTATTGCATTTAAAATCCTGCAATGTGTCTTATGTATCAGTAAGAAATAAAGGTTTACATAATATATGATGTGGTTAATTTGCATACTGGTTTTAACAAAACCGGGTTTAATAAATAATTACTTGGTGTTATTGATCACTAATATTATTGTTTTATTCACCAGCGTATTAAAATAAATCCTATAAATTATATTATATAGAAACCAATTAAAATATGATTAAAATAAGTGTAATCGTTTCATATGTGTTCTTATTTGATTTCGTTATTCTTTCTAATTTAATATATTTCATTACATCAAAACTTAAATACTTACGCCGGAGGGTGCATATTCTTGCTAGTTCTATTTAATTACGTTTTCATGCAATACAATGCTGTTTTTCTTATTTAAAAAAGACTGAGTTAATCCGGTCCTATCATGACATATTCTATATAAAGCTGCATATTTGTCAGCGAATATATTTGTGTACCGGTATAAAAAAACATTGTTTAACTGTGCTGATTCTTCTTTGTGATATAATTCAGTGAATTCCTTGTCAACCAAAATCGATTTCTTGTTCTAAAAATGGTCTAAAAATCCATTCGAAAAAATATCCTTAGCGATTATAGAAAGATTTAAAGCCTACCGCTGTAAGGCTTACGGTGAAACGTCAGCTTAGGTATATTTATAAGTGAATATATGCGTATCTTCTACCGAAGATATTTCCACAGCAGCATATGCTTACCAGGTCCAGTGGCTTATAATGTTGGCGTGAATCCAAGGGGACCATCGCCAGGCAATACCTGCTCTCCTCATCTAAAAGGGACAGGGCTGTGTTTATTGCCCAGTACCTGAGGGGCCACAAAAGAGGAATGCCGAGGGGATACACGCAAATTTTAACACTAGCCACCGCATGAGCTTTGGTTTGTGAGTGGCTCCCCACATAAATCGGACTTTGTGTTCATCTGACATGGTGGGATGTCGGAAAATAGTTATACGTGTGCATCGTGCATTGAGGTAAAGTGCCAACAAGGAGTTGTTCACATGATGTCTAATGCATGTGTACAGGTGAACAATCATTAGTTACGTGCCAGGACTGTATTCAGACACAACAGAATCTAACAGTTGAAAAAACTGCGTCATGCGCTTGCTTCACTCAGGCATCCATTGTTTTTTTTTTAATTTACACACACGTGAGAGACGAATCGGGCATTTACCTTTGAAATTGGTGGCCGAGTTAGATGTTCGGACTATTTTCCATTTAACCACCGGGTTGTTGTTGGAGTTCTTAATGGACCAGTAATGCTTGGACAATTCCGCTTTATTGGATAATGCGGTGTTGTTAAAGGAATACCTGTGGGTGTATACCTTTGTTTAAAGGGTCCTGCAGTAATTCCGAGGTAGTGCATGGTGCTTCCCGGATCGTTTCTAGCTGATATTTGGGCTTCATATACTATGTTGCTGGCTAGACAGTTTCCATCTAAGGGACATTGTTGAGTGTCTCTACAGTTGCATTTCCCTGTGTTCAGGTTGCTGTCACTAGTTCTGATGCCGTTGCTATTTAAACTTGTATTGGTGTATTTCATTTCTTGTGATGTTCATTCAATATCTTTCTGTTGTGGACATTGATTATGCTACACATATTGGGAGTACATGAGTAGCTAATTTACAGGGTGTTTCTATTTTAATATTTTGGTTAATGGGTTGTTTGGGTCAAACGTTGTAATAATTAAATTATCATACTGTGATATATACTCAAGTCCCGCTAGTATATATATTTGTGCACGAATTATAGCAGCTGTCGCCTGTGGCTTTAGAATACACCAACTGCACCTCTGTAGAAGGATAAGAGCCCCCACGCAATGGGGCCGCCTGTTAGCCGTGGGTGGCGATCCGAGATGCTTGACGGAATACTGGTGGATAAGCAGATGGCATGCCACAGCCCATTTTGGTCTTACTAGACGGCGGTAGCACCTATATTACTGCCAATGGAAGCGCGTGGTGTAATGGTTAAATCATGGGAAATGGACTCGTCGCCCCGAGTTCAAATCCTGGATGTGATAATTGCATTTCACTTAGCGCTAATACCATTGGGAAAGGTATGAATCCTACTCTCCCTCCAGCTATGGATAAATAGTAGGGCAGACTGGGCTCTTTAACCTTGGTTAGGCAACCGGTCTAGGAGAAGGAAAACTCTGAATTCAAACCTGTTGAAAGAAATTGACCTTGTGTCACATCCTGCTCATGCGGAGAGGTTGGTAATATATATATGATTGCCCAACCTTATTGCTCTTATGGCAAGCCCCAATTCTATTTATTATATGTTCTAGAAGGCTGTGGCTGAGGTCTTCATGTCCTTGGAATGGCCTTAAACTCTATCTGACTGTGAGGTTCCTGTTCTGGAGGTCTGGGGAATGAGAAGCAACCCTTCATCACCATTGCTCCATGGTCCACTCTGACCCGAGCGGTAGTACCTGTTAGGGTCCTATCTATGGTTTGAATAGAAAATGTGTTTATGAATATGATAGCATATATATGAACTTAGGAAAAATAATTGTTTGATATTCTTATTTAAAGTCCAGCGTAAGCATCGTACAAAGACAAAATAGTAGTAAAAAGACGGTTGCTGCCCAATCTGGAAGTCCCCCAATTAAGTGGCGGGGTGCATGTGTGTATGTGTATGAGTGTGCCTGTGTGTGTTGACAAAAGTTGCATCTTTTAATTGGACTTTCTTGCAATTTTCATCGATCTTGTGGGTTTTGTTTTTTGTTGTTGTTTTTTTTAAACAGGTGTCAAGTTGTCCGGTGTTCAAGGTTTAAATGAATCTTTTATTATCAGGTGTTCTATGGAGAGGGACATTGATGGTGCTAGATTTGTTCGTCTTTCATGAACGATAAGACATTTAAACTATCAACAGATAACTACTTCAACCAATTCCAATTATTAGAATTAATTTTCCGATTTCAGTTAGACACAAACAAATTAAAGATAAAGAACGGGTGTTGCGTGTCATACACAGACATATGTTTGTGTTATATAC
Organism: Doryteuthis pealeii; assembly: GCA_023376005.1. Classification (NCBI taxonomy): domain Eukaryota; kingdom Metazoa; phylum Mollusca; class Cephalopoda; order Myopsida; family Loliginidae; genus Doryteuthis; species Doryteuthis pealeii. The sequence continues at coordinate 80,764,074 of CM042144.1, forward strand.
CCACAGTTACGATTTTTGTGGCTATCCTTTAGGCTTCAAGCAAGGGCGCTTGTCCAGCGATATCCTTTGTTTTAAGCAGAGCACGATCCTTAGTATAGAATCCTTTGGTTGTTCCTTGGTGCTCCTCAGTCTTACAGGTCCTTCGTCAATGATTGCAAACGGACGTCTCTCAGTATCAGTGATTAAGCAGTCAACCAGCCACACAGTCAAGCTGTCGATTGGCTGAGGTTTAAATCACGTGACCTCGCTTAGTCTATAAATTTAAGTGCTGTATTGTAGCACACCTTATATACCAAAATATTCCAACACCCACTTAATTTTCTGGGGATATAATGGGGACAGAGAGACAGGATGAGAGGAATAATTTTTTCTTTCTTTTCTCTGGTTGTCCACTTCGTCGGCCACCACTTCCCCTGGGCTTTCTTCTGTGGGTTGATTTCTTCCCCGAGCAAGGAAGTCTGTGCATTTATTGTTGATTAATTAAGAAAGCAAGACTTTGCTGCTATTCTGTTGGTCTATATTAAAAACAACCCCAGCCCAAGTTCTCGAACCGCGCGGATGAGAAGCCAGCATCTTGAGCGAGGGACATCTGCGTCTGCTCACACTGACTTTCTGTTGGCAACTGCTAACTAAAAACTGATTTCTGTCTCATGCCTTCTGTACCCATAGCCGAGGGATGAGAAGAGTCCATACCTTTTCCAAGGGTATTTGCACAAAAGTGAACGTAATTGCGCGACTGGGGTTCGAACCCGTTTACTACGATGTTCCATATTTTTGCCTATAAGAAGGGGAAACAATCAATGGGAAATTAGAATATTAGAAATTCTCTTGGAAACATATATCTATATATATCCTCATTAATTATTGATTAGCATGACCTGTGGATATACCACAGTATGGGGATTTAATTATTACAAGGTGTGATATGTTTACTTCAGAGCTATTGCTAAATAGTTCAATATGTAAGAAGTATAATAATCTTGATTTAACTCTCACTCACTCTTTTTTTTCTTTCTTTCCTTCTTTTCATAACGTTCTGTTGAAACACATTATCGCTATCGCTTCCGCGCACTCACCCCCTCTGTCTATCTTCCCCTACTCTCTTTCTTCCTTATTATATTTTTTCTGTGTAGCATGTCCTTTTTCTTCCATTTCTTTCTCTATGATAAAAACGGAATGGTCCATTATTTACCTGGGGTGACGACAATTAAGAAATAAGAATTCGGCGGATAAGCAATACCAGAGAATCAAGATTCACATTTTTGCATTTCATTTTGGACGATTTGGACGGTGTTATTTTTAACCAGAGGGTGTTGCAAGATGATAACGATCGTACTTTTAAGGAACAAGAGTATTAATAAATAGATCCTCTGTAAAACACCCATCTGTATATATCATAATTAATTGTTATGTATCCATTGTTACTTTTGGCTCTCCTAATAAAGAGAGTTCCGAGAGAAACTTAATAATTGACCGAGTGTTTTTGTTTATCGTTTCGAAAAATCAATCTTCTAAAATATATTCTTTTTTTTTCGCGAATGAATCTCATTAAAGCGATCCCTTAAATCTAAACCGGCCCCTTTAAAAGAACGTGTTTAGCTCAGTCGATAGAGCATTCGCCTAGGAGTCACAAGGTTCCTGGTTCGATACCGGTCCTCGCCAATTCAGCACATGAGTATCACAGACCGGTAATATCATCTGTGCGGTAAAGTGAGGGAAATGACGATAGCTGTAAAAAATCTCCTTGGTCTAGCGGTAGTGAAAAGGGGATAGATTCCCTCGCTGTTGGTATGTTACCGACTATAGGCCTTTCCGCCAACTTGACTTAATTTTATTTTTAGATTAATTAATTCTTAACGGTAAAAATAATTTGGATCCATTCAACAGGTCTAACAAGAAAATGCCGAGAATAGAATTCTTGCAAAAGAAATAGGTAGATGGCAATATTCAATTGATATAACTTGCGGCAATATCCTCAAAAGACTTCAGCGAGAAATCCAAAACGAGTCGAATGAAAAAAGCTGAGTGTTTTGATAATCGAAGTGAATAGGATTACGTCTTAGGGACTCGTGATTAATTTCCGTGTAAAATATGGAAGAAGAAGAAGAAGAAGAAGAAGAAGAAGAAGAAGAAGAAGAAGAAGAAGAAGAACAACAACAAAGAAGAAGAAGAAGAAGAAGAAGAAGAAGAGAACAATAACAACAACAACAACAACAGAAGAAGAAGAAGAAGAAGAAGAGAAGAAGAAGAAGAAGAAGAAGAAGAAGAAGAAGAAGAAGAAGAAGAAGAAGAAGAAACTGTACATATTTTGCACGTGGGTGTCGGTAACAATTGGATGCTGACAAATTGATGAGGACAACCGAAGGCGAAATTATTGAAAATTGAAGTTATAACGCAATGTATTGAAAGAATAATTAGAATCCTTTTTTTTTTTAAATTATTCAGCTAATAAACTACTGTCGAATGAGTGCAATTATGTTCTGCGTTGTCTTCCATAGTATTCGTTACATTCACTGATAATAAACGACACGAAAATCGAAAATGGATTTATTTCAAGAAAAAAATCTGATGTCTTATTTCATGAGACTTGTCTGCTATAGAATTGTCGCTTCAATTGCTGATAATGTTTTATACCGCTCGGGCTGGTATCTGTCTCGGGATGGTTTGGGCTGGTATCTTCTTAGCTGGATTTTTCAATTAGCTGGATTTCTCAATTAGCTGGAAGCATTGTCGGCTGGGGCTTTAGAATACACCGACTGCACCTCTGCAGAGAGATATGACCCCCACCCCCAATGGAGCCACCTGTTGGGCGTGGGTGACGACTGTGAGATGAATTAGTTCTCCTCTAATTTTCACGCAGTGACGGATCTGTGGGTAGTAAGGTAACTAATAGGAGTAGAAATATCTTTATAACCTATTATATCCTTTGTTGGTGATATTGTGCACCGATACAAGTTGTTTTTTTTCTGTGGGAAAAGAAAACATAATTTCTTGGAATGTTTGAGATGAGGCGTGAAGATTAGTATTATCTGCGTTATTCGGACTATTGTCCCCATCTTCATTGTTAGTTGTACAACGTTTCGGCCGATATACCCTCCGGCCTTCTTCAGGTATTTCTTGTCGGACTCGAACCTTCTCGGACTCGGTAACCTTCTTTTCGAACTCGGGAACTTTCTTGTCGTATTCGGGAGCCATCACGGAACTTTGAACCTAACCCTTCTTTATTCCACGGGGGTATCCTGTTCTCATTCCGCTAACCATAGCTGGGGTAGGAGTTGTGTTAATTAATTATTTTTATAACTGCTTTCACTCAGGATTGAACTCGGGTACCAGAGATAACTGTCACTTAGAACTGTTTTAACCTAACTGCATAAACCACTCGGCCATGTGTCCGATAAGAAATACCTGAAGAAGGCCAGAGGGTATATCGGCCGAAACGTTGTACAAATAACAATGAAGATGGGGACAATAGTCCGAATAACGCAGATAATACTAAGAAAACATAAGTTCCATCTAAAAGTCTGTATTTACTCAAGCCCTCTACCAAGGACAGGACGGGATGCACGGTCAATTTTTTAAACATAAAGACTGAAAGTAACTCCAAACAACATACTTATGGGTGATCAATATGTGATAAAGTATTAACACGTCAGATTAGAAGGGCTTAAAACAAAGAACGATGTTATTTTCGAAAGAACATTCTAAGATATAATTCATATTTTATCAGCAAGTAAGAACCGTAAGAGGAGATTTTTTATTGATAGTTTAATCTTCACGTGACGCCTTTATAAGCCTTGCTGACAATCACAGAAAGAAAAAACAAAGAATTTTGGAGGAGAAATAATTCATCTCACTGAATGTTTCTCGATCTCTTGGACACACAAGGGTTTGGCAAAATTAAATCGAACAACAATGGGACGAGGCTTGATAATTTGGATTATTTGGATTATTCGGACTATTGCCCTCATCTTTATTGTTTCCTACTCATACAAGGTGTGTCAAAAAGTATCCAGATTTTTGTACTTTTTGACACACCTGATATTCTGAAAAAAAAATAACGTTCCATTCATTATTTTTTCAAAAATACAAGGTGTGTCAAAAAAGTACCAAGTTTAAAGTGGTATTTACCAAGATAGAAATGAAGAATGAATGGAACGTTACTTTTACAGAATACAAGGTGTGTCAAAAAGTACAAAAAATCTCGATACGTTTTTGACACACCTTGTATATTATCCTGATGAGCCAATTGCACACATGGCACAACGGATATAGGTGTTAATACAGTTCTAAGTGACAGTCATCACTGGGCTGCCGGTTCAATCCTGGACAAGGGAGACAGTAACATAGAATAATTAACACAGCTTAACACTTGTACCGGTCATGGTTAACGGAATGGGAACAGTATACCCTCTGTGGATTGAATAAAGGGTCCGGTTCGAAGTTCCGTGAAGGCTCCCGATTACGTCATGAAGGCTTCCGAGTTCGACAAGAAGGTTTCCGAGTTCGAGAAGTTTCCCGAATCTCGCAATATTACCTGAAGAAGGCCGGGGGCACATTGACCGAAACCTTGCATAGATAACAATAAACATGAGAACAATAGTCCGAATAATCCAAATAATACAATGTTACATGGTTTGTGAAGAATGGTTCGTTGCGGTCAGTTTGTGAAGAATGGTTCGTTGTGGTTGGTTTGTGGAGAATGGTTCGTTGTAGCCGGTTTGTGAGAAGATTGGTTCGTTGTAGTCGGTTTGTGAAGATTGGTTCGTTGTGTTCGGTTTGTGAAGATTGGTTCGTTGTAGTCGGTTTGTGAGGAGTTCGTTCGTTGGTCGGTTTGTGAAGATGGTTCGTTCGTTGTAGTCGGTTTGGCAGGAGTGGTTCGTTGTGGTCGGTTTTTTGAAGATTGGTTCGTTGTAGTCGGTTTGTGAAGATTGGTTCGTTGTGGTCGGTTTGTAAAGAATGGTTCGTTGTAGTCGGTTTGTGAGGAGTGGTTTGTTGTGGTCGGTTTGTGAAGATTGGTTCGTTGTAGTCGGTTTGTGAAGATTGGTTCGTTGTGGTCGGTTTGTGAAGATTGGTTCGTTGTGGTCGGTTTGTGAAGATTGGTTCGTTGTGGTCGATTTGTTTTGGTTCGTTGTGGTCGGTTTGTGAAGATTGGTTCGTTGTAGTTGGTTGTGAAGATTGGTTCGTTGTGGTCGGTTTGTGAAGGATGGTTCGTTGTGGTCAGTTTGTGAAGCCTAGAATCACCTTGTACCAAAAAACTTGGTACCCCAACAAAGAATATAGAATTAAATGAAAACAATTTTTTTTTATTAATAGGCGGCGAAAAATATGGATTCCACTGCAGTTACGGAAAATTAACACCATACTATATATATATATTATATATATATATATATATATATATATATATATATATATATATATATATTATATTATGAGAAATACGACGTAAGAAGTTTTTTTACTCCATATCGGACAGAAATAGAGTATAGATATTTTTGAACTTTGGTCTATGCTGGTTTCTACCAATTTTTCTTTATAAGAGGACGCGCCCCGACTCGTTGTACAAAAAACAGATTGACAGACTAACAGATATATCATCAGGTCATGCTGGCAGCTCGGATATCTTTGATAATCTCTCGTTAACCTTCCCTGTCGATCATCGACCACCAGAGATCTTCTGTGCAGCACCCAGAAACCGCACTAACCTGATTGATGTAGGTTCTTGCTGGAAGAACCACACTGGCGTATACATATGCAGATTTTCACAAGAGAACGTTACATGAGTTCGTCTTTCTTCTCCAGCGGTTTTTTTCGTCTTACTCGGATGGTTTGCATTATAGGAGGCAAGTGGCTGAATAGCTGCTTAATTGTAATATGTTGTTTCCATTATTTGTTCAAGACAATACGCAGCATTCTTGTACAACTTCCATCTAGCTTATTCTTCTAGGAGCTTCGCTAGAGTCTACGTGGTGCAGCCGTACAGTAGCACTGATACAACTACGGTTTGGAAGAATTGTCGCTTTAACTTATCAGTGAGATCAGGTTTTCGCCTGATTCATATCACTGGCCAGCGTTAAATGTATTTCCAAAGGTCAAGTGATATATGATCGCCATTTTATGCTGAATTCAAAAATAGCATTCATTGTATTTGGTTGGGTCTGGTTTTTAAGATGTTTTTCAATAATTCACATCAAGTTGTACATAATAATAACACTTATCCAAAATCCTGTAGACTCTATTTGTCACAAATAAATAATGTTATAATACTGTTCTATATCAAAAAATGCGATGTCAGTATTAAAAATAAAATGAATTTTATTTTTAATTTAAAAAAAAAATCGGAGGCATTATAGTTTATAATAAGACTCAAAAGAGCCTGATGTAAAATTATTTAAAAAAGTGTATAATTATATAAAAAAGTGTATATTAAAATATCAAAATTGTTCGTAATACTCCAACTATTAAATAAGTAACCAATGTGTAGGTAAATCCGTTGTGTTTATGGATAAATATCTTCAGAGGAGTAAACATCCATATGTATAGTTTTTTTATAGACAAGTAAGTGAAATAAAAATTATTTTTTGTTGAAGACCGATCCACATGCGGTCGATACAGATATTCCGAGGGACCTCACATCAGTGAGGGGGGCCGATGTTGCTTTTTAAAACCGTTAAAACCGTTGAGAGGAAGGCCCCGAAACGGTTGCACATTCTCTCCTGATGATCCCATGCTTTTGTAAACATCTTTTGTTTTTTCAACATATCAATTTCACACTGTCGGATTAAGTTCCATTTTTATTTCACTTACTTGTCTATGAAAAAAACTATACATATGAATGTTTACCCTTTGAAGATATTTATCCATAAACACAACGGATTTACCTACACATTGGTTACTTATTTAATAGTTGGAGTATTACGAACAATTTTGATGTTTTAATATACACTTTTTTATATAATTATACATCAGGCTCTTTTGAGTCTTATTATAAACTATAATGCCTCTGATTTTTTTTTAAATTAAAAATAAAATTCATTTTATTTTTAATACTGACAGCGCATTTTTTGATAAAAAAAATATTCCAACTTTTGACTAGCAATACTGTTCTATATATTAGTAAGTTCTTGTATCTTAAAACTTTGATCTGATTAGTAAAACTTGGTATGATTTTTGCATTCAGCGTAAAAGAAAAATGCGTTAAAATCAATTATTATATATTCGATCTTGAATACATCACAGACCAGTGTAATTTGTTTATAAGCAGTCTATGTCTGAATAGAGAAGCGTCTTAAGACAAAGATGGTGGCACAAGTGACATTTAAAGTGGATAAACATGAATCCTGAAAAATACGATTTAAATAAAACGTCACACCTACTTTTACCAGTGCATTATTATTTATTGTTTGCGACGACGACGGCCGCTGAGATATTGACATTTCAATTCGAGTTCGTTCTTTGTTTTGAACTTTCCCTCATTTTTTAGTGGTTTTTCGAAATACAGCGCTACAAAAAGTGCTACATGATCTATGAGTTGATCTTCAAGCTCAATGCTCACGAGTTCGATCCTTAGTGGGTCGGTTGGTTATATATAGTTATATGCGTGTGGTGTAATGGTTAGAGTCGTGGAAAAATCGACTCGTCAATCCGAGTTCAAATACTGGACGAGGCTGTTTGCATTTCACATGGAATAAGGTATGCATCCAACCATTTTTCCTCCAGCTATGGGTAAAGAGTTGAACAGACTCGGCTCATTAACCTTGGTTATGTAACCAGTCTAGGAGAAGGAAAACTCTGAATTCAAAACTGTAAAACTGCGCTTAAGATATTGATCAAGTGTCACTTCCTACTCGTGCGGAGGGGTTGATATATATATATATATATATATATATATATATATATATATATATATGTGTGTGTGTGTGTGTGTGTGTGTGTGTGTGTGTGTGTATATATTGTTATTTACCTTAGCTTAGATGGAGCACAAGGACAGAATCGGGCGGCCAATGTGAATGGAAGTCACTAACAATGGTTTGCGAATCTAGCTTGCTAACCATTATTCCACGTGAGGTGCCCTGGCTGGTTTTATATAATACTGCGATATAAAATATGAAAAATCTGCAGTTCACCTATGAATTGATCTTCTAGTTCAATGCACTTAATTTCAACCCTTAATGGCTTCTCTTTTCGAACTTATAAGACGACACATACATACCACAACATTCATTTATACATATATATATAATATATATATATATATATATATATATATATATATATGTGTGTGTGTGTGTGTGTGTGTGTGTGTGTGGTCGGTTGGATTTTACGGCATATCAACCATTTGGGTTATTTTATACCGATCACATTGTGTTTTATTCATTATTGTTGGATATTCAATTTATATTTGAGCACATTGATAAACTCCCTTTTATCTATTTAATCCATAGATGAAAACCAACAGGTACTACCACTCCGTATAAGAGTGAACCTGGGATTAATGGTGAAAAGGGAGTACTCCAGAGATCCAGAATTGGAACTTCACCATTAGATACAGTTTAACGTCTTACCCAGGACACAAATTCCATCAACCACCGCTTTTGAGCACATATGATGAAAATGGTTTGTGTTTGCTCTATGGGTAATAGGATTAGGACAATTTATTTAGGTACAATGGATTGACAAGACCAGCCGATTGATCAGAGAAAGCCTCTCCGAGCGCTCGTCTAGTCTAAGTAAGGGATAAAGTGGAGTTTTGAATGTCAAGGACTGCTCAGTCACCAGGATTCCTTCCTTAAGCATCACGGGTCGCCACTTACGGCTAATAGCAGAATACGACATTTATAAAGTGCTCATTGAATTCAGATTTTTATGTGGAAAATGAGGAAGAAAACCGCTTTTGAATTCTATTCCAAATAAAAGATACTTGAAAAATATTCAATAAATGTTAAAATGTCATCGTATTAAAGTGGAGAATGCTGAAAATTATAGAAAATATGCGGATTTTGATGTTTCTTATTAAAATTGAAATGGGGTAGCAAGATAGAAAAACAACCTTATGGCAATTCCCACGCTTTTTTATCATATGTGCTATAAGGTGGTGGCTGAGTCCAAATGTCCTGGGTATGATGATAGTGGAGTTCCAATTTTTTTACCTCAGGGGAGAGTGGAGTACCTCTTGATCTCCATTACTCATAGATCTACTCTGGCCCGGAGTCGTAGTACTTGTTAGAGTCCTATCTGTGTGTTAAATAAGAAAACAATGTTTTAAAATTGAATACCCATCAAGAATGAATAAAACAAAAACGTCTTCGGCATACAATAACCCAACAAGGATTGACATGCCCTAAATTCAAACCAACCAACCAACCATCAGAAGAAACAATTTATCGTTAAATAGGAGAGTAGACATGATGGAAAAGGGGTTATATGTTCCTGTCTATAGCTGGGGAGATATAACAGCAGGTTTTATTTACATGCAAAAACTTGGATGGAGGAGCGTTGGGTTTTTTTATTATTGAATTAATTAGTAAAAATCAAAAGCCAAATTTTGTGTGTTTCATAGTTTTATGCATATTAAGGTGTATCTGAGATTTCAAATCTAAGTGACATCTCTTTTCGAATTTATAAGACGACACATACATACCACAACATTCCTTTATATATATATATATAATATATATATATATATATATATATATATATGTATGTGTATGTATGTGTGTGTGTATATATATATATATATATATATATATATATATCTGCGCGCGCGTGCGTGTGTGTGCGTGTGCGTGTGCGTGTGTGTGTGTGGAAGGAACACGTACACCCACTATTGCTTATATATAGATTAAAGTATTATGCGTGGTCACGATTTTGCAATAAAAATATAAGCGTAAATGTTTACCGAAAATCGGGATATTGGACATATTGGAAATATTTTAAAATCTGCTTTTGAAAATGTTTTTTAAATCAGCATTTTCGTTCTACTTATAGACAATTTGATTAGAGTCTTGCATGAATGCCATATTCAATTATATAGTTTAATTTTCTTTCCCGCCGTAGCATCCTTTTGAAGAAGAAAAAGTGTTTTTTTTAATTAAAAAAAAAAAAGGATGAGCATTGGCAGTCTACTATTCCGGAGTAGATTTATGTCACGTTTATTTGGTCTTTGTCGTTCATGTGATTTAATGTTTGTTTGTTTTGTTTTTTTGTTTTTTGTTGTTGTTGTTATTTTTTTTTTTGGAGAGGGGGGGGTCTTCTTTTTTTTACTGCTCATGATTTGAACATACAACGCATTTAAATGTTCGAAAAGAAAGAAAAAACGAGGAGAATCACCCGGAGGTGACCATCAATAGACGTGACGTTAAAACACGTGTAAAAACATCCAATATGATAAATGTATACTTATAAGTCAATACTTATTCATATCATATATCACAAGCTATATTCGCAGACCATTGTTAGTGAGTAGTTCGATCCTCATTGGGCACCCAATACTTTCGGCCTTGTGCCACATCTAAGCTAAGCTTATTAAATAGGGCACCTCGTGTGTTGTAATGGTTAGCAAGCTAGTTAAGCAAACCATTGACAGTGAGTTCGATTATCACCGGGCGCCCCATACTTCTGACTTTGTGCCGCATCTATGTAAGTTCATACTGCTCTACTATTTACCCATAGCTGGAGGGAGAGTAGGATTCATACCTTTCCCAATGGTATTAGCGCTAAGTAAAAATGCAATTTCCACATAAATAGAAAATGCTTGACATAAACCTATGAGTGAATCTTGAAAAAAGCATATGGTTATAGACTTTGCACTTTATTACGTACTTCTTTTTAAACTAGCAGTGAATATACCACAGTATGATTATTTAAGTATTACTATGCTTGATATGTTTACTAAAGAGCTATTACCAAATAGTTCAATATGTAAAAAGGATAATAACCTTGATTTAACTCTCTCCTCTCTCTCTCTCTCTCTCTCTCTCTCTCTCTCTCTCTCTCTCTCTCTCTCTCTCTCTCTCTCTCTCTCTCTCTCTCTCTGAAATAGGAAAGTTAATATTTAATATTATTTACCTTATTTTCATACATTAATATTTAAATAGTGAAGCACGTTCGCATATTTCAGGTTATTTTTAGTACATAAGGAACGATAAACAAAAACCGTCTTACACAGCCAAAGTTTGGAGGAGAAAGAATATTACGGTCTGGACCAACACTGACTTTTTTAACGAGGCGTGAAAAGGGAGGGGACATGTAGCTAAGGACCTACATTGACCAACTATACGAAGACTCTGGATGCTGCACAGAGGACCTCCCAGGGGCCATGAGTAATAGGGAAGGTTGTCATGAATATCCGTGCTGCGCGCGCGACATGATGATGATCATGAACTCTCTCTCACACTTTTTTCTTTCTTTTCTTCTTTTCATCTTTTGTTTGATTGAAATAGAATAGCGACATCACTTAACATCTTTTTCCATCTTACCCTACCCTCTTTCTTTCTTTCTTTCTTATATTGTTCTATGTGGCATGTCTTTTTTCTTTCCTTTCTTTCTTATAATAAAAACAGAATGGCCCATTATTTAAATGATAAAAATTAAATGTTCCATTATTTAATTGAGGTAAAGACATTCATAAGAAATAAGAATTCGGCGGATAAGCAACAGCAGGTAATCAGGATTTATATTTTCGTATGTAAAAGTAAATCCTCATTATTCGGTGTTGCTTATCTGCCGAATTCTCATTTCTTATGAGTGTCGTCACCTCAACTAAATAATAGAACATTCCCTTTTTATCATAAAGAACGAAGGGGAAGAAAAAGGACATGTTACACAGAAAAATATAATAAGAAAGAAAGAAAGAAAGAAAGAAAGAAAGAAAAAAATAGAGAGAAGGGGTGAGTATGTGGAAGCGATAACGCTAATCTGTTTCAATCGAACATTATAAAAAGATGAAAAGAAGGAAAGAAAGAAAAAAGTGAGAGAAAATCAAATCCAGATAATACTTGTTACATATTGAACTATTTGCAATAGCTCTTAAATAAACATATCAAATGTTTTAATAATTAAATCACCATACTGTGGTATATTCACACGTCCTGCTAGTTATCTCAAAGTGTTGGTATCTGAAGACATAGCACCGCGGGAAGATATATCGTTAGAAGCACTAGAAATTAGACTACAATGTTATAAAATAATTCTCTTTATGTTGCATGCATATTTTATTGTGTTTTATATACAAAGAGTTGTGTTGGGCTGAACTAGAGTTGTTGTTCCTAATGGACACAGATAAATTCGAATTATTAATAGAATACTGACACGCTGTCTGTCAATCACGTTTGCTTCTATGTAAACGTCTGAAACGAGGAGGTTTTATTTGCATTATTTACTCATTTCGGACTAATGTCGAGATTTTGGTTGTTTACGCTCATAATATTTTGGCCACTCTAATATTCGGCCTTCTTCATAATTTTTGACAAGTATTAGAAAATTATTATGTCTCAATATCTTTCAGTTTGAGGAGAAATATTAGAAAAGTGACTATCATGATGAGTAATTCCATTACTTTTTCTTAAAGTTTCAATTAGATCACCTCTCACTCTTCTAAAGAGTAGTAGAGTAAAGTAGTTAATGGTAATTTCTCTAATCTCTCCCTGTAAGAATAATCTTTTGCTGTTTTTATTAGTTTTGTAACTCTTCTTTGTATTCCCATTATTTAAGATAATTTCATTTGATATAATATGTGTATTCCTATACAACGCATGTTTCGTGGTGTTGAAATAGAGAGAAAGAAAAATACAAAAGAAAGAAAGACAGACAGAAAGAAAGACAGACAGAAAGAAAGAAAGAAGAAAGAAAAATGATTTGAAAAATATATAGACTTAGAGAGAGAGGGGGAGAAAGAAAGAAAGAAAGAAGAAAGAAAGAAAGAAAGAAAGAAAGAAAGAAGATATGGACAAAAAACTTAAAACTTTTGCAAGAGCCATGTTTCATACTGTTGAAATAAAGTTAAAGAAAAACAGAAAATAAGTACAGAAAGATAAAAATCACATGTTGCCTCTGACGGACAGGAACAACTATTCTCTTGTTTTAGTTAAGGTAATATGACTAGATACGAAAACATGACTATTGTCAGTGTTATCATTATCTTTTTTTTACCTCGATTTCTACAGTTATATTGTTGTTGTTGTTGTTGTTGTTGTTGCTGTTGTTTTGTGTTTTTTGGTTAAAAACATGAGACAAGAAAAAACGACCATGACACAAAAAATGTGTCTCGTGGCACTACAATAAATAGAATAAACAACGAAAAAAACAAACAACATACACACAAATAAACAAACAAACAAAGATAAATCACAAAATAAGCTAATGCTGAGGACTCTTAATCAGAATTTCGTAGATTTAAATTAAATTTATACATTGATACTCGTGTTCCTTAAAAGTACAACCGTTATCATCTCGCAACACCCTCTGATCTGGTAATAAGAATTGGTAATGATAATAAGAATTGGTAATGGTTGATCTGAAGAAGAAAAAAAAAGGCAGTATCGTGTTTATTTTTTTAGATATGGAAGCATGCTTGAGTAATGAAAAATTTCCTGATTTAGCACGTAAGAGGGTGCAAATCTGCTTCAGGTAGACCATAATAGTAAAGTTATCGGAGTGGCCTAATGTTGGTATCAGCCAAACAGCGAGGGAGTTTATCCCTTTTTCACTAGCGCTAGACCAAGGAGATTGTTTTTCAGCATCTGAGGTGGAGCACCACACCTACCATCAGCTCTTCCCTTTACCGCACAGATGCCTGTACTTCTCCTACGCCGAGTTGTTGAGGACCGGTATCGAACCAGGAACCTTGTGATTCCTAGCCGAACGCTCTACCGACTGAGCTAAACCGGCCTTATAAGATGCTAATTAAAGATTTTAAAATTATTAATTAATAACCAGTGAGAATATAACGTAAATAACAAAGGGAACTGTGACGTTGGTGGTGACGTAGTTTCGGTTAAAGACACACTCACACACAATATCAATTATAATAAGATAACTATCAAGGTACTTTTTACAATGTCACAATTTTTTTAAAGGGGGCCCCACATACTTTTCAGTATATCTGTCCGGTACCTAAACTTTGACCTCCCCTGGTTTATCCGATCTTAGCCTTTTTGTTTATGTCTGATTTTAAGATTTTGGGAAAACCACTCAACAGCTTTTTATTGACCATTCTACACTCGTCTTTTCTGACCTTTGACCTGTTTCTTATGGATCGAAGAACAATTTTCGAGATTGTTTTTTTTTGTTGTTTTTTGGGTTTTTTTGTTTTATGGACAAGGAAAACAGGCTGACCTACCTCTGATGTTTTTTATTCTACTTAAAGTCTACTGTATTTTCTAGTTGGTTTGTTTGTTGGTTGGTTGGTTGGTTTTTACGACATATCCTACCATATTACCTTTAGGCACCCCTTTTTGATCTCGATTAAGAAAGGACATGTTTTTCATTTACACCGTCAATATCCGGTTGTTTTAACATATGATTTTTAGATTTTTTTTAATTATAAAATTTAGTTTCATAATTTTTTTTAATCTAAAAATCGTCTGTTAAAACAACCGGATATTGACGGTGTAAATGAAAAACATGTCCTTTTTTAATCGAGATCAAAAAGGGGTGCCTAAAGGTCATATGGTCATTTAATGTCGCAATTCTCACCATCATCAGAATGTAAATCACCCAATTATGTGGAGGCGTGTGGTGTAATGGTCACCGTGATAGGAAATGGACACGGCGATACGAATTCAAATGCTGGACCTGGCTGTTTGCATTTCACATAGCGTTAATACCTTTTGGAAAGGTACGAATCCAACTATTCTCATTCCAGCTATTGATAGATAGTAGGGCAGACTGAGTTCTTTAACCTTGGTAGGGCAACCAGTCTAGGAGATGGAAAACCCTAAATTCAAACCAAAGGCATACACTTCTCGTTAGTCAAAATTAATTTGTGAGCTCCTCTAAAAGATTTTTTAATATCACCCAGTAATATTAGGACCACAACCCGGCTAGAGGGGTTCTTGTGAATATCCAAAGGGCGTCTCCATTATCGTCAGGAATCATGGACTTTTGGCGTATTTGTTACTGCGTCAGTGGAAAATTGGTGGCAAACAAGGGAATCTTTTTCCCCTGACTGGGATATGCATGCGGGGTTTGGGGACCGCTTGTGAATATCCTATTCCCTTGGACAGAGTGAATAGCGAAACAACAACAACAAGGCTGCGTAATGGCTGACCTAAAAAAGATTGTATCATATTTATTTTTTAAGAAGTGGAAGAATGCTAGAATAATGAAGAATTTCCTGGTCTAGTCGATCTTAACCTTTTGTTCTATGCCTCATTTTTAGATTTTGAGAAAACCATTCAATAGTTTTTCATTGACCATTCTACACTTGTCTTTTCTAACCTTTGACTTGTTTCTTATGGATCGAAGAACAATTTTCGAGGCTGCTTGTTTTTTTATGGACAAGGAAACCAGATGACGTTTTTTATTCTACTTAAAGTCTACAAGTTTGTATTTCCTGGAAGAAAGGCTAAGACACTAAAGTCAACAGTTTGGAGCTGAAACAGACCATGCGAGATCATTTGATTTCACAATTCTCACCATCATCAGAATCCACATCTATGGTAAATCCACCAATTCTGAGGAGGCGTTTGGTGTAATGGTTACCGTCATGAGAAATGGACATGGCAAGACGAATTCTGACCTTTGAGATGTTTGTTATGGATCAGAAAACAATTTCCGATTTTTTTTGTGGACAAGACAACCACCTGACTTGCCACTGCTCTGTTTGTGTGTATGTGTGTGTGTGTGTGTGTGTGTGTGTCTGTCTGTATGTATGTATGTATGTGCCTGTGTGCATGCACGTGCGTTTGTGTGTGCCTGTATGTGTGCGTTCCTTAAATCGCAATTAACACACATCCAAGGATGTGAGTAAAACATGGAAATGAATCCGACAAAAAAAACAAAGTATTCCGAAAAAAGATAAATTCATTTTTTTATGAGGAAGTTAACGGTTAAACGTTTCGGTTTTTATAAAACCTTCGTCAGGACAATAAAAAAAAGAATGGAAAAAAGTCTGAAAAATGTCTGTTTTTTTCTTCTATTTTCTACACATCAAAGACTACATATTGAAATACAATGATTTCAATTTAAGTTCTAAGTGTGATAGTCATGGAAATGATAACAGAGTGTTCTAACTCTTAATTCAAAACAGTCTTATATAACAGTGGTTCTTAGCCGGTATCTTTTGTTGTTTTTGTTTTACCTATGGATCCTTTTGATTCCTATTTTACTCTGGCGGACCCCCATAGCCATTTAAAAGTCCAATTGTATCTTTATAATTAAACTGGACCCTATAAATACTCGATATTTTACGAAATATATTGAGTACTTTTTGGATTGACTACTGATGTTACTACAGCGAAAACGTAGGAGCGGCACCTGGAGAATATATAAAAAATATTAAAAATTTGAATAAACCTGGTTCTTGAAATTTTATTAAGATCCAAGATATTGAGAAGCTAATGGCTGGCTGCTGATGAAAATTAACATATGAATAAAGTGGGGTGTTCAATCCCACTCTCATACTCTCCAATCTCCCTTTTTCATAAAGAAATGAACATATACAACGAGTTAATAACGATATATAGAGAGAGGGGGAAAGTGACAGGCAGAATTTGTGTAAGAGACGGGTCGTTTTTTAATTAAATTCAAATTACGACTAATTAGAACCAATTAAAATGGAATTCTTTCAAGCATAACTCAATCTTTGAACTAAGGAATATTTTCATATGACTTTTGTGTCCTTTCGGCTAGAAACCACAAGATTCCTAGATCGATACCGGCCTTCACCAACACAGCGTATGAGAAGCACAGGGATCTGTGCAGCAAAGTAAGGAGCTGATGGTAGGTGTGGCGCTCTACCTCAGACGTAAACACAATCTCTTTGGTATAGCGCTAGTGAATTTAGCTGATACCGACATTAGGCCACCCAGACGACTTTTAATTAGTCCTTAAATTAACCAGGAAAAAAGCCTTTAGAAAACAATCATTGATTCACTCAGCTTAAGTATAATAATATATACTTTTTGCTTTCTTGGACCCCAAAAATGTTATATGGTCCCCGGTTGAGAACCCCTGGTATAGAAGACATTCGTATCGTATTCGATTTATGATACTGGAGGCGTTTTCTTTCTAATTTCCTGTTATGTTATGCAATTTAAACATTCAGACACCTGAAATGCAATTTGAGATTTTTTTCTGTCCCTCGTTGGCTATAACAAGCGAAATAATGCAGTTATTTATGGATTGAGATGTGTGAAATCAAATCTTGATTGACAACAACTTGTCACAGCCCTGTCGGATGGAGCTTTAGAATATACGGACTGCACCTCTGCAGAGGGGTAAGACTCCCAATAGAATCACCAATTGGCCGTGGTGTTTAAGGATGGGACCATGGTGACTGAGCAGTCATTATATGGAATATTCCACGTTGGCCCTTAATTAGCCTTCGATCAATTGGCCTAGGCATGTTAAGCCCTAGCACTTATTAGATTTCCCCAACCCTATTGCCCTTATGGCTAAATCCAACTCATTTTATCATATATATATATTTACCAACTCCTCTACACGAGCAGGATACGACACAAGGTCAATTTCTTAAGCGGAGTTTAACAGGTTTGAATTCAGAGTTTTCCTTCTCCTAGACTGGTTACCTAGCCATGGTTAAAGAACCCAGTCTGCCCTGCTATTTACCCATAGCTGGAGGGAGAGTAGGATTCATACCTTTCCCAAGGGTATTAGCGCTAAGTGAAATGCAGTTACCACGTCCAGGATTTGAACTCGGGGCGACGAGTCCATTTCCCATGACTTCAACCATTACACCACGGGCTTCCTACTCATTTTATCATATATGTGCTAGAAGGCAATCGCTGAGAGCCTTAAACTCTATATTATAGTGAGATTCCAATTCCAAAGCTATGGGGAGTGTGGAGTAGCCCTTCCTGTCATTACTCCTAGGTTCACTCTAACTCGGAGTGAACGTACCTTGTTAGGGCAACACCTATGAAATAGATCAAATATGAGCTAAAACATGATTTAAAAAATGAGTTTAAAAAAATACCCAAACAAAAACGCCTTCGGCAGAGAATAACCAGTGTTGACATGTTGTAAAATCCAACCAACCAACCACCCAATCAATCAACCAGCCAAAGAGTTGAGAAAGTGAGGTGATAGTAATAAATGATGATAATAATGATTACTGAGAAGTGTCATGGAGAGTTGAAATTACTTGAACTTCATTCAGTTTGGTTTGGTTTTGTTTGGTTTTACGGCATATCAACCTCAGTGGGACATTTAATGCCGATAAAGTTTTGAAATAAATCAATTCTTAATGGATAATACAATTTTTTTATAAATACATTTTTCTATTTAACCCATAGATGGGACCCTAACATGTACTACCACTTCGGGTCAGGGTGGACCAGGGAGCAATGGTGATGAAGGGGTGCTCCACATTCCCCAAACCTCCAGAACTGGAACCTCACCATCAGATAGAGTTTAACGTCATTCTCAGGACATGTAGACCCTCAGTCACCGCCTTCTAGCACCCATATGATAAAAAGGGTTTGGGGCTTGCCATTAGGGTTGGGAAAATCATATATGTGCTAGGGCTTGACGTGACCAGCCGATTGATCGGAGGGGGCCTAGCCCGTCTAGCCCAAGATAGGGCCAAAGTGGAGTATTGCAAGTCATGAACTGCTCATCCACTGGGCTCTATCCTTAAGAATCACGGGTCGCCACCCACAGCCAACAGGTGGCCCCATTGGGGGAGTCTTACCCCTCTGCAGAGGTGCAGTCGGTGTATTCTAACGCCCCAGCCGACAGGGCGGGGACTTCATTCAGGTAAGGCAACTAGTTATAATTGGTGTGAAATAATGATAAAACAGTTACTATTAGTATACTAGACAAGATTTTGTAATCAAAGAAAACTTTTTTCTTTTTCTTATGAGGACATCTTGAGGAGGAGAAGTCTTTGAGTTAGTATGATATACGTAAAAACTTTCAGCTAAACATGAAACGAAAAAAAGTTTCCAAGTTCACAGATATTTAGGTACGCACGCTATCACTTTTATCAATGCAATGAAACAGAAAAAAAATCATGTAAATATTTATAACTGCACGAGGGAGGTGTAGTGGCTAACGTGTTAGTCTGCGATACCTAGTAGGCGAGTTCGAACTCAAGTCACGCTATTATGTTCACTTTAGGACTAAGACCCTTGGAAAAGGTATGACCCTCCCCTTATATAGTACCACTAATGATCTTCATCCCCCAAATTCGCCCTGTCGCTTGGGGCTATAGAATACGCCGAATAATAACTCTGCAGAAGGGTAAAATCTCCCCAATGGTGCCACCTGTTGGCTGTGGGTGGTGACCTGTGATTTTTGAGGACAGAGTTCTGGTGACTGAGCTGTCTATGACATGCAACACTGGCTCTTACTTAGGCTTGATGCGAGGTCGGAGAGGCCACCTCTTATCAATCGGCTCGTCAAGCCCTAGCACCTATAGGATTCTCCCAACTCAATTGACCTTATAGCAAGCCATAACTATTTTTATCATATATATATATATATATATATATATATATATATATATATATATATTATATATATATATGCTACAAGGTGGTGACTGAAGGTCTTAGTGTCCAGAGTATGATGTTAAACCGCATCTAATAGTGAAGTTCCAAGTCTGGATCTCTGGACAATGTGAAGTATCCCTTCATTACAATTAGTTTCAGGTCAACTCTGACCCGGAGTGGTAGTACCTGTTAGGGTCCCATCTATAGGTGATTAAATAGAAGAAAAATGAGTTTTAAAAAAATTAGTTTAAAAAATTTTGTATACCGATCAAGAATGAATGAAACCAAAATGTTTTCGGCATAAAATAACTCAACAAGGGTTGACATGGCATAAAATCCAACCAAACTAATCCAAATCATAAATGGGAACATACCAGCTCATCTATATACATCTAATGGAATAGTAAAGTCGTCGGAATGGCCTAAAGTCGGCATCAGCCAGACAGCGAGGGAGTCTATCCTCTTTTCACTAGCGCTAGACCAAGGAGATTGTTTGGGCGTCTTAGGTGGAGCGCTACTCCTACCATCAGCTTCTCACTCTACAGCACATATCCATGTGCTACTCATGCGCTGAGTTGGCGAGAACCGAAATCGAACCAGGAAACGTGCTCTTCCCAGCCGGACATTCTACCGACTGAGCTAATCCGGCCCTAATTGTTAGAAATAGGCGAGCTAGAAAGCTGTATGTGGTGTGGCAAATTTTGTAGTTGTCAAGAGATGGACATATAATGTTTCTCTAGATGAAGCCTACATAATAAACATATCGGTAGAATTATTGGAGCCCAATCTTTAAAGGGAACTTAAAAACTAGCCGTGTGTGTAGATTAGTATGGTACACATAC
>CM042144.1:80789591-80832091 GCA_023376005.1 Doryteuthis pealeii
GACCGGAATATTCTTAATTTACTCACAGAATCGGCATGATTCTAAAATGGTGTGATATATTGGGCTACAGTCTCTAGAAATAAAGTTGAAAACATTTTACATATAGAAAAAATATACTTAAATAGATACCATAATGCGCGATATTTTCTATTATTTGGATTATTCGGTCTATTATGCTCATCTCAATTGTTATATACACAACGTTTCGGTCGATGTGCTCACGGGCCTTCTTCAAGTGCTTCTTGTCGAATGCGGGAACCTTTTCGAAATCGGGAACCTTTTCTTCCAACTCAGGAACCTTTTCCTGAGCGTCGAACCAAACCCTTTATTCACTCCACTGAGGTAGACTGTTCTCATTCCGTTAACAAATCACCGGGTGCCAGTGTTAAGCTATCTTAAATATTCTATGTTATAAATATGCTTGGTCAGGATTGAACCTGAAATCTAGAAATGATTGTCACTTAGAACTGTATTAACTCAACCTTTATATCCGTTGCACCATGTGTCCAACTGGACAATTCAGAGTGAATTTTTGGAACATATAAACATAATGTTCTTTTCACCTAAGATATTTACCTTTCAAAACAATCCCCCTGGTCTAGCGCTAGCGAAAAGAGGATAGATTCCCTCGCTGTCCAGCTGATACTGACAATAGGTCACTCCGTCTTTCTTTACTTTTTTGTACTTATGTATGATTTGTTTTTGTCGTTAACGGAATGAGAACAGTCTCCCCCGTGGATTGAATAAAGGGTGTGGTTCGAAGTTCCGTGAAGGCTCCCGAGTTCGAGAAGAATGGTTCCGAGTTCGAGTAGGTTCCCGTGTTCGACAAGACACACCTGAAGAAGACCGTCAGGCACATCGACCGAAATGCTGCGTATGCAACAATAAAGGTGAGACCAATAGTCCGAATAATCCAAATAATACAAATTATCAAGCCTCATCTCAAATATTCAGATAAATGCGTGTTATTTATCGGTGGGCGCAGATATAACAACTGAATACTTTCAAGTCAATATTTATATGAGCATCTTAGTTATCACCATGAAGTCATTTTAGTCCGCGTGAACTCTTACTGTTGCTTGAGGGAACTCTAGGCATCCATCCTTTAATTTTAAGCAACAGAGCATATGAAAAGCTTCTTTAACCGTAACAATCTCGCAATCGATAAATATTTCGATTTCTCATCTTATCATAACGGAGATTAGGCTAAATCGAACTTAACGAACCTAGATTCCACCATCGTATGTCACCCCACTGAAAGAAAAAAAAATACCAAAAATCAGGAAATTAACCGAATTTAATGAATTTTTTAGTGTTGATATATTAATGAATAAAAGATATAATGCACCAGTTATTTCATTTAAAAACTTTTACATTTTTTCAGGTCAGTTAACTTTAAACTACGTATCTTTGAGAATCTGTATTACGCCTCAAATATACGTATTTCAAAGTTAACTGACCTGAAAAATGTAAAAGTTTTTAAATAAAATAACTGGGGCATTATATCTTTTATTCATTAATATATTAACACTAAAAATGTCATTAAATTCGGTTAATTTCCTGATTTTTTTGTATTTTTTCTTTCGGTGGGGTGACATACGATTGTAGAATTTAGGTTCGTTAAGTTCGAGTTAACCGGTGATTATGTGTCTGTCTGACTGTAACCAAAACTACGTCACCACCAACGCCACAATTTACTTAGTTATTTAAGTTATATTCTCAATGCTTATTAAATAATCATTTTTTAATTTTGATTAGCATCATATTTATCAACAATGTCTCTATTAAGGCTAAGATAGACTTGCCCCCAAAACAGCCCTTATTATTGATATGTTTAAAATCCTGCAATTAACCATTTGAACTCTATTTGTTCTCGAGCTTCTGGTTTTATAAGGCTGCTCCCAACGCCACCTAGCGCCTACTGATAGACACGGCAGGTAATTACCTACGATGTTCCCTATTATCTGAGAGATGTAATCTTAAAAAACAGCATAGATAAATTTAAAAAAACAAGGGCTAAAAATGGAATAAGCTAAAACAGAGACTAGAACTCGCATTCCTTTTCCCTGACTAAATAAGGCAGAAATAAAGAAGAATATGTAGCATATTGCTTGGATGTAAATGCTACATAGAGAGGAGTATCCTTAGTAGTAAAAGGTAAATCACTCCTAGACCAAACAATGACAACTGGCATAGACGGAAAGGAGAAAAGAAACAACTTGCCTCGTATCTGAAGTTGGCAGAATTAGTCTTGCAACAGATTGCCGGTGTTGCGACTTAAGTTCGGAATTCGGTACCACGGTCTACTAGTGGAGGATCAATTGTTCTAAACGCACGATTGACGTGTTGTGGGTAGGGTAGTAATAGTGATCTCTGCTTCAAAATAAGCCCCTTATATTATAGGGCAAGGGGTGTGACATGTATCATATGCGGCCGACCTTTTATGCAAATAAACATGTAATATATATGACCAAACACAAGGCAGGCGATTCTCAATCCTCATTCACCTTGCTCGAAGCCGGTGGAAGTTGATTACCTTTACTTTTTCTGACAAAGAAGAAGAAGAAGAAGAAGAAGAAGAAGAAGAAGAAGAAGAAGAAGAAGAAGAAGAAGAAGAAGAACTACAACAACAACAACAACAACAACAACAACGAACAAGAAGAACAAGAAGAACAAAAATAAGAACCAGGAGATATAATACCGAATAGTTACGAAGATAAATAATAATAATAATAATAATAATAATAATAATAATAATAATAATAATAATAATAATAAGAAGAAGAAGAAGAAGAAGAAGAAGAAGAAGAGAAGAAGAAACTCATATCACAGATCAGCACCAACTCGCATTCTTTTTTCTTCTGACCAAATCTCGGAATGTCATCTTTGAAGATTCAGAACAAAATCTAATATAAAATTGTTATTAAACTTTTATCGTTAGTAAACCAAAAAGTTTCATTTAATTTTTTTTTTTTTTTTTTTTTTTTTTGATAAAAGATGTGACGTTTAAAGCAACACCTTCGAAGATATTAAATTCGATATCGTAAGTTTCATTTACTAAGAAAATATTTTCTATGTTGAAAATGTCAAGTTTCCTATCTAGATGATGAAGTTTGAAAATGAACTAATTTACAAGAGAAAGAAACATATTTTTCGTTTAAAAGATTAATAAAAGAAATAGCCCACATAGCTGTTGTTTTGTTCTGTTCAAATCTCGACCTTTGTTGACACACAGCTCTTAAATCTACTGTCTCTGAAATTCAAAAAAAGAAAATAGTGAAACAAACGGTTTCGAGACGAAAGACACGCCTATATGTTTTTGGGAAAGTGGTAAAGACTTTTAAAATGTCACCGTTTCCTATACATTTCGAAAAGCAGAAATTTTAAAGAAAATCAGATAAACATTTACTCGTAAAATATAAAACACGCTGTCGACGCATCCGCGTTTACACATTAACATATTTACATATGAAAATGACCAAATTGTCCGTACATACTGTTACGCAACTTTAAATCATTCATCGCACAATTGTGTACATACTTTTTCGATTTTTTTTTATTCCTCAAAATCTTATTCTGCCTGATGAAACCAAATGGTTGCAGATTACCATGTAATTAAATATATATGCCCAAACTAATATACATTAGTTTATATATATATATATATATATATATATATATATATATATATATATATATATATATATATTATGTACTGGCAAAATGAGCCTAAAATGCGTTTTTTTAAAAATGATTTTAGCCTACAGAAAATAATTTACCAAAAATCAAGGAATTATCGGATTTTAATTAAATTTTCAGTGTTTATTTATCAATGAATGGTCTTTATAATGCATTATTTAGTTTATTCCAAAACTTTCAATTTTTTTTCAGGTCACTTAATTTTGCCCCCCCCCTCTATGGTGGGGGCGTAACATTTTTTTGAGTTGGTCTTATACTGTACTAATTACAGTATAAATAATTAGATAAAAGACCGAAGTTATGAATAGAAACAAAAAAAACTTACGCTGGCTTTTCTATGAGAAAATAAGTACCGAAAATTGAAAAATAAAATGTAAAAAAATAATAATTAATTAATTTTTGGAAGATTTCTTTTTTACTCATTTCAATAATTATTTAATTGTTTAATTGGCTATTATTTTATAAAAGAAAAAATTATACATTGATATTTTTTCTGCTTAAAAAGGAGGGGTACATTTTCAATTTTTCTTCAAAACTTATTACTTTATGTATCTAAAATAAGGTTTGCATTAAATAGATATTTATTTCTAGAATCTAAACATAACATCAAGTTTTTCACATTTTAAATGAGTTTTATATATTAATTTTCCATAGCAAAAATGCTAAATTAAAGTTTTGAAATAAAATAACTAATGTATTATAAAATACATTAATTGATGAATCAATACTGAAAATTTCATTAAAATCGGATAATTACCTGATTTTTGGTAAATTGTTTTGCAATCGTGAATGTTACATAAAAATTGTAAACAAGCGCGTAAAACAATTGAAAAATAGACGGAATGGCGGATCGCGTCGAAATTGACCAAAAAATCGTTTTAAATCAATTAAAAATAAACTACATATGTAATGATTTTTTTTTTTAATGATTGTTATTATGTTACTATTTATCGATTTAGATAAAGTTTGACGTTAAATAATAGATTTAATTATTTTGAATTCGCTTTTAAAATTCGTAGCAGATGACAAAATTGCCAGTACCTAATATATATATATATATATATATATATATATATATATATATATATGGTTAATTAATGCCTGAAGAAGATATCAGAAGATTTGAAACACGTGTCGCAAATGTAAGATAATGTTACGTTGCAATACTCACGGTACTAAAACTCCGATAAAAAATCATAACCCGAGAAACATGTCGTCACAACTCCCAGTTTTTATTAACGTGCTCGTCTAGTGGCTTCTACCAGGGAGGAAGGGAGGCAGAGAGAACGAGAGAGAGAGAACACTACTAGATTACTGGGCTCTCATGGGGGACCCAATGTCATGTCCGTACCCTACGACATCCGCAGGCAAAAAGAGGCTGAACCCTTTCTTTCTTCCCCCACGTCACCACGTGACTTCCGGTCAACACCCGACTTCCGCTTGCCCCTCAATTCTTCGTTCGGGGTCACGCTACGGTCAAAACCATCGCTCTCCTCTTTTGGGTCATCACTATTTTTTAATCCTTTGTTATTTATTCCTCCTCCTTCCATTAGCAGTTCTAGCTCAAAAAAGTCAGGAATATACCCATATTGCAACAATAATAATACTTTTTTTTAACATAATTCATTCTTTTTTATAAAATATTTAATTTTCTCCCGTTGGACCCATAACAACACTATATATATATATATATATATATATATATATATATATAAGTTTGGGTAGCGTATACATAAAATCAACGGCTAACTGTAAATTTCTCGCAATTTGGTTTGAAAATTGCATACGCGAAAAAACTGGCAGTTAGTAAGCACTGCTGACTTTATATCTACGCTAATTTTACTTAGATATATATACTCTATCACTGATATTGAGCACTGTATTTATAAATATACTAAGCTATATTATCAATACTAGCAAATATATGCACCCTTCGGGTGCAAGTATTTAGGTTTTGATGTAATAGAATATTGTATCAAATTAGAAACTATTTAGAAAATGATAAACTGAGGGGGTATAATCGAAAAATAGAACAGCTTTAAATCTAACTCTTCCGTCATTTTCCATCACTCCCGTCTTTCATTTTTTCTAATTTATCTATTTAGTTAGATTATGAAGTATTTAATAAAATTACAGTTCTTTTGTCTTGTTTAAGGATTTCTTTTAAGATTTATCCCCAAGATTTTTGCTCAGATTCGTTAAGAGATAACCAAACAATTAGAAATCAATAATACTAAGCATATATTTATTAAAATCAAATTCTTAATATCAATATGCAAATTAGCCTTCTCGTTCACACTGTAAACCGCTATTTTGTTGAATATATAAATATACTTGCATGTTATTAGTATGTAGATTAATCAAACAGTATTAATAAGGTATAACAATTTTATCAATCAATTGAGGTTTAAATAAAAATAAATTCCTGGTGAATGTGACGTCAATAACTAAGGGAATTGTGACTTGAGTAATGATTTAGTTTCGGTTACAGACAGACAAACACAGAATCTCCATTATAATAAGATATATATATATATATATATATATTGGGCCGATATATATATATATATATATATATATATATATATATATATATAGAGAGAGAGAGAGAGAGAGAGAGAGAGAGAGTGAAAGAGAGAGAAAGATGGGGGCTACAAAATACAGAAACATTTTTTAATCATAACTTTTTTGTTTTTAATGTACTTTTTAAATTATTTTTCAGATATCATAAGTAATCATAGCAAGTTGTAAATGTCAATTTAAAATGTGAAAGAACAAGTTAAAGTAATAAAATTTTAATATGTCAATAGATTTTTTAAGTTGTAAATGTCAATTTAAAATGTGAAAGAACAAGTTAAAGTAATAAAATTTTAATGTGTCAATAGATTTTTTTATGACTGAATAATTTCAAGAAATTCAAATTTCTTTTTGTCGGTGTATTTAAAGGATTGTGTATATTCAAATAAGCTGATTTTATTGCTACATCTTAAGAATAATATTCGAGCAGATATAGGAGGATGGACCCCAGGAAATTTTTAGCAAAGTCATACAAAATTTAGGGTATAACTTTGTATCCGTGAAAATGGAGTCAATCTACAGGATATCATTTTCTTATCAAATGTCCTCATCTATTGGAGTGGGATATTAAGAGAGCATTCATTTAAATAAACCTTGTTGGATGGATTTTCCACCACTGCTAAAGCAGTGAAGCACTGCAACCCCGAAAGAGATAAGAGGAAGTGAAACCTGATACCATCAATGGGAGTAGGCGAAAAATGTAAAAATATAAGGTGAATTAATTGTTTACCAGTTTCAATAAAGAAAGTGATCTGAAGAAACTCGGAGGGTCTCAGATACCCACGGGTGGAAATGGACCATAATCGCTTAATACCCGGTCTTTAAGGCTTTTTTCTTTACAAATTGCTCTGTTTAAAATAAGTAAACATAGAGCTCTCAAATCGAACCTGAACTTTGTAATACCGTACAGTTGGAGGAAAGGACCAGCTTAGAATCATCCTAATGCCAAAGGACTTGGTACTCCACCAAAGAATATATATGTGTGTGTGTGTGTGTGTGTGTGTGAGGAGTGAAGGATTGAATAAATCCGACAAAATGTGGTTGAGAGTAGAGGAAAATATGTATATAACAACACAAACGACTAAATTTAATTGCATTTCTCTACCGCCCCCACCCATTTACCTTTTCACTATAAAAGTAGAATATACAAGCACTTAAATTCTGAGGAAGCTTCAACCAATAATGAGGTGAAATATCAATTGAATTTAGTCGTTTGTGTTTTTATTTCCACATTTTTCCTCTACTCTCAACCACACATATATATATATATATATATATATATATATATATATATATATATATATGTGTGTGTGTGTGTGTGTGTGTGTGTTTGTTGATGAATGATTGATTGATTGATTTTTAACAGTATGCCAACCCATCCAGGGTTATTTTATGTCAAGCGGTAGGTTGTGACTGATGGTTAAATTTATTGTTATGTCTTTTTTTCAAGGATTTTTCTTGTTTTTGGCAGTAGGTTGTTTGCAGTTGTTTGTTGCTAAGTGGATAGGAAATCAGTTAAAGGGATAAGTTTCTAGGGTAAAGTTCAAGTTTGTTATAAGTGATACCGTGGTAGAAAGTTTTTTTAAACACAATTTTTATAAATATTTTTATTTTTATTTAACGCATAGATGGGACCCTAACAGGGACTACCACTTCAGTAGACCTAGGAGCAAGGGTGATGAAGTGGTGCTCCTCATGCCTCAGACCTCCAGAACAGGAACCGCAGCATCAGATTGAGTTTAACGTCATTTCCAGCCACCACCTTCTAGCACATATATGGTAAAAAGGGTAATATGTTTGAGGGAATCATATAGGTGCTAGGGCTTGACATGACCAGCCGATTGATCCGAGGGGGTCTCTCCGACCGACCGTCTAGCCTAAGTAAGAGCCAAAGTGGAGTGTTGCTCAGCCACCGGGGTTCCTTCTTTAAGCATCCCGGTTCGCCTACCACGACCAACAGGCGGTCCCATTGGGAGGGTCATACCCCTCTGCAGAGGCGCAGCCGGTATATTCTACAGCTTCAGCCGACATGAGGAGCGTGCGTGCATAGAAAAATATACAGTTGTTTAGGATGTATTAATTGATTAACTCTATCAATTGTCCTCCTAGTTTATTAGCTGGTTGACTCCACTGCGTCTCGACAGGAAACGAATAGCGCATTCAAAACATAAAATAAAAACATGGTTGAAAAATATACAATTAGCAGACAAATGCAATGCAAACAATTCAATACAAAAATCGCCTTTTTGGTGAAACACATTCTGGCGACCACGCAACGTTTCTAAATTGTGGAAGCATTTTTCTAATTATTGACTCTTTACACAACGCCATTTTGATATGTGGACGGCGATGTCACGTAAGTGTCAACCCCGAGAGACAAGCCAATCATATGCGCCCTCATGACAGACAAGCGTAACAAAACAACTGGATTAGCGGCATCTCTAATAAGCTTAGACAATCAACTTAATGACGTGTAGAGGCGTTAGTGACTGGTGGCGGGACCTGGAGGTGAGTCACGTGGTTTTGGGTGTTGGCAACTTTACTCGCTAATTTCTCTGTGGCTTAGTCTTTTGTTTTCGTGGTACTAATGCAGAATAGCGCACAAGAGATAATATCATTAATGGGCCAGGTTAGCTCAGTCGGTAGAGCGTTCGGCTAGAAACCACATGGTTCCTAGTTCGATACCCACACTCGACAACTCAGCGTATGAGTAGCACAGGGATCTGTACGGTAAAGTAAGGAGCTGATGGTAGGTGTGGCGCTCCACCTCAGATGCTAAAACAGTCTCCTTGGTCTAGCGCTATTGAAAAGGGGATAGACTCCCCCGCTGATTGGCTGATACCGACTTTAGGCCGCCCCGTCGACTTTACTTTTTACTTTTACGTACAAAAAGCATTATATTTCATTTGATTTCACGGAAATATTCGAAAAAATTGAGATGCTAGGGTTAGGATTAAAGTAAAGGTTACAGTTAGGGTTAGTGTTAGGGTAAGGGTTAGGGTTAGGCTACTTTGGAAGTTTCTGTAACATAATGCTATTTATACGTAAAATACAATTCCAATGATATTATCTCTTGTGCGCTATTGTGCATTGGTACCCTTTTCGTCAATGTATGAACATGATATAGAATCAACGGTGTTTGGTAACTGTTTCTTGCCTATGCAATTTTCAAACAGAGTTAGCGATAATATGACAGTTGCCAAGTGCATCAGAAAACATGGTTAAGAGCTACATTTTTTCAATATATATAAATATATTCGAAAAAAGGGTTTCTTACCTTTAGTTCTTATTGATGAATCGTGCAGCGGTTGGTGTACTAGGTTGTCTTCATGTTGCATAGCGCCTTCTTCACTGGCACTAAATAATTATAATGTTGCATACCTCTTTCTTTAATTCTATTTCTTGGCCGTCTTTAGTATTCTGATCGTCTTTGGTATTTCTATAATCTATCTTGACGTGGTCTGGTATCTTCTAAGATCTTGCGTCTGGTGTTGACTTGGGGACCTCGGTCTGGTTTTCTGTTAGGGATTTCTCTGTATCAGAAGCCCTGTGTCATTGTTAGTTTTTAGATAATAAACACAAGACTTCGATTTACTTTTGATGTTACTTTATTCGGTAAATCCCCAACCCAGACATCTGCTAACTAACATAGCACGCGCGAGTTCCAGTTTAGATAGAGCATAAAATGGCCGACCGCTCTGCCTGACGTCTAACTGCAAACTGGCGACCGAACAGGTCCCACGTGACTTCACGTATTTTGGCGGGCTTCTGTAATTTTCCATGGAAGGACCCGGCCATGGTATGAAAAGGGTCATCACCTCAGAATTACAGGGGATTGACAATAATCTTATGCAACCGCATAGATTATGTAACATTCATACGTATGTCGGTTTTGGTAACTGAAACTGAAGCGAAGAATGGAAAAGAAAAACAAGGGGAATAACTCAAATTAAATAATTGCTTTAGATTTGAATGTTAAGTAAAACGCTGAGGTGTAGACACATGACACAACGGATATAGAGGTTGAGTTAATACAGTTCTAAAGGACAATCACCTCTAGGTTGCAGGTTCAATCCGGACAACAGGCTATGATAACATAGAATACTTAACATAGCCTAACACTTGTATCCGGTAATGGTTAGCGGAATGAGAACAGTGGACTGAATGAAGGTTTCTGTTCGAAGTTCTGTGAAGGTTCCCGATTACGACATGAAGGCTCTAGAGTTCGACAAGGAGGTTCCGATGCAAGAAACACCTGAAGAAGGCCGGAGGGCTCATCGGCTGAAACATTGTGCATATCACAATAAAGATGAGGACAACATTCTGTAAAAATCAAAATAATTCAAATTATCTAAAAGAAATTCAAACAAATATATTGAGAATGTTTGGAAATGTTTTGTATTGAATCGTCTATACTTCCTTTGGTGTCAGTGATTACTATTCAATTTTACATCTGAATGATTATTTTGAAGGAAGCAGTATTCCTCAGCATTTGCCCCTGTGTAGAATTTAGTCGTACTTCTAATACATTTCTCTGCCCGGATTAATGTAGCCTTTCTAACACTTAGAAAACTTTTTTTTAATTTCCAAAAACAATTTCTTTCACAAGAAATTTTCTCATGACAATGACCTTGGTTCGAAACACAAAAAATAAAAGAAATATTCTTGTTCGTCTTATCACTTTTTGTTCATCTTACACACACATACACACACACACACACACACACATATATATAATATATAATATATATATATATATATATATATATATATATATTGTTACAGTTACAAATAATGTTAGATTTAACAAGTTTTTTGAGATTTTGTTGTTAATTGTTGAATCTAGAATTATTTCCAACTATGACACCATTGAAAAGATTTCAAAGACTCCAAAATGTTAGTTAATAAACACTATATATATATATATATATATATATATATATATATATATATATATATATATATATATATAGAGAGAGAGAGAGAGAGAGAGAGAGAGAGAGAGAAACAGAATAAACATGTTTATTCTTTCCTCAAAAAAGAGAAAAGAAATCCACTGAATGTTTTCACACCTACTTTACTAAGTTTATATTCGATGAAGACATTTAAGAATGTAAACAATTCAATTACCTGTAATTTAGGCGCAAAGTAACTTGGTGCCTGACTTTAAATAATGCGAACGTGTCTTTCTGTTTTTAATTCTATAAGACTTGTGTGATGCATCAAATAAGACATTTTGACTTTCTTAAATGTTCAAGAATTATTTTTTAATTGTAATGGTTTCTAAGCAATATACGAGGGAGAGTCAAAAATTATCCACACTTTTGCCATAACATATCTTTATTAGAGAGAGGAATTTAGTGAGGGAAATAGGGAATCGGAAAATATTAAGTCAAGGACTAAGATAGATAGATAAGTAGAATTGAGTGAGTGAGTGAGAGAGAGAGAGAGAGAGAGAGAGAGAGAGAGTGTGTGTGTGTGTGTGTGTGTGTGTGTGTGTGTGTGTAAGGGGAATTTAGTGAAGGAAATAGTGAGACGGAAAATATTAAGTCAAGGACTAAGATAGATAGATAAGTAGAGAGTGAGTGAGTGAGAGAGAGAGAGAGCGCGCGCGAGAGAGAGAGAGAGAGAGAGGGGGTGTAAGAAAATAGTGAGTCGGAAAATATTAAGCGGAAGAGTAAGAAAGATTTAAAGATAGAGAGAAAAGGGGGAATTTAGTGAGAATAAGGATTCAGAAAATATGAAGAGGAGAAGTAATAAAGAGAGATGATAAGATAGATAGAAAGAGAAAGTGAAAGAGAAAGAGGGTTTAGTGAGAAAAATAGTGAGTAAGAATATATTAAGAGAAGGAGTAAGAAAGAGAGAGAGAGAAAGAGAGAGAGAGGGGATTTATGAGGATTTAATAGTGATTCAGAAAATATAAGAGTAGTAGCATATATATATATATATATATATATATATATATATATATATATTACTACATAGAGAGAGAGAGAGAGAGAGAGAGAGAGAGAGAGAGAGAGAGAAACATATGAGGTGCATAAGCATGAAATTTTATCATCTGATACAATGTCATATTCATATTTGTGGATCTGCAGCGTGTTTGATGAGTCATTTGAGGCTTCATGAGAGGAAAGGTTAAAATAAATATATAAATGTATTACATATCTATCTATTTGGTGAAAAAGGAACATTCACGACCATATTGGTTTCATGCGTCAGGTGAAGATGTTATAAATGCAAGGAAAATCGAAAAAAAATGCAAAGAATTTCAGAAAATTCAATAGACATAGGATGTGTATGATTGGATAAAGTGATATGCGTATGTATGTGGCGGAATTTTGAATGTATGTGAGTGTTTATGGGCAGCATAAAGGTTATGTATTCGGGGTAACTGGTCACACACAATACATTGTTCTATGAATGTGTAACGTTTGATCAATGCGAACGTGTGAGCGTTTGTATTCGCGTGCATATGTGTGCGCGGGCGTGTGTACACCGTTCCAGCAAAAGCTGAAACAGTGACCATTCCACACTATAGAATATATATATATATATATATATATATATATATATATAGAGAGAGAGAGAGAGAGAGAGAGAGAGAGAGAGAGAGAGAGAGAAAGACAGACAGACAGACAGACAGACAAAATTCCACTGTTCAGAGTAATTAATTTATTTCCTCGATTAAACAACCACCAGACGTAAGAGAAACGTGTGTCACCTGAAAGTAAATATAGAAAAAAATCACTTAATAAAATATCAGTGACTTGTGAAAATAAGTAAATAACTAATGTGAATCGGTTTGATATCGATCTCTTTTTATTGACGATCCCATTAATTTTAAAAGATCACTTGGGAATTCGTAAATACAATTTTCCACAGACTTTATTCTCCTTTGTCGAAGACGGATTTCCAGCAAAATCTGTCATGATCATTGGCCGTTAAAACAGCGATCAGTAAGTTGAAAGCAAATTCATCAATTTCATTAAATCTGTTTCCCCACCAACCTCTCTCTCTCTCTCTCTCTCTCTCTCTCTCTCTCTCTCTCTCTCTCTCTCTCTCTCTCTCTCTCTCGCACACACACACACACACACATATGTATATACAGGACGATTGAAAAGTAACTCCCTATTTTAAATTATTTACGATTTTTTTATAGGCAATTACATTTTTCTCAATTCTTTAATGTACGTTCCTTAATATACAGGGTGGTTTTAAACTATTAATAGTTTTTTTTTAAATGCAGTTACATTTTTCTCAGTTCTTTAATGTATGTTTCTTAATAAAAAGGGTAACTGAAAAGTAACTACCTATTTTAAATTATTTAGAATTATCTATATGCAGTTTCATTGTTCTCAATTCTTTAATGTATGTTCCTTAATAAAGAGGGTGATTGAAAAGTAACTCCCTATTTTAAATTATTTATATATTTTTTTATATGCAGCTACATTTTTCTCAATTATTTCGTGTATGTTCCTTAATATACAGAGTGATTGAAAAGTAACTCCCTATTTAAAACTATTCATAACTTTTTTATATGAAATGATGTTGGTTTGGTATGAAAATTGGCCAAATCTTTAAAAAAAATATCCTTTGTAGTGATAAAGCAGTATTTCCCATCGAGGTGTTTGTGAATGGTCACAATTGTCATTACTGGGTAGAAGAGGATCATAGTGGAATGACTTCAGATAGGATCGTGGATCCTTTCATCATTAACAATACCATGAATGCCGAAAGGTATCACCATGCTGCAATATGTAATCTGGCCAGTTGTCAATTCTTGGAAAAATATTGAAGACCTGATTTTATGCAAGATGGGGCTCCTCCACATTTTACTATTATTGTTTGTGAATGGCTGAATCACCATATTCCTGGAAGATGGGTGGGTAAACGTGGTCAGCATGAGTGGCTTGTCAGAATCCGCGATTTAACACCCTAAGACTTTTTTCTTTGGGATTGATTGAAAGGGAAATCAACGACTTTGGACGATCTTTAGGGACGAATACGAGAATCTATTTCTGCCATTCCACAAGAGTTCCTGGACTGTTGTCCACATCTTTATTGTTACATATACAACGTTTTAGTCGAGGTGCTTCGTGTTGAACGCGGCAACATTCTTGACGAACTCGGGAATTTTCACGGAACTTCGAACCGAACTCTTTATTTAAACAATTGGGGTAGATTGTTCTCATTCTGTTAACCATGACCGAGTACAAGTGTTAAGCTGTGTTAATTATTCTATATTATTATCAGCTGTAGCTAGGATTGAACCTACAACCTACTGATGATTGTCACTTAGAACTGTATTAACTCTAAACCTTATATCTGTTGTACCATGTGTCCAACTGAACAAAGATTCAACGTCTTACACAGATTAAACAACATCTTAAGATCCTTGAAGCAGTTGTTATCAACTCACAGTGTCCTAGCCTGAGTAGACAAATAAACTCAAACATCAATCAGCTTCATTGGGGATTCATTCAACCATACTTGCCCCCTCGTCAGCGTCTCCATTTTACTTCTTAGCAATTCCTTTTTATACACTTCGGACTTTTAATCGTTAGCGACGTATTTTGAAAAGTGTCGGTCGAAAGGGACATAATTTTTTTTTCTCTTTTAACTATTTGGACTCACTAAAATGATTCCCATGATAAAAGTTGTTTACCATTTCTGATGCACTAATATATATGAGTTAATATCCATAATATCATTATTATTGATTATATATATATATATATATATATATATATATATATATATATATATATGATATTTTTATTCACGGAATCGTATTTTTATTAAGAGTTAATGGACGTTGAAAAAAATGGAAAAATGGAAAAAGAAACTTTAGGGTCCTTTCGACCGGAACCATTTTCAAAGGAAACTAACGACAATCATTTGACAGTCAAAGGCAAAATATATTTCAATTTAAAAAAAAGAAGGTAAAAATGAAGAAACTAGAGGGTGAAAATGCGTTTGTTAAATATTCCAGCTCAGAAGAGGAAGAATTTTGAAGAGAATAATTTATTAATAATGAATCATTTAATGATAAGGATTATAGTACTTTAATTTTGAGGGTATCCAATGGTTTAATTCTTAATTTAATACATTTTTTTTTTTTGCTATGCCCTTGAATTTTAATTTGTTAAATTTGTAATTGTTGTCATTTTTGTGAATGAGAAGATTTTTCTGTTGATATAATTTTTTTTCTGTATTTTGTAAAACCCGTCTGATGAGGCTAGAACTCAATCTTTTGGAGTTTCTGGTTAAAATAAAATATAATGGGATGACGGTTTGTTAAGTTTTTCTTTCTTTGAAAGTTAGATATTGCTCTGTATATAATTTAATTTATTGATTATTATACATTGAGCTCTTTTTAGGGATTCATAAAAATTCTTGGATGAGTATATATGTTTGCACCTACAAGAGAGTATGGTTGTGCAGTGAGATTTCGAAAATCCCAAATAGAATCATCCCTTACTTACCAGTCATTTGGATTACCTTACATATATATATATATATATATATATATATATATGTGTGTGTGTGTGTGTGTGTGTGTGTGTGTGTGTATGTGTGTGTGTGTGTTTATATACTGGTTTACGAAAACTTGTTTATCCTTTCGGTTTCAGAAAAGCCTTTTCCCCTCCAATTATTGAATTAATTATCACATCTTTCTTTACACTGAATTGCAGAAATCCAGTCGAGTTTTCCATAAAATCTCTTGATACGATCCCATGTTTATTGATCAATATTGATCTCATTCCAAATATTTGGCTCCGTTTATCCAAACTGTTTTTTTTGTGTTTTTTTTAATACATTTATCATTCATTTCATTCTCAATTAGGAAAATTGTACACATATTTAAAGCCTTTTACGCATTTCTTTGAACAAAGAGAGAACATGATATTTTAGTATTCTGTCTGTATTTGCCTCTTTTGAAGTTTACAGAGATCAGTCTCATCAAAATGTCACGCAACATTTTAGATAATTTAAACTTCAGAGTATTATCTTACTGCTCCTCTTTGTTTACAACGGTTGAAGGAGACTAAAGATATTTTTAACTGAGTTAATATCCTTATCGATAATGGTTGTTTTAAACAAACTTCCTGGTCCCTGTCTGCTGGGGCTGTAAAATACACTGACTGCACTTATATAGAGGGGTAAAACCCCGTCAAATAGGGCCTCCTGTTGTCTTTAGGTGGAGACCCGTGATGCTTAAGGATAATATATCTCCTTATAAGCACATTATTAACTGGACGACATTTAATCTGTATAGTTACATACTAGTTTCTTTCATCGCTCACGACTGTCTCCCCAACAGATCTTCTACTCCCAATTGAATCTCTGTCAGCTGGGGCTTTAGAATACATCGACTGCACCTCTGTAGATGCCTAAGACCCCCCAAATTAGGCCACCTCTGGGCTGTGGGTGGCGACACATGATGTTTAAGGATGGAACCCTGGTAGCTGAGCAGTCCATGACATACAACACTCTACATTGCTCCTTACTTAGGCTAGACAGGTGGTCGGAGAGCCCCCCCCCTCAGATCAATCGGCTGGTCATGTCAAGCCCTAGCACCTATATGAGTGTCCATATCCTATTGCCCTTATTGCAAGCCCCAACCCTTTTATCATATATGTGCTAGAAGACGGTGGCTGAGGGTCTTAATATCCTGGGTATGATGTTAAACTCTATCTGGTGGCGAAGTTTTAATTCTGGAAGTCTGGGGAATGTGGAGCACCCATTGATCACCATTACTCCCAGATAGTGGTAGTACCTGTTAGGCTCCTATCTATAGGTTAAATAGAAAAAACGAGTTTTAAAAAAATGAGTACCCATGTTGAATGTTTTGACATTCGGACATTAAATTCGCCCAATTGATGAAGTGACAAAAGTTAATAGAAAAATCTGAGAAAGAGTCTCGTCAAATTGAAGCATTGTAGCACCTGGCTGGTTTGCAGATGCAGCTTCTCAAATAATTACTTGTGTCTGGACACAGAATCAGATGAAATGGCCGAAATCGTCAAGAAAATATCCGTTTATTGAAATATGCATGCATGTTCTGCAAATAACTTTTCAAATGAAGGCCATCACAAAGTTATTTATTTTTCGTCCCACTTTTTTAGCCGCAACATCCTAAGATTTAATCTATAAAATAAAACAAACTTTCTGCGACACCCCGAATAACCGTGTTTGACATTTCAGTTGAAGCTTTGGGCAAAATAATTATTCACTTTTATCTTGTCAAAGAAATGGTCAATTCATTATGCTAAGCTTTCAATCTGTGTAATTAAGTTTTGTATTGATTTTATGAATTAGCAATTCAAATGAGACTTGCTAATGTTCATTTATATGAGAAGACTGAAGAAGAAGAAAAAAATTGGTGACCAACAGAATTCGAATCTCTTTAAGACGAGTCTGAAGTGAGTATATACTTCTCAAACTGATATTGACAAACAAAATTGAATCGAATTTTTGAGTTATCGATATTATCACATAAAAGAAAACAAAATGTAACCAACATTTCAAAATTGTTTATTTGTTTTTAATTATTTTAAAAATTCATTTGAAATTATTTCCTGGTTAGCTGTTCTAAACGCCAGGTCTGCGATATCATTTGAAATTCCGTATTAAGATATTAAAAAAAGTTTCCATGTAAATAACAATTTTGAACTTTAGGAAAGAAAATTGATCGAAAGACAGATTGCTCGAAAGACGATGTTCATTCTTTAAACAAGCAATAATTAATAACATTAATCAATTAATAAACATTTACATGAAATTGTTGGTGCTTCCACGGAATTCTTATAAAATGAGGTTGTCTAACCAATGTTAAAAAAGACCCTATGTGGGAAAAAATTAACACCGGGGTTTTTTAGAGGCATTAATTTCTCCCGTGGAAGTAAACTTCTAATTCCAATGAACGGGTAAAATTACCATTCTTAATATACTGGGGAAATAGTTCCAAGTTCTAGTATATGAATAAAGACCCTTTCGTGTACAAAAAGAAGATACATTTAAAGGTAGGGAATTCCCGCAATTTCTAGTTCGGATGCTGATTGAAAAGATAAGACAAGACACAAATATACTTAAATATAAAATATACTTTAATATAAAAACAATTGAAAGGAAAGATAGAAGAAATGGCAAGTAAAAGATGTAGGAATAGTATGAAAAGGTTATGGAAGGTTATTGGAAAGTTATTGGTTGCAAATTTGATGTTATTTGCGAGAATTTATCTTAATGTCTAGTTAACAAAGTAGTGTTCTTTAAAGTTGAATTGTTTTCTCTTCTCTGAAGGGTTAAATTTCGTAGATTTTGTTGAGTTGTGTTCCTTTGAATTTCATTTTTCTGACGCGTCATTTTTTTTATCTCATAAAATAAAATAGGGGGGGGAGACCTCGTAAAAAAATATTTCCCCTAATGGAAATTTTCCTGAAAATCAGACTATTAATTGATTTTTCATAGAATTTTTTTTTTAAACTCTTATCGTAACTTGTTTTTAGCTACGTTGAATTTCAGTTGATTTAACAGTTCAAAAATGAAAACATTGTTTTTCAATCATAATTTTCATTATTTCTGTAAGCTGAAAATTTTTTTTTTAAATCATCAGGATTTGTTTAGTGTTTTTCTTTCAAATGGAAAAAAATTCAAGAAAGTATTAATTTTTATGCAAGTTTCATTGTGTTAAATGTAGGCGGGGGGTAAATTTCACAGGGTAAAATTGGTGGTAATTTCTGTCTTTTAATGTTCAAGTTGAGTTGAGCTGAAGTTGAATTTCTTTGATGATCTTTGAAGTTTCTATCGGTCCTGCTGTCTTTTTCCTGCAAGTCCGAGTGAGTGCGGCTATTTTTATTGATGAGGTTCCAACGAGGGAGAAAAATCTCTAATATCTCACTGGCCAAGTCTTAACCGAACACTGAAATTTTCGTTAATTTGTCTCGGTAGCTCTCAACCATTTTTCTTTCATCAGAAGAGGGAATCTGAGATCCAATCCTTCAAAGAGCTATCTTTGACTTGCTGCTACGCAAGTCCGAGCTGGAACTACTGTGTTTCGTTGAAATCTTTCCTTTCCCTCAAGGCTCGTGACGTCAGCTCAAGTGACCCGGTCACCGTGAAGTGATGACGTTGCAAAACACGGTAGTGGAAATCGGCGTCTTGAGGATTTCGGGTCAAGAAATGGGACTAAGAATTTTAACTGTGATGTCACGAATCCCTCGGAAGATTATTTCAGATTTTTCTTTTTAATTTTTGGTTTTATCATATAAATAAAGAAGGCCGGGGGCACATCGGCCGAAACGTTGTACAGATAGCGATGAAGATGGCCTAGCGGATAAAGGAGTTAGGTTAAGACAATTCTAAGTGACAGTTATCTCTTGACTGCAGGTTCAATTTTGGTCAAGGGCAGCAGTAACATAGAATAATAATTAACACAGCTTAACGCCTCTACCCCAGCTATGGTTAGCGGAATAAGAACAGGATACCCCCGTGGACTGAATAAAGGGTTAGTTTCAAAGTTCCGTGATGGCTCCCGATTACGACAAGAAGGTCCCTGAGATCGAAAAGAAGGTTCCTGAGTCCAAGAAGAAATACCTGAAGAAGTTCGGAGGGCACATCGGCCGAAACATTGTACAGATAACAATGAAGATGAGGACAATAGTCCGAATAATCCGAATAATACTACTTACTGACATAATTCGTTGTTATCATATAACAATTTCATTGTGAATTCGAAGCATTTTCTAAGCTGATAAACTTTGGGCTGAGCACGTCTTTCAGATAGAGTAAGGGCTTAAAATATTTTACGACTATGATGAAAATACTACACACATACAAATAGATTGACAAATCTTTTCATTTGTTAAGTTATCTATAATTTCCCGGGTACCTCCGAATATTTTTAGCATTTATCCAAATCACATCAAAAGAAAATGAAGAATCTTATCTTATCTTTTAAGAGGAGTTACGTGGTGGGCGGTGACATCGTAGTACTTTTTTACAAAGCTTAGCTTAGCAGTGGCACAAGGCCAAATTATTGGGCACCCAGTGAGAATCGAACTCACTAAAGATGGTTTGCTAATCTAGCTTGCTAACCATTACACCACATGAGGTGCCCTAGTTATTTACTAAACTTAGCTTAGATGTGGCACTAGGCCAGAAATATGGGGCACCCAATGAAAATCGAACTCACGAACAATGGTCTGCAAATCTAACTTGCTAACCATTACAGCACGTGAGATGCCTAACTTTGAATCTCATTTCCTCCTACGTTATAAACATAAGAACAATTCTCCACGATGTGATAACAACGATATTTTATTGCCTGAGCAGATGGAACAGAATACGAAACATGACAGGATATATAAGAAATAACTTATACATAGTTGTATAGAATAAATATCATAACAGGAAAATAGTCTTTTAGAGATAAAGTCTTGAGGCTACTGGTAAAAGATTTAAGTATAAACATTTACATTTTTTACAATGTTCTCGTTCATATATATATATATATATATATATATATATATATATATATATATATATATATATTGATTTGGTGAAGAAAAATAAGGTAACTATGGTGTTGTTTGTTAACCTGAGATTTATTCTTAATATTTCGAGATAAAATCTCTTCGACAGAAGGTTTCCGAAACTGGTTGATTTTTGAAAATGGTAGTTTCAGAAATCTTCAGTCGAAGAGATTTTATCTCGAAATATTAAGAATAAATCACAGGTTAACAAACAACACCATAGTTACCTTATTTTTCTTTACACTTGCATTGTGATAGCCCTTAAAACCAACCACCAAACAATATAAACACAGTGCTTCAAGCAATTTTTAAAACGTTTATATATATATATATATATATATATATATATATATATATATATATATATATATATAATAAAGTTTGGTATGTACGTGTCGACTTATAACTCAGAAAAGAGATGTCACTCAGATTCGAAATCTTGCATACAGATTAATATGCTTATAACTAAAAAAACACAAAATTTGGTTTTGATTTTTACTAATTAAGTGATATAATTCAATTATTAAAAAAAGTAGGTTAAGGGTTACATTTTTAAAATAATATTTCAAATGTAAAAAACAAAAAACAAATCCAAAAATAAATATTGTAAATTCTCGGTGATGTTTTTAATTCTATAAATTATTTTCCTCTTATTCTCTCTCTTAGCCACTCACTCCCTGGTGTTCTTAAAATCATTTTTAGTACTTTTTAACCGGGTACTTTTGCTAGTATATATATATATATATTAAAAATCAAGGCTCTTCTTAAAAACGGATTGGGCTATCTCTGGCAGCCTTTACCTATGTATGTTTGTATCTGTAAAATTTTCTTCGGATAGTGGCTTGTGCTGAGTAACCGGTGGTTAGAGGCTCTTCTTGATGAAAAACCGATCGAATTCCGATCCTGGATGGAGGCTGCCTGCTAAGTCTAGCCGCAGTGAAGAGACGTGATACATTAAAACAGGACTGTATGTAGATAACTATATATATGTTCCCCATCCCTGGTGGTTTGAGCTCTCTGGAAGGGAAATTTGCTAATGGCTACTGATTATGCTTAAATTGCAAAACTCTCCTTAAAAACGGATTGAGCTCTCTCTGGTAGCCTTTACGTATGTGTGTATTTATCTGTAAAATTATCATCCAGTTGTAGGTCGTGCTGATAGCCTAGCAGTTAGAGGCTCTGACTGATGAAAAATCGGTTGTTTCGATCCCGGCTGGAAGCAGCCAGGTAAGTTTAGCCGAACTGAAGGAATGCGATACATCGAAACGGGACCGTATCTGGACGACTATAAATACACACACACACACACACACATATATATATATATATATATATATATATATATATATATATATACATCAACATTCTGTTTGTGATACAACAACATTGTGTTTGACATTTAAATTTTCAAAATGACGCAGCATCGTTCGTTAACTGCAAAACTGCTTTCAGCGGTCATAATTGCAATATTGACTTCAATTAACTGTAAATAATCAATATCTTGATTAATTTAGTGGAAATTAATCCTGAAGATCCTTATTGTAAAACTCGAGAAGGTTGTTTCCGAACAAATTGTAATCATATATATATATATATATATATATATATATATATATATATATATATATATATATATATATACATGGTGACAGTGTGAATTTGTGAATCATGGTTTATAAAATTGGTCAACGATTATAGGGTTAATCTATTGATTCCCAACCTTTTTTACCACGACCCACCAAAGCATCTCTAAAATCCTGATATTCCCTGGGAGAGACCATTCTTATCATTCAAAAATTGAACTCCTATTAACGTGGAAGAAGACTCAAATACGTATTACACATATATGTTTTTAAGATTGAAAAAATTGAAAAAACACAAATTTATAAGCGAATAATGCTTATTTCGCCTACGCTGCAGTGTTTTGATCTGTTTCGATAGATCTTCATCAGGGCTTTCGTTATTTTGAGGAAAAATAAATTATTACCGAAGAAGTCTGCGAGCCTCTGTTTTTTATAGTCGATCTTGAAATGTGAGAGAGAAAAAAAATCTATTTAAAATTGTTGACGAATGCAGCGTTCCTAGATTTTAAAAAAACGCCGCAACAGCTCATTCGATTATGCTACGTGAAATGTGCGCGCGCGCGCGCGTGCGTGTGTGTGTGTGTGTGTGTGTGTGTGTGTGTGTGTGTGTGTGTGTGTGCAAGCATGAGTGTGTATTATATCAAATTATAATTAATAGAAAATGTATATACCCTATTTAATTGAAATAACGGCATCACCCATTTTTTAAACTACGTTGATACATGTGTGTGTGTGTGTGTGTGTGTGTGTCTGTGTCTGTGTCTGTGTCTGTGTGTGAAATTTATTGGGTAATTATTACATTATTATTATTAAATTGATAGATTTATTTAGTAATTACAATATTTTTACTACGTGACGAAAATTTTTTACAAAATTCTTATTACATGATGAGTGTGTATATGTGTATGCATACTGTATATGCACCGTATGTATCAACTTGAGCACATATTCATACTCACTAGAAAATAAATTACTGCAAATAACTCATTCTCAAATTGCGACCCCCTAAAAATTCAAATTGTTCACATGAGGGGGGTGCTCCACATTGAGAGCGATGAGG
Source organism: Doryteuthis pealeii (assembly GCA_023376005.1). NCBI lineage: Eukaryota > Metazoa > Mollusca > Cephalopoda > Myopsida > Loliginidae > Doryteuthis > Doryteuthis pealeii. The sequence continues at coordinate 80,813,048 of CM042144.1, forward strand.
TTAGTCAGCAATTTATGACCTTCGTTTGCATTTTCAATATAAGTGACCCTTGATAGCAGCCATTTTGTTGGCTGTTGTGGTCAATTAGGCGTGGGCATTCGGCTGAAAGCAAAAGACGTGGGACCAAGTAAAGTGAGGGGTATATTATTTAACTAGGCAGAGTTCGTTAGTCAGTTAAGAATAGCAGTTGTTGGGATAGGCTCGTTAATCGAGCCTTTCATTGCCATTACTCTCTTACTCCACTTAGTAAACAATTATTGTTTCAATTAATTATTCTTAATACAAAAGATTTACAGTTACACCAAGTATTCCTATGTCATAAATTGCACACAGTTGTATGGTTTCAACTATTCTGTTTGACCCTAACTGGTACAGCCATTTTTGGTCAGAGTAGACCTGGTAATGAAGAGTTACTTCACACTCCCTAGATCGCCAGAACTAGAGCCTCAATACCATCAGATGCAGTTTAGTGTCATAGATATGATACCACTTTGGGTTTTTTTTTGGGGGGGTTGGGGTGTACCCCTCTGCAAGAGATTCTGTGTATTTTAAGCCCCACTGACAGGGCGGCTGTCTTGCAGAGTAATTTGTTAGTGTTATAAGAGCTCCAATACTATGGCCTTTTGCCAATGATTGGTTAAGTCAGGTTTATTTCTAAATTTTCAAAAATGATGCAAAACAATCGATTATTTTTAATATAAGTATTAACCAGAAATATTTTTTTATTTAGTTTCATATTTAGAAGCCTTCATAATTTTATTGTTTAAAATTTTAATTGACATGGTTAAAATTTGAATTGTCTAAATAAAAACATTTAGTTAAGTCTTTCTACAGCTTTTGTATAGCAGTTTAAGCATCAACTATCAATTCAGAGAAATAAAAATCCTATTCTTTTTAAAATCGAATTCAAATGGAAACTGAAATTCTTAGAAGGTAGGGATCGATTATTAACCAATCAGAATGAAGCTCCAGCTTTTGCCCGGAACAACCGGAGTGGTTGTTCTTCTTAGGGTCCTATCTATGGCTTAAATAGATTTTTTAAAAATGAGTTTTAAAAATAAATTTTGAAAAAGAATTATTTTTTAAATTGCCAAAGGAGAATGAATGAAATAAACGTATTTGGCATAAAATAAGCCAACAAGTGTTGAAATGCCGTAAAATCCAACCAACTAACTAACCAACCATCAGTTTCCACACGAATACACACACGTGCTTTCACATAAGATTCTCCCACACACCAATGCTTCATTCATACAGAGCATCTGCTCTAGTGTGAGGGCAATTTTCTCAGCCCACTCACTTGTTACATGTACAGGGAGCAATGGGTTAACTGTCGTCTCAATTTCGCAAAAGTGAAAATAATACAGACATCTCACTTTAGCAGATATATTTACCAAAATTACATGAAAATCACCTTTATGTCTCATCGTGTCAAATGTTAGGTTGGTTGGATGGTTGGCTGGTTGATTGGTTACATACCCAGGATACTAAAACCCTCAGACACCGCTTTCTAGTACATATAAGATAAAAAGGGTTGGGGGTTTGCTATATGGGCAAAATGTTGGGACAGTCATATAGGTGCTACGGCTTGACGTGACCAGTCGATAGATCGAGCCAATGTGGAGTGTTGTTTGTTATGGACTGCTCATCCTCCACCATTCCATTCTTAAGCATCACAGGTAACCACCCATGGCCAACAGGTGGACCTATTGGTTGGGATTCCCCCCTCCTGCAGAGGTATATCGGTGTATCCCGGGCGGCACAGAGGTTGAGTAAGTGCATACTTAGTTTTCTTAAGAGAAATGATAGTGGGGACAAGGTCCGGTTTACCTCAGTCGGTAGAGTGTCCGACCAAGAAACACAAGGTTCCCGGTTCGATACCGGCCCTCGCCAAGTGAGAAGCTGATGGTAGGTGTGGCGCCCAACCTCAGATGCCAAACAATCTCCTTGGTCTAGCGCTAGTGGAAAAGAGATATATTCCCTTGCTGTTTGGTTGATACCGACTTAAGGCCACCCCGACGACTTTATTTCTGCTTTTATGTTGTCTTTTAGGAATTTTTAAAAAAATCCTTATTTCAAAACAGACTGCAAGCTGGAACTTCTTTGTTCTGATTGGTCTATTCAAAAAGTCTTTGTAGTCAAAGAACTCAATCGGTAGTAGCATTACCATTACCACCCACCCCATTCCGCATTTATTGATTTGGTGAGGGTTATTGTCAGCTTCCTCACATCTGAACACGATCAATTGCTTTTATTTATCGTGGCAATCAAACTTTTAAATTAATATCGTATTGACGTAAAAACTGTATCTTAAAATCGATATACTAATACTCTTGTTCCTTAAACTTTCAACCGATATCATTAAAAATGAGACAATCTAAATCGTCCATGATGAAATGCAAAAATTTAAACCCTGATATCTGGTGTCGATTAATCGCCGAATTCTTGTTTCCCATGAGTGTCGTCACCTCAGCTAAATAATGGACCATTCCGTTTTTATTAATAAGAAAGAAAGGGAAAAACGAACATGCTACACAGAAAAAATGTAATAAGAAAGAAAGAAAAAATAGATTAGAGGAAATTAGACAGAGGGGATGAGCGCGCAGAAGTGATAACACTAATCTTTTATTCTCTAAGGAAAGGTATGATAGGCTAGTCCACAACAATTCCCCAACGTACGAATTTTCCGAGTTACGAGCTGTAACTCGGTCAATTTTTTGCTTTGTGTTGAGAGCTAAAATTTGAGATACAAGCGAGCTTCCGATATGCTTATGTTAATACTATAGGTGATATAACCTATCTACATAATGGAATGATCCTACTACTACTATAAGTAGCAAATACAATTGTAGCTTGGGGTAAGCGACGCGATTCAGTTCTAGACTGTATTGTCGGACGTAACTTCACCTTCCTTCTGTAAATTCTACTTTCTCTGTTCAATACACTTGTGTCAACTTTCACCAGTTTTTTGTCTTTATTTGTGACCCTTAACAACCCCACAACAGTTAATAAGTTCGCTAAAAACATTCAAGTTTCCAAATCTTTTACGCCAAGAAAAATATTATTTATAAAAAATGAACATTAAAATATGTTACAGCACATAATTCATTATATCCTATTTTATTAAGTTTTCATACAGTACAGTGCTTTTCTTTTTCTTATCTAAAAAGTCCTTTAAAAATTAGGGTGTTTATGGGGCTGGAACGGATTAATGGCATTTCTTTTTTCTTTTTTTTTTTTTCCAATGGGGAAAACTGTTTTGATATATGAGGGAACTGAGTTACGAGCTGAACGAATTAAACTTGTAAGTCAAGGTACAACTGTATGGCAATTTTTGAAATGATCTCTTAACGAGACGATGGTGTTAAGGATGATGACGGTTCCTTTCAAATAAGTTCAGAATTGGGTGACCATCAGTTGTCGACTTGCAAAAATATGCATCCCCCGGGCGCCAATATTACAGTTTTAATGTAATAAAATATATCAAATTGAAAAAACTAAACAAGAATTTTATTCTGAGTGATTTCTATAAAAACATACATAGTATTGCTTTTAATACATTTGAGAATTAAACAATAATATCAGAAATCAATAAAACCAAGTAATTATTTATTAATTCCAGTTTTGTTAAGACCAGTATGCAAATTATCCACACAATATACTATTTTAATCTTTAATTCTTAGTAATATAACACACGTTAGAAGATTTTAAACGCTTAAATAACAGGGGCTGTTTTGAGGCAAATCTAATCCGGCTAGACTTTAATAGGGGACATCGTTAATGAATAAGATGCTAATTAAGATCAAATAATCATTATTTAATAATCGTTAGCACATGAGTACCGCAGCTTGGATCTGTGCGGTAAAGTGGGGAGCTGACGGTAGGTGTAGCGCTCCACCTCAGACGCAAAAACAATCTCTCTCGTCTATTTATTCCCCCGAATGCCCTTTCACCTGATCCATTGTTGAACAGCACAGGGGGGGGGGACAAGATACAAAAATACATCTTGCTCAAACGGGCAACTTGAAGCAACCCAACTAATTTCTAATTTTACTAATATATATTAACTTCTGAATAAAGCTATTACCAAAAGTCCGTACTACATTTGGTACTTGCAAGCTTAACTTTACGATTCCGCTCGCAATGTTACATAATTTATGAGCAGTCATAATTTATGAACGTCCCTGTAGTTTGAATTTTAAATAAAGTTCGTTAGATTTAAAAGCGGAGGTGGGTAATGTTCTATACCCGTCTGGAATTATGAGTGACGTTTAGATGATCCCAATTTCACCCTCCGGTAAAAAGCACGCAATTGAACGCGTGGGAATAGGTTTAGTTTAGTTAGCAGATTCGACCCAGCTTTCAAGGAGCGTAGATGTGTTGTCAGCTCCCAAGATCGGTCTCCCGTGGCGGAAACAAAATGGACAGGGTTGAGAATAAAGATTTATTATAAGAACACCAAGTCTTGTTGTTAATTAATGATTAAAACAAGCAATGTCCAGTCCAGCCTGTAAGCATAATAAACAAGAAGGAAAATCAACCCAGCCGAAAGCCCTGAAGTAAGCCCAAACAGAGAACATGGCGGCCAGACAATTTAAACGAAGAACCTTAAGCAGTAACCAGAAGTGTAATCAAGTAAGAACTATCACTGTCCCTCTCCATTATACACCCAAGATGACTCTCTCTATTGTATATCGAGATCTCTCTCTCTCTCTCTCTCTCTCTCTCTCTCTCTCTCTCTCTCTCTCTCTCTCTCTCTCTCTCTCTCCATTATATACCAAATCATGTTGGGGGTATATAACAGCAAGACTTTATTTAAATTTAAAATTGTATTCAGAAGTATATAAAGCCTTGGTCTTTGTGAGTTGCCGTTGGGTTGTGATGGTCGTTAGACATGTGTGTGGACTCCACAATAGTTAAAAACTCTAATTAGACTTGACACAAAGTGTTTTTCAGTTCATTTAAAAATTCATATTAGCTATTCTAATGTAATCCACTAGTATGAAGCAGCTGAGTTGCTTAAACAGCGGATTTTGCACTAAATATCAACATTTCTTGAACAATGGTCCAATAGCTGAATCGTTTTCGCGTTCGTAGCTTCCAATTTATATTAAAGGCAAAACAAATTTTATAAATTGAAATAAATCATTCCAATTTGATTTTAAGGCAAAGTTTAATTGCAATAATTGTATAAGATATCGGCGCTGTAGTTTGGTCGCCCAGTTACCGGATCTGTGAAGGCGTTAAGGAGATACATTAAACAATCGAAATGTTTAACTGAACTTTCAAAAAAGAATCTTTCTAAAATGTGAAAATAATGAAGATTAATTTTTTCTTAAAACGACTTTAAATTAGTGAAATATTTTATCTAAAAGGAAAGTGAAATTGAAAGTAGGGAATATTTGATGGGTGATTGGGGCGGGGGGAAGTAGTTATTTACTTAGTGTGGCACAAGGTCAAAAGTATGGGAAACCCTATGAGAATAGAACTTTGGTCTTATTTTTAGATGAGGCTTGATATGCACTATTTTGATTTTTCGGACTGTTGTCCTCATCTTTATCATGATACATAAAACTACAAAACTCCGGCCTTCTTTATGCGTACGTTGTCCGTCTGAGCATAGCAATGATTCAACCTGGGAAGTCATTTGGATTAGTTTGTCTGTTTATCAAGCAAGGCGTTGAAGAACTTTCGAGGATCTCATCAAATAATGACGCCATTTATTTTGCACGCCCATCAATCCGAGAAGCGTCAAGAGAAGCGTCAATATCATTTGAAAAAAATAACTCCGTACAATGTCCGAAACGTTTTGCTTTTATATATCACAAGAAATATGAGAACAACAGTTCCAAAATCAAAAAAATAATAATAACTTTGGTTTGGTAGAAATAATTTTTCTAAACCCCGTGCGTATTAATAACTTGGTATGATTGATAAACTGGTAGTTGAACCTCAGCAAACGTCTTCTAGCACCCATATGATTGAAAGTATTGAGTATGTGTCATAAGAGCGATTTGAAGAATACGGTCGCGACAATAATATAGGTGCTAGGGCTTTATCAAGTCAGGCCTCTCAGAAAGCACGTCTATCCCAAATAAGAGTAAAGTTTTGCATGTCACGGGACCACATAGTACTCAGCCACTCTGTCCCCAGCCATTACTGCTCGCCACCCACGGCCAACAGAGACCCATTGGATGGCGTATTCTACAACTGCTAGCTACAGATCCAAATGCGAGAGTAATCCTAAAAGTAAGGTCTCCAAAGCGATGTGGACACAGGGAAATTGTTCGTGCTGCTATTGGGAACACTGTTGTGTTTGTTGTGCATCCACCTGTCCCTTGCCTCAGCATGTGTCTCGCTGTCAAGTTCAGTCTTGGCTTCGCAGTTGTTTCTGACGCTATCGCTGAGTGTTACATTTGCGCAGTTATTCGGTTTTTAAACGCAAAAGACCAAAATATAGCACCATTGGGATGGAGTGGACATATTCTACAGCCCCAGTCTACATATTCTACAGCGCCAAATGTGCAGTACACATATTCTACAGCCCCCGTATACATATTCTACAGTCCCAGTGATGCAGTCTACATATTCTACAGCCCCAGTTGACATATTCTACAGCCCCAATTGTACAGTACACATATTCTACAGTCCCAGTAAGCGAAAATGTATAGCGAGTCATTAATGGAGGTCAAAAACGTCCGCAAGTTGTGTAGTGGGTCTGAAACGACGACGAGGTTCAACTCTTCATCAACGACATGGCGGTGAGCTGGTATGATATGGGCATAGAAAAACTACCATTACCCTCGTGTTTTTACAGAACTATTCTTTTTAGGTTCTATGCATTCGTTTCAAAAGCTTTTTGTAAAATACAAACCAACTGTGGTTTAAGAGATTTTTCCCATCATCAAAAATTTTTCTTCCATTCCCAAATGCAAAAACAAAAAAATGGCCTGAAAGTTTAATTTTATATACCCGTTCGTATATCGGTTATATAAATGGTGAGAGAGAGAGAGAGAGAGAGAGAGAGAGAGAGAGAGAGAGAGAGAGAGAGTAGCGACGATAATGAGGGGATGATAGATGTGTTCTTACTTATTTTCTGCTTCTCCTTTGTCGGTCCCCATCTTTTACAGGGATGATTTTTACTCTGGTGGGCGCTGCTGTTGGGTTTTCTTTTGGGGTTGATTTCTTTCTGTTTGGGCTGGGTGTCTGCTCATCTTTTAAAGATTGATTAATAAGCTTTGTTGTTTTCTTTATAGCTTTTATTAAAACAACCCAAGACCAAAACCGCACGGTCAGAAGCAACATCCCGATTTGAATTTCTTATGAACTCTGATTCAAAAATAAATTACACTACTTACATAATTCATAAGCTACCCATGAATTATGTAACATTAAGCGACTTGTCGGCTGTGGATGTAGAAAATCCGACTGCACCTCTGCGGAAAGGTAAATATCCCCAGTGGTGCCACCTGTTGGTCGTCGGTGGTGACCCGTAATGCCTATGGAAGAGATCTTGGTAACTGAACGATCCGTTTTGCGGGTGCTAAGTGGTCACATGACCTGCAACACTCCACTTCAGCCCTTAATTGGGCTAGACGGTCGATCGTAGAGGCCCGAACTATCTGTGATGTCAAGCCCTTGCACATATATGATTAAGTCCCGATTGTATTCTTACCGCATACAATAGACCGCTAAAAAGTGGTAGGTATACAGGATAGGCTACCAATTAGGGATAGGTGTACAGAATAGGCCACGTAATACAGGTATGTGTACACAATACACCGCTAAAAAGTGGTAGGTGTACAGAATATGCCATTAATTAGTAGTATGTGTGCAGAATCGGCTGTCAAATACAGGTATGTGTACAAATTTGGCCACTATAAAGCAGAAGGTAAAACAAGGTCAGTTTTTAAACAGAGCTTAAGATGTGAACTCTCACATTTTTCCTTGTCAGATGTGAATTCACACGTTTTCTTTCTCCCTAAATCAGTTGCCATACCAAGGTTAAAGATCTCAGTCTGCTGTACTATTTATCCATAGTTGGAGGGAGAATGGTTGGATGAATACATTTCCCAAGAGTATTAATATATAGATGGTTCTTTATTTTTCTCTGTGTGTTTTTGTTTTTTCTATATTCCTTTTTTTTTTTAGCACTGTACACTTGGAGAAATAGCCTGGTAGTGGAGTTCTTTACAGAGGCTATTAAGAATGAGTCTGCGAAATGGCCAATAAAATTCCAGCGACTGCGTCAGCAAAAATGATTATACGAACAAAGAAAAGATTCCAATATGCAATTACAACTCGTGTCACCGGGTCCATTTCCCACAACAATAATCATTACACACAGACGCCTCCTTTTGCTGTTTAAATATTAAAAGTTTTAATGAAATGACAGTGTTTATACGTTGTTTTCTAAGAGAGTTTTATCTCATATTAAAACAAATTTCATATTAAAAGAAAAGGTTTTCGCGAGACATGATAACGGTTTTCAGTGATAAAATCCCACGCTGGGTCGCAAATAAGTTAAAATATAAATTACACAAAATCCTAAGTAGATAACTTTCAGGAAGTATGTCTGCCAAAATACAACACAACAGTATCTTAATTTTCATTGGTTTATGGTTAGTTTATTGTTTTGTTTTGTTTTTGTCATTCAGTGTCGCTTTAATTTCTGTTTCTGTTGACATGAAAAGAAATCTTATCTGCTTATTTTATTTCCGTTTATCTGCCAGAGGAAAGCTACCATAGCATAGTGGTTAACGAGTTGAACAGTGAAATCGTAGTAAGCGAGTTCAAACTCCAATCATGCTATTACGCTCACTATCCAACGCATACTTCCCTTCTTATGTTAATACTAGAAGCGGCTTCCCAGTGTCGCCTGGGTGAAAGTGAGGAAAAATCACTGGTGTATTAATTTGTTTACTTTTGCAATTTACAAATGCTGTTTGTTTTTAAGTAGAATTTCAATGCTATTTCTATGTATATTTTAATTTTTAGATATCTTTTATATATATATATATATATATATTATATATATATATATATATATATATATATATAATATATTAATGATTTGAAGGCAATTACAACGCATATAAAAAATAAAAACAAAAAGGTGTTATTTTTGTCTTATCAATTTCAAAGAACTTTATCTTCAGAGATGGTTATCAGATATGTTCGTGCTTAACTCTTTTTTTCCTCTTCTTCTCTTTTTTCTTTCTCCTCCTTTCTTTTTTCTTTATGTTATGAATGAAATGGACAAATAACTGTAATTTCTTATTTTTGGAATATCTGAAATATCAAATTACCAATTACTTATATATATATATATATATATATATATATATATATATATATATATATATATATATAATTGTTTTATCATACATACATACATACATACACACAAACTGCCCTTTTATATATGTATAGATAATAGAATAATTGGATACATACTTTTCCCAATGGTATCAATGCTATGTGAAATGCAAACAGCCTCGTCCATTTTTTTTATCTCGGTTTACATTTCCCAAGACGATAACCATTACACGACAAGCGCTTCTTTAATTAGATTATCTACAATAAAATATAGACTAGCTTATATATTGCTTATGTACACATAGATTTAGGGGAAAACATATTTGAATAAAAATCGAGTTTGATGTCATTTTTAATTCATCTCTATGACTCTAGAAATCCCGGCAATAATTTATCATGATCATGAGTAAAAAAAACATAGACTGCTTGTAATGAAGAAACATTGTTAAAACATTTTCCATGTTTTCTCGGAAATCACATGTCATAAGTGATTACTGCAAATATAAACAAAAATCAGAACAAATAAAAATGTTTCATTGTTTATGGAGTAGAGCACTCTTAGAAAAGACTTAATTTCAATTCACATGAATAGAATGAGATAAATGTAAATCCATATCACTCTCTCTTACATATATATATATATATATATATATATATATATATATGTATGTGTGTGTGTGTGTGTGTGTGTGTGTGTGTGTGTGTGTGTGTGTGTTGAAGAATGTGGAGTGAAATTGAAAAATAGGAAAAGTAAGGATGATTTATTGATATTTGAAAAGAATATATATATCGACACTTAGTGTTTCGATTGGTGATTTACAGTATCGAACATATATTTAAATATTAAAGTATTTGGCATCAATCACATTTTTAAAAATATATGTATCTGGCATGTACAAATAGGTATAAACAAAAATTCAGAAGAAATAAAATGTTGTTTTTTTTTTTATGGCACGAAACACTCTAAGAAGAGACTTAATTTCAACTCACATAAATAGAATAAGATGAATGTAAATCTCTCTCTCTCTCTCTCTCTCTCTCTCTCTCTCTCTCTCTCTCTCTCTCTCTCTCTCTCTCTCTCTCTCTCTTATATATCTTTATATCTCTTTCATTTATATATATATATATATATATATATATATATATATATATATTTATATAAAGATTTTTGTTTGTTTTTATGGATTTAATCCGAAAATTAAGAGTACAAGAATAAATATGTTTTTCAACATGAATCTGCATTATTTTGCCTTAAAAAAAATTTAAAAAAATATATCGTATTACATTTATAATTAATGCTTCTATCACACTATAAAAACAAACAAAAAATCTTTATTTCAATATGCCCTGAGCGGGGAATTGTTTTTATATTATTAAAAAAAAATTCTTTAAAAAAATTAAAGAAAATAAATTTAAAAGAAAAAAAATATATATCTTAAATGATTTAAAACCTCCCACAATTGTAACAACTCACGGGTTTTAACGGAACTGTACGATCTCTTCCGAATTTCAAATCTCCATCAAACTCAACGTAATTAGAACCAAGTTGACTTTAAAAAACACAGATGGAATATTTTCAACTCTATAATAAACTCTCAGAAGATGGATTTAATCCGAAAATTAAGAGTACAAGAATAAATATGTTTTTCAACATGAATCTGCATTATTTTGCCTTCAAATAAAGAAAAAATATATATATCGTATATATATATATATATATATATATATATATATATATATATATATATATGCAAGAAAAATGGAAAGGAACCCAAAAGTATGTTGAATAATGATGAGTGAGAGTAAAAATATAGAAAGAATGAGGTTGATTCATGGGTATTTGAAAAAAATATGTATTGACACTTAGTGCTTCGATTGGTGATTTACAGTATATCATTCAAGTAGTTCTTGTGTCCTTCAGTAACAATGGACAGTGGGAAGACTGTCGTACAGTGTGGTCTTTGACAGGCGATGATATAAATATATAGGAAATAGATAAATCTATACAGAGAAATTGACTTATATATATGTTGAAGAATGGTGAATGAGGGTGAAAATTAGGAAAAGTGACAATGATTTATTGATATTTGAAAAGAATATATATATCGACACTTAGTGTTTCGATTGGTGATTTACAGTATCGAACATATATTTAAAATAAATATGTATTTGGCATCAATCACATTTTTATATATGAATTTGGCATGTTCAAATAGGTATAAACAAAAATTCAGAAGAAATAAAATTGTTTTTCGTTTATGGGACAAAACACTTTAAGAAGAGATTTAATTTCAATACACATAAATAGAATGAGATAAATGTAAATCCCTTTCACTCTCTTTCATTTTATATATCTTTATATCTCTTTCATTTTATATATCTATCTATGTATGCGAGAAAAATAGAAAGGAACTCGAAAGTATGTTGAAGAATGATGAGTGAGAGTGAAAAATAGGAAAAGTGATTTTTTTAAAAATATATATCGACCCTTAGTGTTTCGATTGGGGATTTACAGGATCGAACAGATATTTAAAATAAATATATATTTGGCATCGATCAACTTTTAGAAATATATTTATTTGGAATGTGTTTTCAACCTTCATCAGGATAAAATAAATAGGTATAAACAAAAATTCAGAACAAATAATTTTTATGGCATTGAAACTCTCTAAGAAGAGACTTAATTTCACTTTTATCTAAAGTGAAATTAGGATAGATAATAAAATTATGTAAAGTGAAAATAGGATAATGTAAATCACTAGGCCAACTTTTCTTCACGAGGATTAGCCAAAAAGTAATGCTATTTTCTTTATTTTATGTGAAGTTTCTTTTTTATAAAACTAAGGCCTACATTGAGACCCTAACAAACCCCAGAGCAAGAATTCGATGAGTAAGAACCAACTTGCCAATCGAAAATGTGCTCCTACTGCATAACAATGCTCGACCATACACAAGAAGTAGTACAAGGGAGAAACTCGTCTCATTCGTGTGGACAACTTTACCGCATCCTCTATACTCACGAGATTTAGCGCCTTCAGACTATTATCTCTTCGACCCATTATTCCAGTAAAAATGTGAAGTGAAATCTGTAGTGAAGAGGTTGCTCAAAGAACAGTCAACAGAATTATACGGGGTAGGATACATGCTCTAATTCGAAGGTGGAACATTGCTATTGAGAGAAACGATGACAATGTAGAGAAGTAAGGATGTGATACACAGAGAAACAGCTTAATTTTGATGTATGATACATGTTCCTTTATTGGTAATTATACCTGACCTAAATAAAATGGCATTACTTTTTGACACACCCTTGTATATATATATATATATATATATATATATATAATATATATATCTGTGTGTGTGTGTGTGTGAGTGTGTGTGTGTGTGTGTGTGTAAGCGAAAAAAATGGAAAGGAATACTGAGTGAGAGTGAAAAATAGGAAAGTGAGTATGATTTATTGATATTTGAAAAATATGTATATCGACTCTTGTTTCGATTGGTTAAACAGTCCAGTCTCCTGGAGGAAGAATAGTTGACTTCGTGCTTTCCAAATTCCAGCGTCCCTTCAACCAGCTATGGGTAAATATTAGGGCAGACTGTGCTCTTTGATCTTGGTTAGGTAACCAGTTTAAGAGGAGAACTCTGAATTCTAACTTGTTAAACTCCGCTTAGGAAATCGACCTTGTGTCACATTCTGCTCGTATGGAGGGGTATGGTAAATATATATATATATAATATATGAAACCTGCCCTTCCGGAATACCCATGTAGTCTTGAGCCCCTCTGATCGGGTGTTTCGGGGTCGATATGCACCGGCCCTTCTAATGTGTGTCTGATTTTTATGGGTTTGTCAGAAGCCATAAAAGTTACTAATTTTTACTGGTTTATTTCATTTTTTGTAATTTTTTTTTATTTGTTAATATGAAGAGAAAGACGTTTGACAAAAATTAAAAGGAATAATTCTACGCGTGTTTAGAATTTTCCCTTTCAAGAAATAAAACATATTTTTATTCGTGGAAAATCTTCCATCTTAATAGATAAATGAGAGAAATTGATTCGTTTTTTCTTTCTTTTCCAGGACGTGAGCATAACTTTATTCTGTGATTTCCAGCATTATGGCGATTCAGTTGGAATGATTATATTGATTAAGACAAATTCGAATACAAGAAATTCTTTAATGACAACGAATTAAATCAGCAGAATGAGAAAACAAGTCGAACATGGAGCATTAGCCATTAGTCGTTACAGAGGGAAACTAGAAAAGAAAAATCTTCCTTTTAATAGAGACAAGAATTGCAATAGTTTATGTGTGATAAATTATTTAAAACGTATCATTATCACGTGTTTTAAATATTGGTCTAAAATTTGTTTTCAAGAACTCGCATAATTGACAAAATATTATTAAAGGCAAAAATTTGATTCTAATGGGTTTTTAAAAAGTAAAAATAAAAAGTAGAGTGGCCTATTGTCGGTATCAGCTGGACAGTGAGAGAGTATATACCCTTTTCGCTAGCGCTAGAACAGGGGTATTATTTTTACTGGGGTGAATCGCCCTACCTTCGTCAACTCCTCACTTTACCACATATATCAGATTACCCAATCTTTTCTAATGCGCTGAGTTGGCGGGGGCCGGTTTAGAACCAGGTACCATGCGATTCCTAGGCGAGTCCTCTACATTTATAATTAGCAACGTAGCTATATCAAGGTTAAAGGTACCAGTCTTCCCTACTATTAACCCATAGCTGGAGGAAGAGTATTTGGATTTCTAGTTAAAACTAGAAATGCCATAACAAGACGACTTCAGTTCCAGTGATCTTGTGAAAAAGATTTTATCTCGAAAATTCAAGAATAAAATACAGGTTAATACACAACAACATTGTTACCTTATTCTTTACACCTGCATTGTGAGAGCCTTCAAAATCAACCTCCAAACCAATATATATATATATATATATATATATATATATATATATATATATATATATATTCAAAGCGCAACGAATTACCATTCACTAACACACCTGTTTTACCGAAAGGGATTCTTGAGTAATGCCAATTTCCTTTTCTTTTGTTACGTTGGAGTTTTACATATTTAAATGGTAAATTATTATGGTTTTGAGTTAGGAATAAATCTTATTCCCTTTGTGACATTTTTCTCTTTATTGTGTTTAAAAAAAACAACAATAATAATGTTGAATGAAACCAGACATTTGCTTCGTTTGATTGGAGAAGAAAAGAAAACAAACAAACAATAAAGCAGACTAAAAAAAAAACTAATCATTTTACAATCGTAAATATTTCAAGATACGAAGCAGAGAGTCCTTTTACTTTTTCAGCGAAGAACATTGTGGCTTTTACTTGTAATGAATGGAAAGATTTACATATTAGCACAAAGTCTTCAAGAAGACGAAATTCCAGTTGGAAACAAACAAAGATTTATTGTAATAGAACTTACGGTCTTCTGGAATGGAAATAAACAGTTTCAAAACTTTATTTAAGAAAGTATTAAAACTACTGACACTCACTATACACAGTTTCGTCTTTAAAAATAATCATACATCAGTAATGATATGTATAATTGATAAATATCATTCCATTCAGGGGCGGTCGGAGAGGCCCCCTCCGATCAATCGGCTGGTCACGTCAAGCCCTAGCACCTATATGATTTTCCCAACCCTATTGCCCTTATGGCAAGCCCCAACCCCTTTTTATCATATGGGTGCTAGAAGGCGGTGGCTGCGGGTCTACATGTCCTGGGAATGACGTTAAACTCTATCTGATGGTGAGGTTCCAGTTCTGGAGGTTTGGGGAATGTGGAGCACCCCATTCATCACCATTGCTCCCTGATCCACTCTGACCCGGAGTGGTAGTACCTGTTAGGGTCCCATCTATGGGTTAAATAGAAAAATGTATTTATAAAAAAAATTGTATTATCCATTAAGAATTGATTTATTTCAAAACTTTATCGGCATTAAATGACTCACTGAGGTTGATATGCCATTAAACAAAACAAACCAAACCAAACCAATCATTCCTTTCATGTGGAATTATATCTTAAATTGACGATTATTCTTTGTGATCATTCGTTATCAAGACTTCATAGAAACTAACGACTTTAAAATAACCATCAACCTTTCGTATATGTGTACATCAGCTAGTATTTTCACTGATAAGTTTCCCTTACTATTTTATTTTAATTTCGCATCACTTCAGCTTAAATGCTAAATTCTAAATTTCTAGAATTTTTGAAATAGCTGAAACTGAATAAATAAATTTTGTTTTTAATTAGAAATCGAGAAGTCGTGTAAAGAAAGCGAATACATTTCGGGAAATAAAACTTTGTGATAAAAAGAGAAAAAATTTAAGGTATGATAACGAATATAGAAAAGTGCTCTTGTAATAGATGTTGTAATCTAACAAAGGTTACTAAATGAGAAATAATCAAACGGTGGTTAAAAATGAAATGTAATCTTTATTTTTAAAAATACAATACTCGCCTTAGCCATGAAGAATGTAAACCACTGCTAGTGGTATAAGACTATCCAGTCAGAATAATACTCCCGTATTTAAGAGTATTGGGATATACCCATTAATGTTCATAGGTAGGGTATATAACAATACATACGTTGAACCTGTCTAGAGAGCTGAATCTGTTGTAGAAGTTGACTATCCTATCCCGGTTTCATCGAGACGGATCTTCAGGAAAGCTATATATATATATATATATATATATATATATATATATATAGAGAGAGAGAGAGAGAGAGAGAGAGAGAGAGAGAGAGAGAGAGAGAGAGAGAGAGAGAGGGGTCTAAGTTAGAATAGCGTAGACACGAGACTACTTGATTGTGTTTGCTTACGTAATCATCAGACAATGAGTTCTTGATTTGGTGATCGCATAGGTGAGAAACTCACAGTCACTAAGCCCTATTGACTCTAGGTCTACGCTATCCAAACTTAAATTTACATATGCTTTGTAACTGATATTGAACTCTCTTTATACACATATAGCAAACTACGTTTATATATATATATATATATATATATATATATATATATATATATATATACCTAACCGAAACGCATGAGCAGGATGCGCCACAAGGTCCATTTTCTAAACGGAGTATAACAGGGTTAAATCCGAATTTTCCTTCTCCTAGACCGGTGTTCATACCAAGATTAAAGAGTCCTGTCTGTCCTACTATTTATCTAAAAGATAAAACATCTCTGTCCCGCATTTGTCTTTTATAAATTTGTTGGGAAATTTTCTTTTTTATTAGATCAAAATATACACAGTTTAATAATCAAGAATATTGATTTCTGTCAAAAGATCGGATAGGTATAACTTAAAATGTGTAGAAAAAGTATGGAGTCTGAAGCTGTATTTACCAAGACAGAAATGAACAATGAATGAAATTTTAATTTTCTTCAAAATAAGAGGTGTATACAAAAGGTATCGAGACTGCAACTGTATTTACCAAGACAGAAATGAACAATGAATGAAATTTTAATTTTCTTCCGAATAAGAGGTGTGTGCAAAAGGTATCGAGACTGCAACTGTATTTACCAAGACAGAAATTAACAATGAATGAAATTTTAATTTTCTTTAGAATATGAGGTGTATACAAAAGGTATCGAGACTGAAGCTGTATTTATCAAGACATGAACAATGATCAATGTAAGTGGTTGGCCTACTCTTGTCTGTCAATGTGTTGGTGTCCAGAGGGGAACGTCACATATTAGGTCTTCTTTACATATCTAGGAGTGTCCAGCGTGTCTTGTTTGTCTTACTTAGATGGTTTGGGTGATAGTGGGTAAGTAGCTGTATAGCTGTATTTTTTGTGGTACTGCTTCCAGGATTTGTTCAGGAAAATGCGACATCCTTGAGCTGTTCCCATCTAGCTTTTTTTCAATCGTTTAGTTAAAATAGTGCAGCCATAGAGTATCACTAACACGGCTACGGCTTGGAAGAATTCTCGATTCTGTCCATAAAGTAAAGTCGTCCAGGTGGCCTAAAGTCGGTATCAACCAATCAGCGAGGGAATCTATCCCCTTTTCGCTAGCGCTAGACCAAGGAGATTGTTTTTGCATCTGAGGCGGAGTGCCACACTTACCATCAGCTCCTAAAATGCAAAATCCAAACCACCTTAAACTTTAATGAATTGTCATTTCTAATTTTGAATTCATCAAAATACTAACATCAGTCTGTCTGAATATTTTAGATGAGGTTTGATAATTTGTATTATTTAGATTTTTCGAACAGTTGTCCCCATCTTTATTGTTATATAGAAGGTTCCTGAGTTTGACAAGAAACACCTGAAGAGGATCGGAAGGCACATCGGCTGGAATGTTGGATATATAACAATGTCAGGTCAAAACAAAACAGGTCATCGTTCTTACCTGATACTGGTACCATATAAACTAATACTACCTGTTCCATGGTCGGGTTATCGGCGAATAAACTGCCCCCCCCCCCATCAGGCATGCCTTGGCTTGTCTGTTGAGGTGGGTGGGTGAACACCCAGCATCACTAAAAACAAAAGCTGTCAAAGGATGGATGAGCTCCAGGGGAGCCAACAGCCATCCACATCGATCGATAATAGTATGATTGGGGTACTAACTACTCACAGAAATCCCCAACACAACACGGCGCTCCGCTACCTAGCGTCTATACATCATTCCAAGGAAATGCTAGGGGAGTAAATCCTGAAATCAAACCTGGAACTGAAGTCTCTAAGGTGGTGTGATGCTGAACTTCCGCGCTATCCAGCAACTCTTGCGACACTATCGTTGCCAAACTGCATTATTTTTGTTTTGCCTTTCCTTTGGACTACAAAGGCAGAGTGGAGTAGGAACCTGATCCTTTTGCGACAGCTCATCATCCATATCAACCCGCTCAGGCTACATGGTTCCACGTTTTTTGGACACTACGCCGTCGTTTCTAGAAGATGGATGGATGCCAATAATAATAATAATAATAATAATAATAATAATAATGATAACAATAAAGATGAGGACAACAGTCCGAAAATTAATACGAGGTTGAGTCAAAAAGTTTTTAAAAATTAATACGAGATTGAATCAAAAAGTAATGACATTTTCTTTATTTCATGTGTAGATTTTTTTATAAAACTAAGGCCTACATTGAGACCTTGATGAGGCTCATAGCAAGAATCCGACGAATAAGACCCAACATGCCAATCGACAATATCCTCCTTCAATGCTCGACCACACACAAGAATCGGGACTAGTGAGAAAGTCACCTCATTCGGGTGGACAACTTTAATGCATCTTCCATACTCACCAGATTTACCACCTTCAGACTATCATCTCTTCGGCCCCACGAAAGAAAGTTTGGGAGGCAAATATTATTCCTGTGACAAGGAAGTGAGATCTGTAGTGAACAAGTAGCTCAAAGAACAGTCAACCGAATTTTACGGGGCAGGGATACATGCTCTCATTCGAAGGTGGAACATTGCTATTGAGAGAAACGGTGCCTATGTTGAGAAGTAGGAATGTGATCCACAGAAGATCAGCTTCCTTTTGATGTATGATACATGTTCCTGTGTTGATAATTATACCTGTGCTAAACAAAATGGCATTACTTTTTGACTCACACTTGTACATACTGATGTCAGGTTGACACTATTCTCTCTGAAAAAAATGTTTTTTTCAATTAACTAAACAACATACCTGATTTAAAGTAGCAACTTAATGTTCTGA
>CM042144.1:80834591-80857091 GCA_023376005.1 Doryteuthis pealeii
GAGCTGGTTTATAAATGTACCAGGTAAGTAAGTATTTTTCTGGCGTCCCAACAGGCCGGATTGACCCAAGGAATGTTTAACGTTGAGAGAAACGCACAAACCGACGCTCATGCGCTGGCCAATGCAAAAAGTGCGTGATCTTTTCGGCATTCTCTTTTTGGGGCGCCTCAGGCATCGAGCAATAAACCTGGGCCTGTCCCTTTTAAACTAGGGGGGCAAGTGCTGCTTGGGGGGACGGTCCCTGAGATCATGCGGTTTATTTTACTGACTGGTCCAAAAACCGAATCTCCAGGACACAGGCCAGGTAATTATTTCCCCGCACAATCCGAAGCTCATGCGGTGGACAATACAAAAAAGGTGCATGATCTCTTCAGCATTCCCCTTTTGGGTACCTTAGGCACCCGGCAATAAACCTGGTTTTGCCCCTTTTAGACGATGGGGCAGGTGCTGCCATGGACGAAGGGCCCCTTGAATCACGTGATCTTATTTATCTTACCGGTCCAGAAGTTGAACCTCCTGGACACAGGACACGAAGCAAGGTAAAAAAAGTATTTTCTTGGCCTCCTATCATGTCGGATTGACACAAGGACGTTTTTACGTGGGAGACTCGCACAAACCGGACACAGGACACGACTCCACCAGGTAAGCATTGTGCTGCAGGTACCTGTTGTAGTTTCCCCGAAAATGAATAGATGGGTTTACTTTCAGAACATTCCTGTAAATAACCTTTGACCCCAGTAGGCTCCCATAACGGAGTGCATTTCTCATATTTTCAAAATATGTGCATTGAAAAGTTACATATTCACGTTGGCGGAATCCCATTCCCATCTAAGATTTGCCATTTTGCAGGTCGAGGGTATTATTACATGTGTCATGATTTAACATGTCGACGTTCAGCTGAGGCACAATTAAGCATCTCATACAACCATATTGGATTGATTCTTGGTTAACAGAAAGATATACAATACATTGTCCAAACAACATACGGGGGAAATGGATAATGAATGTGTTGGTTAATGCAAAACTGCTAAGAGACAAGTCATGCATCAGATATACAGGACGATTGAAAAGTAACCCCCTATTTTAAACTATCTATAATTTGTTTTATTAATAATTATATATATATATATATACAAGACAAAACGGGACCCATTGGGTCACTCTTTCGGTTCCGGGTAGATAATTGGGATTAGGGAAAAGGGAGTTAGCAAAGCGAATAGATTTTTTTTAATAATAGATACTGCCGGGCGAAACCTTAAAATCATTTTGTAAGCTTTCTAATAGAGGGAATGTTTGGCCTCATTTAAGCTACGGGTTGCTGGTTGTGAAATTTAATATAGAAATACATTTCAATCCCCCTCTCTCTCTCTCTCTCTCTCTCTCTCTCTCTCTCTCTCTCTCTCTCTCTCTCTCTCTCTCTCCCCAGAGAAACTAACATTATATAACGAGGAAGTAGTCAAGAGATACATAAAGAGGAAGAAAGAGATAGACATAAAGTAAAGTAAGAGATTGGTCGGTTTTTTACTTGATTGCAAATTACGACTAATTAGAACCAATTAAAACAGAATTTTTTCAAACATAATTCAATCCTAAAAGTAAGGACTAATTTAGTATAATTTTTGTGTCATCAAGCTAAACAGTAAAAAAATCTTTAGGAACCAAAAGCTGATTAACTCAGCTTTAGTATTATATATATATATATATATATATATATATATATATATATATATAGTTTGCAATATTTATTGGAAAAGAGTGCTCAATATCATTGAATGTGTGTGCATTTGGGCAGCATCTTTTCATTCAAACAAATTTTGTTGAAAAACAACAGAATCCGAGTTGTTTTTAAATTGTTTATCTTATTTTTATTTTCAATCCCTCTATCAATTTTCTTAATATTGCCATCTGGAAAAGAATTTATAAAAAATCCGAAAGCGTTATCATTCCGAGTACTTCCGGTTCTCCTCTGAACCTTATCTAGGGTGATAAAACAAGTTATCATTTATATAAATTTTATCTAGATTACCATTGTTTTGTTTATGTCACTAAGGTGACGCTAAAAAAACGTTAACGGTTTATTTTAGGAGATTTAGATTAC
Source organism: Doryteuthis pealeii (assembly GCA_023376005.1). Taxonomy (NCBI): domain Eukaryota; kingdom Metazoa; phylum Mollusca; class Cephalopoda; order Myopsida; family Loliginidae; genus Doryteuthis; species Doryteuthis pealeii. Next base: position 80,836,690 of record CM042144.1, read on the forward strand.
AATTCTTCAATATAAGAGATGTGATATGCAAACCTGATGAAGAATAAAAAGTGTTCTATCTATTTAAGCCTTTTTAAGAATATTATCACTGGTTTCGTAATTAATTCTGTTAATAGTGGGTAGTCTAAATTTTACGTAAAACAGATAAGACGCAAAACATTCTTATCTTGTAGGTGAACATTCTGGCTTCGTAAAATATTCTTTAAACAAATTAAATTAAAATCATCTAGATTGATGGTATAATTTTTTCTAAGCTTGGCACAAGAAAATATCATGTCGTGGAAAAATATCAAATGAACTTATTGTAACCTAACAAAGGTTACTAAAAAAAGAAATATCCAAACGAGGCTGGAAATGAAATGAAATCTTTATAAAATTAACAAAATATAATACTCGCCAACAGCGTGAAGAAGGTAAACCACTACTAGTGGTATAAGATTACTTAGTATAATACACCCGTATTTATGAGAATTTGGATATACCCATTAATGTTCATAGGTGGGGTATATAATACTTGTAATTTGCATTCCTAAAACAAATACCAGCAAAAGCCTAAATATATATTTACCAACCACTACGCACGAGCAGGATGCGAGACGAGGTCAATTTCTTAAGCGGAGTTTAACAGGTTTGAATTCAGAGTTTTTCTTCTCCTATACTGGTTACCTAGCCATGGTTAAAGAGCCCAGTCTACCCTGCTATTTGCCCATAGCTGGAGGGAGAATTTGATTCATACCTTTCCCAAGGGTATTAGCGCAATGTGAATTGCAAACAGCTTCGTCCAGGAATTGAACTCGGGTCGACGAGTCCATTTCCAACTACTCTAACCATTAGACCACACGCTTAAATATGCAATTCAGTCTTCACCTAAAAGACAGTGCTTTCAGACCTTCATAAATGATTGAATGTTGCGTAACGACTCTTATTTGAAATGGAGCGATGACGTGTTTACAAAAAAATGTGGTATACTTATCTTTATTTTTGTTCTACTTGGAGAAGCTCGAATCTGGCTGTTGGATCTGATGTTCGGTTGGGCTGTCATTCTTTGATGTTTTGTGTCTGGAACCCACTTAGGATGCTGGAGGATATATTGCCTTGTGCAATTTATAGTTTTTAGTAATAATGCAAGGCTAAACTTATTTTTTTCTCATGAGATATTTTTATTTTCCTCCAAGTCAAACTGCCCTTTGGAACGAAGCGGTGACTGGGTGCGACGTGTCTCTCACCTAGTCACCGCTTCGTTCCAAACAGCCCTACATTTTCACCTCTCACTCTTACTCCTTCATACTTTGCCACGCGACATCTCTCGACCAATAAGAAAACGCCGTATCGGGTTGTGCTGACTCGTCCTCAAAACTTTTCATGCTAAACTACACGTAACTCTTACATTCCTGGCTCTTTTCATTTTCTTTCTATATGTATTAGGTTACATGAGCATATCTAATTTAAAAGAAACAAGGCATTAAAAAAACCCGAAGAACTGTTAATTGAAATAATAGAAAGGATCATAAAACTCAAAATGCAGTCCATAGTGAAGTGAGTCAAATGATGTTGGGTGTTCCCAGTCAGCTGTGTGTAGAATTTGGTGTAAATATAAAAGAAATGGGGCGGTTAAAAAAGGAAAAACATCAGCATATAAAAGCTTGAAATGGAGGATCAAAGAATTAATCTGAATGTATTTGTCAATGAATTTCATAATTCCATTCCACAATATTAGGTTTTCGATAATATTTTCCTCTGCATGGTCTGTCTCATCTATGGGTTAAATAGAGAAATGTTTGACTTTTGTTTAACGGCATATCAACCTCTGTGGGACATTTAATACCAGAAAAGGTTATATGGAATGTTTTTGCCTATGGATTTCAGTCTTTAAAGTAATGGTTTTATGGAGGTATTCGGTTATGTTTTGTTAGATCTTGTTGAAAAGGTTGCTTTTTTTTTAGAAAATTTAAAATGTCTTCTGGATTCGTATTTTAAAGAGGTTTTTTAGGTTTTATGTCTGATAATATTTGGTGCGGGTTTGTCTGAGATTGTTACAGTTTAGAAGGATGTATTTGATAGTGAGCTGTACTTTGCATATTGGGCATACTGGGGTGTCCTCTCTTTTTAAAAGGTGAGAATGGGCGATGTGGGTGTGCCCAATACGCAGTCTGGAGAGTATCACTTCTTTTCTGTTTTTTATGGTCTGCCGGAAAAAAATTGAGTATCCATTAAGAGTCCGTTTGCATTTCATTTAGCACTAATACGTGGGAAAGGTATGAATCCAACTACTCTCCCTCCAGCTATGGGTAAATAGTAGGGCAGACTGTGCTCTTTAACCTTGGATAGGTAATCATTCTAGGAGAGGGAAAACTCTGAATTCAAACTCCGCTTAAGAAATTGACCTTGTGTCATATCCTGCTCGTGCAGAGGGGTTGGTAAATATATAATAACTCTTTTGAAAATCAAACAAGAAAAAATATCAAATCCGTTGTCCGAAAAACAGGTGGAATCATGAGGACACTTTTCAGAATTACAGAGAGCGACGATCTTTCTTACTTTTACAAAAACAAAATTGTTTCTCGTAGACATTTCCCTACTTTTGTTTATTTATTGTCTTCTGAAGCATGACTTGAAATCACGAAATAAGAAAATGTGACAACATGAAGATGGAACGCTGCGAGATGCGCTACCGAAAAGATTCAAGTTGTTTTGGAACAAACGGAAAGATGACACGGGGGTAGGTTGTCCATGGGAAATTTAAGTTTTTCTGTGAATTTTGTTAGATAGATTACTATATATATTATATATATATATATATATATATATATATATTAATATATGGATTATATTCATATATATATATATATATATATATATATATATATATATATATATATATACACATACACCATCACACACACACACATATATATATATATATATATATATATATATATATATATATATATATAGTGATGGTGTAGGTGTATATAGTGATATATGTATGTTACATATGTTCATATATACATGTATATACATATATAATGTATATATATATATATATATATATATATATATATATATATATATGTGTGTGTGTGTGTGTGTGTGTGTGTGTGTGTGTGTATCTGTATATATGTATGTATGTGTGTTTGGGTACAAATCTAGGAAAATATATAGATAAATAAACATTACGTATTCTCAGTGTACATACCCACACACACACATATATATACAGGGTGTTCGAGATAAAATTGACATATTTTTATTTGGTTATTTTTCTCCGTAGGTTAGCGGTATTGGTGCACACTACGCGTCATTTAAAAGCTTGGACCCTTCTCCATTCATATACGTATGGCAGATAGAATGGATGACTGGAACCCACCTGAATCATGGAAGAGAATAACTTGTATCATGATTATCTGCGCCGGCCATAAAAATACCGAGTTTATGATTGCTGCCCAATGCCCAATAACAATGTTAGCCAATGGTAGGCCATATGTATGACAGCAGGATTTTGCCCTCTACCACACCTCTGCCACGCCTCTGGGAAAGTCAAAAATGGTTGTCGGCGAATTTTCCGACTACACCAGTCCCAATGTTTGGCCTCCGAACTCTCCAGATCTTAACCTCATGGATTATTATGTATGTGGCGCTGTTGAGAAAGATACTAATCGCCGTACCAGTACTACAACAGCCCAGTTAATCGACAGAATTAAGGTAGTTTTGAGACCCTTCCCAGGGAAACTGTAACATCAGCTTGCTTCAGGTTCCGAAGCAGGATTGAGGCTGTGATCGACAATAATGGCGGTTATTTTCAGTGAAACTTGTTGACAGTAGTATAATTTCTGTGCCTGTTGAATTTCTTTACAATCCATAAATTTTGTAGTTACCAAGCACTTTTTCTTTTTCCCTATGAAACTGTCAATTTTATCCAGAACACCCTGTATATGTGGAGGGGATAAAGAGAGGGATTTAAGCGCCATTGCTTTGTTCCTTTACATATAATGAATGAATGACACTTAAAATATGTTCCTACACAAAAGTAATAAAAGCACCGATAATAATGAAAGTAGATTTTAAAATATGAGTTTATATGTCAATAACAATCATGGAATATCAATTATATACATAAAGTGTTGAAAAAAAAAAAACGTTTACCTTTTATGGTTCTGTGTCATTCTCTTATTTGGTCGGGCCGAGAATCTTTCGGTAGATACATCGGTTATGCCAAGGATTGAAAATCTAGACTGTCCCGCAAGACGAAATACTAGTTTAAAGCCCAACAGTAGTACCATTCAAAAAAGAACCGAGTGGTAGTACCTGTTAGGAGCCCTATCTATGGGTTAAATAGAACAAATGGGTTTTAAAAAATAGTTTTTAAAAGATGAGTTTAAATCTTTTTTAAATGTTGAATACCCATCAAGAACGTCACTTATGAGTTCGTCCTTGTTTCTCCGGCAGTGTCTAACATGTTTTGTTCGTCTCACTCGGATGGTTTGTGTGATAGGGGGTACGTGGCCATTCAGCTGCTTCCTCGTGTTGTGTTGTTTCCACGAATTGTTTAAGATCTCACGTAGCATTCTTGTACAGCTCCCACATAAATTATTCTCTGTTTCATTAGGGTTCAAATAGAGTAGTTAAATGGAAGAATTGTCGCTTTAGCTTGTGTTGGATTTTTGCTAGATATAAGGTGTGTGCCAGTTCCTCGCTTATACCTATAGACTAGGCGAGATCATATGGTCTATTCCTTAGCCAATCGCTGGCCATACTGCGTGGCTGATCTATTACTTAAGCGCTGATTCTTTCTCAGTCTACTCGCGATCATCGACGAGGGAACCTAGGAATCTCTACATGAGAGGATTATCAAAGGATCCAAATCGGAGGACTCTCTACCTAGAATCAACTGGTCAATTATGGCCCTTAAAAACTTAACCGTGAGATCGGATTACCATCTGAATCATAATCTATTTAACCCAACAAGAGTTGACATGCCATAAAAACAACCAACCAACCAACCAACCAACCATGAAGACCACGTCACACAAGACGAAATATCATTCTAAAGCCCAACAGCACTACAACTTGAGAACGAAGCAAACTTACCAAGCTACTAAGAATGAAAAATCTCTCCATCTAAATTCCTTCATCACCATTACTCCCAGGTCCACTCCAACCCGAAGTGGTAGTACCCGCTAGGGTTACATCTATGGGTTAAATATAAAAAAAACGAGTTACAAAATTTTGTTTTAAAAGAATGTGTTTAAATTTCAAAAATTTGAATACCCATAAAAATGAATAAAACAAAATCTTTTTGGCATAAAATAACCCAACAAGGGTTGACATGCCGTAAAAACCAACCAGCTAAACAATCAACCAACCAACCATCAAGACTATGCCCCACTAAATACCATTCTAAAGTCCAACAGTACTATTACTCAAGAAAGAACGGTGCGATAGTACCTGTTAGTGCCTCATAAATAGAATAAATGAATTTTAAAAATGTGTTTTAAAAATTGTGTTAAAAAATACCCATCATGAATGAATAAAACAAAATGTCTTCGACATTAAATAACCCAACAAGGATTGACATGCCGTAAAAACCAACCAACCAACCATCAAGAAAGAACCAAACTTACCAAACTATTGAAAATCTAGACCATGTCTCACATGACCAAATACAAATAGAAAAAATTGTTTTTTAAAAAATGTGTTTTAAAAAAATTGAGTTCGAAAAACAGAATTTTCGGTGCCGTTATATTATGTGGCCAACCCGGTTTTAATGTGTCCTACTACAGTAAGAGTATATTTATATATATAAGTAGTAGGCAATTTATTGAAACTAATTATTTTTCACATATATTCAATTTCAAGAAATGTAATTCAGTCATCAGCTGTATATAGTAATTAAGAAAAATTAAAAAAGAATTTATCCATAATTCACATGAATCAGAAATCTATTTAATTCTAAAATATTCTAAAATTCTGAAATATGGTTAGGGTTAAGGTTAGGGGTTAGAGTTAGGGTTAAGGTTAGCAGTTATTATTATAACCTTATAATATGCTTTTTATGGTATTCCACATACTATAAGAGAGACATGATTTCGTATGCCACATTCAAAAGGTAGGACACATATTATAATGGTACCGAATTTTCAATACCCATCAAGAACGAATAAAACAAAACGTCTTCGGCATAAAATAAGCCAACAAGGGTTGACATGCCACAAAACCCACCGACCAACCAACCAACCAACCATGAAGACCACGTCACACAAGACGAAATGCCCAACAGTACTACCAATCGAGAACGAATCACATTTACAAAGCTATTAAGAATTAAAACTCCCTTCGTCAAATTTCCTCATAGAATGCTTGAACACTCCACTTAAGAAAGTGCAGAATTAATGACTTTAGTCAATAAATGTATTACATGTAGTAAAAGTCCGATGGATTCCGAATTGAAATCTGCTGAAAATGAAAATTGATTAATCATATCCATATCCATATCCATGTAAATCGTTTCCTGAATGTTTCCTCACGGGATATCTATGTGCGAAATTACAGACACAGTAATGAATAGCCCTTACATTCTATTAGGGAGATTTTTGTTCAACCGTCTCTATTTCGTGTATAGACATAATTCATTTGTATTGAATTACATTAAAAGCATCCAAAGCGTTGGTGTCCATTACGTGTGAGTCTATCACCCTATATTTCCGATTTAAGTGCATTTATATCGGGGTTCCTCCTCTCGAGATTGAGTATTGTAGTCCTTCTTGTATGATTTCAATCACTAACAATAAATAAAAATATCTGTCATTCTCATGTGTACCTATAAAGCTTTCAGATATCGTCAGCATTAAGTTTAATTAATAAGAAAGTGATTGTAGAGGTGCTCAATATCATCGTAGGGTAGCGCAAACATGAATTCAACGACGCTTCGTAAATGACAGTTTCGTGCCTGCGCGATTTGATTTTCTTTGTGATAGAGCTGTTTATATATATATATATATATATATATATATATATAGTATGAACAAAAAGTATTAAGACAATCAGGAATATTTCTTGTATGTTGTTTATTCTCAACTAGTTTCGACATTAGGTCATCGTCAGGAGAAAATTTCTTATTTGAAGAAATTGTTTATAGATTTTTTGAAAGTGAGCATTATAGAAGAACTATAAAAATTGAAGTGTTTTTGAGGGTTTGACATGCTATTAAAATCCGAGTAGACGAGTGTGTTAGTAGTAGCATGTCCATTTGTTCCGTGAAGAACCTCTATGAGGTGGGTTATTTTATATATATATATATATATTATATATATATATATATTGTGTGTATATATGGCGTCTAAACCACGTTCGATCCCAATGTCATCATCTGATGAAGGCTCTACTCGATTCCGTCCTACACTATCTTTAATTGTTTAAAAAGTTCAAGGTGAACACAATTGAAATGAGATAACCCTTTAATCACCCCGTCACTCCCTTACCCCAAAAAACTTTAAATTATATAAAATACCATTTAAGTAACCCCTCTCAATACTCAACATACAAAATAATACAAAAATACAACTGTTTACGACTCGTCATAAGTTAAGAATTATATAATTTTTTTTTTTTTTTGTTAAAATATCACTAAATCACTTTGCAGTTCTCCTTAGTAAATACTTTTCTAGATAATTTTCAACTCATAGACCATCTTCCAATAAAAATCAATTAATTAAAAAAAATTACATCAAGAGATTTTACTGCCTTAATTCATATCAATGAGTATAAATATCCCTATAGTTCAGTCTCATCTACACTATTAATTCGGACACAATTTCCAAGTCTACTGTATTTCCTAAATATTAGTCTAATTTAACACTTACATTCACCATCCAACCATGCTTATAAAAATCCCAGTATTTTTATTTTTATATTTTTTATAACACAAACCCTTACAACAACAACAACAACAATATATTATATATATATATATATATATATACATGTGTGTGTGTTCTTATATATAGATAAGTAAGTGGCCTAAAGTCGGTATCAGCCATGCAGCGAGGGAGTCTATCCTCTTTTCACTAGCGCTAGACCAAGGAGATTATTTTGGCATCAGCTCCTTACTTTACCGCACATATCTATGTGCTACTCATACGCTGAGTTGGCGAGGGTGGGTATCGAACTTGGAACCTTATGGTTTCTAGCCGAACACTCTACCGACTGAGCTAACCCGGCCCTTATATATATATATTCTTATATATATACATATATGTATATGTATATATTAAGATATACATATCTGTTAATTTTTTTATTTCCTTCTTTTCGTCTTTTCATTATGTTTGATTGAAATAGATTAGCTTTATCGCTTCTGCGCGCTGACCGCCCCCCTCTCAATCTTTCCTCTACTCTCATTCTTTCTTTTTTATTACATTTTTTTCTGTGCGGCATGTTCCTTCTCCCACCCTTTCTTTCTTTTTTAATAAAAACACAATAGTCAATTATTTAGCTGAGGTGACGACACTCAAAAGAAAATATGAATTCGGTGGATAAGCAACGCCAGATGATCAGGATTTACATGTTTTCATTTTATCTTGGACGATTTGGACGGTCTCATTTTTAACCCAAAGGGTGTTGCAAGATGATAATAACGGTCGTACAATTAAGGAACACGAGTATTAATATATGCATTGTTTATGATTGTGTTTCTATCGAGTTGACTGATTCTGAAGGGTTTCTTTTGAGTATTTAGATTTTCTTTATAGAGCTTCCCACTTAAGTTATCAGAGAGCCTCGTTTCTGATATAGGGGCCGGGTTAGCTTAGTCAGTAGAGTGTTCGGCTAGGAATCACAAGGTTCTTGGTTTGATACCGGCCCCCGCAAACTCAGCGTATGAGTAGCACGGGGATCTGTGCGGTAAAGTGAGGAGCTGATGGTAGGTGTGGCGCTCCACCCCAGACACAAAAACCAATCTCCTTGGTCTAGCGCTAGTAAAAAGAGGATAGACTCCCTTGCTGATTGGCTGATACCGACTTTAAGCCAGACCGACGACTTTAGCTCAGTCGGTAGAGCGTTCGGCTAGAAACCACAAGGTTCCTAGTTCGATACCGGTCCCCGCCAACTCAGCGTATGAGTAGCACAGGGATCTGTGCGGTAAAGTAGGGAGCTGATAGTAGGTGTGGCGCTCGACCTCAGACGCAAAAAACAATCTCCTTGGTCTACCGCTAGTAAAAAGAGGATAGACTCCTTTGCTGATTGGCTGATACCGACTTTAAGCCACACCGACGACTTTTACTTACACATACACACATATATATATATATATATATATATATATATATATATATATATATATATATATATATATACTTTAATTTTATGTTGATCGAGTGACCCGTTTTCCTATGGCTTGAAGAATTGAGACGAAATAGAAGTGAACGTAAAGGTCATTTTTGAAAAGGTAAAAGATTAGGATTATGTTACGTTGTACAATCTAAAATGTCATATTCAGGACAATAAGTAATGTGTCTGCGTGGTTAAATCGATGTCAGTTGATTTCTTTACAAGAGCGTGGTTTGTCCGCCACGAAACTAACGTAACATAACACTGAATGAGGATAATACTCATTACTGTACTTAAATGTCCATCTAGATGAATTTGATAACAGTCACGCTTATGATTTCTCATCATAATGTTTGTGCAGCCGAGTCCAACACATTTCCGCAATTAATATCATAGATAGATAGATCAGTATATAGATGGATAGATAAAGATTAGGCGCATATAGATAGATAGATAGATAGATAGATAGATATGACCATACTGACAGACACACACACAAATACACACACATATATATACATATATATATATATATATATATATATAAAATATATATATATATATATATATATATATATATATATATATATATATATATATATATATATATTATATATATATATATATATATATTATATATATATATATATATATATATATAAAATATATATATATATATATATATATATATATATATATATATATATATATATATATATATATAATATATATATATATATATATATATATATATACTATATATATATATATATATATATATATATAAAATATATATATATATATAATATATATATATATATATATAAAATATCTTTATATATATATATATATATATATATATATATATATATATATAAAATATTATATATATATATATATATATATATATATATATATATATATATATATATATATATATATATATATATATATATATATAAATATCTTGATGACACCCTATTCATTTACCCGAAAAATTGTAATTTAATTAACATTATTGACAAATTAAATGATGTTGAATCCTCCATCCAATTTACTCATGAACTGGAACATAACCACTCCCTACCATTTTTAGACACACTTATCATAAATAATAACAATAGTTTAGAATTCAAAGTTTATCACAAAAATACTAACAAAAATGACTACATCCATTTTTATTCCAACCATAACACTAAGATAAAAAGTGGTATCATAATTGGTTTCTTTCTAAGAGCTCTTAGGATATGTAACAAGCAACATTTAGATGAAGAATTCAATTTTATTGAGAGGTCTTTCCTCAAATTACAATACCCCTTAAATTTCTTACACCGTGCCAGAAAAAAAGGCATTTAAAATACATAATAAAAACAAGAATAATAATATCACATCTCCAAACAATGACACACAACATAATAGTAATAACGTCTCTGATAGATACATCATACTTCCAAATAATCCTATTACTGATAAAATAAATAGAAACTTAAGTAAGATTGGTATAAAAACTGTCGCTCACCCCACGAAGACAGTGAAGAACATTCTTCAAAATAAAAATAACCCCAGACACACACATTCTGAAGCTGGAGTCTACACTATTGACTGCTTAAAATGTGAAAAGAAATATGTAGGGGAGACTTCCCGATCCTTAACTAAACGTCTATCGGAACACAAATATCACATTAAACGTGGTTTCCAAAACAATGCATTAGCTAAACACATCTTTGATCTCAATCATACCTTTGATTTCAAAGGTGCTAAAATATTAACCCACATACATGATAAAACACTGCGTAGAATTATGGAATCTTGTGTTATTCTTACCCATAAAACCATACCCCAAAGACAAGGTTTCTTTAATATATCCCCTTATCTAGCGACTCTTATTATCAGAAACCATAAAATCCCCTTCACATAACTTTTTCCGTTATTTACGTCCCATTAAATTAAATTTTGGTTTATTGTTTTGTTTTATGAATAAGATCTTTTCCGTTTTATTTTGTTTTTGTTTTCGGTTTAAAATAATACCTTACATTAGATCCAAATCGCTTAACATTATCTAAAATAATAACTAATTCCGCCCATAACCTTTTTTATTTTATATATAAAAACAAAACACAATAAATATTTAATCATTTATTAAATACAGAACTTAATAATAATAATAATTAGAAATTTAGAAATAATTAATCGTAAAATAAAAATATATAAAAACTCCTTTTCTAAAATATTAACATATTCCGCTCATACCTTTTTCACTTTATATATAAAAACTAATTACAGTAAATATCTAATCATTTATGAATTACAGAACTTAAAAATAAAATTTAAATAATAAAAACATTTAATCGTAAAAAATTCCTTTACTAAAAGTCTTTTGAATTCCAACCGTCACATTTCTTAACACCCATCCCCTTCCGTTTAAATTGTTTTCGCCTTGTTGCCAACATCTCAAAAATTCGCTACATTTGTTGACAAAAGATATACATGGAACATGACCGACATATATATGGCGCGAAATGCCCACGTTGGTGAATATTGTAACGTCTTTCGTTTTTTGCAGTATTAAGGTGTTTTGTTTTGTAAACTCATTTTGACTTTCCTCTCCGACCCAAACAACTACGGGAGTGAATGAGCTCTGATGATGATTTTTGTAAAATCGAAATATTGATCAATATCAGCTATGATTATATTATAAATTGTTTTCTTCTTTAACGGCATTGTGTGATGTTTTCATTCCACCTTTTCTTACATATATATATATATATATATATATATATATATATATATATATATATATATATATATATATATATATATATATATATATATATATTATATATATATATATATATATATATATATATATATATATATATATCTATATATATATATATATATATATATATATATATATATATATATATATATATATATATATATATATCTATATATATATATATATATATATATATATATATATATATATATATATATATATATATATATAAAATATATATATATATATATATATATATATATATATATATATATATTATATATATATATATATATATATATATATATATAAAATATCTTTTATATATATATATATATATATATATATATATATATATATATCTATATATATATATATATATATATATATATATATATATATATATATATATATATATATATATATATATATATATATATATATATATATATATATATATATATATATATATATATATATATATATATATATATATATATATATATATATAATATCTATATATATATATATATATATATATATATATATATATATATAAAATATCTATATATATATATATATATATATATATATATATATATATATATATATATATATATATATATATATATATATATATATATATATATAAAATATCTATATATATATATATATATATATATATATATATATATATATATATTATATATATATATATATATATATATATATATATATATATATATATATATATATATATATATATATATATATATATATATATATATATAAATATTTATATATATATATATATATATATATATAATGATATACTGATTATATATATATAATATATATATATTATATCTTATTATAATGGAGATTGTGTGTTTTTCTGTCTGTAACCGAAACTATATTCCTACTCAAGTCACAATTCTCTTAGTTATTGACATCACATTCTCCATGATTTTATTTTTGTCTAAACCTCAATTATTAATAAAATTGTCTTATATTATTAATACTGTTAACTATGTCTACATACTGACAACATGCAATTATATTTATATATACAACAAAATAGCGGTTTACAGTGTGAATGGGAAGGCTAATTTGCATATTAATATTAAAAAATCGAATTTAATAAATATGTGCTTAGTATTATTGATTTCTAACTGTTTGGTTTCATTTTAATGAACATAAGCAAAAATCTCTTAAATGAATCTTAAATGAAATCCATTAACAAGATAAAATAACTGTCATTTTATTCTTTACTTCCTCTTATAACTAAATACTTAAATTAGAAAAAATAACAATGAAAGACGAGAGTGATGGAAGAGTAAGTTTCAGTTGTTCCATTTTGTATTATACTCCCTCTGTTTCAAATATTTTATTATACCCCCCTCTGTTTCAAATCTTTTTATCTGTATTCTTATTTAGTTTCATTAGCCTTTCTAATTTAATACAATATTTTATTATATTAAATCTTAAATACTTGCACCCGGAGGGTGCATATATTTGCTAGTATATATATATATATATATATATATATATATATATATATATATAATATTATATATATATTATATATATATATATATATATATATATATATATATATATATATATATATATATGAGATGACCATACTGATATATATATATATATATATATATATATATATATATATATATATATATATATATATATCAGTATGGTCATATCAATCTATCTACGCCTGATCATTATATATATATATATATATATATATATATATATATATATATATATATATATATATATATATATAGATAGATAGATAGATAGATAGATAGATAGATAGACAGATGGATACATATGAACATACTGAGATTGAAAGATAGATATACAGATAGATAGATTTGAACATAATGAGATAGATAGATAGATAGATAGATAGATAGATATGAACCTTCCAAGATTTTTCTATTTGCACATGTTTTCATGTGATTTATCCTTCTCCAAAACGGATTAGGATTGGTGAATTGAGCCTAGGAAACACTTGATGGATTAATAGCTTTTGTATTTCAACATTTTTCTGTTCATATCAGTTGTTGGGTTTTTCCCATTGTTAAATGCACTAATTACCTCATTTTTGCGAGCATTTACTTATGCAAATGTTATCCGGTTATACCGACACCATTTCCACAATTCCAAGAATTGCTATGCTATTTACATTTGTCTATACAAATGAGATAATCTCATTCTCTTTTTCTTCTATTTCACTTCCCTTTTAAAAGTCTTATTGTATTTTTATAATTAGGAATTGTTTAAAAATTGTTAGAATATTTCTGTATTGTAGAAAAAGAACTGCGACATCGTAGTAAGCGAGTTTGAAGTCCAGTCTCGCTATTACATTTACTTTGGACTAAGTTACCTTTAAGCACCCCGGGGGCGACCTGGATTCAGAGAGACATGTTTTGCTATGCACCGTCAACATTCGATTGTTTGTTACCAGACGATTTTTAGACGCATTTTTTTTTAAATTATAAAACTAACTGGTAACCCTAGCCCCTAACCCTAACCCCTAACCCTAACCTATAACCCCTAACCCTAACCCTAACCAACAACCGGATGTTGACGATGCAAAGCGAAACATGTCCTTCTGAGTCCAGGTCGCCCCAGGGGTGCTTAAAGGTAACTTGGTCCTTTACTTTCAGACTGATACCCTTAGGAAAGGCATGAACCCCCTCATTCCCCAGCTGTGTGTTAAACAGTATTACTGCTGTTATTTCTACAAGGATGGCTTTGGTATTAAATAACCTATGAAGATCGATATGCGATTAAACAAAGAACCAAAATTGTAATTTATTTCTGTTTTAATTTTTTTCTTTTAATTTTTATCAATTACAAAAGACAAAAATATTGCCTCGCAACCAAATTGATTTCTAGTTGAGAACATATCAACACTAAAAATCCGAAAATAAGAATTACCAGTGTCAAATTTAATGAAAAAACTATTAAAAAGATATGAAACCATTAAAAAAAAGTATATAAAATTTCAGGCCAGTTAAAATAAAACTTATACTAAAACAGAAAATCATTTCCTGCCCGTTTTTTTATTTTTTTATTTTTAAAAATTTTTTTTAATTTTTAAAATTTTAAAATTTGTTTACATGGGAAAAATGAAACCATGAACTATATTGTAAATTCAACTGGATTTTGGACAAATAAACCTTCACCGTGTGTAAAATAAACGTTGATACATTTTTCTACTAAGTTAAAAACAGTGTTGATAATGTACTGAGCTTACACGGTCTAAAATAAAAAGAAATCTCATTAAACTGTCTTCATTTGACCCATGCTTGGTGTCCTGGGTATGACGTTAAACTTCATCCATTGGTGGGGTTTGAATTCTGGGCTCTGGGAAGTGTGGATTATCCCTTCATTGCCATTACTCCTATATCTACTCTGACCCGGAGCAGTATTGTCTGTTAGACTCCGATCCATGGGTCAAATAGACAAAAATGAGTTAAAAAATGTGTTTAAAAAATTGAGTTTTAAAAAAAATCGAGTACCCACCAAGAATGAATAAAACAAAATGTCTTCGATACAAAATAACCCAAAAAGTGTTGACATGCCGTAAAATCAACCAACCAACCAACCAACAAAATAACACTGTTCGCTTCATTACTCCGGTTTGAAAATTAATGTACTTGTGACTTGAATATTTCTGGGCTTCAATCACTGAATGACACAAATCCGAAGATGCCATCTTTAATTCATCTTCAAATTGGTTGATATCATTTTGGAAAAATATCCCTTTATTAGATATTTACAGTAGGCTAAATTTAATTCGTAACATATTTCTAGGATTTTTTCTGCAGTGTTGTTTTGCATATCTCCCCAGAGTTACTCCTATAATCGTTACCGTTTGTGCTCTCTCTCTCTCTCTCTCTCTCTCTCTCTCTCTCTCTCTCTCTCTCTCTCTCTCTCTCTCTCTCTCTCTCTCTATCCATTCTATATATCTCTTAGATATTGGTAAATTCTCATAATAAATGTACACACACACACACACACACACATATATATATGTATGTATGTATGTGTGTGTGTGTGTGTGTGTGTTTTAGCAGGGTGTCTATAAAGTCCTGCAACAGATTTCAAATGTAACAATAAATATGGCATTCTTGTTGAAATGCAATAATCAAAACATGCATATAAATAAAACTGCATGAGTTGAATTTTTATGTGGGTTTTACTGAAGGATTCAATCATTTATACGACGTGAGTTATTAAGGTTTCAATTTTAAAACTGTTGCAAATCTTTATGAACACCCTATATATATATATATATATATATATATATATATATATATATATATATAAGAATCAGTTGCGTCTGTTTTGGATTGTACATGACGACTTATAACTCCGAAAAGAGATGTCACTGAGCATTACATTCACGCATACACATTAATTTGTTTATATCAAGGAAAGGTTCCAAATTTAGTTTTTGATATTTATTAAATGATATATTTCAATAACCAAGAATAAATAGATTTTTGGAACTCTTCAAGATTCTTAATAAGTACCATGAATATCTTTTAGAATGACAAGCTTGATGGAATCTTTCCAAAATTTCGATGTTACAACGATATGTCGTTCAAGTTTCAAAAGACTATAGAAGCATAGATAAAAGCCACGCTTGGTTTTGATAGGGATACCTCTATTTGACCACACACGGATTTCAAGCCTTCCAAGGCCTTGGTGATTTTCGATCCTTAAGTCTATTGTTACATAATAATTGGATCCCTAATACATTTTTAAGGTATTGTAGAAATCATTATGGCGATCAGTACAGCTGATGGCCTTGAGAGTGAGTGACGGCGCTTGACCTCGATCTCACCTTGCGTTCTGCGGATGGAACGTGAGAACCGGAAGGCAATAGAAGGCCCCCTTCCGGTTTAAGGATACTAAGTAAGTAACTTAGTCAGTTAGAACTTAGAAGCCGAGCTAGCAAGATGTAAGGATCCGCGCGCATTGTCTGATCTGGGGATTTATGAATAAAGTAACATCAACATAAATCGAAGTCTTGTGTTTATTACCAAAAACAAACAATGACACAGGGCTTCTGATAACAAGAAATCCCTAGCAACAGAAACCAGACCCGGAATCCTCAATAGAAGACCAGACGAGACCTTAGAAGATATACCAGGCCAGAAGAATAGACGACCAGAGTAAGAAGTAGTAAGAAAGGTATATAACGTTATATGCTGATTTGGCTTAGTGAAAAGACCAGTATATAACATATACCTATTTAGTGCCGGTAAAGAAAGCGCTATGCAACACTATTTCAGAATTAAAAGATTAATCTCAAGAAGAGAGATTACTGCCAATGTATATAAAAGAATCAACCAATTCAAATCTTGTACACTGGAGGAAAATGTTTGGTTCGACATAGAACTGGCCTGTAGATGAAGGAAGCGTGAACTTTGTCTTCTTCAGTCTTCCGAAGGATTTATATGAAGTGCTCAGTCCAGCGTTTCATGAGACCCTCGTGATCCTTAAAGGGAGACAATTCGTCCTTTGATTTTAGTGTTAACAAAGATGATGATTGAGAACCGAATCGTACTTTCATGTCTTTAATGTTGTATGCTTTCTTAATTTTCTCAGTTGCATAAACAACATTGATTTTTCATCTGCCGTAACTTTTGCTGGAGTAAGTGCATTTTACCCACCTCGGAGACGGCAGTAAAACTATCTGTCTTAATCTGATGCACCGAGGTATTTCTGGTGTAACAGTACACACACACACACACACACACACACATATATATATATATATATATATATATATATATATATAACCTTACAAAAGTTCCTCATATATGTATAAACAAATTTCAAACGAATTTGAACAGAAGAACGTTTTCAGTGAGCAGATGGACTCGCGACTTCTAATACATTTTTTCGCCCGAAATTTTGTGGCCTGTCACACACTAGAAAACTTATTTAAACTGTCTAAAAACAATTTGTTTCACAGGAGATTTTCGGATGACTTAAATTCGAAATTATTTAAGAACATCTAAAAAATAAGTCACACACACACACACACACACACACACACATATATATATATATATATATATATATATATATATATATATTATCTGATTTTATCTGGATATGATAAATTTTCTTGAAATCTTATATTTTGGAATATATATATATATATATATATAGATAGATAGATAGATAGATATATGACACTTGATTCAGAAATATCTCTAAGGATTGAACGAGCCAGCAAGGGCTGTGGTGAGCTCAAAAGATGTGTGTGGTCAGACAGAGCTATCAACTTCAGATCGAAGCTCAGTGTGTATGAATCGTGTGTTCTGTCTATACTCCTATATTCTTCGGAGACGTAGACTACATATCGTCGACACATTAAAGTCTTGGGGAGATTCCATCTGACATGTTTCAGGAGAATTTTAAACATCACTCACTGCAGACGCCACTGTCCTGCAACAAGTCAATGTGTCTAGCATAGAAACGCGCATCATTCGAAGCCAAATGCGCTGGGTTGGACATCTGTTAGGATGGATGAAGGTAGACTCCCGAAGCAATTGTTTTATAGGGAACTCCAGTATGGTAAACGTCTGAGACACAAACCCAAGAAACGTTTCAAGGATGTCATAAAAAACAATCTTAAGATTCTTTTCTCAGAGATGCATAAACAACATTGATTTTTCATCTGCCGTTACTTTTGCTGGGGTAAGTGCATTTTACCCACCTCGGAGACGGCAGTAAAGACTATCTGTCTTAATCTGATGCACCGAGGTATTTCTGGTGTAACAGTACACACACACACACACACACACACACATATATATATATATATATATATATATATATATATATAACCTTACAAAAGTTCCTCATATATGTATTAAAAAATTCGGCATCGAGGAGACTCGTTTATAGTGGATATAGGTTTGAGGCAATGCTGTTCGAGTACTCCATCCTGAAGCGGCCTCTACAGAGGTGGCACAAGACGGCAGTCCTGGATACATTTCCTACATTCAAGCCTGATCATATATGTAGTATATGTGGCAGGGCTTACCTGTCACGGGCTGGTCTCTTGAGTCATATGTGGTCGCATTGTGACAGATGACCATGTGAAAAACGTGTGTGTGTACGAGTGAAAGTTTGGGGATCTCACGTGTATTTTAGGCGACAGGACGTGTAAAAGCAAAGCTGGACTTCTGAGCCATTTCCGTGCTCACAACCGAACTTTGTAGAAGTGGACTTCTTCTGTGAAGAAGTGGCAATCACCATATCACCCTATATATAATCATAAAGTTTCACAAATATATCTACCGTAATTAACGCTTAATGTCCATATTATACACACGGAAACATGCACGGACGTACATATGCAGCGAACTGAGTCCTTAGATTACAAATAGAAATGAATTATAAAAATTCGTGTCGACCACCAATGATTTGAATATGAATGCGGTTTAGTTGTGTTTTATTTTTTTTCTATAATTAAGAACAGGCAGAAAGACAGGTAGATTGATATATAGATGTTAGCATATATATATATATATATATATATATATATATATATATATACTGACAGATGAAGAGTGATAGAAAACATTAAAGGAAAATTAAAAGAACGCTGTAGAAAAATTAATCTATTTACATACATACACCCACACACATACATATATATATATGTATGTGTGTGTGTGTGTGTGTGTGTGTGTGTGTGTGTGTGTATTGTGTGTATCGATGTATAAACTAATTGCATATGGATAGTCTATGCATAATGTATCTATCAGAAGACAGGGGAAGTATAAAAGACGAGTATAAGTGTATCATACTATACATATATATGTGCGTGTGTGAGTGCGTGTGCTTTTGCGCCTTTTTGTTTGTGTGTATGCGAGTGCATGCGTGAATCTTTATGCACTGATATATGTATAAATAACCAATTTCATATGCAGAATGTATATATATATATACACATACATATATATATATATATATGTGTGTGTGTGTGTGTGTATATATATATATATATATATATATATATATATAATATATAGTGTGGGATTGTCACTGTTTCAGCTTTTACTGGAACGGTGTGTTAAACGCAGTATTATTGGGAGAGTGCTCAATATAGAATAGAGCTGTGATATATAGGATTTTCCTTGCATTTGAAACAAGTTCACCTGATGATTGTTGCTGAATGAAACCAAAATGGTTGTGACTGTTCCTTTTACACCAAATAAATAGATATGTAAAACCT
>CM042144.1:80859591-80927091 GCA_023376005.1 Doryteuthis pealeii
CGTGTATAGATAGAGGGTAAAATCGAAATTACACCGGCCTTACAAGAATTATTTCAATCTTTTGTTAAAGATAAAAGTTAATATCGTAGTATCATTAATATTAAAGTATGATTAGTTTCGGATATGTGTTGGAACAGCGTGTTGTTTGAATTATATAATCTAATATCATCATCATCATCCTCATCATAAACATCCTCCTCCTCATCATCATCATCATCATCATGTCACGCTAGTAGCACGAACGTCCATGACAATCTCTCGTCAACCATCCATATCGTTGATAGCTCTCGTGAGGTCTCTACGCAGTATGTAGTATTCGCCCAGAGCTGGTCATTGTCAGTCTTTGTTGGACGGCCCACACTAGCGTGCCCAAGTTCTGTTTTCCATAGAAGAACGTCACTTATAAGTTCATCATTGCTTCTCTAGCAGTGCCTAGCATATCTTGTTCGTTTTACTCGGATGGTTGTGTGATAGGGGGCAAGTGGTCGTACAGCTGCTTTCTTGTAGGATGTTGTTTTCACGATTTGTTTAATATCGCGCGCAGAATTCGTGTGCTGCCCCCATCTAGCTTATTCTCTAAGCGCTTCGTTAGGGTCCAAGTGGTGCAGCCATACAGTAGCACTGATACAACTACGGGTTTGAAGAATTGCCGCTTTAACTTGTCAGTGAGATCGGATTTCCAAATTACTGTTTTTTATATTATTATAAACTAATATGATATTACCAACTGCGTTTATGTGAGGGTGAGTAATACCATTTTGTTTAGGACATGTATAATTACCAAAGCAGGAACACGTATCATACATGAAAAATGAGGCTGGTCCTCTGTGGATTCACATCCCTACTTCTCCACAGTCACCGTTCTCTCAATAGCAATGTTCCACCTTCAGCTGAGAGCATGTATTCCTGCCCGTAAAATCCCGTTGACTATTCTTTGAGCGACTTCTTCACTACAGATTTCACATCCTCGTCACTGGAATAATGTTTGCCTTCAGACTATCATCTCTTTAGTCCCATGAAAGAGATTTTAAGAGGCAAACATTATTCCAGTGATACATGTTCCTGTGTTGATAATTATACCTGTCCTAAATAAAATGGCATTACTTTTTGACTCACCCTCGTATTATTAAGTAGTTCGATTTTTTTGTACTACAAACTTAGATACCATGAGGATTAGTGAGATGACAGAATTGGAATAAATTTAATTCATAAGGATAAAAGAAGAGTAAATTTATATGGAAAGATGATTAATCAAGGTTTTGTAGCTATTCAGAACAGCTATTGGTAGTAATATCAAATCCAAACTTAAATAGTGCCACATGTTTAATAAAAAAAGATATTTATCAGTTGTGCTTATAAGAAAGTTAATTTAAATATTTTACTATCTATTTTGTATCTTTTTATTTTAGAAAAAATATTTTTTTAAATAAAGATTTGAAAAAATCTTTCTTTTATTTTTTTTTTTCTTTTTAAGTAAAGTCGTCGGGGCGGCCTAAAGTCGGTATCAGCCAGTCAGCGAAGGGAGCCTATCCCCTTTTCACTATCGCTAGACCAAGGAGATTGTTTTAGCATCTGAGGTGGAGCGCCACACCTACCATCAGCTCCTTACTTTACCGCACAGATCCCTGTGCTACTCATACGCTGAGTGGGCGAGGACCGGTATCGAACTAGGAACCTTGTGGTTTAGTGGTCTTTAAATATTTAAAATTCTTTGAATTTTTTTAAAAATTTTTAATGCGGATACATTTAAGATATTCTGTATAACAAAACATTCTGGAATCGGTTATGTTTTAATTTCATATATATATACTTTATTGTTTTAGTGTTTTTAAAACATCTATTGCATTTTGCTTTCTGTAAAACTAAAATCAGTATTTTAGTTTTCTTAGTTATTAATCAAGTATTGAATATTTTGTAATATATTTTAAAGCATGGCTCAATATATAGCTTTACTAATTTACTTAATTAATTCCAACATAACAACACTTTTCATAAACAAAAATCTGGTTTGCCTGTGATATCCCCTCTCAGTGGTGTTCTCGCGTGCCTTTATCTTGAATTCCTCGAATCGTGCTCTTTTAAATATATAATTCTTAGTAATTCTAATTATTTTCGATACATAGACGATATTTTGCTGATTTAGCCGCAAGAACTTTACGTTTTCTAGATATCTTACTTATTAAAAATAACGACACAT
The DNA here is from genome assembly GCA_023376005.1 of Doryteuthis pealeii. Taxonomy (NCBI): domain Eukaryota; kingdom Metazoa; phylum Mollusca; class Cephalopoda; order Myopsida; family Loliginidae; genus Doryteuthis; species Doryteuthis pealeii. The sequence continues at coordinate 80,861,789 of CM042144.1, forward strand.
TAGAGGATAAAGTCCACCATAGATGTCCTGATTAAGGTTTATTAAAAACCGAAACGTTGTAACGGCGACTTCACCATCGAGAACAAATTCATCTTTTTTGGAATAGTTTGTTTTTTTAATATTTTTATCCACCTACCACAACCAATATATATATATATATATATATATATATGTGTGTGTCAATGTGTGCGTGCATGATCTTATTGAACTAATAAACAAATTTTATCCCTATAATTCTCAGTTCCTTCCAATATATTTATATATACACACACATACAAATATATTCTCGTTTGGTGCCCCATATTTATGGCCTTGTGCCACATCTAATATAGGGCTTAGTAAAGAATTATATGCATATATTTGTGTGTGAGTGATTTTGTTCGTTTCAAACCATTATATATATATATATATATATATATATATATATATATATATATATATATATATATATATATGCGTGTGCTGTGTCTGTGTGCATGTGTCTGTGTGGGTGAGTGGGGGTTTTGTTTGTATCAAAACGCAATGTATATATATATATATATATATATATATATATATAACACACACACACACACTATATATATATATATATATATATAAATTCCGGTTCGACACACGCACAGTAGAGGTGCTGATCCTGGCGTCAATGAAGTACTGCAAGTGCCCTGTCCATTTTGTTCCACTCAACCTCGCCTGACCGTATCATGTTCATCACGCTCCAAGTATCGATCTCGTGCTCTATCAAGATGATGATGATCTGATTAAGGCGCTAAAGTCGTGGCTGTGCGGTCAAAATGCTAGGCGGCGTCTCTATGGGCATGACGGCGGTGGTGCTAGTGCTGGTGGACGTGGTGGTGGTACCAATGTTACAATATAAATGTGCTATACCCCCTCCTCAGTTTAATCATCATATTACCTCGCTTATATTCCCTCGCTCTATATTCAAGCAGCTCATAGAAGAGAAAGCAACAAAAAAAACACTTCTTTCATTTTATGGAAGCCGAGCTCATCGTATATGATTTGATAGAGAAAACCATTACTAATCTGGAGAGAATAAGCTACCTCATCGAAAATAAGTCGACAGTTCATCATTACTATCTCTCGAGCTTGCTGCATCTTCTCATCAGTGGTGGTGGTTGACAGGTGTCCTACTCCCTCTTCATGTGTCATGCTTGTCCATCCACTTTTAAACTTCTCTATCCAATCATACGTACTTCTACATGGTAGCACACTGACCCTGTATTGTGCTAAAAAGCCTCTGGTGAATTTTAGCCTCTAACAGTCCTACTGACCAGAGAAATCAGGTCACTTTCTTAGTGCATACTGCTAGTAGAACGGTCATGGTTACACTATACAGACAGCAAGCAAAATGGTACGTGACCACAACAGTGTCAACTATAAGCAGACAAGTGCACTGGCCCTGTATTTTCTTCCCTTTTTCACTTTTCTATTGCTTAAGGTTTTTATTTCATTTTATTAAAAGGGTGGTCAGGTATTTGCTTAGATCACATTAACACCTCCTCTATCATAAAAAAATGAGTAATATAAGTCTGATTGTATTGATAGACTATGGATCTGGACAAAAGACGTGTAGAGAGGCAAACGAATTGTCACCGTTGCTTCCAACTCCACGTGTCCGTTGGTCACGTAACAATTCATCCCCTTGAACATTTCTCTTTCAAGCTCTAGCCTTTGTAGAGTAATACACACAAGGAGTGAACACAGAACATAGGGGGTTTGTCCGCAGCATTCTGTGTGCATGGCATACAAGAACAGCCTTTTCTATCTCTCTTTTTTAAGGGACGAGACGTGTCTCGTTTCGGTACTCGCTCATTGAGGGAATATGCCATTTTATCACAACTCTATCTATTGAGCAGAACTTTATTTCACCCCACAGAATAACCACGGAAGACCCGTAAATATTTATTGGCTCTTTTCTTTATTACACTGTTTGTTCATGAAACAAATAGTGCATTTTATTTGTTTGAGATATGTGATTCATATATGTTATTTAATGAGTGTTAATTAAACATTCTTATATATATAATTGTTAATTTGAGTTAATTTGTTGTATATTGGTGGTTGTCGTCGATTTTTGGATGGTTACTCTAGAGACGATTAGTATAGATTCTGAATTCAAAGTCGTTGAAATTCAAAATCTTTATGGTTAGATGATGAACATGAAATAACCTTTTGGTGACCTACTTTTCGGTTATACAGAATATGGGATAGAAGGCTCAGAGCTTATTTAGCTTAGTCAGTTAAGCGAAAGATGTCATAATGTAAGTATCGACCTCTCTTCATTCTGCCAAGGTTGAGAAAGTATGGTTCTAAACAAAAATGTCACCACACAAAATATATGCCTCGAGTTGTCTCTCTGATAGCAACCTTGGCGATACGAAGTCAGACCAGCATCTTAAAGACAGACGAGACCAGTTAGAAGAAATGTCCCAGCTACGGGAAAAAAACAGGCTACCGAAGTAAGGTACCAGCCAGCTATTTCCAAAGACAAGTATATATTTACCAACCCCTCTGCACGAGTAGGATGCGACACAAGGTCAATTTCTTAAGGTGAGTTTTAACAGGTTTGAATTCAAAGTTTTCTCCTTGACTGGTTATCTATCCAAGGTTAAAGAGTCCAGTCTGCCCTACTATTTACCCATAGCTAGAGGGAGAGTAGTTGGATACATTCCTTTCCCAAGAGTATTAGCGCTATATGAAATGCAAACAGCCTCGTCCAGGATTTGAACTCGGATCGACGAGTCTATTTCCTACGACTAACCATTACACTACGCACCTCCATTCACCATCGAAAGACAAGTAAATAAGAAAGAGTGATGGGTGTATGACATGGATGCTCTCATATCTCAACATAATCCTCATAAAAAAACTCTCTCGCCATTTATATACCCGATTTGTTGTGGTATACTACAATTGTCTGTCTTTCCTTACCGAATCTTCAGTAATTTATAAATGTCCAAATGCATTACAATGATTTACTGTTGGTTTTAAACAATACCCACTAATTCTTATATAAGTAATCAAATGCTAAATCTTTCTTTTCTCTTTGGTTAACATGAATTGAACAATCCTAAAATGAAAAGAAAAGTTTGAAAACCTCTGTCTAATGGAGGAATCGGGATATTTTCAAATTCAAGCGTGTGACGTCACTTTCGATTTTAAATTGAAACTAGCCAAAAAAAACAACCTCCGTGCGGTGTAAAAATATTTTTGAAAGATATTGCCTGAGGGAATTAAAAATTCACTGTTAGAGGCTTGTATCATAAGTAAGTAAAATTATCGAATTCATTAATGGAGTAAAAATAAAATAAAACAATTTGAAATGGAAACATAGTTCTGTCTCTATCAGATAAAATGTTGCGTGCATCTATTAATTATTAATTGAATAATTGTTTTGAATATTTTACACATAAATTTTACACAAAATCGTAGGTTTTATTCATTTGTAATTTTTTTAGTTAACTTCTTGTTATTAAGAATAAGGACGAGAATAAAATTTTGTATACAACACAGAGTTGTTTTTATTCTATGTATTAACGATTTTGACTATGAATTAAATACTCATTAATAAACTTACGCAATCATTGAGAATATTGTGACGTAAGGTGTGATGTAGTTTTGATTATAGACAAAAGTACACCCAATCTTCATTATTAGACGTATTGTTTATACTTGCTGTGGACCCATTTATCAATCTAAAATTTAAGCCTTATCTAATAGCAATATTATGATCCAAAGAAGTAAAATATTTTGTGTCTGTTTTTCTGTATATTTGTCTGGCGTGCAATTGAAAACAAAGAGTTGTACCAAGATCAAGCAAAACTTTTCTAATGTAGAATTTTATTTTTAATTCAGTTGCGGTATTTTATCATTGGTCTTATTTTCGTATTTTGTTATTAGTTTTATTTTAGTATTTATTATAAGTCTTATTCTATTTTCGCATTTTGTTAATTGTTTTATTTTTATTTTCGTATTTTATTACTTATTTTCGTATTTATTATTGATTTTTTTTTTTGTATTCATTATCAATTATTGGTTTTATTTATTACTTATTTTCGTATTTATTATTTATTTTTATCTCAGACTTTTTCACACACTACAGTGATTTTTTGTCACTGGGGTTAGTAAATAAGTTGTCCTAATTGTGATTTAGCTGTAGAGACTGTAGTCGAAAAGTACTTAATGACGAGTAACGAGAAGCCAGAGAGTGAAGGAGGTATAAATGGCTTCTTATAGGAAAATGCAATGCATTGTGGGTAAGTAGTTGGGGATTGAAATGAAAACAACCGCTTACCTGGAGAGGGGAGAATTGATCATTCAGTGAACAGGCTTCAGTGAGAGAAGAAGGAAACGAAGAGAAGAGAAAGAATGAGGGAAGAAAAAGAAAAGCAAAGGCGAAAGGAAACATAATGAGAAAGGAGAGTAGAAGGAGGAGGAGGAGGAGGGCGGGGGCAATACTACACTTCATGGCAACAAGGAATTGTTTTAGTCATTTTTCAAAACAAATTGTTGAAAAACGACCAAGTTTTCTGGCTTTTAACGTCCAACATCTGATATTCTAAATCGTAATATAACTCCAATCTACTGACTTTTAAAATAACCTTTAGGTTCATTGGTTTCTTTGTATTTTTCGTTAGAATCCTTCAAGCAACCGGAAACGGAGCCACTCGATCAACGTAAAGTGAAATTGTAGAATCGGCCATCAGAAAAGTGGGAAGCGTTACAAGGCAAACTAAACATTTAAGTGAAGCCCTACAGAATCAGTCGGCTTAAAGGACAACACAAATAACCTAAAGCATAACAACGTTATATTAAAACTTACTTTCAGTCATCCCTTCTCAAATATGGTTTAAGATGTTTATTTTCTTTCTTTACAGCCCAACAGCAAACATTTAGTCATCCTCTTGAGACCTAAGTCTTCCATGTGGATTCGTAACTTTAATGTTTAATTGTTGAGCACGTTCCACAATATTTTTCCTCTTTTTATTTGAGACTTCATGAGCAATCTCAGCAGCATAAACTCTGTTTTGCATTATTCTTCCTCTGATTTCCAATTCACCGAAAATTTTTCCAGACCGTTTAGGGGACCGTTTCAAGGGCACCAATTACAACTGGTACGACCTTCACCGTCATGTTCCACATTTTTCTCATTTCTCTGGCAAGGTCCATGTATTTGTCTATCTTTTCACTATAATTATTATTATTATTATTATTATTATTAGTTTTCACATCAGCATTAGCTGATGGTCTTTCACTGGAGTCTGAGTGACAGTAAGTCTCCTCAGGTCTCCAGGACTCTTCTGAGTATTCTGGCAGATTGCAGCAGTGCAGTGTTCTGAATGGTGTCAATCCTTCCTTTGATATTCAAACTTTCCAAACCCTTTTCCAATCCTTTAGGGATTGTTCCAAGTGCACCAACTACAATTGGTATCACTTTCACTTTCATGTTCCATAACTTTTTCAGTTCTCTGGCAAGGTCCAGATATTTGTCCATTTTTTCATTTTTCTTTAGCTTCACCCTGTGATCTGCTGGCACTGCAAAATCTACCAGTTGACAAGTTCTTTCTTTTTTGTTTATCAACACTAGGTATTATTATTATTATTATTATTATTATTATTATTATTATTATTATTATTATTATTATCCAAATCGTACTATGCCATCATCAAAAGCTCCTCTTCCTATCGGGTGTTTTTTTATTTTTGGAATACTCTTTTAGTCTTAATTTATTTTTAATTATCTTGTTTATTATGCTTTTCTTTTATTTCAGATATTTTTTCATATTTTATTTCAATATTACAAACCATCCATATATTAATAATCGTGTTCCTTCAAAGTATGACCATTATCATTTTGTAACACCCTCTGGTTAAAAATGAGACCGTCTAAATCGTTCAAGATGAAATGCAAAAATGTAAATCCTGCTTATCTGCCGAATTCTTATTTTTTATGAGTGTTGTCGCCTCAGCTAAATAAACATTCTAATTGACCATTCAGTTTTTATTATAAAGTAAGGGACGAAAAAGGACATGCTACACAGAGAAAAATTTATAAACGGGAAGGCTAATTTGAATATTGATCTTTAAAAATTGATTTTAATAAATATATGCTTAGTATTATTGATTTGGTTTTATCTTAATTTATATGAGTAAAAAAATCTCGGCGATAAATCTTAAAAGAAATCCATTAACAAAAAGAAATAACTGTAATTTTATTTTTACTTCCTTATTTAGCTAAATAGTTAAATTAGAAAAAAATAGCAATGAACGACAGAAGTATTAGAAGAGTAAGTTTCATTTGTTCTATTTTTCGATCATAACCCCCCCCCCCCCGTTTCAATTTTTTATCTGCATTTTTATTTAGTTTCATTAGCTTTTCTAATTTAATATATTTTATTACATTAAAACTTAAATACTTGCACATGAAGAGTTCATGTATTCGCTAGTTCAAATAATATAGAAACAATATTACTCATTATTATAACGACAACAACAGCGACAATAATAACTACTAGTACTGGCGGAGTTCTCTTGGCGTAATGGCTAACGTGCAGGACTGTGAAATTGGTGTATTCGTCATTATAAGAACAACAAGAATCTTCTATTCATTTGTTTGGATTTTGGTTTGGAGGTAAGAGGGGGGAGCTTTCAATGTTGTTTTGACTAACGATAATATAGTCCCTTTGGTTTAAATTCAATGTTTTCCTTCTCCTAAACCAGTTGTCATATCGACAAAAGAGCTCAGTCTTCCCTAATATTTAACAATTGCTGGGGGAATTCTAACTTTTCCCAAGGGTATTAGTACTATGTGAAATGTTTTTCTTCTCCTAGACCAGTTGTCATATCAAGACTAAAGAGCTCAGTCTTCCCTAATATTTAACAATTGCTGGGGGGAATTCGAACTTTTCCCAAGGGTATTAGTACTATGTGAAATGTTTTTCTTCTCCTAGACCAGTTGTCATATCAAGACAAAAGAGCTCAGTCTTCCCTAATATTTAACAATTGCTGGGGGGAATTCGAACTTTTCCCAAGGGTATTAGTACTATGTGAAATGTTTTTCTTCTTCTAGACCAGTTGTCATATCAAGACAAAAGAGCTCAGTCTTCCCTAATATTTAACAATTGCTGGGGGGAATTCGAACTTTTCCCAAGTGTATTAGTACTATGTGAAATGTTTTTCTTCTTCTAGACCAGTTGTCATATCAAGACTAAAAGAGCTCAGTCTTCCCTAATATTTAACAATTGCTGGGGGGAATTCGAACTTTTCCCAAGGGTATTAGTACTATGTGAAATGTTTTTCTTCTTCTAGACCAGTTGTCATATCAAGACAAAAGAGCTCAGTCTTCCCTAATATTTAACAATTGCTGGGGGGGGAATTCGAACTTTTCCCAAGGGTATTAGTACTATGTGAAATGTTTTTTCTTCTAGACCAGTTGTCATATCAAGACTAAAGAGCTCAGTCTTCCCTAGCATTTAACAATTGCTGGGGGAATTCGAACTTTTCCCAAGGGTATTAGTACTATGTGAAATGTTTTTCTTCTCCTAGACCAGTTGTCATATCAAGACTAAAGAGCTCAGTCTTCCTAGTATTTAACAATTGCTGGGGGGAATTCGAACTTTTCCCAAGGGTAGTAGTACTATGTGAAATGTTTTTCTTCTCATATACCAGTTGATATAAAAAAAAATCAGATGTGTCAAATTCCCTGATTCCTATGCTAAAACCCCGAAATCAGATGAAATCGCTGACTTACTAGTCTTGCCAACTTATCTCGACCATGTTTATGCGAATAAACCGCCAACTGGTGAAACTCAACAATTATTACAATCACGTTACCCAACACGTGAAAGAAAAAAGCCAGACTTCTTTGTAACTGATAATTTCAAGGTAAAAGGTTCTGACTATTGTTACTTATTGTCTACCATTCCCAGCAATTATGTTGAGGCAATGAAATCCCCAGATTCGCAACAATTGGCGCTTGCCATGCAAAATGAATATAAAACACTTCTTGAAAATGATACGTTTGAATTAAAACCTGTACCAGAAAATCAGCACATTGTCGATAGTCGTTGGATCTACGATTTGAAATATAATGAAAATGGCACCTGCAAATATAAAGCTAGGTTTGTCGCAAAAGGATTTTCACAGATTTATGGTGAAGATTACCTTGATACTTTTTCTCCAACGACTAATCTGACTTCCATACGAGTTTTAATTCAGTTGGCAGTCCAATATAACTTGCGAATACACCACCAAGATGTCAAAAGTGCTTATTTAAATGCTCCATTAGATTTTGATATATACATATACTTTGATGTATACATATATCCCCCAGAAGGTTTTGAAAATGAAAATAGAAACTCTGTATGGAAACTTAAAAAGGCCCTATATGGTTTGAAACAAAGTGGGCGTTCCTGGAATTACACTTTTCATAATTACTTGGTCAACCAGGATTTTAAACCCTCTATTATAGATCCTTGTTTATATACCAAGGAAATAAACAAAGAAATAGCAGTAATTTTATTATTATGGGTAGATGATATTCTAATTGCTTCAAAAACGGAAGCTGATTTAATAAAAATTAAAAATAGTTTAAGTTTAAAATTTAAAATGACAGACCTGGGAAGGCTGTCTTGGTTTTTAGGGATACAATTTGAACATAGTGAAAATACTATTAGAATGAATCAATCTATTGAAAGATTGTTGGTCAAATTTAATATGACCGATTGTAAGACCCGCCATACTCCATGCGAATTGGATATTAATAAAAGTTTTGATAATGAAAATGAATTAATTGATAATAAGCTCTACCGTGAAATTGTTGGTTCCTTAATTTATATTATGATGGCTACTCGGCCAGATATATCGTATGTAGTTTCAAAATTATCTCAGTATTTGGATAAACCAACATCAATCCATTTAGCAGGAGCGAAGCATGTTTTGCGATATCTGAAAGGCACAATAAGTCAGGCACTAGTATTTAAAAAATCATCTGAACCATTGAAATTACGGGGATTTTGTGATGCCGACTGGGCAGGTTCAAGTGACCGAAAAAGTATATCAGGATACTGTTTTAAATTATCGGACGAAAGCTCGATTATTTCTTGGAAATCTAAAAAACAACCTGTTGTTTCTTTGTCAACGTGTGAGGCCGAATTTGTTATTCTAGCATCTGCAGGGCAAGAAGCCCTTTATTTACGGACATTAATTAAAAGTGTCGTGGAACCAGGGGTCGTTAATAACCCTGTAACTATTTATTGTGATAATCAGTCGAGCATATTACTGGCAAAAAAACCCTCATACACCAGAGATCAAAACATATTGATATAAAATATCAATTTATAAGGAATGAAATTAAAAAAGGGTCTATAGTCTTAAAGTATATAGAATCGGAAAAGAACATTGCAGATCTGTTCACAAAACCATTGAACAAGATAAAACTTAATACTTTTAAAAAAGATATCATGGGGGGCCAAAATTAAACTTATGATTTCGCCCTGTCGGCTTGGGCTGTAGAATAGGCCGACTGTATCCATGCAGAGGGGTAAGACCCCCCCCCCGAAAATGGATGTCCTGGACATTACATTTAACTTGTCCAACCAAATACTAACTCACTAACTGTATTGCATTGTATTGTATTGTATTTTTCTAATTAACACAAAAAATTTTTTTTTAAATTTTTTAAAAAAAAAAAGGAAAAAGGGGGCAATACTAATTTTGATAGTAATGTTGGCAGTATTAAGGTTAATAATTAGATTAGAAATAGCAAAATAATAACAATAACTAATATTTTTTTTACAAAATAGGATTAGTAAAATTAGGTTTAGAAGTAATATAACAAAAATACTATTACTATAAATTTTTAAATTTCTTAATGAAATGATTGTAAATTGTAACGTTATATTCCTGAATGAAATGATTTAATATTTCTGAATGGAATTACCCACCTTATATAAAAAAGGGGGGGGGGTGTTGGCGTTTTTTGATATAATTATTTACTAAGCTTAGATGCGGCACAAGGCCAGAATTATGGGGCGCTCACTAACAATGGTCTGCTAATCTAGCTTGCTAACCATTACATCACGTGATATAAGGCGTGTGTTAAATGCCCACTCTTATTTATAGATTCGACGATCATCATGTGACCATAATCTTGGCCAATCACTGGCCGTACTCTGCTGCTTATATTGTTATTTATACTGGCTGTTCTGGTCATACCAACACATTGCTGTGAACCTTCGTGGACGACAGAACATAGAATTATATCACTGGACCTTTGACACTACGTAGGATTCCATAACTTAAGACTTATTCTCTTACCAAAAGATTCTATAGCTCAGGACTTACTTACTTTAAGTTCTTTTCAACTGGCCAAGGATGGCGGTCAGAAACTTAACACATCAAAACTAAAAAGTCCAGTCTGCCCTAGTATTTAACAATTACTGGGGGAATTCGAATTTTTCCCAAGGGTATTAACACTATGTGAAATGTTTTTCTTCTCCTAGACCAGTTGTCATATCAAGAACAAAAAGCCCAGTCGGTCCTTGTATTTAATCATAGCTGGGTGGGGGGTCGAACTATTCCCAAGGGTATTAACACTATGTGAAATGCAATCAGACATGTCCAGGATTTGAACTCATCTCATTGTGTCCATTAAATCAGACACCCTCCCCAAATAATGTGGGATAATCCACATTATCATTTATTCACTACCAAAGTACAAAAAGATTATTCCTATCGAAGATTATTTCTATTTATATCTATCATGTGCTGTCATTTGAATGCCAACGCCTTTAATATTGCGAAGTGTGTAGGTTTAGCAGCGATGGAAATACATTGAATAAATTATACTTTGTCTGGAAACAAGAGTTGTGATTGTATGAAAGGTTAAAAACAAACAAACAAATAATCTTATGATTTAAAAACTTTTACTTCTTCGTCTTCGTTTTTTACTTGTGATCTCCAATCGTAATTGTTAGTTCTTAAAAGATTATTTAGTTGAAAAAGTTATTTTCTTTTCTTTGTTGATGTTGGGGTTTTTTTTTCTGGTCGGCCCTCACTGGTGTGTTTATGTAAAGTTATTAACAAGAGAACGTCACTTATTAATTCGTCCTTGTATGGAAGGTTTTTAAAAAAATGATCTAATGGTTTAAAAACTTTCAACTTTTACTGACACCTTCGCTATTTACATGTGATCTTCAATAATTGTTATTTCTTAAAATATTATTTAGCTGAAACAGTTATTTTATTTTCCTTGTTAAGATTGGTTTTTGCTAGTCGGCCCTCACGGGTGTGTTCATCTGTAGGTATTCACAAGAGAATGTCACTTATGAGTTCGTCCTTGTATGAAAGGTTAAAAGAACAAACAAATAATTTAGTGATTTAAAAACTTTCGATTTTTACTGACGTCTTAGTTATTTACCTGTGATCTCAAGGAAAGAAATATCCTCTTAATTCGATTTGTGGATGTAATGAAAATAACATACCTCGAAACTCAAAGTGTGCGCGGACGAGTCTGGCTTGCAGGGTCATCGCGGGAAAGAAATATGGCTGCTGTAAGCACTATATTTAACGATGGGCGATCTCGAACCAGCGAGAATGGGATTGCACGCATGCAAATTCTCTCGAGATCGGGCGTGCATATAAGCACACGGCGACGGCTAGAGAGAGGGTCAAACGATTACGTACGACGACTACGAAAAAAGCTGGCAGTAGCATTTTGGCTCTTGCGACGGGTGGACGAGGCATTTCGAGGTAGATTTTGATTGTTGGTGAGCAGAGTGCAGCATAGTAGGGAGAATATTATTACTAGACGATTTTATTTGGTATTTTCTAAAATATGATTTAGCAGCAACAGTTCTTTTAGTTTGTTTTTTTTGTTTTTTTTTGTTTGTTTTTTTTATTTATCTACTAATAAAAAGTTGAAATCTTATTTTCTGAAAGAGATTCTTCACAATTGATAAAAATATTAAATGTTGATTTATAAGACCTATAGCACGGTCTTATAAATCAACATTTAATATAGAGAAAAATTATCCGCCCTTTCGGCTGGAGCTATAGAATACACCGACTGTACATCTGCAGAAGTGTAAAATCCCTCCAGCGCTGCTTCCTGTTGGCCGTGGGTGACGAGCCGTGATGCTTAAGTACGGAATCCTGGTGGCTCAACGGTTCATGACATTCAACTTCACTTACGCTCTCACTTGGGCCAGACGGGCGGTAGGAGAGAGGCACAAAGTGCTACAAATGCTTATTGCCCGGCCGCCGTTCAACTGATCATGTGTTACATGCAACAACAGGGTTTTTAATATCGTTCTGTTGTGTATTTACGTCAATTTCATATCCCTATATTCAAATGTATTACTACTATTCTTTTACAAGGATGGCCTAGGCATTTGTTATAACATGTACTTCCTGGTACAGAAATGAATATTTTTACTGTTATTTTTGTTACAAATTTCTGACTTATATTTTAGCATTGTCAACTACTACTACTACTACTACTACTACTACTACTACTACTCAGGATCATCATCAGGTCGGACTGACAACACGAATTCCCATTTTTCTCTCTTGCCATTCGTCCCTATCGGTCATCGCTTCTGACTGGTCTTCCGCACAGCGATTGATGTAGGTTTAGCGAAAAGGGGATATACTCCTTTGTTGTACGGCTGATACCGACAATAGTCCACTCCGCTGACTTGACTGATTAGGTATCCAGTAGAGTGAAATTCTGAATCCAAACCAGCTGTACCCCGCTTGACAAATTAACCTTGTATCACATCCTGCTCGTGACAGAGGGGCTGAATAAATATATATTCATCTAAATTGTTTGGTCGGTTGACTGGCTGGATGGATTTTACGGCATATCAACCCATGGGTTATTTCATGCCGATGACGTTTATCTTGTATTTATTCTTACTGGATATTCATTTTTTTAAACTCATCTTTAAAATAATTTTCATCTATTTAACCCATAGATTGGACTCCATAGATACAACCACTCCGGGTCAGGGTGGACCTGGAAATAATGGCGATAAAGAGGCACTCCCTCTTCCTAAGAGTTCCATAATTGGAACCTCACCACTAGATGTAGTTTAAAGTCATACCCAGGACAATTATCTAAATTGTAACGTTCATCAATTTTATTTATTTTTGTCCTTCAAAGCAATTTCTGTGATTTGATTCCTGAAATATTGTTGGAGGACCATCAGTGTTTTCATTACACACATGTATTTCTTCATTCACTCCTGCTCTCTCTCTCTCTCTCTCTCTCTCTCTCCTCTCTCTCTCTCTCTCTCTCTCTCTCTCTCTCTCTCTCTCTCTCTCTCACACACACACACACACACGCACACTTCTTCACTCACTCATCTGTCTCTCGCTCGCTCGCACAGAGAGAGAGAGAGACAGAGAGAGTGTGTGTGAGAGAGAGAGAAGAGAGAGAGACGGAGAGAGTGAGAGTCCGCCGATCAATCTCCCCCAACAATAACAACAACAATATGAAAACACTCATGAAAAAAAAAAAACAAGACATTAAAAATATTTGTTTAAAAACAACCCCCACCAAAAAAATAAACAATGCGTGAGATACTATGTAATTTCAATATTTTTCTCCTCGTCTCCAATTGGCTTTTACTGTGAGCGAATGTACATCACGGATAGAATATAAATGTATTTATCTTTAGGGATTTTTTGATACAGTAAAGTTCTTACATCAGTGCTTTTACTATCATCCCCACAACATATTCATTTTTATTCTTTATTATCCTCTTCTTTTTTTTTCTTTTTTCTTTTTTGAGCTTTCAAAAATCTTGTGTTTTCCCGTCAAGGGATGATCCGACATAAGAGCTCCTTTCGACATCCAAGAAAAAAAAACACCCAATTGTTTAACAACTAAAGGCGAAGAACAACAACTATCCAGTTACAAACTTTCCTATATCTTTACGCATTTTGAACACTATTTCAACAATATCATCATCATCATCGTCATTATGTCGTGCTAGTAGCATGGATATCCATGATAATCTCTCGTCAACCGTCCCTATCATTCAGTGTCCTCGGTATGTCCTCTGCGCAGCATCCAGTATCCGCACAGATCTGGTCAATGTAAGTATTTGCTGGACGGTCAACAATGGTGTGTTCATGTACTGGTTTCCATAGGAAGACATTGTCTATATGTTTATAACAGATCATGCCTTCCCTATGGGTGCATAACATTGCTTTCTGTTGTGAGAAGACCTGTTTTGTACTCTGCTCTTTCGATGTACTTGTCTAGATCCCAACGTTGTGAATTATGTGCTGGCCGAATTTAAGGCACGAGTCAGAAAAACAGGCTCACAAGGATTAAAAACAAAACAACAACAAGTGTAAACAAGACACATGGAAGAAGGGTGTGTTTGATACTCGCTGGCTGCTACTGTTTATCCCTACCGGCGATCTTGACTCCCCAACGGCCGAGTTGTAACTGTCTTAGGGCTCGAGTTTAGTTGTATTTATGTCAAATTCCCCTTCCCCAAACCATCTTCTCCGGACCACACAAATGGCCAGCACTTAAATAAATCGCAGACTTTTAGTCGCCATTAACCCTTAAAATTAAAGTACTTAAATATTTTTTCAGACAATACGTCTTCAATACGTTGATCATTAATTTTTTTCAAAAATGAATTTCTCCTAAAAATCCTTTTTGCTTTTAATACCTGGGTGCCTAAGATATTATCACCAAGCAGTCCCATTTCATGGTGGGCATACAGGTCTCTTTAAACTTTACGACCTAATCTTTGGATTCGTAAAACGGTCAGCCACCCACCCCTTTTACTTATGCCTGGCTTTAACCTACTTTCTTTCTTATTTATTTATTTATTTATTCTGACCATGTTCGTCTTCAACCAGAGTATCACACTGTGGATTAAATATTACTACCTAGGTAAGTAAATTGTTCTACTGAGTTTAGTGGCTTACTTAGCGTCGAGTGTAGAGATGCCTCCTTTCTTTTTAAATCACATGAACTCAGTTTTATTGGAGTTCATCTAGAGATCGATGTTCCCTGGTTCCTTTTCAGGCAGAGATTGGAATTGTGCAGGTGTATTTGCAAGAAGTGCCAGATCATCTGCGTCCGCATCCGTAATAGTTTGTGCGAGATATCGCCTGCTTCTTGCCTTTTTTTGTGTTAGGCCTTTTTCTTTTATGGGATCTAATGATGTTCAAAGTACAGAGTCTAGGCATATTATGAATATATATGGTGCTAACGTATCTCTTTGTAGAACTCCAACAGTTATGTCAAAGAAGTCAGTGTCACCATCAGGTGAGCGTACCATTGCTTTAGTGTCCTTGTAGAGCATCAATATAGCTGTAACTGTTTCTTTGGGGAGACCTATGCTTGCAGTATCTGCTCCAGTTTCCCTCTGTGTATGGGCTCAAATTCTTTGGAGAAATCTACAAATAGCAGGATCTGAGAAGTTGTGGTTCGATTTCTGCGGAATCCGTTTTGGTTTTTTCTAAAGATTTTCTCAATTTCGGGTCGGATGCGATTAAGAAGGGCATTATATATCTTAGCAGCTATAGCAGTAAGAGTTATGTATCTGTAGTTGTTAGGGAGGTCGCCTTTTTGGGTGTGTGGGGAGAATGGGAGGATACAGCCTTTCGTCCATTTATCAATTCTATTTTGTTTATATACTGCATTGGATAGCCTAAGCAGTATGTCACCGAATTTCCGTATTTTCCATTACTCAGGAGGTATTTCGTCGAGTCCTGTAGCTTTTCTACTCTAGTTTTCTCAGAACTTCGGTGAGTTTTTCTATCGTAAAGTCTCCTAGCTTGATGTCTAGTGGGTTATCTACGAGTTTTGGGGTGCCATTTGCTATGATTTTCCGAAGGTTCCCAACAGTTTCCGGAAGAAGAAAAAAGAAAAGAAAAAGACTTGTTCAACAATGTACATATATGCAATTTCCTGTAAAATAACTAAACGTGCGTTCAGTTCTTTATCTTTGTCAGGTAAGACCCCCTCCCAATAAAACTTACCTGTTCTTTGTGGACGGTGACCTGTGGTGCTTAAGGATGGAACCCAGGTGGCTGATCTCTCCATGACATGCAACACTCTACTTTGGCAACACTTTACTTAGTAAATTACTTAGTATTTACTACGACCAATAAGCTGGTCACATCAAGCCCTAGTACCTATTAGATTGTCCCAACCCTATTACTCTTATAGCAAACCCCAACCCTTTTATCATATATATACTTACCAACCCCTCTGCACGAGCAGGATGTGACACAAGGTCAATTTCTTAAGCGGAGATCAACAGGTTTGAATTCAGAGTTTTCCTTCTCCTAGACTGGTTACCTAGCCATGGTTAAAGAACCCAGTCTGCCCTGCTATTTACCCATAACTGGGGGGAGAGTAGGATTCATACTTTTCCCAAGGGTATTAGCGCTAAGTGAAAATGCAATTACCACGTCCAGGATTTGAACTCGGGGCGACGAGTCCATTTCCCATGATTTTAACCATTACACCACGCGCTTCCTACCCTTTTATCATATATGTGCTAGAATGCGGTGGCTGAGGGTCTTAATATCCTGGGTATGATGTTAGCTCTATCTGATGATGAAGTTCCTATTCTAGAGATCTGGTGAGTGTGGAGTACTTATTTATCATTATTACCCCAAGATCTACTCTTACCCGGGATGGTAGTACCTGTTAGGGTCCTATCTATGGGTTAAATAGAAAAAAATTAGTTTAAAAAATGTGAGTAACTATCAAGAATGAATAACCATCAAGAATGAATAACGTCTTGGGCATAAAATAAGCCAATAAGGGTTGACATAACATAAAACATAACCGACTAAAAGCAACCAAACTATATTTGCTTCTGATGACTTTTCATCTTTTTGCATGTGACCGAACGAACGAACGAACAGAACTCCGATCGATTTCGTAAGTTCAAAGGTGGAAATTCAAACAAAAGAAACTACACGAAAGCGGACATGAAAACAATATCCCTCTTTAGTGCTCACGAGGCGGAAAAAAAAAAGATTTTTTTTTCTGACATCCTCATCTCTACGCTTGGGAAACAGCGCTCCTCTTAATCCTCACCTGGCTTTTGTGTTGACGGCGAATCACGAATATGCCCTATCTGCCCATGAAATATAGATATGCATATAGATATTTAGACAATCGTTGACATGTAGACCCTGCACGCGACAAAGACACACACACACACACACACGATATCGTATCATGTGACTATTTTGTAACTTATAAAATTAATGCACAAAGATGTATGTGAATGAGATAAATGTTTTGTCTAAGACGGGAACATTATCGTGAATTTATCAATGTTTTTCAGCTAACATGAATTCATTTATCTTCTGTAATTTACACGCACACACACACACATATTATACACACACATATATATATATATTATACACACACACATATATATTATACGCACATACACGCACACACACACACACACACACATATATATATATATACTAGCAAAAGTACCCGGTCTATGACCGGACGAAAACATTTTTAGGAACACCAGAGAGTGTTCCTAAAAAAGGGTATGACATTAAAGTGCATCTTATGGTGAAATTCTAATTCTGGATCTCTGGGAAGTGTGGAATACTCCTTCATTGCCATTTTGATCCAGAATTGTAGTACCTGTTAGGAACCCATCTATTGGTTGAATAGATTAAAAAATGAGTTTTCATTAGAACAAAAATTATTCGTTTATTTGAAAACAGCTAACAGTTTGTGTATTATAATATTAGTTTATTTTAGGAATAGTCTCTTTTTGATGTTTACATTTTTTTATATTAATAGCATCCCATTGTGGTGTAAGGGTTTGAAAATTAGACTAACATTATTACTGAATAGCGATTTCAATACACGCTAGATGCCCTTTGCTTTCGACCTTGTACCATATCCTACCTGTGACGAACAGGTTGGGTAAAGAAAATGAGGTCCTATCATTGTGTAATGGTTAGCAAGGTAGTCTAGTAAATCCATTACTACTGAATAGTGAGTTCAATATTGGCTGGATTTCACATACTTACGGAATTGTGCCTAATAATATTGACATTTTTTAGCAGAATTTAGAATTCATGTTTGTTTTTTGTTTGTTTTAGTTTTTTTTACTAAGAAAAAGCCCCGTATAGAAACTTATAAAGATCTTCTGATATAATTATTCAGACTCTTATCCTTATAGAAAAAAAATCGTTTTTTATCTGTTCATTTTTTTCAGATTTCATAAAATAAAAGCTCGTAAAAATATTTCCCCTAATATATTTTAAGAAAAAAAGCTATTTCAAACATATTTTCATCAGCAGATGAATAATTACCGAAGATTTCGTGAAAATTTGACTATTAGTTGATTTTTCATAGAATTTTTAAAAAGCCGGTAGTCATAACTTGTTTTTAGCTACTGTAAATTTCAATTGATTTAATGGTTCAAAAAAGTAAACATTGTTTTCGTTCCTAATTTTCATTATTTCCGGAAGCTGAAATTCTTTTTTAAATCATCACGAATTGTTTTAATGTTTCTTCTTTTGAATGGTTCAAAAATTTTGAAGATAATATTAACCTTTATTCAAGTTTCATTGTGTTAAATATAAATCCAGTTAGCAATCTGAAAATGATAATAGTATGTGTTTTTTTATATATCCCCTTTTTTTAATCGCTAAGAGTTTGCGATTTTTTTTTTTTTTTGTTTACAACATTGAGAATAATATTTTAAAAACTAACTTGTGAATGGTTTAAATGATTTTTTCTATAACTTTTTCGTACGTAAGACAATTTTAAATTCAGTTTTTAATTGCTTATTGAGTTAGAAATAAAATGTAACATTGTAATTTTTTTAGCCCTAAAACAAAAGTAACAAAGAAGCCAACTAAACATTATATTTCGCGTTTTAATTTAAATTTCGTTATTCTTCTTTCAAATACGTTTTGAGTTTCCCTGATTAAAAATGTATATATTGTATAATAATTAATCATATTAAAACTTAAATACTTGAGCCCAGATGGCACATATTTTTGCTAGCATATATAATGCATTTTAGCAACAGCCGGGAAAAGGTGATATGCTCGTTGAAAAGTAATTACAAAACCTCAAGAAGAGGCTAATAATCTCTGATTTTTAAAAAAGTTTTTGCTTTCCTTGTTATTCATAAAGTTTTGTTTAATTGGATACGATGGCCTTATGTATCTAACATTAATTGCTGTTTCAGTATTGTCACCCATCTAAGTACTGAGTAGAGTGATTGAATCTTAACTTCAGAGATCTTAAGGGGACTGGTGCTTTCAAATTGACTTGACCGTAAGTCCTTTTTCTTATATTGTTCTTCAATGCTTAGGAAAACCTTATTATGACTAGAAGCAATGAAACCCAATGAACTCATTTGGGGGGAAATCATGAGAAGCATTCATCTGGTCGTTGTGCATTGAACCTACAATTTGATATAATCAATCCTTTGGCATTTCTTTATAAGCACTTCTCTTTGGTCCCATTGCCCTCCGAGATTCACCTGCATTGGTCTCTAATTATTTGACGTTTTATCCCTCGGTTATGCGTAGATGTCATAAATAGTTTTCTAATCATACATTGCGTTTCAAATTATTAACGAGACATTTTTTCATTTTGTACAAAAAATTCCGATTGGAATTTAACGAAATTTTCACAGTATAATGAAAATAGGTGTATGCGCAGGTGGTATAAAAACTGTATTATTCTGCGCAACAGGAAACAAACAGTGGCCATTTGCAATATCAACACGATATAGAAGTGTCCCAGACATTAATCAAGTGTCATAATACTCGTGCAATTATGGGTCGCAAATGTGACTTGACCCCTTCTGAGAAAGATATCATAACATCTGAACTTTCCAAAGGCAAGTCTACATTAGAAATATCCAAAATAATTGGAAGATATGACCAAACTGTGAAAAGATTTGTTGCAGATTTGACTCCATACGCAGAGGAAAAATTGAGCAAATACTGGTAGCTTACGTTTGCCCCTAGGAAAGTTACCGTTATAATGACGTTTTAAAAGAACACAAATGTGACGGTGATACAGACTTCTTTGATTTAGTCGCTGGAGTCCCACCGTTTATATTCATAATATGCCTAGACTATGTACTTCGTACATCCCTAGATCTTATAAAAGAAAAGGTCTCACACTAAAAAAGGAAAGAAGCAGGCGATATCCCGCACAAACTATTATGGATGACCTAGTGCTTCTTGCAAATACACCTGCACACACCGAATCCCTGTTACATAGCCAAGAGAAGACAGCACGGAACATTGGCCTCTTTGTGAATTCCGATAAAATAGAGTACACGTGCTTTAAAAAGAAAGGGCATATATCCACACTCAGTGGTAAGCCTCTAAAGCTAGTTGAACAATTTACATACCTAGGGAGTAATATCTTTTCCTCAGAAAGTGATGTTAATGCACGCATTGGGAAGGCATGGTCGATTATAAACAGATTGTCCGATATATGGAAATCAGATCTCACTGACAAGTTAATACAATAATCCTTCCATCGTGGTGGTATCAGTGCTACTGTATGGCAGCACCACTTAGACATTGACTTGTTGCCTGCATAATAGGCTTCAGAATGGGAGTTGCAGAATGGAAGCTGCACAAGAATGCTGCGTGCGATATTGAACAAAATCGTGGAAAAACACCCCACAAGTAAGCAACTATACGGCCACCTGCCCCCTATCGCATAAACCATCCGAGTAATACAGACAAGACATGCCGGACACTGTTAGAGAAGTAAAGATGAGCTCATAAGCGACGTTCTCCTATGGAAACCAGCACATGGACATGTTAGTGTGGGTCGTCCAGCAAAGACCTGCATAGAACAGCTCTGTGTAGATACTGAATGCTGCGTTGAGGATCTACGAGGAACAATGAGCGATAGGACGGTTGGAGAGAGGTTGTCATGGATATCCATGCTGTTGGCGTGACATAATGATGATCTATCTTTCTATCTATCTATCTATTTCAAGCTGTCCAAATATATCTATCTAGGTATCTATTTATCCCAGACTGTTCATATCTTTCTATATCTGTCTATCTATCTATCAATCTATCTATATATCTATCTATCCCAGGCTGTTAAAATCGATTTACTTATATATCTATCTATCTATCTACCTACCAATCTATACGTATTCACTTTAAACATATATATATATATATTAAAATAAGTGTATTTTGGCAGCATTTTTTCTTTTATACAAGTTTTGTTGAATTTTTGGTTGATCCTTTCTAATTTTCGGGCCATCTTTTTGGTGTCGGGGTGGAACTGGTGTAACAGTCCACCAAAGGTTTCGACACGAGCGCTTTCGGCAATACAGTTTGCCATCATCAGGTAGGAAACGATGGAATGTTTCGTGTCTCGTTTTTAAGAACGAGTAGCAAGGAATTGGAAGTGGGCGGTAATAACAATTGGTAGGTGGAGGTTGTAGGAATGGTAGTGGTTCGAACGAACGATGCAGTAGTGATTTTTTGTGGGAGGGGGGCACAAGTTGTGAGAAGGGGAGTGGAATAGTGGAAGGAGGATAGGCGGGAAATTATAAGCATTTGAAAACATGTTGACTTACTTCAAAATTTATTTGTTTAAGGTAAGTTTTTTTTTTGTTTGATATATAAAGCTTCGATTATTTGAAGTTTTTGTTTGTTTTTTTCTTTATGTAGTGTGTGTGTATTTTCGGTTAGAATTTTGCGGTTGTTAGAGGGGGACATGAATGTGTTTTAAGGTGTTGATTAATGGAACTGGAATCAGATAAGTGTAGTGTTAATCTGCGTGATAATGTGGTCGTCGTGTGGCCAATATATGTGTAATTAATTTTGGAGAGACAGTCTCCTACGGCACATTTGAATTCATACACAATATTAGTCTCATTAAGATGAGTAGTTTGGGGAGGAGTTGGTGCATGTGACAAGATTGGTAGTTTTAAATTTTTTTAATAGATGATTAGATTGATGTTTTTGTTAGTGTCGGTGGAAGAGACATTGTTACGTATTCATTTTTTAAACGCATTTTCGTCTAGTTTATAATTTTGGTGCATCTGATTACAGTAATATATGTTTTGGTTAAGGCTATTGAGTGTGCTATTGTTTTCATTATGGTAAATATTATGGAGGGTTTTTCGGATTTGTTCATCAACAAAATAGTTGGGGAATTCATTATTGATGAGAATTTGCTTAATATTTTTTATTTCGGAAAAAAATATTGTTTTAGAAGAAGAAGTAAGCTTTGCACGGTTTATCAATTTTTTTATAATGGCTTTTTTGTATTGTTCAGAGCATTCACTTTTGTAGTTGATAATACAAGAATTGATGGAGGTAGGTTTTTTTATATGGGGAGGTAGTGAATTTGTTGTTGTTTGAGTCTATCATGACGTCAAGGAATGGAAGTTTATTGTTTGTGTTAAATTCGTATGTGAAATTTAGTACAGGGTGTTGTTGAAATGTTCTTTGTAGTTCGTGGAGTTCATTTACATTATTAATGTAGGAGGAGACTACCGTCAACGTAGCGAACATAGATTCTGGTTTTTTTTATAATATTAAATACTTTGTTTTCAAAATGGGCCATAAAGAAATTGCTAAATGTCGGACCCAAAACTGACCCTATTGAGAAACCGTCTGTTTGGGTGTATAAACTGCCTTAGTGGTTGTAAAAAGGAACTTCAGTTGTACAGCAGAGGAGGGGCTTTTTAAGGATGTTAGGGTTGATTTTAAGAGGTGGATATTCCGGATTGTTGTAAATGTTTTGTATGATGATATCAGTTTCTTTTACTGGGAAGTTTGTAAAGAGATTTACGACGTCAAGTGGAGCGATCAGTTGGTTATTTGGTACTGAAGTGTGTCGAATTTCAATTAGTTCATTTGTAGATTTCAGACTGTATAAGGTGGGCATATATGGCGTAATGAGTGGGTTAATAAGTTTTGTTTATGAATTTTTACAGTCTCGTAAATATAACCGGGTTTATAATCACCCATAATCTTTGGAAGTTTTAGACTGTCAACATGAGCATTATTGGCTGTGATAAGTTTGTTTATTTTTGTTTTCAGTTGGTTTATGGGATTTTTGATGATCTTTTTAAACTTTGAATGATCATCAAGTATTTTTTGTAACTTAGAGTCGTAGTCAGTTTTGTTAAGCACGACAAAAATATTGGTTTTATTGGCTTTTTTTAATATAAATGCCAGGGTGATTTCGTAATTGTTTTGCGACAGTTTTTAACTTGTTGTTGAGTAAGGTAGAGGAATTGCGGTTCTTATTAAATCGGTTCTTGATAGCCTCTGCTTTTAAAAGGACATTTAGTTCAGGGTGGGTGGTAATTTTTCCTTGTGTTTGGAATTTCTGGATGTTCTGGTATAGTAGTTCAATTTCAGTTTTTTTATGCAGTTGGTTGTAGGAATTGTATAGGTGGCAGTTTGGTCCAAGGATCAAGAACTCAGTTTGCTCAGGTGTTATTCGAAGTTGGATAGGTTGATAAATGTTGTTATTGCTATTAGATAGACAGATATATTGAACCGTTATTGAGGGAATTTAGTTTTTTGTTTATCTTCAACAGGTGTTGGAGTTTGTTGTTATTGTATAAGTGTTCGAGTTGATTTTTTAGGCTGTTGTATTGTTCAGTAGTGATTAAGGCTTTTATATTTTTGTGTAATTCCGAGGCGGTACTGTTCAAGTTCTTGATGTTTTTGTAGGCCATTTCAATTTGGCTTTTTACCAGGTTACCGGTAATATATATATATATATATATATATATATATTATATATATATATATATATATATATATTTGGGGATGACTTATCATATGCTCCCAAAACCCAGTGGAGCTCTCTAGGAGCGACTTTAAGTAACTTTCACCGCCAGCATAAAGCAATGATCATCTGGTGTTTACAGATTGAATCTCTGGTGATCGTAAAATATATAAACAAATCTATGTATTTAATAGTTAAAACACCGCTCCTTAACGGCAGCTGGCGGTGGCCTAGAGTGTAATGAATCGGACTGATGAAAAGTCAGTAGGGTTTCGCTCCTGTTCAGATGTAGTTGCTGTGTCTAGCCATACTGATGAGACGTGAAACGTCGAAACACGGTGTCTATGGATGACTTATAAATGACGTTCTTTTGTGGATTCCAACACATGGCCAAACTAGGGCTGGTCTGCGAGCAAATACTTACATTCATCAGCTCCGTACGGACACTGGATGCAGTCTAGAGGACCTACTGAAAACGATAGTGACGGAGGGCGAGAGATAGAGAGAGTGTTAGAAAATGTGTGTGTGAGAGATAGAGATAGAGAGAGTCCTTCAAGGTAATGTGCTATAAGCCTGACTTGATGATGATGATGATGATACTTTTCTTTTTAAGATTTAAGTCAGTTGGCGGAGTGGCCTTTTGTCAGTATCAGCCGGACAGCAAAGGAGTTAATCTCCTTTTCACTAGCGCTATGATATTTTTGATGGGGTGGAGCGCCACACCAACCATCAACTCCCCACTTTATCCCACAGAACAGATTACACTGAGTTGGCAGGGACTGGTATCGAACCAAAAACATTGCGATTTTTAGGCTGGTGCCCTACCGACTGAGCTAAACCGTACCCTAAATTAGATTTATCTTTATCAAATTGATACCTTTTTATTTCAATTCCAATTTAAGTATGCGTCATTTTAACAGGAATGACAGATTTATTGCATGATTTATTGTTGTAATGTTTAACTGTATTTCCGAGATTTAAACTGGGTTAATGCAATTTTATTATAGCTTTAAATTCAAATTCTATTTTCATCTGGATTTGATTATTAATATTCATAATCTGTTCCCTTTTTGTGTGATTTTATCATGAAAATGCATTAAACATGGTTTTAGTATAAACATATGTTACAAATGATTTTAGTATAAAAATGTATTAGAAATGGTTTTAGTATAAAAATGCATCAGACACGATTTTAGAATAAAAATGCATTGGAAATGTATTTTTGTATAAAAATGCATTGGACATGGTTTTAGTATAAAATGCATAAGAAATGATTTTAGAATAAAATGCATTAAAAGCGATTTTAGTATAAAATGCATTAGAAATGATTTTAGTATAAAAATGATTCAAAAATGATTTTAATGTAAACATGCAGAAAAAATGATTTTAGAATAAACATGCTTCGGAAATTATATTAATGTAAAAATACATTAGAAATGATTTAAGTATAAAAATGTCTCGCAAATGATTTTAATGTAAACATGTATTAGAAATCTTTTTAATGTAAAAATGCATTAGAAATGATTTTATTATAAAAATGCATTGCAAATGAATTTAGTATAAAAATGCACATATACATATTTACCAACCCCTCCGCATGAGCAAGATGCGACACAAGGTCTATTCCTTAAGCAGAGTTTAACAGGTTTGAATTCAGAGTTTTCCTTCTCCCAGACCGGTTGCCTAACCAAGGTTAAAGAGCCCAGTTTGCCCTACTATTTACCCATAGCTGAAGGGAGAGTAGAATTCATACCTTTCCCAAGGGTATTAGCGCTAAGTGAAATGCAATTACCACGTCCAGGATTTGAACTCGAAGCGACGAGTCCATTTCCTATGACTTAAACCATTACACCACGCACTTCCTACTATAAAAATGCATATGAATATGTCTAGTGTTTGTCGTCGAGAATAGAGTGACAGAATGTCTCATCAAATCTGATTATTATCAAGTCTAAACAGATAAAACTCTTTTTCGAATCTCCAGACATTCAAATCTCATATTCAGAGTTTGGACACATATAATGAAGGACTGCAAATAAGAAAATTGTCTGCATAGAAAGAGTGCTCAATGATTTCACTGCAGAGCAGTGTAACGTGGGCACTAATTAGCGATACGTAACGTAGTGGGATCAGTTCGTGTATATGTGACGTTGTGGGACCAGTTAGTATTTAACGTAGCGCCTTTCCTTCTCGCGGCACTACAATTCGTATATTCGTACGTACAGCAGTTTGTTTACAACTGACACGGGCCTAGCAGTCAGCCTCTTCTTAGCCCCAAAATCCTTCTCCACTTCTTTTGGTCAAGGGAAGATATCACTTCACGCACGCCGCGTGCTCCTTCGTTACGGCCAATTGACTTTATCCACGGGTCGTCCCCTTTACGATAGTGACTTTACTATCTTGTTTGCGTCGTGAGTCCATTCATAAAAAGATTTCTTTCGTTGTAAATAGAGCAGACTAATAACACCGGGTTTACTTCTCAGAAGTTTATTATATTCCAAACTTCCTATAACTTTTGAGAGAGAGAGGGTCCCTAATAATCTCTGTCTTAACAAGAGGTGTATTTTAACTGGATTCAACTTCGAGTTTTTAGTCCTCAGTAAACTTCTCGGTGAACAAGCTTTTCTTAGCCTTTCCTTATCGTCTTCCGCGACAACAGCTTAACTCCGTACGATCACTGGCCCCGATTTCTGCCTGACTCTCCTTCTCCGAACGCGGACGCTAACTGCTCTGATCGCAGACTCCAACTCCAACTGACTGCTCGTGATTCTATTCGCGGGTCTTAAATAGCATTTCTAAATAATCTTCCAGAAGATTCTACTTTAGAACTTTCGAGCCCTTTCGAGCCCTTTCGATTCGTTCCAATCTCACTGGTCAACCAGAGTTCACCAACCTAAAAGATCAAAGATTTCTTGGAGTCCAAAAGACTGTGTTTTTCTTAATCCTAGACTTATCGTCTGCTTTCTCTCGTTAAAAAGATGTTATCTATCCTAACTACTTTTTCGGTGATTCCACAAAGACCACCCAGTAATCTAAGATAATCGGTAGTACATTTTTCTAAGTCTGGCACAAGGCCACAAATATAGGTGCTGGGCGGCGATTACATAACAGCAGGTATAAAACCTAAGATTATAAAATTATGGTTGCTATAATTCCATTACTCAAGAAAACCGTGTTGGATGATTTTCTTCTTAAAGCGATCTCCCATTTTCGAAATTCAGATCAGGATATAAATTTTAAAAATATTCAAAGAAAGAATAGATTCAGCTTGACAACCAGGGTGGGGGGAGTCAAAGTTTAGGTACTGGACATGTATGCCAAAAAGGGTAGGGGTTGGTAAGCTGAATCTATTCTTTATTTGAATATTTTTTTATTTATATCCTGATTTGAATTTAGAAAACGGGAGATCGCTTTAAGAAGAAAATCAAAATAATTATCAAAGAAGATCTAAACAAGATCTGTTGAAGATATAAACCGACTGAATGAAAGGATCCACAAAGAGCTGAGACGATTTGGACTGGTTGTATAATCAACTTATTATAATGACACTGTTGATTTTTTCTTGTTGGCTAGCAAAATTATTTTTTTATTAGGCTAAATTCTATTTGATTTATTTTTATCAAGCTTTGTATTAATAATGTATTTAAAATCTTTGGCAATATTAACCTCATGTACCTGAGAGATTGTAGATAGTCATGTCCTTTATCATCATCATCATGTCGCGCTATTAGCACGGATATCCATGACAATCTCTCGCCAACCTTTCCTATCATTCATTTTCCCAGGGAGGTCCTCTGTGCAGCAACCTGCGTCTTTGCTTAGTTGGTCAATGTAGGTCCTTGCTGGGCGGCCCACACTAGCATGTCCGTGTGTTGGCTTCCACAGGAGAACGTCACTTATGAGCTCATCCTTGCTTCTCCAGCAGTGCCCGGCATGTCTTGTCCGTCTCACTCGAATGGTTTGTGAGATGGGGGGCAAGTGACCATATAGCTGTTTCGTCGTGGGGTGCTGCTTCCACGATTTGTTCAGGACTGCACGCAGCATTCTTGTGCAGCTCCCATCCAGCTTATTCTCAAGGCGCCTCGTTAGGGTCCATGTGGTGCATCCGTACAGCAACACTGATACAACCACCGCCTGGAAGAATTGTCGCTTTAGCTTGTCAGTGAGATCGGATTTCCATATTACTGATAATTTGTTTGTGGCCGACCACGCTTTTCCTATTCGTGTATTTACATCGCTTTCTGTGGATAGGATATTACCACCTAGGTATGTGAATTGTTCTACTGGCTTAAGGGCTTACCGTTGAGTGTGGTTATGTCTCCTTTCCTTTTGAAACATATGTACTCTGTTTTATCGGAGTTTACATGAAGGCCAATATTATTTGCAGCCTTCTCTAGGCTATGCAGTAGTGACTCGGCCTGTGGTGGTGTATCTGCAAGGAGTGCAAGGTCATCAGCGTAGTCCGCATCTGTGATTTTCTGTGCGGGATATCGCCTGCTTCTTGCCTTTTTTAGTGTGAAGCCTTCTTCTTTTATGGTATCTAATGATGTTCGGAGTACATAGTCTAAGCATATGATAAATATATATGGTGCTAGTGTATCTCCTTGTAGGACTCCAGTTCCGATGTCGAAGAAATCTGTGTCGCCCATCGGGTGAGCGTACCATTGCTTGTGTATCTTTGTAGAGCATCATTAATGCAGCAACAGTTTCTTCTGGTAGCCCGTATGCTAGTAGTATTTGTTCCATTTTTCCTCTGTGTATGGAATCAAATGCCTTGGAAAAATCTACGAATAGTAGCGTTTGCCTCTAGATTTTTTGCTCGAATCCCTTCTATGATTCGTCGTATAGTCAGGATCTGAGAGGTTGTGGAACGGTTTCTACGGAATCCGTTTTGGTTTTTCCTAAGAATTTCTCTATTCGGGTCTGATGCGATTAAGAAGAAGGGCATTATAGATCTTGCTGCGATAGCCGTAAGAGTTATGCCTCTGTAGTTTTTAGCTATTCCTAGGTCTCCCTTTTTGGGGAACGGGAGGATGCATCCTTTTGTCCATTTATCTATTCTATTTTGTCTATATACTGCATTGCATAGCCTAAGCAGTATGTCGCTGAACTTGCCCATTTTCCATACCTCCGGGGTATTTCGTCAAGACCCGCTGCCCTTCTACTTTTTAGTTTATTTAAGACTACGTGGAGTTCTTCTGTTGTAAAAATCCCCCAGTTTTATGTCTAGTTGTCTATCTATGATCTTTTGAGTGTTATTTACCATGATTTTAGGTGTGTTCCCCAGAAGTTTCTGGAAGTGGTCTTTCCATTTTTGGAGTCTTTCTTTTTGGCTGTTTGCCTTTAGTTTTTGATCTAGAGGTACTTTTCCTACCACTAATTTCATTTACTGTTTGCCATGCTAATCGCGACTGTCTTCTACCGATGATCTTAATATTATTTATTTGTGCTTGTATATATTCTGTTTGTTCTTTTTTTGTATGTTTTGGTTAATTCTATTTGGGCTTTCCTAAGGTTGTGTAAATTGGTGTTAGTTGGGTTTGTTTTATTGAGTTGGGCTGCTTTTTTTTATATAGTTTTTTTCCCTAACTGCTTCTGTCTCCCAGGGAACAGAGTGTTTCGGCTTTTAATTTGTTGGTATGCACTCGGCTGCCGCTTCTAAGTGAGCACTAACAAAGTTTTCGTATTCCTCGTTTGGTGTGGAGCTTTCGGATGTCTCCTGGAGGATATCGAATTTATTTCTTACTGTAACAGCGTAGCGATTGCAAATATCGCTGTGGCAAGTGTCGACAGTCGTATCGTTCAGATTTGCTGGTTTGTTTTTTGTTTCTACGTAGGCTAAGTCGTAATTTTGCTGTGACTATTCTGTGATCGAGGATACTCCTTCAAAGGAAGAAATCGCTTCACAGTTCATTGCACTATTTGTCCATTTTTTGTTTATTAGGATGTAGTCTAGTTTGCGCTTTGTGCGTCCATATGTTTTTTTTGGAATTTAGTGTTTAGCAGACAAGCCTGTTCTCAAGGGAGAACTCGGCTAGGAGATCACCGTTCCTGTTTGGGGTGTTGTGTAGCCGAATCTATTGTTTTCGTTTCTTCCTATCTGTGCATTCATGTCTCCCCCAATTATTATGTTGGGTGTGTCTGCATAGGGGGATAGTTGTAAAATGTTTCAATGTCCGTTTCGTCGCTGACGTTTGTTGGGCTGTAACATGAGACTATAGTCATGCAGGGATTGCCATTAAACGTAGCACTCATGATTCTAGGTTGGATTTTTTCTATGCTGTTAAGTGATTTTAGCGCTCGAGGGCTGAGAAGCATTCCTACACCTCCTATAGTTGCATTGACGGAGTTTTTCCATGCAGATGCTGACACAAACGTCCAGCCATTTCCAGATTCATGGTATTTTAGTTCTACATCACCATGGTCAAATCTGTGTTCTTGCACACATATGATGTCTATATTATTTTCGGCTGCAGACGCCGTGAGTTCGGGGAGTTGGCCTATCGCTTTTAGTGTTCTAACGTTAAATGTTGCTAGCTGGAGTGATTTTTTACATCTAAGTAGGTTTGTATTGAATTTGGGTTCTATGTCTGTCTTATTAGATATTGCGGTTAGGGTTATGTCTTCAGTAGAGTGTGTGTCTTGTTTGTCTGTTGGTGAGAGTGGTGTGATTTAGGGTGTGTGGTGTAGTTGGAGCCCCGTAATTTATTTATCGAACACTGGGCCGGTGCTCGAACCTCAGCAGAACGTGTACTCTTTTTGATAGCAGGAAGTACGTTGCTACAGGTTTCTCAGCTCTGTGAAATGTCATGAAAAGTTTCGGTTAGGTCGAGGTTTATCGATATCTATCGGTAGCTGTTTGACTCATCAATAGGCGCTGGTCTTAGAGATGAGGAGCAGTAGTTGCCTAACTGAACTGGTTGATCCTGGCCGTTGACCCGTTTTGAGTTCTTCCGCCCAGCATCTTATGATGTACGCCGTTGGCCTATTTAGGCTCTTCCGCCGCATCTCAAATCCACCACGCTGCTACCCATGGTTTTGTTTTGCATGCTCAGGCATGTAAATTTTGCAGGAAGAAGGAGAAGACAAAAGAGAAAGGAGACAGGCGAGGAAAAGGGAATCGTGGGAATAGATGCTATAGAAATAAGTGTTAAGTTAGAAATAAGTTAGAAGTATGTTAGAAGTAAGTTTTAACTTAGTATAAGTCCCACAAGTCCACAAGTCCCTCCTATATTAGCGTTAACGAAGGTGGAGCAAGTGGCGGAGAGAAGTATGGGGAGAAAGAGGGGGGATAAAGTGGTGGCTACATCAATAGAAGGAAAAGTTCATTAAACGGCCACTTTTAGAATATCGAAACCAGAAAATTCATTCACAGTGTTAATTCCACATTCTAATACACAATGGTTAAAAGTTAAACGAGTTTTAGAACCAATACGAAACAAAATATTATTTTGAAAGTAAGTCTTTAAATTCAATTTAACAAATTAAATCGTTCACCTTAATTCGCTTCGCTTCGGGTTGACTTAACCATCAGTACCTTAGTCGAGGAATGGAATGTAAATTCAAGATTTATAGCGACTTGAAAGGGTTAACACGAGGAGGTAGAGGGGGGGCAGTAGACGAAAATGGAGACATAAGAAGCAGAGAATGCACCCTCCGGGTGCAAGTATTTAAGTTTTGATATAATAAAATATCATATTAAATTAGAAAGGCTAATGAAACTGAATAAGAATGTAGATAAAAAGATTTGGAACAGAGGGGGTATGATTGAAAAATAGAACAACTTTGAAACTAACTCTTCTATCATTTTCCGTTACTCCCGTCTTTCATTGTTAAATTTTCCTAATTTAACTGTTTAGTTAAAATAGGAAGTAAAGAATAATATTAGTTATTTCTTCTGGTTAGGGGATTTCTTTTAAGATTTATTGAAGAGATTTTTGCTCATATTCAATAAGATAAAACCAAACAATTAGTAATCCATAATACTAAGCATATATTTATTAAAATCAAATTTTTAAGATCAATATGCAAATTAGCCTTCCCATTCATACTGTAAACCGCTATTTTGTTGTATATATAAATACAATTGCATGTTATTAGTATGTAGATATGGTCAACAGTATAAGTAATGTAAAACAATTTTATTAATAATTGAGGTATAAATAAAAATAAAATCATGGAAAATGTGATGTAAATAACAAAGGGAATTGTGACTTGTATAGTAATATAGTTTCGGTTACAGACAGATAAACACACAATCTCCATTATAATAAGATTTGATTTAATTCATCTACTAAAAACCAAGTAAAATATGTTACATGCAAATTTTAATTATATTATCTGATTAAAAAAAGATTATATACATTTGTTATGGAGAAACTCTTTTATTCCCACTGCCCATTATTGGCAATGAGTTAATTTATGGAATTGTTAATGTGGGTATAGATTTGACAAAGTAAATTGCTATTATTTGAAGGTATTGAGCATTACTTATAGCTTTAGTCTCGATTATATATGAATATATATATATATATATATATTATATATAAATATATATTTATATTTATATTAATTTGTTTTTTTTTTTGGCCAAAGATTGTTAGTTTTGTTTACGGTTTGGTTTTTGTTTTTTTTTACATATTTGCTGGGTTTTTTCTCACCGCGATTTACCAATACGTTTGGTATATATATAATATATATAATATATATATATATATATATATATATATATATATATATATATACCCAGCATCGTACATCATACATCGGACATATAATCGAGTGAGAAGTCTCGGCGATAGAGAGTGATTAGAGAGAGAGAGAGAGATACAGAGATGAGTCTTACTTATTCTTCATTTCTTCCTGCTATCTTGTGTGGCTGTTTCCTTTTCTTCTTCTCTGGCCGTCATATTGTCAAGTCTTCTTTTTTAAGGGTTTCTTTTGTGCTACTTTTTGTAGTCATGCAATTAATTAATCCACAAGTCTTTTTTCCTTGATCAAGATTTATTTAACTCATTCTTATTCGCCGCACGGGCGAATCAACCTCGCAGTAGCGCGTCTATTATGCGTCAATCTGAGGTTGAAACTAAAATCTAAATCTAACTAAATCACGTGATGCGCGAGATTACCGCCTATGGGTCAGGGACCTATAACCGTCCTGGTAGTTTTCCATTCCCTGATCTGAAAACCAATGGCCCCTTAGAATTGTCACTACAGGATCAGTCAACAATCCACGCCACCACATGAATTATGTAACAAACTGAGGGTGGTTTATTATGGAAGACTATTCGCCATATGGAATGAAAACGAATCCATGGCAAAGAAAGAATTAATTAGAATTGGTGTAAAAGACCCGGAAATTCGGTGGTCAAAATATGGAATAAAAATAAAATTCTTACAATTATATATATATATATATATATATATATATATATATATAGTTTCCTATATTTATAGGTAAAGAGTCAAGGCATGAAGTCAAGGACGCTTGGTAACAAGACAGTTTCTTGCATGCGGGATTTTCAAACCAAGTTTGTATATAATTTTTTGCAGATAGAAACATAAAATTAAAACTTTGGTAACACTTATTCTGAAACACAGGATTGTATCGCGAGGTGGAAAGATACACAGAAGAATGGTGTGCTTAATACATTTATTAAGCACCAGCTTCTGGTTCCAAACGGATACATACAAACGCAGAACAAATAAGTACAAACAATTAACAAGACAAACTTACACTAAATAGAGGAGGGTCAGTTTGATACAGCCAATGCAGAAAAGCGAGTCTGAATATTAGTTAATTTAATTGTAGGCTATTTTATGGCTATGAGCCAGTTTATCTGGTAGAGTGCTGAAGGGGTGTTAGCTACTCTACAACATACAGTAAATGTGGTCTGGTATTCCTCGGGGTTCAGTGCTGAGATCTTTGTTGCTTTTAATATTCATAAATGGTTTACCTAATGATATAAAATCAGAAGTAGCACGATTTGCTGATGATGTTAAACTATTAATCAAAGTGTAAATCTTTTCTTTCTTTAAATATGTTTCATTCATATCCTGATTTGAATTTCGAAAACGGAAGATTGTTTTAAGAAGAAAAATCAAAAGAATTATCATATACTAGTGAAAATAAAAAATGTATGTATTTCTAAATAAAATATCAAATATTTTAAAGATATTTTTTGACAGACAGAACCATGAAAATAAAAATTGGTAACAATTATTCTGAAACACAATATATACGGTCAGGTGTTTCTCAAGGATGAGTACTGAGACCTTTGTTCTCTGTTCTGTTATGTGACTGCATTTACTCTGGGTTGGTTGATCCGGCTCCATCCAACAAATTCACCTGTTGATGAATCTATGGAAGGAGTAACAAGGGAATAGGAAATTCACAAGCGGTTCCCAAACCTCGCATGCATATCCTGGTCAGATTTCCCACAGACGCAAAGACAAGTATGCCGAAAGCCGTTGATTTCTGACGTTAATGTAGACACCCTTTGGATTTGATACTTTTGTTGCTTTTAATATTCATAAATGGTTTACCTGATATGAAATCAGAAATAAAAGTATTTACTGATGATGTTAAACTATTAAAGAAATAAATCTATTCTTTGAATGTGTCTCATTTATATTCTGATTTGAATTTCGAAAACGGAAGATTGCTTTAAGAAGAAAAAATCAAAAGAATTATCAAAGAATTATAAAAGATTGAATGAAAGGGTCCACAAAGATCTAAGATGATTATGAATGGTTTATAAGCGGAAGTTGTAATCAACTGAGGCTAGTTTAGCCTGGAAGAGGATCCGCCTAAGAGAACGACAAAGAATCCATCTAAAAGAAAGAATTAATTAGAATTAGTGTAAAAGACCCGGAAGTTTGCTGGTCAAAATATGGAATAAAAATAAAAATCATTTGCTAAAGATTGGAACATTAATAGTAAAGGCGTTTTCATTCGAGAAACAAATTTATAATCAATTGAAGTTTGTTTGGGTTTGGGGCGGGGGTCTCAAGATTCGCTACTTATTTCATTGATTACATCCGAATTTTAAACAATTTCTTAGAATCTGAAGGGGCATATTTAGAACAGTATTTATTAATTTTATATTTCCATTTTTAATTGCTGTCATCATCAGCAGCATGGATTCCTATGACGCTCTCTCGTCACCTATCCTTATAGATCATTGCGCGTGGCAGGTCTTCCTATGTATATATTTCTTACATCCAATGACAATCTTTATATACTTTAGATTTAAAAAATAAACAGATGCTATTAAATATATTTACAAAACTCTATTTGTCAACACTTAGCGTTTCGATTGGTAATTTACAGGATCGAATGCATATTTAAAATAAGTATATATTAGACTAGTATTTCCAATCTTCATGAGGACAAAAATAAATATCATCTGTTAGTGTTAATTCCTGTTTAACGAGTAATACGAAGAGGAAATAAACACAAGGGGGAAATAAATATTCGTACACATACAAATTTTAATTTATTGTATGATGATAACCTTCTTGCACGAATATCATTTATATATATTTATCAACCCCTCCGCAAAAGCAGGATGCGACACAAGGTCAATTTTTTAAAGCGGGGTTTAACAGGTTTGAATTAAGAGTTTTCCTTCTCCTAGACTAGTTACCTAGCAAAGGTTAAAGACCACAGTCTGCCCTACAATTTACCCCTAGCTAGAGGGGAAGTAGTTGGATGTATGCCTTTCCCAAGGGTATTAGCGCTATGTGAAATGCAACTAGAAGGACCTGTGGATATACCCCAGTATGAAAATTTAATTATTATAAAGTTTGATATGTTTACTAAACAGATATTGCAAAAATAGTTCAATATGTAAAAAGTATAATTATCTTGATTTAATTCTCCCTCACACCTTTTTCTTATTTTCATATTTTCACTATTTTCGATTGAAACAGATTAGCGTTATCACTTCCACGTGCATACCCCTTCTCTCTATCCTTACCCTACTCTCTTTTCTTCCTTCTTTCTTATTATATTTTTTGTGTATCATGTCCTTATTTCCCCTTTATTTCTTTATACTAAAAACGGAATGGCTCATTATTTAGCTGAGGTGACGACACTCATTAGAAATAAGAATTCGGTGGATAAGCGACACCAGATAATCAGGATTTATATTTTTGCATTTAATCTTGGACTATTTGGACGGCCCCATTTTTAGCTTGAGGGTATAACAAGATGATAACGGTCGGAAGATTAAGGAACAAGCGTATTAATATATATATATATATATATATATATTATATATATATATATATATATATAATCTCTCGTGGTGGAACTGAAGATTAATGACTGTCTCAGTTTTGTCAGCCTAATCAAATTTTAGCTGATTTAAGCTTCCATATTTAAACAGCCTTCAGCGAATATAAGGTGGGTAATGATACGAGCCGTTGTTATTAAAAGAATATAATAAAAAAAGCAATTTTGATCTATACGGTTGTTTTCTAGACTGTTATTTTATTATTATTATATTATTATTATTATTATTATTATTATTATTATTATTAACAACTTTATCTATTAATTCATAAAGCAATGCATCGAGGTTATTTGGATACAGAAAAGAAAATTAGTTTTCCTGCATATGATATTAACGCCTATAATGTCATATTTTCTAATCTTCTGTATTTCATCTCTCTCTCCTCTCTCTCTCTCTCTCTCTCTCTCTCTCTCTCTCTCTCTCTCTCTCTCTCTCTCTCTCTCTCTCTCTCTTGAAAAAAAATGACAAAAATGAACAAAAGAAAACAAAAAAAACAATAGCCTCCCTTGCTTTCATCATTCTTGAATATTTTTCTACTACCCTTTTACTTAATTCGCATTACTTAATACCTGTTACCCATAGGTATTTAATATATCAATATTGGTGAAAGCTAGGGAGCTTTTTTATTACTATCTATCTATCTATCTATCTATCTATCTATGAATCTAATTTTTATTACATCTTCGCAATCGTCAATGCTGGCGAGTCCCCATCCTCCTTCATCTCTTAATGCATCTAATGGTGAAGTTCCTATCATGGAGCTCTGGGGAGTGTGGAGTACATCACCATTATTCCTTCATCGTCATTATTCCCGAGTGATCCGGAGTGGTAGTACCTGTTAGGTTTCCATCTACTTGTTGAATAAAAAAATGAGTTTAAAGAAATGTGTTTAAAAAAAATTAAGATTAAAAAAATTCTGAATACCCACCAAGCATGAATAGAACAAAACGTCTTCGGCATAAAATTACCCAACAAGGGTTTACATGCCGTAAAATCAAATCGACCATCCATTTAAAGAATGGTCCAGAGTATTTTACAGTATCTATCTATCTCAGTAAGAAAAAGTAATAGATAAGTCGTAATAAAAATGCTGAAATAGATAGATAGATAATCAATAAAGCTGATATATATATATATAATATATATATATATATATATATATATATATTACAATATCTATATGTCAATCTCAGTAACAAAAAGTAATAGATAAATCGTAATAAAAATGCTGAAATAGATAGATAGATAGATAATAGTTAATAAAGCTGCGATACATATATAACTAGATAGATATATAGATAGATATGAATATAAAAGGATAGATAGATAGATCGATAGATATGTACTAATTTTAAAAAGCTGAGATAGATAGATAAATATATATATAATTATATATATATATATAGAGAGAGAGAGAGAGAGAGAGAATATATATATATATATATATATATATATAGAGAGAGAGAGAGAGAGAGAGAGATATCAACATAAAGATAGATAGATAGATATGAAAATGGTTAAATAGATATTGAGTTAAACATTAAAAAATGACGATATATAGATAGATTTTCATAACTATCTATCTATATACCAGCCCTTTTATTACTATCTATCGATCTATCATAGCTTTTACAATGTATGTATCTATATATATTTATATATCTATGTATCTATGTATGCTTGAAAATGAACACGAAACAAACACAAAAACAAAATAGGAAATGGTGGTGTATGTATGTATATATTCTAATTAGTGGGGGGGTCACAGTCAAGTCTGACGCAATGTTCTTCCAATCGACAGTCTAAACACTCCCAACTGTATCACGCTCGTCTTACCAACAATATCCAAAATTATTTTTCTATCCCGCTCGTCTCGACAACAAAATGCTACAGCAGTTGTTCTCTCCCTGGTCTGGGAAGGCAAGTCCTTAAAATATACCTCAATCTCACCACGTCCTGGCTCCTCACTCAAAATTGTCCGTGCAGCACGTGCGACACTCGTCAGCACTGCAAGTACGCGTCAATCCTTACAGCGCAACCACCTACATCCGGGTCACTCTGCTATTTCCAATTTCACTGCTCGTCCAAGCGCTCTCACATTCTGAAGGACGCGGGTTCGACTCTAGGTCAGTCCTACACGCCAGGCAAAGCCTAGCCCGCTTCCTTCGAGAATACGGCAAGTCTTCACGCCCGCCACTGTCACACCGTGTTGCACGAGATAGGTCTCCTCTCTCACTACATATATGTATCTATCTATCTATCTATCAATTATAGACATCTTATTACTATCTGTCTATCTATCTATCTATCATAGTCTTTTTATTACTATATAAGCATGCATGTATGTATGTATGTATGTATGCTTGCAAATTAAAAAAAAACTAAACAAAATCCATACAAAACAGGAAATGGTCTTGTATGTATGTTGTAATGTTCTAATAGTGATATATGTTCTATAGCAGGTCTTGTCAACGTGCCTCCAAATTCACGACACTAAAAAGGGTTTTTTTGTACGCGGCGGTCGTCTTGTCGATAAAAAGGTACAACGCGAGAAATATATCGTCACAAGCTGCTTAGCTTTTATTTTCGGGCTCGTCTCGTGGGTTGTTTCGGAGAGGAGGAAAGGCAGAGAGAAAGAGAGAGAGGACACTGATAACTTACTATGATCCCACACTAGGGACCAGAGGCCCGTCCGAATCCTACGCTGTCGGAAATCAAAAAGAGGACGATATTCTTCTTCGTCGTTCCTCGTCACCACGTGACTTCCATTACTGGTCAACACCCGAAACTTCCGGTTGGCTTTCAATTCTCCATTCGGGTGTCATGCCCGGTAAAATCACCGTGCATCACTCCACCCTTTTTCAAAGCCTCCACCTTGTCTCATTTTCTTTTCCTCCTTTTCTATAGTAGTCCTCTCAAAACTCAGGACCTTCATCATCTCGCTACATGGCTTTAAGCCGACAATTTTTGGAGGATATGTACTTAATTGAAGTCGTACCTAATTTTAAAAATTAATTAGTTAATAATAATGATTTTTAGGCGGGCATATGTGTTCAAATGTAAGGCTAAACGAATCGAGAAAATTTCAATGCCTAAATATACATTTCGACCTATTAGGTCTCATCAGCAAGGTTATAGACATGGGAGACTGCTCCGAGGTTTCGAGTCACACACGGAGCAGTCTCCCATGTCTATAACCTTGCTGATGAGACCTAATAGGTCGAAATGTATATTCAGGCATTGGACATTTTCTCGATTCGTTTAGCCTTACATTTGAACATATATGCTCGCCTAAAAATTCATTAATTATTAACTAATTAATTTTCAAAATTAGGTACGACTTCAATTAAGCACATATCCTTCAAAAATATGTATTTATCTATAATGGCTTCTTTTATATCTATCTAATGTTATCTAAGCATTTTCACTACAATCTATCATTTTTATCAATCTACCAAAGGAAAAGGTGATTTATCTACAACACTCTATTTTGAAAAATGATTATTGCCATTTCATTCAGATTAATATTCTTTTTGATTATTTGCAATTTTCGTTGATTTTGAATAAAATAAACAATCCGCTTTTCCACAAGCAAGTGGTGTACTCTTTCTTTTTAGGATGACATTTTTCTTAAACTTAGCAGAAACCTGTTCATCATGATTCTATGTTATTTTGTTTTGTTGTTGGTTTTATTTCGATTCAGAAAGGCAGATGCAACACTCAATTTTATCACAACATAGTAAACGTTCTGAAGAAGAAGAAGAAGAAGAAGAAGAAGAAGAAGAAGAAGAAGAAGAAGAAGAAGAAGAAGAAGAAGAAGAAGAAGATGAAAAAGAAGATATTGAAAAATGGAAAGAAGAAGAAGAAGAAGAAGAAGAAGAAGAAGAAGGGGAGGGGAGGGGAGGAGGAGGAGGAGGAGGAGGGGAAAAGTGAAAGAGGAGGAAGAGGGAGAAGCGAAAAGCGAAAGAAGAAGAAGAAGAAGAAGAAGAAGAAGAAGAAGAAGAAGAAGAAGAAGAAGAAGAAGAAGAAGGAAAAGAGAAAAGAATACAATCTATAACAAACCTATTTGGCTATCTTTAACAGCATTCTTATTTTTTTCAAAATGTGCTGACGTCATTCGAAGTAAGTCTTAAAAAGAATATCTCTCCTTACATATTATTTCTAAAAAAAAAAACGTTTGAAAACATTATGAAAAAATAGGTCTGTCATATTTTCGTTTCATTTCACTTTAAAATAACATTTTTTTATGACAACACTCCTTACTGTTGCATTGATGATGGTTAATATATCAAATATATATAAAAATCGAAACACTTGAACTATTTATTTATTCATAAATCTGAATATTTGGTTTTTTTCTTCATATTTCTATACGTATACACCGTCAGATTTATTTCCATTTTTCTTTTATATATATATATATATATATATATATATATATATATACGAAACGCCGAAACACGTGTCTGTGGATGACTTATTAATATATGCTCCCATAAATTTGGTATGAGCTCTCTAATTGGTAATTTGAATTAACTCTCACTACTAAGCATATAAGCAATGATCGTTTCCCCGGAAATTTGATCTCTCTGTGACCGTAAAATACAAACCTATGTACACAAACCTATGTACTTAATAGTTTAAAAACACCCGTCCCCGGTACAGCTGTCACAGGGAATTAGATATCAGGCTGCCAAGCGGTCAGTCTGAGTTCGACCCTAGCCAAAGATAGTTGGGTCTAGCCACACTGAAGAGGCGTGAAACGCCGAAACACGTGTCTGTGGATGACTTATTAATATATATATATAAACGATATGTTGCAAAAGATTCCAAATTTATTTATTTTTATGGTAATGTCGACGGTTTAACGTTTCGGTTTATGCAACCTTCATTAGGAGCCTTGTGGGATATGAAAAGTGCTGGTCGTATATGGCGAAGGGTAATTAGTGTCAGCCAGTGTAGCTTACCGGACATATAGTTGATATTGGGGTAGCAGTTTAGAGACGTCGGTGAGATGAGTTCATTTGGGGGGAAATAATATTTTACAAAAAAGCCAAGAGGTATTTATAAAAAAATGAACCTGCTTTCATCCCAAACCGTATACTATTCTAGCACACTGGCTTTATGTAGCTGCATACGTGTATTAACCTTGGCTGTCAACTCGTGTTCGAGTAAGACCATTTCCTGTTTTTTGTTTGTTTGCTTGTTTGTATTTTTTTTTGCTTTTTTTCTCATAGTTGAGTGCCAGTAACATGTTTATAAATGTATAGGAAATAAATAGGAGGAAATGATATGCACGGCACACAGGATGGAAAAATATATCA
The DNA here is from genome assembly GCA_023376005.1 of Doryteuthis pealeii. NCBI lineage: Eukaryota > Metazoa > Mollusca > Cephalopoda > Myopsida > Loliginidae > Doryteuthis > Doryteuthis pealeii. The sequence goes on from CM042144.1 coordinate 80,903,218, forward strand.
AATATGATATGAAATAAAGAAAAAAAATGATGAGAGAGGAAGCTTATCGTTTGGTTAGGAAGGGGATTAAAAGAAGAGAAGATATAGAAAGAAACAATATATATATATATATATATATATATATAAGGATATGAAAACACACAATGCTGTTATGTATGCATATGTGTATATGTACATAGGTACATACGGTGCTAACATATTGACACTTTTTTCTAATGTTTAAAAAAGATTCAAGAGAATGTCACCACAACGTCTGTCAATTATTTCTTTCATATTTCAATACACAGTCTTACTTTTAAAATTGGCAGCCACAGATTTTTTTTCTCGCTCTCCTTGTTTTCTACAAATAGGTGTGATTGTAAATGTATTTTCATTCATAAAATTAACGTTTTCTTAATGTAATGTTACTTAGTCTATATCATTACTTCTGTTTATGCCCATTGCAATTTAGAAATCACTTTTATACATACTAAACTTTTCTAATAAATCTTAGTGATAAAATATAATAGCTGTTTTTTTTTTGGTTTTTTTTTTTTTGGTTTTTTTATTGTTTGAATTTTTTACGATGCGAAAGAATTTTGAGAACAACGAGGCTAGTTTGGAGTTATTAAGCAAGTTGATTGGCGCCTTGAAAAATTTACAAAAGACAATAACTTGATATTTTTCGGCTACAATTTAGAGATTTTAAAATAATACAAATATTTCTTAATGATATATTACACACATTGCAGGATTTTAAACGCATTAATAATATGGGCTATTTTGAGGCAAATCTATCTCAGCAAGACTTTTGATAGAGAATTTTTAATAAATAAGATGCTAATGCTAATTAAGATTAAATAATGATTATTTAATAACCATTGAGAATATAACGTAAATAACCAAGGGAATGGTGACGTTGGTGATGATGTAGTTTTGGTTACAGACAGATAGACACATAATCTCCATTATAATAAGATGTGCCAGTGAATCTTTCCAAGAGTCAGGTTATTAAAACCTCTTCTTTCTCTCTTAGACAGAAGGAAAAACGTGCAATTGTATAATTGATGCAACTCTATATAATTGGTTGAATCAATCTGTAATTACATCCACAACTGTCATGCGCATTCGTATCTTCTACTTCCATATTTCTGATCACGCTGCGGCCATATTTAATTTAATGACAAAAATTAACGAGTGGAGAAACGGACGCTGCTTGAAAAGTTTGTAAATACGTCGCGTGGATTTCATAGAGAATATCAGATATTAATTGAGAATTGTTATCTATTTATTTATTTGTGAATATAAGAAACAATATTTCATTTATCTTTATGGGGTCTGAGGCGCCCCCATTGAGGGAGAATGTCGACGGGATCAATGCATTTTTGGACCCGCCTCCCATGAGTTTCGGTTCGTGGGTGATCCCACATTAATAGGGCCTTGTGCCTAACCCGTACACGTGGGGTACGTGGTAAATAAATATCTTTACTGGCAGGACGTGTGCATATACCGCAGTATGATAATTGAATTATTGAAACGTTTGATATGTTTAATTAAGAGCTATTGCTAAATAGTTAAATTTGTAAAAAATTTAATAATCTTGATTTAACTCTCTCTCTCTCTCTCTCTCTCTCTCTCTCTCTCTCTCTCTCTCTCTCTCTCTCTCTCTCTCTCTCTTTTTCTTTTCTTCTTTTTGTCTTTTCCTTATGTTCGTTTGAAAGTTATCGCTGCCGCACGCTCATCCCTCTCTTATATTTCCCCCAGTCTCTTTGTTTATATCTTTATATCTTTATTTCTTTATTCATTTTTTTCCTGTGTAGCATGTCCTTTTTCGTCCCTTTCTTTATAATAAAAACGGAATGGTCCATTATTTAGCTGAGGTGACGACCTTTTATCTTGGGCGATTTGGACGGTCTCATTTTTAACCAGTGGGTGTTGCAAGATGATAACGGTCGTATTTTTAGGAACACCAATATTAGATATGTTAATCTTTATTACAGAATACTTAAAGCATATTCAATATTTTGTCAATATTTTCTCAAGTTTTTAACTCTTTGCCTACTTTAACCCGTTCAAAGCGGCTCTCCCACTAATGCGATCCGACCGTAAACCATTGGCAGCGGCTCTCTCATGTATCACTCGTTGACACTAAGAAATCACTACGTGAACACCTATCATCTTATATTTTGGATTGGGTGAATAGATCGTGAACTTTGAAATATCCCACCATACCGGTAAAAGATACCAAGAAAATTTGGTACAGCCGTAGGGAGAAATTTGGTAGGCAAAGAGTTAAAATGAATTATAATGATTCTATCACGAAAATGGAACTTACCGATTTGTTTATGTAATTTTTTTTTTAATTCGTGCAATTAATCATAAAAAGGATTTTAATTAATCGCTTTATTTCATGATTTTATTTCTCAATCTCAGTCGGTAGAGCGTTCGGCTAGAAATCCAAAGTTCCTAGTTCGATACCGGCCCTCTCCAACTCAGCATATGAGTAGCACAGGGATCTGTGCGGTAAAGTAAGGAGCTGATGGTAGGTGAATGGGGATTTTTTATCCCCGGAAAAGCACTGTCTAAACCCTACGTTTTGTAAGAGAATAGACCGTACTTCGACGCAGTGAGGAGATGGGTGTAGCTTTGAAGAAAGGAGACAAACGACTTTATTGAACAAAACGTTTACTATACGTAAAAACGCAAAAAATATCAAACAGGGGTATACAAAAAGCCTAGAAAGAAACAACCAAACGAATTTTATGGAATGTTCAAGAGTTCAATGAGTTTGGTTAGTAAAAGTACTTCTAGGAGAATTGAATGTATCAAAGGGGTTAAAGTGATGGCTTGCAGATAAAATTGCCTGCGGAAACTTAACTGTTTATCCTTGATATTACTGTTCCACGTGACTGGTTGGGCCCTGAAGAATTGGTTATTAAGAGTGCGTTTTCCGCTCTTGCTTCCAACGTGCTGGGTGTTCCTGGTCGTCGCCGTCTGGGGCTTCTGGCGATACGGAGAGGTGAGGGTTCCGATTTGTCGCCGTCTGGGGTTTTTAACGGTACGGAGAGCAACTCTTTCGAAGTGTAGGTTGAGAGTGTAAACAACAGGCCGTTATCTCCGAACGCCAGAGTAGAGACGCTCAGAACGTTTTATTTATTTTAATCTTATTTTAATTTAATTCAATTTATTTTTCCATCTCCGGCGTCCGGTGAAAGAGGATCACCATTCCTTTTATACATTTTCACAGGTGTGGCGCTCCACCTCAGACACAAAACCAATCTCCTTGGTCTAGTGCTAGTGAAAGGAGGATAGACTCCCTCGCTGATTGGCTGATACCGACTTTAGGCCACCCCGACGACTTTACTTTTACTTTACTTCTCAATAAACCAATTCTCTTTCTCAATAAGCCAATTTAACAAAAAAACTCTATTCATTACGTAGTGACAATTAAAAAAACGGAAAATCTACTCCTAATTAAACATATTGGAGAGGCTACGTAATCTACAGGATATTGCACCTACTGGCTACGTCACAATTAAGAAATGGTTGACTGAATTCAGCCGAATTGAAAATGTGATTAGAATGGACAGAGCTTAAGGCGAAAAGAACATTCTATCATATATTGATGATATGAATAATATTCAGATATAACTGATGAAAAACTCAACATTTCGAACAGATACAATATTCATAAACTTTGTGGAGCATGACCTTTTCACTTCGGGGGGAGGGTCCTTTCCCTGTGGTGTAATGGATAACGTATATGACATCGTATAAGCGAGTTCAAATTCCAATCGCTCTATTAGGTTCGCTTACAGACAAATACCCACGTGAAAAAGAATTTAGTTAAAAAAAACATTTGGTTAAAAAAACAATTAATTGAAAAGCATTGCTTTTACAAACAATTGTTTAAAATATTTAGTTAAAGAAAATTATTTAAATAATGCATATGATTTTTTTCATTGATTAAAAAAAAATAGTTTAAAATTATGGGTATGACGTTAAACTTCATCTAATTGTGAAGTTCCAATTTAGTAGCTCTGGAGAGTCTGGAGTGCCCCTTCGTAACCATTACTCCCAGGTCCACTGTGACCCGGAGAGCTAGTTCCTGTTAGGTTCTCATCTATGAGTTAAAGAGAAAAAATAGTTTTAAAAAGTTTGAATACCCATCAAGAAAGAATAGAACAAAACGTCTTTAGCATAAAATAACCCAACAAGGTTTTACATGCCGTAAAATCCAGAAAACCAACAAACTTTCTTTACAACCCATTTGCCATGAATAGGATGTGACGCACATCAAGTAGTTAATAATCCAACCAGCCCACTACGGTAGGATGTGACACAAGGTCGCAAGTACGGGGTATCCAGCGAGTATCGAACTCGCTATTGAGTAATGGATCTACTATACTACCTTGTTAACCAGTACATCACGATAGGAACGACCGTCAACCCAAACCGTCCATACGGGTAGGATGTGATGCCCATCGAGTATGTATCTACCCAACCAATTCGCCACGGATATGATGTGACACAAGGTTGCAAATATGTTGCGAGGGTCCGACTCGCTATTCTGTAGTAATGGATCTGCTAGACCAGCTTGCTAACCACTACATCACGATAGGACGCCTTTCTATTCAACCTGTTCGTCACGGGTTGGGTGTGAAATTATGTCACAAGTATGCGGGGATCGAAATCCCTATTCAATAGTTATGGATCTACGATACTAATTTTCTAAACATTACACCATGATGGGGCACCCAAGATATTTACCCAATCTATACTTGGACCCTAACGAAGCGCCTAGAGAATAAGCTAGATGGGAGCTGGACAAAAATGCTGCGCACGATATTAAACAAATTGTGGAGATAACACACAGCAAGTAAGCAGCTTTACAGCCACTTGCCCCCTATCACACAAACCATCCGAGTGATACGAACAAGACATGCTGATCACCATTGGAGAAGCAAGGACGAACTCATAAGTGACATCTTTCTATGGAAACCAGCACACGGGCACGCCAGTGTGGACCGTCCAGCAAAGGCGTACATTGACCAGTTCTGTGCGAATACTGGTTGCTGCGCAAAGACCGTCCGAGAGCAGCAAATGATAGGGACAGCTAGCGAGAGATTCCCATGGATATCCATGCTACAAACACCACATGATGATGATGATGATGATGATGATGATGTGACATAAGGTCGCAAGTATGGGCATACTGCAAGGATCGAACTCGCTTCAGTAGTAATGGATCTGTGAGACTTGCTAACCATTACACCACAATGAGACGCCCAAAAATATATCGTGTACGAAATTAGAGTTTTGTTTCTCCTAGACTGGTTACTTAACCAAGTTTTAAAAGCCCAGTCTACCCTACTATTTACCCATAGCTGGAGGGAGAGTAGTTGGATGCATACCTTACCCATGGGTATTAGCGCTATGTGAAATGCAAACAGCCTCGTCCAGGGTTTGGACTCGGGTCGACGAGTCCATATCCGACGATTATAACCATTGCACCACACACCTCGAAATATATTATGAAATTAGTGTTGGAAGTTGTAACAACTGTTCTTTCTCTTTCTTTTGGATGTCCGTCGCAGACGACGATGGCGTTACTCCATATCTTCAGTTGTGGACCCTCTGGTGGCTTGATAATCCAATTCTGGACTTGCAGATGCGGTCGATGTAGTATTGGGGTACTTACTACTCACTTAAATCCCCAACACAACCTGGCGCTTGGGTGCTAGTGCTGGGGCTTCCGGGGAGTCTTGCCTCTCGTGAAGTGACTCAATACTGTCTGAGACTGCATCCTGTAACATCTCGGCAGCCCAGTCGTTTCGGACTTTCCAATGTCACTGGACTAACTGCGGGACTGCCAAGATAGTTGACTGGGGTCTGTGCAGCCTCTTTCCACTTAAGATATCTCACGCACAAGTTTCAATCTTCAACAACTTGTAACAACTGTAGTGATTAGGTTTGTTTGTTTTGTTTTACGGCATATCAACCTCAGTGGGTCATTTAATGCCGATAAAGTTTTAAAATAATGTTATTCTTAATGGATACTCATTTTTTTTATAAATACATTTTTCTATTTAACCCATAGATGGGACCCTAACAGGCACTACTACCCCGGGTCAGAGTGGACCAGGGAACAATGAAGGGATGCTCCACATTCCCCAAACCTCCAAAACTGGAACCTCACCATCAGATAGAGTTTAACGTCATTCCCAGGACATGTAGACCCTCAACCACCACCTTCTAGTACCCATATGATAAAAAGGGTTGGGGATTGTCATAAGGCCAATAGGTTCGGGGCAATCATATAGGTGTTAGGGCTTGACGTGACCAGGCGATTGATCAGAGGGGGCCTCTCCGATCGCCCGTCTAGCTCAAGAAAGGGCCAAAGTGAAGTATTGCAAGTCATGGACTGCTCAACCACCTGGGTTCTATCCTTAAGCATCACGAGTCGCCACCCACGGCCAACAGATGGCCCCATTGGGGGAGTCTTACCCCTCTGCAGTGGTGCAGTCGGCGCATACTAACGCCCCAGCCGACAGGGTGGGTAGCGATTAGGAATTACTGAGATGATTTGGCGATAAGACTTTGATATCATTAATTGTTGAAAGGATTTAGCGAAGAGATGTTAGACTGTATTGGATACAGTTTATAATGAAGCTAAGATGATAATGTTGGAAAAGGCACAAATTACAAGATGCATAGTATAATGAATAGTTATCGTCAAGCCGTTTCGGAAATCTGCCATAACATTGTTCAGTCCATTTCTAATTTCAATGCATTGAATGACAAAATGGCGGAACGCGTTGAGCGACATATGGAGAGTAGATATTTTAATTAAAAGCAAGATATTGTAAATTGTTTTATTTTAGCGGGTGTTGATCCTATTGAATTTGAAAGGGAAATCGCCAAAGATATAATTAAAAACAAGTCAGGAGACGAGACAGTTGTAAACAAATAGAAAAATAGGATGAAAGAGGGAAAATAAAAGGAAATAATTTTTTTTTAAAGATAGAAAGATCGAATTAATTCTCTCTTCTCTCTCTCTCTCTCTCTCTCTCTCTCTCTCTCTCTCTCTCTCTCTCTCTCTCTCTCTCTCTCTTGCTTTCTTTTTTTCTTTCATTCTCTCTCATTCTTTTTCTTTCTTTCTTCCTCTTTACATCTTTCTATCTTTCTTTCTTTCTTTCTTTCTCCTACCCTCTTAATCTCTCTCTCTCTCTCTCTCTCTTCTCTCTCTCTCTCCTCCCTCGTTTCCTCTTTCTTTCTTCTCTCTATCACTCTGTCCCCTCTCTCTCTCTCTCTCTCTCTCTCTCTCTCTCTCTCTCTCTCTCTCTCTCTCTCTCTCTCCCTCTCCCTCTCTCTCGCGCGCCTGCGCATCCTATCTTTCTCTCTCTATCACTTTATAATAATTATAAGTGATAATATGATGAGAAGATGAAGAGGAAGGAAATAAAAGAATCAGAAATTGATGTGGGCGAAATTTTATAAATGGGAAGGACAAAAACGAAAACAAAAATAAACAGAGAATGTGAAGATGATGATAGCAATGGAAAATGATGAGATGGAAAAGTCAAAGATTTTAGATAAGAGTGGAAAGTTGCAAGAATTTTTGGTATGGCGTATGAAAGGCTACCTGTCGATTTCCGATTGGTCAGCACAAGGCAAAACGTAGAGAGAGAGAGAAGGAGGGTCTGAGTGTTGGACGAGAACAGACATAAGATGAGTGTCTGTTCTCCAAGGCATTTCTACTAGGGATAAAATAAAGAAGCTAAAAAAGCAAGAACGTTTTGTGTTTGTTATTAAAAACTATCAACAACACAAGACAAGATAACCCAAAAGGAATCCAAAGTAATTTCCAGACTCGAAGAAGAGCGACATTGCCATCCAGCTCAACAACAGATCTACCAACGGACATAGATAGTTCCAGAATAACAGAGCCCAACTCCGATCCAGTCAAGAGAATAGTTGAATAGAGAGAAGATAGGTGTAGAATTATAAGTATTACACTCTCCACTCCTTTCCATGCAATCCCGCAGGAGACATAGTATCAAAAATATTTTTTGTATTCTAATCAACTGAGTGTAAGTGGAAACCTCTAATAGCTTCTTTATGCTTTTTTTAAGCTTACTAGTACAAAATAAATAAAAACATAGATTTTTTAAACATATTGCCAAAACAATTTGAAATGTAAACTTTAAATATGTATTAGAATAAAACAAACTATATATAGATATATAATACCAGTCATGTATTTATTAAAACTTGTTTTAAAAAACAATGAGGACTGTCTAATGTTGCATGTTCAAATTTTGAGTGTATTTATTCTATGTTATGAGGATTTTGGGTAATGTGACGTAAGCAGTGACGTAATTTTTGTTACAGACAAAAACCGGAAGCGAATCTCCATTATTAATAGATGTAATGCTCTACATAGAGTATTTTAAAAGTTTTTTGAAAGTTGGTGGTTAGTGGTTGGTGTATTTGGTGTTTTAAAGGTTTAAAGGTAGCTGGATACTCTTGTTGCGTGTTCCAAGGATTTTCGCTTTTTACCCCATCTTCATTTGGTGCTCGCGCTGAAAAGGAAGGAATTCAAGGAACGAAAACGAAAGAGACAAAGGCAGAAGGTGGTTTTATGACTTAGGCTTTATTCCTGGTCATAGTCGTCTGTGGCAAAGGAATATCTACCTGGCTAGTAGGAGTGACCAGACCCAGTTAAGGCCTAAACTCGAATGGCTGAGATATTATCTCAGGGGTCGGAAGTCGATCCTTTTTCTCGCACACGCGCGGAGGGTTCTGCCGGTGAAGGCTCATGGAACTTTGTTATATTTCATTTTTTATTCTAATTTTATTTTAATCTTATTTTAATCCCTACAAGTGTATATATTTTGATTTTTAAATATTGTAATTAACAATTGGTGATCGTTCAATTATGGCTTTGTTTTTAAAGATAAAGTAACCTCTCTTAAAATAGAATCATGGGATAAACAGAAGCAAAATCTACAGAAATGAATATTAGAGCTTGATGTAAGGAAACAGAATGTGTAAGTTCTATCGTATGTTTAGAGTAGGTAAACAAACATTCGTACACATACAGATTTTTAATTTATTGTATTTCCAAGTAATGAATAAATAGACTTTTAATATAATTAACTTTACACCGATGCAGAGTACACTCCTCTATAGTAGCGAAGCATGTACAACATATACAAGCCACGAAATGAAACTAAATAGTTTCCATCTCCGATGTCTACGACCTATTCTTCACATCCACTGGCAGGATAAAGTGCCCAACACAATTGTGCTGGATTGCGCCGACATGAACAGCATGTTCTCCATTCTCTGTGAGAGGCGCCTTCACTGGCTTGGACATGTCAGCAGAATGGAAAACGGATCCCAAAAGATCTTTTGTACGGCGAATTAGTAAAAGGCTCCCGATCGGTAGATAGACCACGCCTATGATTTAAACATGTCTGCAGGAGAGACATGAGGATATGCCATATTGAAACAAACACGTGGGAGGTAAAATGCAAAAAATAGAATGACTTGGCTGCTTAACGTTAAGCAAGGTACGGAGAGGAGTGGGCGGAGAGGAGAATAGCCTCGACAGCAATGAGAGCCAGAAAGAGGGAGAAAAGACAGCAGCCCCAGAAAGCATCACATTTTGTGTGCATTCAGTGCACCAAAGACTGTCACTCGGGAATTGGCCTGCAGAATCACTTGCGCAGATGCAAATAATTTATTTACTTATTTATTTATTTTGGACACTACACCATCGTCCTTAGTGGATGGAAAGGTGCCAACAACAACACAGATGCATAATAACTAAATAGATATAAAAAACAGAAAAAATGGATTTAATAGAATTAAATCCGATTTATCCATTTTAATGGGTGAAAAAAGTATTCGTACAATGTAATTTTCAGATTTTAAAACTTTTAAATTGCTTTAATGCTCTATATTATTCAAGTGAAATATTCTGGAATGTTCCAATAATTTTATCAGAAGTTATTTCTAGCCTAAAGATACAAGGAAAACATTATATAAATAATATTGGAGGTGCGTAGTGTAATGGTTAAACCCGGAGGAAATGGACCTGTCGACCCGAGTTCAAATCCTGGACAAGGCTGTTTGCATTTCACATAGCACTAATATCTTTGGAAAGGTATGCATCCGACTACTCTCCCAACTATGGATAGATAGTAGGGCAGACTGGGCTCTTTAACCTTGGTTCGATAACCAGTCTAGGAGAAGGAAAACTCTTAATTCAAACCTGTTAAACTCCGCTTAAGAAATTGACCTTGTGTCACATCCTGCTCGTGCGGAGGGGTTGGTAAATATATATAAATGATATTCGTGCAAGAAGGTTATCATCATACAATAAATTAAAATGTGTATGTGTACGAATATTTGTTTCACCCCAGTGTTTATTTCCTCTTCGTATTACTTGTTGAACAGAAATTAACACTAACAGATGATATTTATTTTTGTCCTCGTGAAGATTGGAAATACAAGTCTAATGTATACTTATTTTAGATATGCATTCGATCCTGTAAATTACCAATCAAAACACTAAGTGTTGACAAATAGATATTTTTTCAAATATCAATAATATCATCCTCACATTTCCTATTTTTCACCCTCACTTATTACTTTTCAACATACTGTCGGATTCATTTCCATTTTTCTCGCCTACACAATGTATGGTTGGCAGTCATCCGTCTGCGAAAGACGATGGAATAGTGTCCAAGTTGTGTTTTTTTAACTACAAGGCCTGGGTGGGTTGTTATGAAGGATGTTATAACACTATTTGCTGGTGCACGGTCTCAATGTATGTATGTTATGTATGACATGTATGAGAACGATGCTCCGGCTCAGTATTACAGTCGTCGAAACTGCCCGTTCCAACCTCCTGTGGCGAGCTCCCTGGTCTGGAGTGTCTGTCCCTGTCTCTTTCTGTCCCGGTCTCTTCCTCGGTCTGTTCTTCGGTCTGACGGTCTGTTATTTATGGGATCCAGACCTCCCCACCCCTAACATATGCCTCTGATTGGCCAGCCACTCGATAACATTGCCTACGTGTCTAAATGTCCTTGTGCCAGCCTAGCTTGTATTTTTCCATTTGGGTTTTTTCCAACTCCAAAGAGTCAAGGTCAAACATTGTTGTATTTATCTAAGTTTTTGAAATTGTTGACCAACTTGTCAAAAACTGGAATCTTATTTATTAAATTATCATTTTATTTTGGCAAAATTTGAAATTCCGATGATATATATTAAATTCCATAATCTAAAGAATTTATGCTTACGTGAGGACTTTTCGTTTAGATAAATATATACCTCCAATATAAACATTATTATTATTATAATTATTATTGTTTTTCTTATTTTTATTTTTAATTTTAACAAACCACCATAATTAATAATTAGGGTAGTTTTAATTAATTAGTAATTAATTAATAGGTCGCCAATCAACCCATAACACAATAGTGTTACAATGTGCTGTTGCCCAAGCAGCAGATCCCCCCTCTCCACATTGCCGCTGTGGTGCAAAGGAAAGGTAAGAAACCAATGCAGTTTGGCAACGACAGTGTCGCAAGAGATGTTGTGTAACACTGAAGTACAGCGTTACATCATCTTAGGGACTCTGGCTCCGGATTTGTTTTCGGGGTTTACTCCCTGAGCTTTTCTCAGGATCATATAAAGCTGCTCGACAGCGATGGTTTTGTAACAAACTCTTCCTTGTCGTAGATGGATTGACGATTGGATGGCCAAGGAGCCGCATCCGATTTAGGTTTTGTATGTGTAGTATGGGCGCCAATTCTACTTTCTGTGTGGATGGTGATAGGTTCCCAAAGAGCGCATTCGCTCCTTTCCAGCTCCGGTGTTGTTGGGGGAATTTTGTGGCGGGGGTGCTGGTGTTTACTTACCCTCCTCTCCAGACAACCAGGACGTACCGGTGAAAAGTGCCAGCTTCGTTGCTCGTTAGAAGTCCACATGGATGCTAAGATGTCAAGTTCTGCCTTGGACTGACTTTTATATTGACTATTTGTTTTTTGTTTTTGCCGGTAGCTGTCGAATGGGACACATAAACTCTGGAATTTGGGTAATTCTAAGTCATTTAAAAACGAAAAAAAAACGAAATAAAAATGTATTTTTACATGTCCCTCTAAATGAAATGTATTAAGGTAGAAAATGATAAAGTAAATGCAATATATTAAGGGTAGAAAAAAGTAAATACAATATAATTAGCAATTTCTATAAAAAATGACAGTGACTTATCCTTAAGAGGGGATCACATGGATGCTAAGATGTCAAGTTCTACACAATGTATATAGTGTAAATAACTACAACGCCTCGTCTTAACAAAATTTAGACTGATATGCATGTGATTATTTTTTAATCTAATATCTTAATATATTTAATTATATTTAAACGAGTAACAAGGGCCGGTTTAATTCAGTCGGTAGAGCATCATCAAGGTTCCAGTTTCGATATCAGTCTTTGTCGACTAAACACATAAGCTTGGATCTGTACGGTAAATGTATCGAAGCCGGAACCTTGTGTTTCCTAGGCTGATATTCTACTATATGAATTAGGAACGAACACGAAAAAAAAAAGAAAGAAAGAAACCGTCCCGTAGTAAGTTTAGATGATTCTGGATTTGGGAGACAATTGAGGATTGAGGAAAAGGCCTTGTGTGCTAGACAGAATATATGTGAGACAGAATATATTCGGATCGCCAGAAATCCGACTAAATAGAAGTTAAGGATGATTTTTAGAAGACTCTCTCTCTCTCTCTCTCTCTCTCTCTCTCTCTCTCTCTCTCTCTCTCTCTCTCTGTTATTGTTGTTCTTCTACTTCTTTATTTCTCTCTCATTCTCTTTCTTTCACTCTTCCTCTTTCTCTTCTCTTTCTCTCTTTCTCTTTCTCTTTCTCTTTCTCCCTATTTCTCTCTCTCCGCTTTCTTTCTGGCCTCCTCTTTATTTCTCTCTCTATCTCTTTATCTTTCTCTCTTTCTTCTTCTTCTTCTTCTTCTTCTTCTTCCATTCTCTCTCTCTCTCTCTCTCTCTCTCTCTCTCTCTCTCTCTCTCTCTCTCTCTCTCTCTCTCTCTCTCTCTCTCTCTGCTACAAGAATACTTTTACCCAGAAAAAAGATATCTGTAATACAAAAAGCATTTTTAGGTTCTTGGACTAGTTGTCATAAATTAGATAAATATCCACTGCACCTCACATGGTGTAATGATTAGCAAGCTAGGTAACCAGACCATTATTAGTGAGTTCGATTCTCACTGGGTGTTCAATACTTCTGTTTTTGTGCCATAGCTTAAGCTTAGTAAATAACTATACACTGATTTTCAAATCATTAAATAAGGTGACATTTTTTCCTTTCTCTAGTAACTACCAGTCGGAATTTAACAAAACTTTCACAGTATAATGGGAATAGATACAGAGATATAGTTGACATCGAAAAATGATTCCTATTGTTCGTCTCATTTAATATTGTCAGGAGAAATCCTATCGTGATTATCTATCTGAAATTGTTTGTTTTGCAAGAAACGAAATTTGGCTATTTGTTTAGAAGGAAATTAACTTTTATTTGAAAAGAAATGTTAGGCATTACTTATTTTTGAACTGCTAAGTTCAATACTTAATGAATCTTTCCCCTCTGGTGACAGGTCTTTGTTATATGACATGAGTGCAGGAAACGGTTTAATTGAAATTTACACAAGCGTGTCAAAGTCACTTGCTGACAGACAACACAAAAAAAAAACATGATGTTTATATGTAGAAGGTATTTCTAAATCTAATATCGAAATATCAGCATATCTGGAATACACACACACACACACACACACACACACACACACATATATATATATATATATATATATATAATATATATAATGAGTCAGACGAACCTACTAAAAGTTTTGCTTAATGCTCTTCAGGGCTGGATCTGACTAATGAGACTGGAGCGAACGCATTAAATATAGTACTTACCACCGTGATTCAAATTTAAAGGGACAGGGCTGGGTTTATTGCCCGGTGTCTGAGGCGCCCCCCTTGAGGGGAATGCCGACGGGATACACGCATTTTTTCACCCGCCATCCCATGAACTTCGGTTTGTGGGTGGATCCCACGTTGATATGGCCTTTGTGCCTGACCTGGTACGAGTGGGGTACCGGGAAAATACAACCACAGTGATTCAAATAAATCACTTAAATTAGCATAAACTAAAACGACAAATAGAAAACAACAAAAACAAAGAACACAATTAAATCTATATCTTATTATATTATAATTAAATTAAAATTTTATATATATATATATATATATATATATATATATATATATATATATATATGTAGTGGTTTTTGTTGGCGTATTTGCAGTAGACTTTGTAGGTTAGTTTGTTTTGAGTTTTTATTAGTAGGGTGTCTAGGAATGGTAAGGAATTGTTAGATTCTTTCTAAACTCAGTAGAACCTACCATAAAATTCACATTCGAAAAAGAATCTAACACCTTACCATTCCCAAACACCCTGCTAATAAAATTTAAAAAAACTAACCTACGAAGTCTACCGCAAACCCACCAACAAAAACGACTACATACACTTCTATTCCCAACACAACACACACACACACACACACACACACATATATTATATATATATATATTATGTGTGTTGTGTGTGTGTGTGTGTGTGTGTGTGTGTGTACAGGGTGTCCTACAACATATTTAAAATGTAACAACAAAGATAGCAGTCTTGTTGAAATACAATAATCATCACGTACAAAACAATTACAACAGTTGAACTTTCATATGTTTTTTACTAAATTATTCTATGATTTGTACAACGTGAGTTATTAAGTTTTCAATTTTAAAACTACTGCAAGACTTTATGACTTTATGAACAACCTCTGCCTGTGTGTGTGTGTGTGTGTGTGTGTGTGTGTGTGTGTGTGTGTGATGTTGGGAAACTTTTTTAGGTTTTATTGGAAGCATGGAAAAACCTAAAAGCATTAAATAAAATAACTGGTGCATTATATATTTTATTCATTAATATATCAACATTGAAAAGTTCATTGAATTCGGTTAATTCCTGATATTTGGGGGGGGGAGTTCTTTCAGCAGGGGGACATACGATGGTGGAATTTAGGTCCGTTAAGTTCAATTTAACTAAAATGCCTTTGTGAAAAGGTAGACATCCACCTGAAATATTAGGATTATTAAATAAGATTAAAAACAATACAATATTCATCATTTTGAATTTTAGTTATTTTTCCTTATCTCATATTTTTCCATGCTTCCAATTCGATGGTGGAATTTAGGTCCGTTAAGTTCGATTCTTATCTTTTCTTTTAATTTAACGTGTTCCCTTTTGGGGGGTCATGAGTCAATTGAGTGGTCTGTCGGCTAGTTTCTTTTTATGTTGATTTTATTGCCGTGTCTGGCAATTCATAGTTCCTGTGAAAGTAGCGAAGGGTCGCTCTTGTTATACCTAGTGTTCATCTCTGTGAGAACTACTACGTTTATAGCGGAACCTTTTTATTAACTTCTTGTTACTGAAGAAACTGCGAGAGTAAAAAATAATTTTCAAAATTGATTAACAAATTTCGCAAGAAAATTTTTCCATTTAAGTAATACAATTTTTAAATTAATTCATAGTTTATATAGTTTACTTATTTAAATAATATATAGCTTATTTATTACAATGGAAAGGATTCCAACGTTGAATTATAAGGAACAGCTTTTATTTATTTTATCAATATTAATTGTTCTTTATTCTACGGTTTTGGTAATTGTGACGTAAGCAGTGACGTAGTTTTTTGTTACAGACAAATAGAGACCGAATCTCCATTATTAATAGAAGATATAAAAACGATCTGTTATCGCATCGTATATAATAAAGGGTTATATTTTCTCTATTAAATTTAGTAAATTTTCCTATTTATAGATATTTGACAAACACTTTATTTTAAATAAGAATTAATCACTTAAACTATTGAAGCAATCGAATTTTCTTTCTGTTAATAAAGGAATCAAGAAGGGGAAACGATCAATTCTTTCCAGTTCACGAATAAGGATATATGTGACAATCTTCGATGGAAAATAACGTTGTCTTTCTATTTCCAGGCATAATTTGCACTCGAATATATATAAATTATAATATCATGCAACGAAAACAATTTTCTTGTTTATATTCGGAAATGAAAATGGGTTGACTTAAATAAAAATCCATCGATTTAAATAAATAACTTATTATCTATGTATGAAGCAATGCCGTATATATCCACAATCCCATTAATTTATCTTAGCAGATCATATTTTTTTATTAAATTTCCCGTCACTTTTGAGGTTAAAGGTTTCTGAAAGATAACAATTTAATTTATTCTGTTCTTTCTTTCTTTTCTTTTTTTTTTTTTTTGCGTATTTTTTTTTGGGGGGGGGGGTATTTTGGGGGCGTACTTTTGTTCTTGATAAAAACAGAAAAATTACATATTCTGATTACTGTCAAAAAACTTTTAATAAATCCAGAATCTCTAAGATTTCGCTTTCGTCGATGAATATAGGGAAATTAAAATAAACAATAAAAGGTACCATTGGCCTACCTTTTGAAGGTGGCCTACGAAATCATGTCTCATAGTATATAGCCTACCATAAAAAGCATATTATAAGCTTATAATAATAACTGCTAACCCTAACCTTAACCCTAACATAACCCTAACCCCTAAACCTAACGTTAACCCTAACCCTATTTCAGAATTTTAGTATATTTTAGAATTAAATAGATCTCTGATTCATATAAATTATAGATCATTTTTTTATTATTATTCTTAATTACTATATACAGCTTATGACTGAATTGCATTTTTTTAAATTGAATATATATGAAAAATAATTAGTTTCAATAAATTGCCTACTACGTATATCTATAAATACACTCTTACTGAGGTAGGGCACATTCAAACCGGATATGCCACATACTATACATACTATAACAGAATCAAAAAGGTAGGCCACATACTATAACAGAATCAAAAAGGTAGGCCACATACTATAACGGCACCCAATAAAATGTAAGCAACAATTTATATTGTACGAATTATTGACGGAAAAGACAATTACATTTTGCCAATTAAGTTTGGTGGATATATTTCGACCCGCTTGATTTTCGTACATGTTTTTTATTGCCTTATTTATAACATGAAATATCAATTTTATCGAGAATCATTATTTTCAAGAAAGTAGACTATATTCATAAATGCTTATATGCTTAACTCCTACGAACACAACCGTTACACTACGAACGCTTCCATCAACAGCTTTAACATGAGTATGTAAAAAATAATAAACAATATACGCATACTAGCAGGACCTGTGGATATATCACAGTATGAAAATTTAATTATTACAACGTTTTTTTATGTTTACTTAAGAGCTATTGCGAAAGATGTCAATAAGTAAAAAGTATAATAACCTTCATTTAACCCTCTCTATATCACTATTTTATCTTTCTTTCCTTCTTTTCATCTTGTCCTTATGTTCGATTGAAACAGATTAGCGTTATCGCTTCCGCACGCTCACCTCTTCTCTATCTTTCTCCTACTCTTTCGTTTTTTTCTTTCTTTATTCCTTCCTTTCTTATTATATTGTTCTGTGTAGCATATCCTTTTTCTTCTCTTTCTTTCTTTATAATAAAAATAGAATGGTCATTCTCTTAGCTAGGGGGACAACACTCATAAGAACCGCAACACCAGATAATCAGGATTTACATTTTTGCATTTCATTTTCGATTTGGACGGTGTTATTTTTAATCAGAGGGGTTTGCAAGATGACAACGATCATACTTTAAAGAAACGCGAGTATCAATATATAGATTAAACAGGGTCGGGACAATAAAAAGAAAGCTTTTCTTGAGTTACAAAACAATTTGATATTTCCCTAAGATATTTTACACACACACACACACACACACACGGGTCCTCTTTTGAGCATCCAGAATCCCCGTAGAGCTGGTTCATTAAGGCATTTGCTGGACGGCCCACACTGGCGAGTTCTTGTATAGGCATCCACAGGAGAATGTCGCTTTTGAGTCCATCCTTGCTTCTCCAGAAGTGTTCAGTAAGTTTATATATATATATATATATTATATATATATATATATAATATTATATATATATATATATATATATGGTGAGTCTAGTTCTCAGTTTGAATATATTATATTTGTATATATGCTATTTATATATATACCTATAATAGTTATTTTGAGGGATATTGTGTGAAGCATTGGCTATGGAATGAAGAGGAAACTCAGGTGATGTTTAATTGTTAAGTTTCCTTTTATTTCATTCAGTCGAGAAGGTGGGACTTACTAAATATAGAATGAAATAAAATGAAATTTAACACTTAAACATCACCTGAGTTTCTTATTCATTCCAAAGCCCATGCATCACACAAAATCCCCCGAAAATAAATATCATAGTTATATATAAATAACATATACACAAATATAATATATTCATACTGAGAACTAGACTCACCATATATATATATATATATATATATATATATATATACATATATATGTGTGTGTGTGTGTGTGTGTGTGTGTGTGTGTGTGTGTGTGTGACCGTCGGAATAATTTCTATAATTTACCACCCATACGTATATCTTGTGTAAAACTGTCCTCCAATAAGCTTTATTATTTACACTAGATCAATTATCGTTACTTGAGAAGAAAATATACTACAAATGAATGTGTACCTTTGTCGTGAGGTGTTAAAAAGTTTGAATTTAAAAGAAATCTTGTTTGACAAGTATGGAACTTTGTATCTTTGATTTTCATTGCTCGAATATCTGAAAGGAAAATGTGCAATGAATGAATCACAAAGGTACAATGTTTATGTTTGCTTGTCTGCGCATGTGTTAGATTTATTCCAAAGTAATCGGCACACCATAAAAGGGAATATAAAATAAAATAAAACATGGCGGTTTCACAGATTTTTTAACAACACCGACTCAGGATATTAAAAATAAAACGGCTTTGTGACTGATAAAAATATGACGTGATTTCTGGTTGCTTGCAATGTATATGAATAAATTAAATCTATACATATATAAAGCGCAGTTTGTGTGTATGTATGTCCGGAGGAGACTATGAAAATAAAACAATTTAATATTTAAAATGGAAGACATTAATTTTTCTTTCAGTGTCTGGATCAACGCAAGGTCTTTTTTTTTTTTACATAAAAGGTCTTTTTTAAAATAACACCAACTCAGGATATTTTCTAAAAAAAACTGCTTTGTGACTGATAAAAATACGACGTGATTTCTGGTTGCAACTAAATTTAATATATATATATTTACCAACACGATTTATCAGCACGAGCAGGGTGTGACACAAAGTCAATTTTTTAAGCGGAGTTTAACAGGTTTGAATTCAGAGTTTTTCTTCTGCTCGACTGGTTACCTAGCCATGGTTAAAGAGCCCAGTCTGCCATGCTATTTATCCATAGCTGGAAGGAGAATTGTATTCATACCTTTCCCAAGGGTATTAGTGTCATGTGAGATGCAAACAGCTTTGTCCCGGAATTGAACTTGGGTCTACGAGTCCATTTCCTACGACTCTAACCATTATTAGACCACGCGCCTCCACAACTAAATGTGATATAAACAGCAAAAATATAGCGAGATACGAAGAAAGAAAGAAAGAAAGAAAGAAAAAGAAAGAGAGTGACAGTTGGTTTGTTTGTTGGTTGGTTAGTTGGTTGGATTTTACGGCATGCTAACCCTTCGGTTATTTTATGCCAAATACCTTTTCTTGTTAGGTACTCAATTTAAAAAAAACATGTCTTAAAAACTCATTTTTATCAATTTAACCCATAGATGAGACCCTAACAGGTCCTACCACTCCAGGTCAAGGTGGAGAACGAGAGAGGGAGAGAGAGAGGGTGAACCTGGGAGTAATGTCAATGGAGGGGTACTACACAGTCCCCAGAGCTTTCGCCTCTCGCTACATAAAGTTTCTGTTATTTCTAAATATTTTGGGGGCCTTACCTCGTACATAGTAATGGCGAACTATAACAATCGAATTCTTTCAAATTCCCGGATTATTTTTCTTTCTTGGTTCTTATTAATGACTGTGTAAATTTGGAGCAATTACCTGCCTTGTCCAGTAAGGCTTTGAGTGCCAGGGATGATTACTACGGATTGTATCAGTGAAGCGATCAGAGAATCGATCCATAGAGAAAGCGAAAACTATTGAATAATAATACGAAGGCGATGAATATAATAAAGATATCGAGGCGGATAAATAAGACCGACTAACGTAAACAAGTTCAAACTTTTTGCCTCAGTAGATACTAACCGTCAGATTTAAAGGTAGGTTGTAGGTGGCGCTGTTGTATAACCGTAACTAATCTACAAGAGTAGAATGACAATCGAGCATACTAATTTGATTATGGCTGCGTTCGATACAATCGATTGTCTCCATCTTGTTGCTTTTAACGTTCCGCAGATAAGAGTGCTTCATTATCTCATTCGAAGCCAGTGATCGACATTGTTACGCGAATGAAGAGAGCGTAACGGGCACAACAAACAGTCCAACTTTTAGGGGATATCCAAAAAAAACAGATTGAGGCTCAAATCCTTCGGGTTTCTGTTATTTCTAATAGATGATAGATATGAATATAATGAGATAGATAGATAGTCCAGCAACATCTACAGTAGAGAAGTTTCAACATGTAGTTTATGTGGAAGGGTATGTGTCTCCAGGGCTGGTCCGGTGTGTCATCTGAGAAAACAAAAGGATAGTGCCAAATGCTACTGGCACTCAAATATGTTTACTATGTAGTAGTTTCTTCAGGAGTCTCAGTGGACTTAAGAATCATCTTTATGCTTCATGCAAGTATTAGGTGCTTGCAATAATAATAATAATAATAATAATAATAATAATAATTAGAAATGGTTACTCGGCATCGCCTGGGTAGCGGGGGGATCTTTTTTTAAAACTTAGTCTCGCAGATCCATTATTACTGAATCGGGAGTTGGATCCTCGCAGGATGCCCCGTTAAAATCCTTACATAAAAAAGACCTTGTGTTGACTCAACGACTCCGAAAAGAAAAATTATGTCTACTACTTAAAATATTAAATGTAAAACAAAGTCCATGCTGTTGAATCAAATCTTTAATTTTTGCTCAATATTTAATTTCGTAGACGGATGCTTGGCACTCAATATGTTTACTATGTAGTAGTTTCTTCAGGAGTCTCAGTGGACTTAAGAATCATCTTCATGCTTCATGCAAGTATTAGGTGCTTGCAATAATAATTTTAAAAAACAACTATAAGTGGTTACCCGGCATCGCCTGGATAGTGGGGGGATGTTTCTTAAAAGTTAGTCTCGCAGACCCATTATTACTGAATCGGGAGTTGGATCCTCGCAGGATGCCCCGTTAAAAATCCTTACATAAAAAAGACCTTGCGTTGATTAGCGACTCCGAAAAGAAAAATTATGTCTACTACTTAAAATATTAAACGTAAAACAAAATTCCATGCTGTTATCATTTAAATTTCATTTTTAGTAAATATTTACCCTACCTAAATTATACACACAACTGACCTTTATATATGTATAGATAGATAGATGATAGATATGAATATAATGAGATAGATAGGGTATGTGTCTCCAGGGCTGGTCGGTGAGTATCGAGAAAACAAAAGGATAGTGTCAAATGCTACTGGCACTCAAATATATTTACTATGTAGTAGTTTCTTCAGGAGTCTCATTGGACTGAAGAGTCATCCTCGTGCTTCGTGCAAGCATCGGGTGCTTGCAAATAAAAAAAAAGAAATAACGGAAATGGTCTTGATCGTGCTCCGATGACAGCCAACAGATAGATAGATAGATAGATAGATATCAACAGACTATGATAGATAAAGTACACTTATTTAAATCCTTTTCAACTGGCTAAGGATAGCGGTCAGAAACTTAACAATACGTACTCCCGGCAGAAGGTGGTTTAGTGGGATTATATCTACTGTTTTCCTTCAAGCACTGACACTCACTTTTGTGGCTGAATGGGGTGACAGGTCACAAATTGCGATTATTATTTTAGCCGCCCGGGAAGATCTATATTGAGTGATCCTAGGTGGAATATTTGGACACAGTCTTTGTACAGGACTTGCTGTTGTTGGAGGCAAGATAATTGCCCAAAAGATATCGACTCGAACTGTGACTCTTATTGGAGGTGTTGTTTTCATTATATTTGCACTATCAGCGTTATTTATCGGTCCTGATTGAAAATACCATCTCTCAAGCTTGTTGAATCTTCTCATCAGTGGTGGAGGTTGACGGGCGTCCTTCTCCCTCTTCGTTGGTCCCGCTTGTTTGGCCACTTTTAAACTTCTGTATCCACTCATACACACTTCTACGCGGTAGTGCACTGTCCCCGTATTGTGCTAAAACCTCTGATGTATTTCAGCCCCTGACACTCCTTCCGAACAAAAAAAAACTGATTATTTCCTTGGTGCATATTGCACGTGTAACGGCCATGTTTACTTTGTAAACATTTAAGAATGGTCCAGAGTATCTTATAATGAGGACGGCCCAGGTATTTATTCATTTAGTGAGATTTATGCAGAGCTTGGTTTCTAGGAGTTTTCTTGTTCTCTTGGGGTATTCTTCTTTTCTTTTTTTTTTTTACTTTTCCTTTCATCTCTGCTTGCTGAATGGCGTTCGCTTTTAAAATTCCTAAGTATTTACAACTTTCTTTTTCTCTAAGTGTTTTTATATTGTCCTGGTTTGGTAGTTGCATTCTGTCCATTAGTTTTCTTTCCCCTTTTTTTTATCACAAGCATGGCACAGTTTTCAATTCCGAATTCAATCCCCATGTCCTGGTTTATACTAGGGATTCTTTTTAATTTTTTTTAAATTTCTATGTCATCCATTTACAAAAGGTGATTTATTTTTATCGTTAATTTGTGAATTTTATATTTTCTAACTATATAATTTAGTGGCATCATTGCTATAACAAATAATACTGGTGATAGCGAGTCTCCCTGAAAAATACCTCTTTGGATTTTTACTTCTGCCAGGGATTGCCTATTATTATTATTATTATTATTATTATTATTATTATTGAGTTTTCACATCAGAATTAGCTGATGGTCTTTCACTGGAGTCTGAGTGACAGCAAGTATCCCCAGGTCTCCAGGACTCTTCTGATTATTCTGGCAAGTTGCAGCAGTGCAATGTTTGAATGGTTTCAACCCTTCCTCTGATTTCCAAACATTCCAGACGCTTTTCCAATCCTTTTGGGACTGTTCCAAGTGCACCAACTACAATTGGTATCACCTTCACTTTCATATTCCATAACTTTTTTAGTTCTCTGGCAAAGTCCAGATATTTGTCTATTTTTTCATTTTCCTTGAGCTTCACCCTGTGATCTGCTGGCACTGCAAAATCCACCAGTTGACAAGTTCTTTCTTTTTTGTTTATCAACACTAGGTCTGGTCTTCTTGCTGGGATAAGGTGATCCGTTTTTATTTCAAAGTCCCAGAGAATTTTATGCGTTTCGTTCTCAAGAACAGATTCTAGTTTATGCATATACCATTTTTTGCATGGTCAAAATTAAATTTTTGCATAATTCACAGTGGATCACCTTCCCAACCCAGTCGTGTCTAGTTTTGTATTCTCGTTGTGCTAGTTTGCTACATTCGCAGAGTATTTTACAGTCTCATCTCTATTCCCGCAAAGTCTACATTTACTATTTTGTTGGGTCCTATCAATTTTCGCTTTGATGTAGTTTGTCCTTATGGCCTTATTTTGTGCAGCAATTATAAGTGATTCCGTTTCTCTTTTGATGTTTTTATCATTATTATTA